>CM065714.1:38281170-38401170 GCA_033310375.1 Conus canariensis
TAGGTAGGAACCGGTCGGGGCAGAAAAATCTCACAAAGAAATGGCTTTAATGGGAATCGAACCCACTACCTCCGATCAGGAAGTCCGCGACGCTAACCACTTCGCCACGAAAGCTGTGTCCAATGCGCATTTTCTGTTTCTGATTTTACCATGTTTTCAGTGACGCTGTTCTCTATGTCTCATTCTCCGTATTGACTTGACAGTGAATCTGTTGATTTGTCTGTTCAGGTGTGCCCAAAGCTGAAGGCAGGGTGGGAAAGAGTCGTCATTGAGGACCAGCAAGTTCCCTACATCTATCATGGCGACCAGTGGGTCGGCTACGACGATCAGGAAAGCTTGAGAAAGAAAGTGAGAATCTGGCCCTCACCTGAGATTTCATTTGTCGTGTTGCTTTGATTTCTTTGCAGCGCTTTACCATATTGTATTTCTTTATAGCACTTTCTTGCGTTTCTGTGTTATATATTTTCTTTCATTTCTTCGTATTTTATATCATCTTCTTTGTGGCACTTCAGTTTATTTTCTTAGTGGTACTTTGCTTCATCTTTTTTTTTTGGTAGTGCTGTATTTCTTTTCGTAGTTGTACTTTGCTTCATCTTTTTTTTTTTGGTAGTGCTGTATTTCTTTTCGTAGTTGTACTTTGTTTCATTCAGTACAGTACCATGTTTTGTTTCGTTGCAAGACTTGTTGCAACACTTTACAGAATTGTTTTTCGTTCCTATACTTCGTTTATCTGTTTGCTATACCGTATTTCATTTCATTTATGGCTGTTTATGCATTGGGGGGGGGGGGGGGGGGGGGGTAGGGGGGTTACACATTTTACATAATTTAATTTCTTTCCTATACTTCGTTTTATCTATTTGCTATACTTTATTTCATTTCATTTATGGCTGTTTATGTGTTTTGGGGGAGGGTGGGGTGTTACTTGTTTCATTTGTTTGTCGTGCTTTTTTTCATTTCTTGGTTGTTGTTTGTGTCATTTATCTGCAGTGCTTTCTGTTTTTGTCACACTTCCAGGTGTGTTGCCTTGTGTCTCAGTTCGGTGCATTTGGTTTCTTTGCATTACTTTATTTCACTTCTTTACACTACTTTTCTTTCATTAACACGGTGCATCGTCCGGAACAACTGTATCGGAAAATCGGTTGTATGATACCGCGGCTATTAAAAATGTGTTGTTCTCTTCTGCTATTTCGTTTATTTCTCTTTCTCATTTCCTCTCGTGCCGTTTGTGTGGTGGGAAGGTTCACTACATGAAGGAGAATCAGTTTGGAGGAGTGATGGTGTGGGCTTTGCCCATGGACGACTTTTCCGGCAGTCACTGTGGTCAGGGACCCTTCCCCCTCATGCACGCCATCAACGACGAGTGTGGCCGCATCATAACGCATCCATGGTGAGTCAGGCAGTCTCCATTATTTGTTTTCAGTTCATCTTGAGAGAAGGAAGTTTTTTTGTTGTTGTTGTTGTTTTTTTGTTTTGTTTTGTTTTTTTTGGGGGGAGCGGGGAGGGCACGGGGCAGGGGTATGGGGAGGGGGGTACAGAGGAGGTGTGTCATTTTGTTTTATTTACGTTGCTTGGCACATGAAATCCTGCGGAAGAAGAAGGCACAGTGACATAGGAACACTTTTCATGTCGTAGAAAACGCTGGCGGGCCAGAGAGCTTTTGCTTGTCGAAAACTAAAGAAAGGGGTCAGTAAATCGGTTTGCTTTTTCTTCCTGACAGCTCATCTGTAATAAACAATAAACATTCTTCTTTTTGATTAAATGTCACTTATTTCCCGCAGACAACTGCTGTTAAACCGATTTTGTTTTATCTCCGCCAAGGTGGTAATGTTTTCGCTGGCGTTTGTCGGTTTCTTTGTGAACAGAATTGCGAAAAAAAGAAAAAAACAAAAATACTGAACTAAATTTGATGAAACTTAAGTTGTCAGCAAAGTCGTGCTCAAAATTATTTTGAATAAGTTAGTGCAACAGGCAGATACTACTACTGCTGAACCAAACTGGCTGGGTTCCGCAAGGATATATGTATCATCGAACAGATTATAGCTTGTGAACCCTTTTTTAAAAACAAAGCTGCCCAACACCAGAAGAAGTTACACCAAAGTCTTCATAAACTTTTAAAAAAAGGCTTTAACGGAGTCTGGCAAGAGGCAATAGGGGCCACATTAATGAAATGTCACTTAGGGCAAAAGCTAAACAACACCAACCAGCTACTGTAATCCAAAGCAACTAGCGCACTGCCCATTCAGGGTGCTTTGGAAATTGGTCACATACTTCAAATGGAATTCGCCAGTGCTGCTCGTCCTACACTTTTCAACATGCTCCTGGAACACATCATGACTGATGCACTTGAAGGTCATGTCAGCACGGTTAGCACTGAAGGAAGAATCATCATGAACTTTCGATTTGCAGAAGGCAGTGATGGCCTGGCAGGCATACACCAAGCATTTTGAAAAACTGGATGTGCATCAACAAGATGGGGTGTGGAAATCAGCGCCAAGAAGACCACATAAATGGCTGGCCAGCCACATCACCGTCAACACCGATATATCGGTCCACGGGCAGAAGCCAGCAATTGTTTAACAGTTCTCTTTCCTGGGATCCATCCTTATCAGTGAGGGTTCCAAACAAGGAATTCTTTCAACGGCAACAAAAACAAAACTGGTACTCTCCGGACCACAGCTTGTAACCGTTTGCACAGACCCAAGCATTGGTTTCACAACCGACAGATTTAGAAAAATATTCTTCAGCATGGTGGCCCAGTGACGCCCCACGGACTTGAGGGAGAAGGAGAATGGAAGGATAAAATGAGGCCTAGCGTCGAACCCATAACATTTAGGAGCAGATCCGTGGTTTAGATCCGGATCAATCTGCGGATCCAATATTGGTCAGGAGGATAAACATGTACACAGGGAAGGGGGGTAACCCTTTCAGTCCGTACCAACTATTACGTCCCCTGACGGGATAAAGCAGATAGGGGTTTGTTTACATTATTGATAAGATTATTACACATTTTCCAGAGACATGAACTCTGATATTACAGTGACGAATTGGTAACTATTAACGAAGTAACACATCTTAAAATCATTTTAAAAAAATTCTGATGATAATAAAAGTTGATGTTTTATGTTTGCTTGTTCTATTATGTAGTTAACAACAACAATAATGATGATAATAATGATAATAATAATAATAATAACAATTACGGGGGAGGAGTGGACACAGGGAATAACTCCTAAACAATATTTCCCCTTGGCGGTGAAGCCATTTGTTTTCACTTATGAACAGATTCAAAGGGCGGATCCAAGATTCCTTCGACTTCGACGGAGGCCTGCGCTCCTCAGAGTGTGCATCTTGTTTAAAATGCTTTCGACAAATCATCTACATACATACACAGCAGGCCACATCATGAAAATAAGAGATTATTCCAATGGGTGGTGATCTGTTGCTGGTTCATTTGGGTGGCTGGTGAATTGGTTGATCGGTTGGCTGGTTGGTTGGTGGAATGGTTGTCTGGTTTCATGGTTGGTCGGTCGATTAGGTGGTTGACAGATCTGTCGCTTTGCTCGATTGGTTGGTCGTGCGGCCGCTTGACTGATAGGGTGGTTTTGGTGATTGATTGGTTGGCTGGCTGGTTGCTTGGTTGATACGACGCTAGTTAGGTCGTTTGGTTGGCTGGTTGTCTAGATGGCCGATCAGTTGCTGATTTGTTTGGTCGTCGTACAGACCCCTTTACATCCTTTAAATGAGACGGGGGGGGGGGGGGGGGGGGGGGGGGAGGGGGAGCAGAAAGGTGGTGGTGAAAAACTGGGGGCTGGAGGAGAAAAGAAAAAGAAGAAATGTTGTGTCCTACGAAGACACAGGGTACCGCCCCAATCAATCACAGAGGTTATCTCTGTAGCGCGTTCCGGCGCCAGGCAGACTAACAGCAAAATCTACGCATACAGACCATGTGCAGAAACCATTCATATTCAAGAACGATCAATTCTTAAGGCTCAGAGTGAAAAAACACGCGCACGTAGACGGTTCTGTTGTATCTTGGGACACTGACAAAGCACCAGCCTGTAGGCCTGTATGGCATCGTGCTTCGTGTTTCCCGCCAGGCACACCACCACCCCGCCTCCAGACCAGACTACGGCGACAACGCAGACCCCCAGCACGGCTGCCCCACCCACCGGACAAACCACGACGGGTGAGTGGCTGTGAAGTGTGGTGGAGGCTGAGGAATATAATGCTGGAAATATGGAAATGTACCAACAGGTTGGCGCGCGTGCGCATGTGCATGCCATCATGTATGCGTGTAGGCATGCCTATACACACTCGAACGCACATGGCCCAGCTGCACGCATGCAAGCAAGCGCACACACGCACGCACGCACGCACGCACACACATTCACACGCACACACACACATATGACAAGAGTTCCACTGTGTATGCGTGCGAACCCCCCCCCCTCCCCCCCCCTCTCTGTCTCTCTCTCTGTGCTTGCTTTTTGGTGCGTCTGTTCAATATTCAGTTTCTTTTCTGTAATAGTCACATCATAGAAGAGGACAGCGGAGCGCGTGTTGAGTGTGTAATGTATGGGTGTGGGAGAGGTATTGAGGGAAAACGAAAAGGACTACATAAGCGATCTTCAACGTGAGCATATGAGAGTGACCGTGTGTGTGTGTGTGTGTGTGTGTGTGTGTGTGTGTGTGTGTGTGTGTGTGTGTGTGTGTGTGTGAGTGAGTGAGTGAGTGAGTGAGTGTGTTGTCTCTGTGTCTGTCTGTCTGTATGTGTGTTGGTTTTCATAGTTAACATTGCAACCCTGAAGAAGTGATATTGTTGATATGGCTCAAGAATGCTTTCTTTTAGAGGCAGTATTCCTCCACTGAAAATCACCCATGTTGACGTAACCTTTTAGAGGTATGATTTGTCTCACACACACACACACACTTAAACACACACACACACACACACACACACACACCACACACACACACACACACACACACACACATCACGCAAAAATCCCGTGCAGGAATAGACAATATCAACTTTGATCATTTTCAATTTTCTTCTTTTGTTTCTTCTTCTTCTTCTTCTTCTGATAATTATTATTAAGAGTACTTATATAGCACCTGTTCTTGGCAAGAGAACAAGTTCTGAACGCTGAACGATCCATGTTTTCATTTATATAATAGGCGGCCTATCTGGCTAGAGTCAACTAAAGAAAGATCTGCCTGCTGGCGCAACGATTTTGTCGTTTCCTGTGCCATCCAGTCAATATCAGTCAGGTTTTGTTTGTTTTCTTTATTCTTTCGATTTTTTTTTTGTTACGACGTTCAATAGCAACAACAGCGACAACAACGCGTTCCCCACAACATGGACTCGACGACTACTGCAAGGGTCGTCCGGATGGCGTCTATCCCAGCCCGCAAAGCTGCCAGGAGTACATCATGTGTGGCAGTGGCGTCACCTACCTGGAGAGGTGTCCAGAGGGACTGGTCTTCAACCCCAACATTAAAGCTTGTGACTGGCCCCACAACTACCAGTGCTCTCTTGAAATGGGTATGTCTGGATCCTGATTGTGTGTGTGTGTGTGTGTGTGTGTGTGTGTGTGTGTGTGTGTGTGTGTGAGTGACTGTGTGTTTGTCCTAGAACGGAAAGTGAGTGTGTGGGTGGAGTGGTTTGGGTCAGTCGGTATCAGTGTACAGGTTGTGTTTTAATGTTTCTTTCTTCGGATGGCATATACGGAAGAGAACAAAGTTCTTTGAATAAAGTACTGAGATATGTAACATTTATTGATTTTCAATTTTAGCCTTGAAAAAAAAAATGACGAGATTATTTATATTTATCCATACTGTACTGAATGATTAGTATTGTTGTCTCCATTATCCCTCCCATAATCACCATTATCTCTTTAAAAGCAGAACTCAAAATTAGAGTTCAAAATACAAATGCAGTGCTTACAGTTTCGTATGCCCGTGACAAGAACCACCTACACCTCTTCCATGCTCATCAGTTGCAGGATAATGTCAAACTATCGCTCACTCGATGTCGACTCATACCCAGACGGATAAACAGAAGAGAATTCCCGCTTTTTATTAACATTAACAAGTAAATCTTAAAATAGATACATAATTAATTTTTTCCTCCAACAAAATCTACGGTTTCTCATAATTTCTGTGACACAAACACGTTGTGATAGAAGTTTTAGATTATTTAATCAAGCATGCCTGAAACAGTGCCAGTTAAAAAGCCTGTTAGTGTGCAAAAATGCCTTGTTGATTTTTTGTTATTGTCTTATCTCCACTTTTCAGCGCGACCTCTGTGCCCGTGCCCCTCTCAATTAAAAGAAAATCGCCTGGTCTAAACTGCTGAAAGTTCATGAAAAAAAATTGATGTTTTTGTCTAAATGCATTGATTATGTCTGTCAAATATAACTGGCTGAATTACTAATTTAGTGAAACTCTGTCGACTTTACATTTGTCGGAAATGAGTGAACAGAATTCAGCTTGATTGTTAACGCTAACCAAAGGTAATGTGGTAGACTGGGAAAATCTTCCCAGGAGAGTGAGATAAAGCGGCCTATTTAACTCTATTACCGTATTAGCAACACGCTGAGAGGAGAAAAACACTTTTAAGGCCATTTTTTTGTCGGTTTCCATCGTGATCCACACTCCCATCATCAGTTCGCAAACCCAACGCTCAACCCTTGAACCAGCCACGTACCTTTGGTCAGATATTCGATAGAGGGAAAAGGCATTCCTAGGCCTAAATGCATGATATGTCATTTGCTACATTAAACATTGTTACTGTTGAGTGTTTAAAAGGCACCAATAATAATGATAATCATTATTATTATTTATGCCGCTTCATCTTACATAAGCCCTCGGCGCTTACAAACACAGAAAAGATTAAAGAAAACACAAATGAAGGCAATAAGAAGATAAACATTGCAATAAGTTCCATGCACCTACAAACAAGAATGTATATTGACACACACCCACGCACACACACGCACGCACACACACACACACACGCACGCACGCACGCACGCACGCACGCACGCACGCACGCTGTCTCGCAACAACGCACACAACAGCATGCGCGCGCGCACACATGTGCGTGCGCGCGCGTGCGCACACACACACACACACACACACACACACACACACGCACAAGTCACAGAATTAATTTGATGTGGAAGGGAAGTAAGAACTGCTATTGATAGGTGAAGAGGGTTGTTAAAAGAGATGCCTTGAAGGAAGACAGAGAGTTTGAACTACGCAAAGATATTTGAAGTTTGTTCCATGAAACCGGACCTTGAAAAGAAAAAGAGCGATTGGCATGGGTTTTAGTTCGAAATCGAGGGATTTTGAGCAGAGTGTTGTCGGTAGAAGAACGCAACTGCCTAGAAGGAACATAGAGATGAAGGAGATCAGAAAGGTAGGAAGGAGCTAAGCCATTCAAAGATTTAAAGCAGAGTAAGGACAGTTTGTAGTCTATTCGCATTTTGACCGGCAGCCGGTGAAGAGAAAGAAGTAAGGGAGTAACATGAGAAGATCTGGGCTGTCTGAGAATCAAACGAGCTGCATTGTTATGTACTTTCAGGAGACGACAGAGAAGATTCTGGGGACAGTCAGCAAGGAGAGAATTACGGTAATCAAGTCTTGATAGAATGAAGGCAGAAACAAGGGTTTTTATGGCATCAACAAAAAGAAGATGTCGCACAGAACCAATGCAGCGAAGCTCAAAAGTAACAGACACGGCAGATTGTGGAAACATGTTGCTGGAAGCAAAGTGCTGAGTCAAGGGTAACACCTAAATTCCATGCAGATGAAGGTGTCTGAATAAGGCAATTTTCCAATTGGATAGAATTTGGGATACAGTCAGATGAAAGAAGTCTTTTGGGTGCAAAGATCATTTCAGTTTTTTCCTTGTTGAGCTGAAGTTTAACTGTCATCCAAGATTTTATGTCAGAGAAACACGACTGTGTGAGTTGGATTGCAGAAGGCAATTGAGAGATATCACTGGACATGTAAATTTGATTGTCATATGAAAAGCAGTGGTAAGACGGGATATGATGGGCAACCATTCACAGAGACAAGCTGAGTTCGATCAGATAGATAAGACATCAAGTCTGCTTTGCTAATCTGTGTCATAGGTGATGTAACGTCCCCCTCTGGATAGTCCTACGTCTGTATTTTGAATAGAACAGACCGAGATTTCGGTTTGTGTCAGTTACAGCAATATGATGTATCTGCATTGTGAAATGCAGGTTCTACGCCAGCTCTCCAGCCAACCACAACCAACAGAGTGCCAACGACAGCTGCTCCAGACTCAACCACCACCCCACCAGTGCAAACCACACACAGGTCAACCACCATTGGTATGTGTTTTTATTTTTACCAAAATGTGTGCATGCTCTCTCTCTCTCTCTCTCTCTCTCTCTCTCTCCTCTCTCTCTCTCTCTCTCTCTCTCTCTCTCTCTGTCTGTGGGTGTGGGTGTGGTTTTCAGTGACTGCACGGTAAATATTCGTAGACAGACAGGGAGTATGATATTTTTTTTTTAAATCAGTGCCACTTTGGGTTCATGTTATTCTTGCAGAAGGTAAAGCAAAACGATCAAAGCTGTCTCCCTAACGCAACAAAAGGATGTATTTGCTGTGAATAAATCCTGTTTGAATCCTTGCCCTGGCCGATAAGAAATCCCAGCAAAACAGGGTAACACAGGGTCTACCTATAAGTCTGTCTCTTATGCTTTCTGGAGAGGCACTGAGTGATGGGACGCTGCCAGGGTGGCCAGTGGCTCCGATCTCACTCGCTGTTGGGCTCACATTGCTAGGGAATGGAATGGCGTTAATTGTTTCTTGCATGCAACTCACAATAAAGTACGATAAGCAGACTGAAGCACCGACAGACGAAAGCCTCAAAAAGGGGAGGGATTGAACAGTGTCCCTCATCCCCAGCTCCATCCCCGGCCACCTCACTCCTTCCATTTTTCTGCTAAAGGAGAGCACTGTTTCATATTTTCTGTGAACTTGAGAAAGACTTTGCCTGAGGCTTCCTCGAAGGAGTAGAAAGGGAGTGGGTTCAAAAACCAGTTCAGGATGTAGAAATGCTAGTTTGGTGACCTCTAGGGAAATTTGAAAAAAGGCAGAGAGAATCGTTAGGCGCCCCCCTCCCCCACCCCTATTCCCACCCCCTTACAATGGCTTACAGGTGCAGGAAACAGAGGGCCGGTAGGTAGGTAGGTAGGTAGGGCAGAGACTGGGTCACTGGGAAGACACTTTTAGGAGTGGGGATGGGGATGGCGGAGAAGGTGGCAGGGAAATGGGGGAGGGGATATATCCAGTTGCTTGTTTTCTCCGTCAAACCGTTGGAGGAGGCATAGATGTGTTCCAAGGCTGGTGTTTTGTGACAAACGTCTCCTCCAAGCAAAAAGCAAGGGCAAAAATCAGATTCTGACACAAAGACCGGAGTCCTGGGTGATTTCATAAAATCCAGAAGGTAGGTGGTGCTTGCAGCAGCGTTGTTCTTATTATGTCGTGGAGTGAGATAATAAGAGGTGGTTTGGAGGAGCTCTGAAAGGGAGAGGCTCCCATCACAACAGCAAGAACCTTCATGAGTATAATAAATGTCCTTCATAACCTCCATACAAAAGTCATAGGGAGAGCCTTTATAGTGGGGCAGGTGAGAGTACCAAGCGCTACCTTCTTAACCAAAGTTCTTGGTAGAAGAAGAGGGAGACTGCCGTCTTGGGAGAAAGTTAAAATGGTTTAAACCGCGAAGGTCATTGATATAATGAACCTGCTGACAAAGGTTGATGGTGTTCGTATGCTGCTTTCCAGTCACAGAGCGAACCCAGGAAGAGATTCGAAGAAGGACACTCTGGGTTCTTTACACGCATACATCCCCATTCTTGGAAGACTCCACAAACATTTTCTGGCGAAGGAAGTCGCTCTTAGGCGAAGGACTACGTCTGCTGGACAATAGTAGTGAAGATGATGGAAAGGTAGCTTGAAACCGACATGAGAAGGATTTGGTATTGAAAAAGATGGCCAACGGATTTCTCAACTGACATTCGATGGACTTGATGGTGAAGGCTTTTCTACCACTACGATTCACGTTAGTTGCTGTTGGGGTCGTGAGAACTGCGTTTCTGAACTGCACGAAAGGAGGAAAAGCCAGAAGAACCACTCTGTCGAGGCTGTAATTAGAACTGGTTAGAGGTGGGGAATGCAGGCATGGTCATCGTGATGGCCTCTTTGAGTATAAACAGCATGACTTGATGACTGTGGTGAAGGCCAGGGGCGGCATAGGATTCAAGTACACAGCTTTATATACCGATTTAGAGTTTTTTCCCCAGGGAAGGGCCTTGAAAGAAGAAAGGGCCTTGATTCATGGAGCCCTTGGGGCTTGTAAGAGGCAGCTTGTTAATGGCCTACATATGACAAAGGTGCAGATGACATGATCATCTGATATCCCCCACTTTAGAGAAAAAAAAAAAACTGGTGGAGTCGTAGACAGATGAAAAGATGTTTAGGTGCCGAACCAGTTCAGGACTTAGGAAGTGGCGGCTCTGGAAGGCGGGTGGTTAGACCGAAAATGACCATTTTTATGTAAGACGCTAGTGGGATTCCACTCACAACATCAGACTGCTGACTTGGCACTCTGCCTCTGAAGCAACCAGGCATGCTTGGTTGAATATTGGTCGGCGGGGAGGGAGAGGGGGAAGAATAGTACAGTGTTAGCGTACTTATATATCCATGTCATATTTCATATGTTATGTTAACGTCGTTAATACTGGTTGTTTAAAAGGGGCTCAGACACCAAGTCAATGTGTTACACTGCATGTTAATTACGCTTTGTCCTTTTGTTAGTTTTCTGAGACAGGCCGCGATTTTCGTCTGTGCGTGTTACTATATCCGTGATGTATGTATATGATAAAATGCAGGTTCTAGGCCAACTGTCCAGCCAGTCACAATCAGCTCAGTGAGTACGACGGCTACATCAGTCTCAAGCACCACTACACCAGTGCCAACCACACACAAGTCCACCACCCAGCCTGTATCAACTTCGACTTCATCTCCTGATCACAGTATGTTTTATTGTCACGTGCATAATCTGTGTGTGTGTGTGTGTGTGTGTGTGTGTGTGTGTTGTGTGTGTGTGTGTGAGAGAGAGAGAGAGAGAGAGAGAGAGACTGTGTGTGTGAGGGAGAGAGAGAGAGTGTGTGTGTGTGTCTGTGTGTTTCCTCCCTTTCTCCTCTCCCCCCCCCCCCCCCCCCACCCACCCTGCTTGCCTTTCCGTAACTACCTCATAAACCCCTGCAGGAGAACTGAGGTGTCTCTGAAAACTTTTTGACAACATCCCTCCATCTGCAGCCCTTTGAGATCTGATTATGGACAGGCCTATCCACTCCCATCTTCTTCTGTCCACCTCTTCTTTTCCCCCCGCATTCTTTATCTTGCAGAATGTTGTTTTGCCAACTGCCATTTAAAGCCTGACTACCCGTCGCCGAGCGACAAGGTATAAACAGAGAACATCCGGTACAAACCGCGCTGGTCTGGCGTGTATTGAGGATTGAGCAAAGACTGCAGCACGCCGAACATGTCCGAGAAGTTCTAGAGGGGAAGCAGAAATCCGAGTAGACTTGGCAGAGGCCAGGGCATTCGGCGGAGTCGGCGCCTGTTGTTGCAGAAACGAAGCTGTACGGAGAAGCTTTTCAGGAATTCACTTGATGATCAGGGTGTAATGTTGTGAGCTCAATAAGGGAGATCTCTCGGGCAGGCTTGGTGGAATTAAGGAGACGTAGGCTACCCGCTCTCCTTTTTTTCTTTTTTTTCAGCAATCCCGATATTCGGCGATGCTCCACGCTAAGCGGAGGTAAGGCAGGTAAGTATGATGTTGCGGCAGACAACAGTGACGAAAGATAAAACAAAAGGCAGTCAACGAGAATGATAGAAAAGAGGATGTTATGAGCACAGAAAACGGCAGTACAAGTTGTACTGAAACAGGTCCTTGCACATTCACAAGGACGTGGATATTATCGTGTCATGTACTAACGCTACTTGTTAGGTCGCCTCACGGATGAAGACTACTGAGAGAGGTGTCAACTTGGCTTTATATCTGCTGTTGCTCTTCCTTTGTTTCTCCCTTTGTTACGACATGCAACAGCAACAACACCATCTTCCCCGGATGATGAGGACACGTACTGCCAGACTCATTCAGATGGCTTGTACCCCAGCCTGCAATCCTGTCAGAAGTACATTGTGTGTGCCGGTGGCAACACTTACTTGCAAACGTGTCAAGGGGATCTGGTCTTCAACCCGGACAAACAATATTGTGACTGGCCCTACAATTACCCCTGCACCCTTCAAAAGGGTATGTTTGAATACTGATTCTCTCTCTCTCTCTCTCTCTCTCTCTCTCTCTCTCTCTCTCTCTGTGTGTGTGTGTGTGTGTGTGTGTGTGTGTGTGTGTGTGTGGTGTGTGTGTGTGAGAGAGAGAGTGTGTGTGAGGAGTCGGATTAGAACAGAAAATGGGTGGGATGACAGTATCTCCGTGAATTATCGATGTTCACGTTTTTTAAATCAATTTATTTTTGAAAGTCACACATAAAAAACAACAAAGTTCTTTGAACAAAATTTTCAGATATGCAAAACCTGCAAAGTTTCATCTCATGCGCATGGTAAAGAAGAATTTGAGAACGTTTGTATAAAACGTAACGTTCCCAATGTTCAGTACCATCACCTCCATTGTCTCTTCCGTTATCACCATTATATCTTTCACTGTAGTTCGTAAAATTAGTTCAAAGCACAAATGCAAAATTCGTTCTCATATTACCATGACAACAATGGCCCTAACTACCTCCTCGGTCACGTTAAGCAGAGGCTCCGCTTCTGTGGTTCCCATGCCCTGCTCTGGTAGAGACCTCCGTTTTTGTTTCCTGCCCACGTTCACGAATAGGTTAGTTCATGTGAAAATTATCCGTGTCCAAATTTGTGTGGGGACTGTCATTGGATGGATGTAGAAACACTCTCCAGAGAGGGACGAATACGAATGCTGGCTCCGCGACTGAGCGATCGTTAGTTCGGAACTTAGCTTAGTTCAGTTTTGTCATGTTAGGCCCGCGGCTCTTTAGGTTCTTATGACCACAAGGGGGAAAAAACCCTGTCCTAGTGATCTTGTATTTTTCAACGGGGATATCATGCGAGAATTTGGGATCCAGTTTCAGCTAGATGTCATTGATAAGCTTGAGCACTTTGTCATAATCTTCACGCTTAAAAAAGTAATATTTGGGGTAGTGGACATTGCACAGACTGACCGTGTAAAGAACTTTTGAATACTGTTTGCCAAATTTTTCATTTATACACCCAGACTGCAGGATGTTGATCCTGTCTTCTTTTTTAAAAACTACTTGAGGAGTCCAGTTAATCAAAATTTCTTGAGAAATATATTTTTCGTGTGAACCACCTCAGTGTGGACAAAATTGTAGAATCTTCATCATTCTCTCTCTCTCTCTCTCTTCCTCTCCTCTCTCTCTCTCTCTCTCTCTCTCTCTCTCTCTCTCTCTCTCTCTCTCTCTCTCTCTCTCTCTCGTAATTATATTGCTTAGTAGAGGTAGCTCACCTTCTTGTTCTGCACAGATTTACTGTGCTTACTCTTTAAGCAGTCTTTAATTCTTGTCAAAGTTGTGAACTCTGATGAGAAGGACTGCAGGATTAAGTTGACGACTGTGACTTTTTAAATGAGGTTTATATGTGCAATTAGAAATGTTCATGTCAAAGAATGCTCGAGTGTGTTGACAGATGTAAGAATGAAAAAACGAATAACCCGGAGGATGAAAAAGAAGACAAACCCGAACAGTATGTTCAATAAACCAATTCGGTTCAGATTTAAGAAGAAAAAAAAAGAAGCGCCAGTAGTAGTGCGATTATGTACAGACTACATGCATTAATTTTGGTAATAATATAACTAATCTTCTGTCAGTAAGGTATATAGGCCTACAGACTACATGCGTTAATTTTGGTAATAATATAACTAATCTTCTGTCAGTAAGGTATATGGGCCTACAGACTACATGCGTTAATTTTGGTAATAATATAACTAATCTTCTGTCAGTAAGGTATATAGGCCTACAGACTACATGCGTTAATTTTGGTAATAATATAACTAATCTTCTGTCAGTAAGGTATATAGGCCTACAGACTACATGCGTTAATTTTGGTAATAATATAACTAATCTTCTGTCAGTAAGGTATATAGGCCTACAGACTACAAGCGTTAATTTTGGTAATAATACTAACTAATCTTCTGTCAGTAAGGTATATAGGCCGTGCTGAAGGCGCCAGGCTTTCGTACTCTCATTTTGTAAGGAATCAAAGAAAAATGAAACCATAAAAAAATGACAAAGGCCACACCATTTGGGCTAATCATGAATTATTTACTTAGATGCTGGATCAGAATGGGCACCACTGAATGCCAACGACATGCCTTCGTGGCAACGGAGCGTTTTTCTACGATGCGATTCCTCATGACGACCTCAATATTAATGTCTCCTTATATACTGCCGGTGTCATGGCTCCAACGAGTCGAACCCTGGGCTTTGGGGAAGCGGGAAGGAGCGGCATGACTGAGTGAAACCATTGAGAGGGCGCAGCAGATGAGAGCGAAAAAAAATCCAATCAGAAGGCGCCCTGGAGAACGCAGATTTCCGCCAAGGTGGACCAGATCCTGGATCTGCCCATTGATTTGGATCCATATTACGGAGCCATATCAAAATTTGATGACTTTGTTCCTAGGCTACATTTCGAATTCCACCAAGCGTCATTAAAGTAGTGTGTGTGTGTGTTGTGTGTGTGGTGTGTGTGTGTGGTGCGCGCGCGCGCGCGCGCGCGTGTTTTGCGCCATTTTGTTGATACTGGAGGATGTGCCCTTTGACCCGGATCCGCTCTCTGGACGTGTACCGAGATGTGTTGGGTTTGTCCTAGGGCCATATTTCATCTTTAAACCGAATCTCATCGAAATCGATTCAGTAGTTTTGAGGGTAGTGTTGCTAACAGACAGAAAAGCGAACCGACAGAAGCGGGCAAAAACATAACCACCTTCAAATAAAGATGTGTGCGAAATTCTTTATTTAAATCTACACGATCGGTGAAGGGATGACATAATCATCAGGAGAAAAAAAAAATCAAGAATAAACTGGTCG
This sequence comes from Conus canariensis, assembly GCA_033310375.1. Taxonomy (NCBI): domain Eukaryota; kingdom Metazoa; phylum Mollusca; class Gastropoda; order Neogastropoda; family Conidae; genus Conus; species Conus canariensis. Next base: position 38,296,365 of record CM065714.1, read on the forward strand.
AGAGCTATAAAGCGAGAAGTACTTAAGCTAGCAACCGAACCAGTTCAGGACTAGAAAAATGGCAACGGCGAAAGAGGGTGGTTGGGGTGCCTCTAAGGGTTTTATCATATGCTCATGTTCAGTGCACAGTAATGCACTCTTTCCTTGTATCTTGTATGACCTGTCTTCAGCTGAAAACTTTACACCTTTTTGCAAGACTAATCCATTTACAGGATCAGGTAGACTGTACTTATTCATTCTTTCAAATATAGATCGAATTACTAATCTAGTGAACATCAATCGACTTCACATTCAATTTGATGAGTTACACCCATTTAGGTACAACGTCCACACTTTCCAAAAGTGATATGGCAGAGGGAGACAGCCACCCCAGCAGACTGGTGTAAGATAGCTTATTGAGCACTGCTCCCAGCAACATGTGAAGGGGAACAGCTACATGGTCATTTCTATACTGGGCTCCACGGGATTTTAACTCGCACTGACTGCAAAATCGGCTCTCTACGACTGTGTCAACTGGGACCTAGGGTGGAACAGTCAATAGTGGAAAATGGTACTGATCAGGGTTGAATGCATTCGTCACGTGATGTTTTGTGTTTGACATTAAACGTCGTTAGCTATGGGGTGCTTAGATGACGCTAACAGATCAAGTCAATTTGCTGAACTGTATGTTTGTTACGCTATGTTCTTTGGCAAATTTTTACGTCTGTGGTGTGAATTGGACAGGCCGGGATTTCGATCCGTGCCAGAAAAGCTACTGCATCAGTGATGTTTATGTTTTATGAACTGCAGGGTCTGAGCCAACTGTGCAGCCTACAACCAATCCAGTGCCTACAGTGGCTGCTTTCAAGTCAAGCACCACCATACCAGTGACCACAACCCAGAAGTCAGCCACCCAGCCTGTATCACCTGCAACTTCGTCTCCTGACCAAGGTATGTTTCTCTCATACTTACCAGTCCAAACAAATGGCTTAACCTACTTAGTATGAGGGAGAGGAGAGAGAGAGAGGAGAAGAGAGAGAGAGAGAGAGAGAGATTTCTTTTTCCATAGTGAGCTGATAAGCCAGCAGTTCCCTTCCTTTACTAAGCAATGAACATGCATTTCTTGCTAAACTACATGTTTGTTACGCTATGTTCTTTGGCAAATCTTACATCTGTGGTGTGAATTGCACAGGCCGGGATTTCGGTCCGTGCCAGCTACTGCATCAGTGATGTTTATGTTTCATGAACTGCAGGGTCTGAGCCAACTGTGCAGCCTGCCTCAACCAATCCAGTGCCCACAACAGTGCTTTCAAGTCAAGTACCACCATACCAGTGACCACAACCCAGAAGTCAGCCACCCAGCCTGTATCACCTGCAACTTCGTCATCTGACCAAGGTATGTTTCTCTCATACGTACCTGTCCAAACAAATGGCTTAACCTACTAGAAACAACGCCTTCCACATCAGGAGCAGAGATGGTATTAGAGGGACGAGGCATCTGTTCAGGTGTGCTTCATTATCCTCGCTTTAGTGAACTTGCAGATCAGCCCATTTTAACAGGCGTAGGAGAAATGTATTTCCGCTCGTGAAGATCGCCCCAGGAGTGTGTCGATCGTCTTGCTATTGCATGGAATTTATCATTGCTGGATAAAGAGAACCAACCCAGAAAGTCAATGACAATAAGTGGAAATTCTTTTCCAAATGGTGCACACAAACATGCATTTCTCCTAATAATACTGAGGTTGAAGACATTGTCCAGTTTCTGGAATGCCTCGAAAATGGTAGAAGGCCAAACATCATCGGGACTTCAGATCTCTACATCCTCATCAGTCACGAAAACATCCTAATAGAACTACTTGCAGACTGTCTTTAGGAAAGATGATACTAAGAGGGGGCGTCTGGCTACGGGTGACTTTGAACCTCTCGTCGTTTGTTCTGTTGAGAACCTGACCCCCAAGACATGTTTTGTATCGCAGAGGCATAGTGATGGCACAGTCACCCTCTCCACGTGCCATTTATTTGTAGCCCCAAACTGCAAGTCCTAAGAGCGACCCTTGACGCTAATCTTGCCTCCGCTGGCCACTTCATCACCCAGTCCCAGACCCAGCTATTCAAAGGCGTAACAGGTTGACTGTAAAGTTGTAGCTCAGAAATGTCACCATGAGGACAGAGTTGGAGTCTCGTACCCATTTGTGGTGTAGCTTGAGAAAAGCTGTTAGATCCAGCAGGTCATCTGTCAAGCTTTACATGCATTGCCAGAAACCGCTTCCCCAGAAGTGGATATAAAGGCACACATGAGGGCGCACAAATTTCCAGATCTCTTCGCCAGTTATGCACTCTGGTGAAGCGTTGCGGTCGCCTACATGGCGTGTATACGTCAGGCTGGCAGTCGCAGACTTGTGGGAGATGCTGTCTCTCCGAGATACAGATCAGACAGCCTTTGTTTGCCCTGAGGGCATTGTGGTTCACCAGACAACAATACGTCTCCTCCGATTGTCGCATTTGCTTTGGCACACTGTGGTTGCCCATTCAGCAGCACACACCCCTGATTATAACATTTACCATTGGGGCATTGTATGCTTAGGCAGAGCCAATTATAAGTATTACGTTTGCTTAAGCGGCGTTTGGTTGCCAAAGACAGCAACATACCCTATCTATCACGTTTCTGGGTCTCCTTAATTTCCCGATACTGTGTATACATATGTTTCAATTGTCTGATCCGTATTGATTCTGTTAAGCTTGGGTCTTATTTGCTTGCTTTGATGTTAACTATGTTACTCACTTCATTAACTGAGCGAAAGGAGGGGAAAATTCTTCAATTCCATGGTTTTGCATGGGGAAAGAAACCCCAAGTTTAAGGCCGTCGGTGCTCCGTTGACATTTTATTACTGGTTCTGGGAACAGTGCATAGACATTCTCATATGAGTTCATGGTCTCCCTTGTTCAAGATGAGCGTGTTCACTACTTCCCATTTTGATATTCTGGCATTATTTGGACAGGCAAGTTTGAGAAAAATGAATTTTCCTATTCAAAAAGCAGTTTTACGAATAGTTGGCCAAACTGTGGGACACCCTCCCGCCTCCCGGTTTTGCTGGAGAAAGTACGGAAACTGATCATTTAGCACGCAAACGGATATGACCTGCACGTAAAGAACAATCTCTCGGGCCGTAAGGACAGATAAGTATTTCGTAGATCAACTTTTAGTAGGAAAATTCCTTTGTGCAATAGCTATTTGATAGTTACAAAATATGTTAATCCGGTACCCTAATCTCAAACCTTTTGTCTTTTGGGGGTGGGGAGGGGCGTTAATCTAAAAACACATAAATATGTACATATACTGCTTTGGTGCAAGTGGAAAAAAGACATCCAGAGCGCAGTGTGCACTTAACTTAAGTGAATGTACCACGGCAGCAGTTGAGGAATCCATTCGTATGAAGGTTTGGGGAAAATATCTTATTACATAATGATTATAGAGAGCAAACGACCAGATTGTAGCACGGTACTCCGAGAGACGTGTGTACTCGTTGATAAAGGAAGCGCAAATTAAACTAAGAGACTACTATACTTCTTCAGTGATGTGGTTTTCTTTTTTTTCTGTGTGACTTTATAAAGAAAATATTATAGATCTTTACTGAAATATCGAGTGTAAAATACCATTGAAAGGTCAAACTGGTTATGGAAATGATTTAGATACAAGTAATGGAAATATTTAGACACAAGTGCAAAAATGTTAGGCGTCAATTTTCACCTTTTTTTTAACACTAGTTCAGTTGGCAGTCTTAAGTTGTTGGATCTTACAGTGCTGAAATGTTAGGCGTCAATTTTCACCTTTTAAAAAAAAACTAGTTCAGTTGGCAGTCTTAAGTCGTTGAATCTTACTCTGATGGCATTGATAGCATTGACCAGTCTTACAGATGGAGGTCGGTTGAGGTCTACAAGGCCAGCTGAAGCAGAACAAGGAAGTAGTTGCCAGAAGACACTGCAGCTTCCCTGTAGGATGTACAGTCGTAGTGAAGATAGACCACGCACCCCTAATGGGCATCGCCGGTTGCTTTCACCTTTCGTTGCCCTACCTGGTGATGTCTGTTTGATGATGGCACTCCGATCCCGAAGACCAAGGAAGCGTCGCAGAGGGCCAGAGAAAGGTCCACCGATAGGAGTGGGGAAGTAATACTAGGCGCTCAATCTCCGTATTGCAAGAACCATTCTGGGCGAAACTTGGTCTCGGGGAGGATCGCTGGGAGCGAATTCTTTGGTGACAGTACAGTCATCAGAAGAAGCAGGCGGGATACACACGGGACAAGAGATCTGCCAAATAGGAGCACAGTCTGCCCTTGGGGGAATGGGTTCCAACCAAACACACGGGTAGGTTCTCCCTGAATACTTCTGGGGAGTATGGGATAGAGATGCAGAATCTGACCTTGGCATATGGCGATGTGTGCTTGTATTAAAACGTGAATGAAAGGCCATGTATGCAAATTCAAGTTTAGCAACAACGATTTGATGATAGAAGTGTAAGGTGGCCACGAGAATTTCGTTCATATATGCAAAATCCTTTTCCAGACCTGCGCCATTTCTGCCATCAAACGAGTAATGGCATCTACCCCGATCCTACAGACTGCACCCGTTTCCTTCAGTGTGCCAACACCATCACCTACCGGCAACGCTGCTCCCTTGGAACTGTGTTCAATCCTGTCATTTCTGTGTGTGACTCACCTCAGCAGGTCCCCAGTTGCCAACTTTATAGTAACTCTGGTTCCTCCTCCAGGACGACAACGGTGGCCGAGTTCTAGCATCACACGGAACTCGTGCAAGTAAAATTTGAAATTTCTAATGAGTGACAGTTATGTTTGAAGAGGGGTATACAAAATGGAGCCAAAATAAAGTGAATACACTGGAAATGGATCAATCATCTTTCTTTAATATATTAAAGGAGTGTTGTAAATGATGTATTAGTATTCATTTGCACGGTTTTTTTTTCTTTGAAAATTGTCTGTTGCTCTGCCTGGTACTGATGCAGATTTCCAGGTGGGACTGCTTTGGCGGAAAAGAAGGGCATTCACCGGTTTATGGTACGGTTTGGGGGGTCGACTTGATACATGATAGCCGGGTAGCACGTTTGAATAAGTCATTCTGCATTCATCATAAATGTTCATCATGATGATACCACAAACTTGGTCTCGCATTTGGGGGACCTTTGTGCTGCCCTTCCCCTCCCTCCCCTCTCCCCCAAAGTCAGTTTTCAATAAGGAGAAGTTTCACTTAATACGATGCAATCTGTCAAGACCTTACTGACTGTAGGTCTCGCCAAGTCGTGAGAGGATGGAAGAGAAGGGGGATGTGCAGGAAGATTTTTGTTATCTACATTAATTGTTGGTACACACGCACACATCAATAACAGTTTCAAGTAAAATCAAGTGGAAAAGTGTAAATAAGCAAATGATCGTATACAGCCTCTTTCTTTTGATCAGACGTGAACACGTGTTGTGAAGGCAAAGAGAGTGGAGGTATGCTGATCCCCAAGTTGTGGCAGCTTCCTACAGCGCGATGCATGCAGCACAAACCTTCACGGACTGTCCACCTGGAAAAGTTTTTTACCGCTGGTCAGGACATCTGTGATATTATTGCTATTGTATCTGTTTGCTAGTGTACATCATGGGAAAAGTGTGACATGGTATCGAATCTTTTGATGTTCCCATATTTTTACTAAGCTGTCATATGTTCAGTGTTTCTATCTGACGAGCTGAGCATATGTTTTTTATTTCGTTCTTACCTGTCCAAACAAGTGCCTTGGTCCTACTTGGTGTGGAGTCTGCCAATAAGGAAGCTTGAGCAAAAAGAATGAGTGACAAGAGAGAATTTTCAGCTGCAGTACAGCCTCAATATCCTTCATCACTGCCTGATTCCCCTTGGGTAAATACATCACTACTATTTGTAAGGTGTTATCTTTTAAATTCCTTCATTTGCTTTGGCAAGGATTCGCGCCTTTTCAGTTGCTCCAGAATTCATTCTCTCTACCATCTTCAGATTGTTTCTAATGTTCATATATGTCTTTCTCAAACTATGGGCATTATTTTTACACAAACATGCAGAAACTTCAGAATCTCCTTTCCTCCAACTGCACTATCTGCAGCGTTTCATTGTGTATGGCCTCCATTTTGTCAGCATCTTGTTCTTCCCGGCACCATCGGCTACCAACACTTTCAATTGTTTGCATGAGCTATCAGTATCTACGTTGATCTGCAGACCAGCTGTCTCCCCCCCCCCCCCCCCCTTTTTTTTTTTTTTTTTTTGCTGTCTTTCCCCATCCCCCTCCCCACTTATCCCGTCTTCTCTCTTTCCATCTTCATCGCTAGACCACTTTGAATCCCTTCAAGAAAAAAAAATGGAAACAAAAAACTGTTGGAACCAGAGACTGAACCTTAAGAACGTCAGTCTAACGCTCTTCCAACTGCACTGTTCTGGCTAACGGTAAGGAAAGTGTTTTAATCTATATGAACATCGACAGCGAGGTGTGTTTGACTGGCTTCAAATTCAGGCATTGCTTCGCTCCGTCGTCTGATCGCATTAAAACGCAGCTAACTGGAGCGCAAAATTGATTTGTATTTGATCTATCCAGTATGCAGATGGATCATCGTACCACATTTGGAGAAAACTAGACGAACACGGTTGATTTATATGAGGAACAACAACAGACAGACTTCATTATATTTATTACATCCGGTTTTAATCCCCTCTTCTGATGGTTCACTTGCATGCTGTGCAATTTCGAACACACTGTCGTCATTCAAGATTCGCTTCTGCCTTCTTATCTTGCTTGAGTTCCTCTTTCATGAGAGCCCCAGGTTAAGTCTATCTTTTTGAGGAAAGCAGTATGGAGGAGTCCATTCCTTGTACGTTGGCTTCTCATAAAATCTTGCAGTCAGAGGCATTTAACCAAGCGCTTTTTGATCTATGCGATGCCTTCAAAGAGTTTTCAAATCTTCATGCAGTCTGCCCTGAAACAGAACGGCTAATGGGACATTTGCTTTAAAACAATGTCATTCCTGGGCAGACCAGGAGTTAACCTCATCTTTTTCTGGAATTGACATCTCTCTCTCCTCTGTACCTTAACCAGTGGAATTATTTCTAAGGAGACCTTGCAAAACATCTGTTAACTGGCAGATGGTGCGACAGCGACTTCTTTTTATTAGGCTTATGTCTTCCTTTCTGCTGGGTCCTTTGGTTAAAAGGTAATGCTTTTGGAGTGATCAAGTCGGTCCGACGACTTCAAGGCCACGTCATAGCAGGCCTCTGTGCATGATCCTTCCCATTTTGGGGATGCCCTGCTCAAGGGTTCAGACAAGATAAGAGCAGGGCTTCTTCATTCTTGGTCAAACCTTTGTTGCGACAGAAAGCCACCAGTCCCTACCCTTGACTCTTTCTCGGCAGTTGCTTCCCCGCTTGTTTCAAACCAAGGGTTTCTTTGTCCAGAGCATGTTTTTGGTCCAGCTGTAGTGACCCATTGAAGACTACAGAGACGACTCGATGGTTGAGTCTCTCATCTTCTTTCACGTCTAGGAGAACCTCATTTGGACGAATGAGTTTTCTCAGTGGAGTAGGAAAGACTCAGGATCTCAGGATGAAAGGTCTAGAGGTGATGGCAGATTTCAACATGGTTGGATCCCGAGGCGAAAGTGTGTCTCCATCTGCTCAGATACCTCCCTTTACGACTCTGCAGCTCCCTTTAGATCTCCTCGTGGTAGTCACATTCAGGGAATTTAGATCGCTTTTGTGGACTCACTTTTCAGGTGCAATTAGGTTTGTCCTGCTGAGCAGTCTCTCAACAAGGCTGTGTTCAAGGCCAATATGTATGTCTTGTTATTCCTCATAAGTACTTTTGGATGTAAGGTGGAACAACCAGCTTCCAGTTCACGTCTCTATAGTTCTTGATACGAGGCCTTTGCTGTGGAAACTTTGCCCATCATGTGTGACAGAATGCTTCCGTGTTCCCACCCTCTCCACTGACTCCTGTGGTTCTGAACTAGATATCCGCTTCTGAACTTAATACCCAGAGTGAATGGCAAAGTCATCTTGTTTGCTTCCCCTGAAGTGGTCAAAACCCTGGACCAACAACCTGTGTAAATTTTTTTGGCAGCAACTCCTTGTGTCATAGCAAGAGAGGATCTATTGATTCAGCCTTGTTCAAGGAAGTGGCATCAGGACCCAGAGTCTCAATCTCTCCATGCAAATCTGCTGTGCAGAGATACTTTACCCAAAATAGGGCTTCAGACCTTACAAGGCAAAACATTCATAGCTGGACAAAGGGCCTCAACACAGAGTCTAACAATAGGTGAAAGGTTCCATTTGATGGTGCTGTGAATCGGCATAAAACCTGAAGTTAGAGATATTGCACGCTTTTTGCAAGTTTTTTTTTTAGAGAAGGATTGTCAGCACAGCTCAGCAATTTCCAAAACTTTCATTCAGTGGGTAAGACTCGATGTGGACTATCCTTTCCTGAATGAGTTGATTTCCAACTTACCTTATAGATCTTCCAAATGGAGGCCCCCCCCCCCCCCCCCCCCCCCCCCCCCCCCGTCTTGGAGTATCGGTCTTCTGATGAATTTGAAACTCTTTGAATGTTCTCAGAATTTGAGCCTTTGCAGCTCGTCTTCCCATGACTCTTGCAAAACTCATGCTGGCCCATGGGTTTCATGATTGATACTAGGACAGTTCTGTCACTTTTTTCAAAGGCCTATATTTTCCTGGCTACGAACTGCAGATCCAGTCAGCAGCCCTCAACGCCGACCTTGCCCCCTTTGGCACCTTCACTGTCCTCACCTTATTCCAAACGATTGAAAGAAAGCTGGTCAACTGTCCAGTTAGAACACTCAAGATTGACTTAAGCAAACAGCCCTGGTCCTCACAGATCCACTTGTTGCTTAGCTTGAGGAATGCTGACATTAAACCCATGAAAATCAGTTCTTGAATTCAGTCAATCATCAGGAAGGCTTACTCCTTTGACCATAACCCTTACCCCCAATGGGCGAGATGCAGGCTTATGAATTTAGGGCTCTCTCCTCTAGCACTGCATGCTGATGTCATTGACACTGTCAGAGCGCCAAATGGAAATCCCAAACTGCCTATGGAAAGTTTTAGGCAATGTTCATTTCAACTGACCTGATGATAAGAATGATAAAAAATGAATTTGTTTACTGAAGTAAACGTTTAGAAATAACAATCGAAACACTCAGACACCATCCCCCTCCTTTCAAGTTGGGAAAGGTGCAGATACTAAATAGTTCCCAAACAGATGCGGCGTGGTCACTCAAGGAAAATATGACACCGTAATGAAGGGACTTGAGGGCATATTGTGGTTGACAGTTATTCCCCTCCGCCTCTCTTGACTGCTTTTTTCTTTTCTTTTAAAGCTTCTTTTTTGACAAGGGATATCCACATTAGTAAGGCATAAGGATAACATAATTGTTTGGACAGATAGGTAAGAAAAAGAAACGTTTTCCCACTTACACAGACAATCTTACATGAAAAAAAAAGTATTCAAAACCCAATAGAAACCAGTTGCCATGGTCTGGTGGTTAATGTCATGGATTGTGAGCTGGCGGTTGTGGGTTCAGTTCCCATAAGAGGCATTCTTTTGTGGGTTTTTCAACCCAGACCAGTTCCTACCTAGTCTTGAAATTAGTGTGGGCTGAAATGGGAAGACTAGAACTACATAGTCGTGTTTCATCCACTTAATGGATGCATCTCTGAGAGTGTTGCTCAGATTTGCTGACCAATCCTGCAAGTGTCTGTATTTCTCAGGCCTGGTTGATGCCAGATATAACACATGCTATGAAAGTAGGCATGGTAGAGAACAGTCCTTCATGTAGTCTCTGGCCAAGATGGAAGTCCATAGCATCATCTGTATTATTCTCATCTTCTTCAGGATTTAAAAAGTCTGAAATCCTGTGACTCTTTGTGCCCAGTTCTAATGGTGACCTCGGTTTCCATTTCTTCTCTTTGTATACCTTAGGTGTGTTTGTGGCATGATCTTTGATATTGGCAGTTTCATAGGGGCTGTTGTTGGACAGACATGGTGGCGCCTTCCGTAAGTGAACGCTCACTCACGCTTGCTCCATGATTTAACAATTATTGTCATGAGTAGGGGGCTTAGTAGCTATGACTGATCAGAGCAGGCATCACTGAGCACCACCAAAGTGATCTGGCTACATACAGTGTCTCCACTGATGGGTTGCCTAGTAACCACTTGCCAGTAATGGGACTGAGACAGGTTGAATGAGGCTGTGACTGTGGACAGGAAGCCAGAACGAGAGAGTGTGAGAGGATTGCCACTGAGAAGATCACCGTGTAAAAGCCTAATGAAGAATATGGATGAAAAGTTGATATTCTGATTACAGTGTTAAAAGATTGTTGGACATACTACAAAGTATGGGGTTAGTTAACAAAATCCATATGAAGATGCAAGATTAAATTGCACAAATATTGACCTTCAACTGCACAGACTGTTGTGGGATGTTTTTACATCTAGCAAAGCAATGACCAAATTGATATGATGACAATGCCAGACTGGATGTACTGACTGAGACAGTTACCAACAGACAAATTAACAATGCGCTTTTTTGCTTGTTCACAGTTTGACTGTCGCAGGAAGACTACATTTAGTTGTCTTCCCTTTCAAAACTAATACTGAGCTGATTTCATTAAAAGAGGTATTGTACTTATCTCACAACCCCACTAACAAGAAGCACACTATGCACATTTCAATATTTTTAATTCCACTAAACATGATCATCCAGAGCTGATTCATTCCACAAAACAAGATCATTCACATGTACATCAAATCTTTCAACACAAGAACACTTGTCAACAAAAATTCATTGATAAATACATACACCAGGGTTTTTTTTTTCCCTTTTCTTATAACCTCAGATAATCTCAGAAGTGTGCTATGCACAAATGCAAGCGACCATTTTTCAATCAGAACATGAAACTGAACAGGCTGTGCTGGACCTGGGGTCAGATCAATAGTGTGGTTAGAAACTTTACAGTTCTAGTTGGATTAATTCTGCATGTATTTGACATGTTGGCCATTCATCAGGGGACCTGAAAAGATTATCAATTTATTCCTACATGAGAGTTACATGGTCAAGAACCGCACATGATACACGGACAAATAATGTGCATTCATAGCTATATACACATGTAAAACAAAAATACAGAATTACCGAGCCACCAAACAAAGGAACAAGCAAATTACAAAATGGACACAACTCGCTTCAACCTGTTCAGTCTTCTTCAAGTGGGACAAACCAACATAGTTTATCCTGCCTAAAGCCCCCACCCCAACAGCTCAGAACAAGTTGCGACTTTATCGTAATTTGTTGGTTCTTTCCTTTGGTGACTCAGCAATTTTTTTTTCTTTTAATGTTTTAATTTCCGCTTGCTGTCACTCTGCAAAGAAACCTACCGAAGTATGTACAGACTCATACATTTGTTATGGTGTTCATATGGTCCTTTAAGATTTGAAAAAGTTTGGATAAGATCTGACTAAGGTACCCTTATCAGGCCTTTGAAATCTTTAAAAACTGACTCGGGGATTGTAAAAGTTTGTCACCTTGATGTTATCATCTCCAAAATAGTGGTTGCAAGAGAATTCATTTTCCCACATGCATTCAAAGTTAGCATGATGAGTGAATACTACTTTCATTGCTTGAAGCAGACAGTGCTACTCTAAAATAAAGGTAAGGTTATATGCAACGTTTGCTTTTTAGTTTGATTTGGAAGAAGTAGTTGGTGTATACAGTGTTTGGAACTTCAAAGAACTGAATCCTAAAAGTTTGTAAACTTTGTGTCTTTTTTTTAGTATAAAAATCATTATAGACAAGTGCACCAGACAGCATAGGTGTATTGTTTACACCATTTTACAACAGATACACAGAATACTCCACACTCCTTAAGATACACCACATAAGAGTGGTATGGAGTGTATTTACAATAACATGAAAGCCAATGTCAGTGTTCAGAAGTTGTGAGAAAGACCGGCCTCAAACCTCTCAGTAATGCATTCTGTACAATGTGACAGATGAAAGAATAAGATTTTCCACTTAAGTGAAGTCCAGTCAGAGTAACAACAAGGTGACAGATAAACAGTAAGTGTTACCCCTGCAGTAAAGATCAGTAATGTTAACATGCAATCCGTTTTCTTACTAAGCTTTCTATAAAGAAACTGTCCATGCTTGCCAAACGACAACTGTTCTTTAAAATACTTCACTTTTTTCATGACAAATATTCCAAACTGCACATTTATTTCATGGGCACACATCTGTGACAGTGGGGTTGGAGAACAGATGATTCTCATAATCAATCTGGGATGCCAGCTATCTTTAAACATGACACCTGAATGATTTGCTGTGTATGACACTGACATTAATGGGCATTTACTAGGAGCACTTGGCGGTAATTTTTTAGCGGCAACTAATACACCATGGAATGTATGGTAAAGAAAAAATTGCAAAAGGCGAAGTATGGACTTGCCCCCATCGTTGAAATCTCTCTCTCTTCATTCTTCACCTAGAACTCCAAAGTTCACCACTAGCAAGATTTTTTGCCTATGCAATTGTTTTTAATCCCACCATTAAGTAAGCCACATTCTGTCTTTGAAGACATTCTCTTCACATAACACAAGAGTGCATGTTTCATTTTCAGGTCATCTATTTCACGATGGCCAACTCTTATCTGAAAGGTGGAACCAGCATATACCACGCATGCAAGATTATTTATGCATGTGTTCATGCACAGGACCTGGATTGAAAGTCTCATCTGTAGGGCTCAGAGGGGAATGGAGTCTGCACAGATCTCAACTTCTAAGACAGTCTCTTCCAAAACAGCCGTCTCTAGTGGGAATCTAACCACGGACCTTGGAACAGTAATCTGATGTCTTGCCCTCTCTGCTCCTTTCTGATCATCTGGCAATATATTTGCTTCAGAATGCCAACTTTCTTGAAGCAGGGAAGTCTTGGTCACCCCACATAGGTAAAGGTTAAAATTCAAATTGTGGCCTTTCTTAATGAAATGCTAAAAATATAGATCTCAGTTCTTATGTGTGCACACATTGAAACCCAGAAATCTGTCTTGCCATCCCACAAGCACAATCCCATTTTGTATGATTTCAAATCCATAACATGCAGCACAGTAAACAGCATCTGTGTCACCACAATTTCTCAGATTCTTAATCTTGCATTAGAAATAGTAGAACTTGTGTAATTCTTGACAACCAACTAAAACATTATCATCTTTAACTTTGTTACACTGCTTTCACAATACCTGAAATAAATATGAAACTTACACATACACAAATACTAATGTGTTCATCAAAAGCTGGCCACACACACACTTTAATCTGTAATCTTGCACACAAACCACAAAATTCTTTGTTCAATAGATATTTTCCCTTTTGAAGTATGAAAAGCAATTCCTGATGCTGTCTTTTTTTTTTTCAATAGTTCTGAGAATATCTATTTTTCTATAGCACTTCCATTCTTAAAGGGACAGGATCCAATTCACCAAATTAAATTCCTAATGAAATCATAAATTTCTGAGAAAGACTGATTGCCTTCTAAAGTACTTACGAAAAAGCGTCTGTGAAACTAGGATTTTACATGAGAAGCAGCCTGATAGATCTCCAAAACGAGGGTCGAGTCTCCTTACAAAAATAATGTCTTTTACCCAATTAAATATCACTGATCTCACATAAGGCAACTGCTGAGTAAACATCGACATTCTGATAACTGGGCAGTCAATCAACATAACATACACGCTGTTTGACAGCCACACCAAGGCAATCCCACACTGCCATACACATAACCAGGCAATCAAACAAAATACCAAAATACATGACTGCCACAGCATGGGAATTCTCACTTGCGTAGACTCACTCTGTCTTCTTTCTTTCTTAGGTAGAGCACAAGTTAAATAATTTTTGAAGGTCCCATCTTATGTATTAATACTTTCCATATTCCATGGAACAGCAAAATGCATACAAGTCCAAAAGTACACATTTAGACACGATGACCACCGACTCGTAAAGAGTTCATGTGCCATTAAGATCTAACCTTCAAATATATGCAGTCTATGACTTACAATAACTGTTTCATCAGTGTTTCTGCACTGCATCCTCATATGGCAATCTGGGTACTGCCTGCAACTTTTCTTGCAGACACTGTCCTTTAGATGCTACTGCTTTGGTCTGCCATGATGCTCATCACATCATGCGCACACTGAGCTGGGCGCATTCATTGAAAGTTTTATTCACAGTTATTGATAATACTGCGCTTACAGATTATCATCACTCTGGTTTTGCCAGCCTCTGCAGCAAAGTCATCACAGGAGAGGTAGGTTTTGCACCATTTTTGGCAGGTCCATAATACACGGGACTGAGGTGCTCCCACTTGCTGGCATTTGATTAGGTATCATCACAAAGGCGTCTGCTGAATTTACAGATGCCAAGCATCAAAATGTGACAGATCCAGCCGGTAAGCTACTGTTTATCTGGCGGTAGTAGCGAATGTCATTTGTGAAGCGATGAACACTCTGTGTGAAAGAAGGCAGATCCTGAAAAGTAATGTGCAAACGAATTTGGTCAATATGATAACACACACATTCATAAGATTATAATCATATTTCTCTAACCAGTGTCTGTAACCCTTAGAACATGCTGTGAATCCTTCACATCTAGACATCTTGGATCAACATAATATCTTATTAGGCAATTGTTTGTGGCATCTCTGGTTTCCAAGATATAAAAGCTTTGTGAAACTGGGGCTGTATTAGACTGGCAAAAAATCTGAGCTACAGAGAGCTCAAAAATGAATACTATTTAGTGTGATTTTGAAAATGTCTTCCAGTCAGAATGATCAATTTTAACATGAGAAAATGTACACTTGTGCCGAGACCACAAAATAAAACCAACTTTCTAGCCAAAATGTATCTTGATCTTGTCTAACCAAGAAGAGAGGCAAACTATGGCGTGTCTTTATGTAACCGTGAAGAGTAAGACTTTATTAGTTGCATAGGAAAGATTTACATATGCACATACTAAAGACGGCACACATTACTGGCATGTGGTAATCTACTGTTGTTATGAACCAAAACCTAAATCTAATCCTGATGTCTGGTTTGCACTTTTAGTCTACACATGTTTCCTGTCTCTGGCACATATATATTAATTTGTTTGCCCATTCTCTCACATGCCTACTACTGTGCCCACTTAGACTCCTCGCACAACATACCCACAATTTTACTCTCATGTATGCACAAAAAACTCATTTTATACGCTCACAATTGCATGCACAAACACTTTTGCTCACTTTCTCACACATGCCTACACATACCCCCAATAAATCAACCAGTTGAAACGATCTATGTGTTGACTGAACGACGAAAACTGATCATGCAGCATCCCACCTTTTCTATCTTGAAGTTTTAATCAACTAGTTAAAACTATCAACCATTTGAAACAATCTATCTGTAGACTGAACTATGAAAAATGATCATGCAACATCCCACCTTTTCTATCTTGAAGTTTTAATCAAGCAGTTGAAACTATCAACCTGTATACTGAACTATGAAAACTGATCATGCAACATCCCACCTTTTCCATCTTGAAATTCTGGGCCAAGACTGTCCTTTGGTTGTCATCCAGGCCGTCCATGGACTGGAGAAAATGGGGCAGGAATTTGGTGTAGAACAGATCAAAGTCCACGTGAGCCATATTGTAGACAGTGACCACCACCTCCTCCTGTAGTAAGTCATGCGACTTGTGCACCAACACCTGCGTCAGCACTGTTAGGAAGTCCCATAGCATCTTCTCACGGAATACAGTCTGCACACAAATAGAGTCATGTTTATGGCCTAGCTGAGGCAATGAACCATTTCATGTTGCAAACAACATTACTAGCAACAGCCAAGCCGACCACTCAAGGACCTTTCCAGTGCTATTACTGCTGAAAGAAAAGAAGCCCTCTTCTGCAAAAAACAAAACAAAAAACAACTGCTTACATGTTAACCAGGGATCCCCATATAATGCATCCCGCATTCTGTATGCATTAGCAACAGGAAAAAATGCATTTAAAAATTAGTGAGGGAATCGTTGGATGCATTTAGATGAAAATGAGGGAGTCATGGGACTCGCTAATCACTTCTTACGAGCATCCCATGCCATGTCTCTTCAGTCATCATTTGCTTTCCTCTGATAAGTAAAAGAGACGGCGACAGCAACTTGCTGTACACATACAGCTGTGCCCAGCAAAGGTGTGTGTCTGTGTGTGCGCACACATGCGCATGTGCATGTGTGTGTGTGTTTTCAAGAACACAATTGGCTGAAAAGAGTGGGTGGTTTTGCCTTTGAACACATGGTCTTTGTTTTCCTAGTGCAAAACAAGCGAGTTCTCAAGAAGCATCAAAATGCACTGGTCCAACAAAGTTTTGTCTTTGCCAGCTCTGCTGAAAAAATGCTGGAAATTTAACATAGACTGGCCAAACTATTGACCTCCTTTGAATATCGGGAAGGCTGGATATTTTGTGCATGATATGATACAGTCTTGAACACAGACCTGTTTATCCCAAATTCATGTACCTGTGATATCTCGGACAAAAACTTGTAATTTAAAAAAAAAAAAAAAAAAAAAAAAAAAAAAAAAAGTGATTTTCATAATCGCAATACTTTCGCAACTTTTGAAGATTTGGAAGAGCCGGCCGTTGGCGCGTAAGACCGCTTTGTCGCCAACTTTGATAAAGTGAAAGACGCAGAAAGACGCAAGGCGCGCTGGGAAGTGTCTACTTAACGCTTTTGACCGAAATGGTACCAGACGAAACTTCACGTTTAACAATTTTCTTTTCTTTTTTTTTCCCGTAATATTTTTTGTGTGCCATGATTCCCATAATTTCAATTTTTTTTTCCGTATTAATTACGTGAAATTGTAAGGGTAACATGTCTGTGAACAGCAAGTCAAATAGAATTTCGAAGAATGCATTCAGTGGTTTAGGAAATGTAGACAGTTTTTTTTCTTTTGTATCCACATGAAATCTTCAGTACATCCTGAAAAGAAAATTTTTAATTGTGAAAAGAAACAAGTTTGAATCTGAGACAGAAGACACTAAAACCCCACAGATCATTTTCTTCTTTTGTCTAAGACTGTGAAAAAAAGTTTTGAGATTCAAATAAAGCACTCTCACAAAGAAACTTTTTTTTTGTCTGTGAGCACTGACCACCTGACAGTGACTTGGACTGGGGCTCAAAACCAGGACTTTGCCAAATCTGCCTTCAGTACAGATTTCTGGTTCCACTTTATTTGAATCTCAAAACTTTTTTTTTTTCACAGTCTTAGACAAAAGAAGAAAATGATCTGTGGGGTTTCAATGTCTTCTGTCTCAGATTCAATCTTGTTTCTTTTTAGAATTAAAAACTTTCTTTTCAGGATGAACTGAAGATTTCATGTGAATACAAAAGAAAAAAAAACCTGTCTACATTTCCAATGTAGAAGATGGTCAGGAGGATGAAAAGAGAGGGATATGAGGGAACACGTGGTGACGGTCTGTATCTGCTAATGGGGAAGGAACATTAAGATCACCTAATCGCACTGATCAGGTATTTCTGACCTTGCAATAGAGTTTCCACTTGAAGTGAAGGGCCTCCAGTGATTCCAGGTTCTGCTTGAAGACAGCGATGTCTGGCTGCAGAAAGGACTGCCCATATGCCTGAAAGAGGAAATGTTGCATGGCTAACAATCGTTGGATGCCCCAACACCACATCATAGTGTCTTATCATTTTGTCTGAAATCCTTGCATTGCTCAGGAAAAGTACAGTATTCAGCATTTATGCTTAGCCTTTCCTTTTCCTTTTTTTCACCTGTTTACTCTATTGTTACTGAGCCTTTCATTTATTTGTATTTTCCTTAGTTATCTATGAATTTGTTTTGCTTTGAATAAACACTTTTATGGTCTCAGCTGTGGCACAAACAGTTTTAACAGAAATTGATATCAGAGCATTTGATTCATAGCTCGCTGCATCGTTATTCAAACAACATTCAAAATTTCATGGCATTGTTATTCCAGCATCAATGAGATGACTATTGCTGCTAAAGAAACACAAAGTTCATTTTCATAATTTTTATTTAAAAAATGTACATCTGGGCAATTTTCCACTCAATAAATGGAGGCATGTGTGTTTAAGCGTATTTCCTTTGTATGCGTGAACAAGTGTTTGCCTTTTCATTCTGTCCTCCCCACTTCTTAAGCAAAATAAAGCATTCATCACTCAAACATCCACTTAATATGTGTATAGTTGCTTACATATCTACCCCTCACCTTCTCGGCAAACTAAATATTTGTCTACCCATCTTTCTGACTCCTTCGCTGTTAAGCATGATGCAAGCATATTTTCTCTTCTCTCCCACCCTTTTCGTCTTTTTTTTCCAATCAACTGTTATCTTTCCATCTCCTAAACCTACATAAAATGCATCCAAGCCTGACAGAACAACTGAGCAATCCACTACCTGGAAGATGGCCGAAAATTCGTCGATGTGCTCCACTGTGTCCTCCTGTTTTTGCATGGTAGCCAGGACATTGTTGCGAAAGAAGTAGCGCCAATTGTTGTCAATCAGCGAGTGCAGCACCTCATACAGTGAACTCTTGATGTCCGGGGATGGACGCTGTTTCAGCAAACAGTCCACAACAGACCCAAAAGCTCATTTATCAATAGTTCCAATTCCCAGTTTTGATTGAAAAGAAAATTTAGTATAGACTTATTTATTAGTTTAAAAAAAAACTTTAAAAAAAAAAAAAAAAAAGGCACGTAAGTACAGAATGCTTATACATGCATCCATAAATATTGCTCATTAAAAAGACATCGTAAAACATTGTTATACTCACACTTACGCATGACATTTGTATGAATATGCTGTACAATAATTAAATTAGTACTGACTTTAAAAAATTTTTTAAAAAGTCAAAATTTCAAGCAGAAGAGAGTGTTTCTGTTCATCCTCGTGAGTTCTGACAATGAAATTCAAAGCAAGAAAACAGATTAGTTCTGATAATGTCATTCGAAGCAAGAAAACACATATCTTTACACAAATCTGAAACTGATGTACCATCATTACAACAAAGAAAATCCATCTCCACTTTCTATCGCCCTTTTCTAGAAGCCCTAAAAATCATACTCACATACATGTACAACTAAAATGCAAGACGAGTTTTTTTCTGATCCTTTTATAACCTACCTTCCCAACAGTGCAAAAAAAATATGTGCAACATCTTGATATGACACAAGGCAGCAAACCTTACAGGAGAAATGATGGGGTAGATCTGCTCCATACAGATGTTGATGACTCGCGGAAGGAATGCTTTGAAGGCTGAGCCTGGTTCCACCACAATCAGCTCCAGTAACTTGAGGAATCTGTCAAGGTCAATTCAGTACACTCACAGCAGTACTGATACTGGATTCTTCATCTGACTTCACACTGAACAACTGATTTCAATCCTTAGCAAAACCTTGTGCATGATGAAACGAAATAGTCATAAATTTTCTTAAAAGGCTTTAATCCATTAAGTGCATCACCTGTCATGTCATATGCTGGTGTCTTGGTATCGTCACATGCCTCAGCACGCATCTCCCACATTGCAATCTCATCACAAAATTTCTCCACTGACAAAGATGGGAGTATGAAAGTGCTCTAGTTACATATCCAATTGCATTGACTTTAATCATACAAAACCACTACCACTTGTATTTACTTTTTTTTGTTTGTTTGTTTGTTTGTTTTTTTTGCTGTCCCAACCTCTGCGCCACCTCAGATGCAGTGCACCCACGCCACTCATTCCGACACCCCGTCCACAGCCACAGCCCGGTCGGCCCCGCTGCAGCCCGCACGACAATCCACAGGGAGCAGTCAATGTCAAGTCGTCAAGAGGCAATCCACCGGAGGAGACACTGCACTGCTGCCGAGTCACTTCGGTGGTGTTCAGTGGCACCTGTTCTGATCTAACATATGCAGGACACCACCTACTAAGCCCTCTACTGATGACAATAATTGCTTAGTCGCGGAGCCGGCGTGAGTGAGCTCTCCCTCCGGAGGGCGCAACCACGTCCGTCCAACGACAGACCCCATGGACTCGCCGATACCGGTGACCCCGACGAAACCAAACTAAGACCACAGACGTGGAGAGGAATTTGAAACTGAGGTCACCATGAGAGCAGGGCATGAAGGGCCACAGAATCTGAGACATTTTTTTTATATGCTGATCGATGAGAATGAGGATGATTAAGATGATACTACGGATTTCCATTTCGGTCTGAGACTACATGACAGGGCTGTACTCTACGCTTCCTTTCATAATATATCCCGGCGTCAACCAGGCCTGAGAGATACAGGCACCTGCAGTGTTGGTCAGGAAATTTGAGCAACACTCTCAGAAACGCATCCATTAAGTGAATGAAACTCGACTGTGTGGTCCCAGTCTTCCCAACTGAGCCCGTAGCAAACTCAACTCTGGGTAGGAGCCGGTCGGGGCAGAGAAACCCACATGACTCTGATGGGATTCGAACCCACGACCTCCCAGCCCGGAGTCCGCAATGCTAACCACTTCACCACGGCAGCTGGTTAATTGTATTTACTTTAATCATACAAGACCAATGAGACCTAAGTGCAGCACGGTTGGATCCATTTGGTGACTGAGTACCACCATCCCTTGTGTCAGCCTTGGTCAAGCACTGGCTATGAGCCAATGATCGATCACAGCTGTCTGAAACCTCCCACACATAAAGTGGACAATTCTAATTTTTTTTTGGCTAAACCAAGTCTGTTGACAGTTACCTGATGCTATCAGCTGACCTTAGTCCTTAGTATTAAACTGGTGTGACAGGGGAGGGGTGGACATCCCATGAAGGAACAATGGGGGGGGGGGAAGGGGGGACCCCCGAAAGTTTTTCCTTCAATCAGAGGAGTGGTTAAACATTACATAGTAGAAATAAAGTGGTTTTTGCCTCATGTCCATCCAGAAAAGTTACTGGTTTGCATTTTTTTTTAAACTGTAAGCTGTCCTCAAAGCAACAGCTCCTAACACTCAATGGGTGAAATTCATATCAAAGAACACAATTCTGTCCCTTCAAGGAATGTGACAAATAACAGTGAAACCTGACAGTATAGGCTGTCCAAAGAAAAAGTCCCTCCCTTTATAGAATCAATTTACAGAACATTTCTGCCTCTATACTATATTTCCCTCCAAACCAAGATTCCCCACTTTCAAGAATCCATTTTTTAAAATTTCCAGAAGTCGATAATGAGGGGCTCAATGACAGCAACAAACTGCGTGAGGATGTTTTCTGACAACCTTGTTTCTTCCATGTTTCCTTAGACCTTAACACATCTTTCTGTGAACACATTCTGTCCTATACCTCAATCATCTCTTCCTCTCCATACTATTCCTGCTTTGCTTCCCTTCCCAACACATAAATAAAACAGCTGCATACACTATAATCATTCCCACCACAATGAACAATTTTCTTTCTGTCTGCTCATCAAGTTACATCTCACGCAGACAATATTACCTTTTATGCCAGTTTACTGATACCAAACAATCAAGGTAAAAATGCAGTCATCATACAACAAGCATGATTTTTCTAAATCCTTGCAGATTTCTGTTAACAAAAGCAATCTTGGCGATAAGCCTTGTGGTTCAGAAGAAAAAAGTATGTGTTCATCTTTGGATAAAAGGAACACGGTGAGGAGGGACATATTTAACACTTGGAGATATGTGTGTGCAAGTGAATATAAAACACACAAATAACTACAATGATTTCTCATACAACTGACGACTATCCAAACTTAAGATATCATACTCACTTTTCAATCACCCTGAAAGCCACTCCTGTCTCTTTCTGGATCGTTTCCGCCAACTGCTCCCTGCACCAATAAAAAGCGCACAGAAATTTATGAAAATATTCATTTAAATGTATACAAATTATACACAAAAATGAAAAAGAAAAAAAATGATTCTCTTATTTTCTCAAATACTTTATTCCCTAATCACTCGAGTTCTTGCATAGTTGCCTTTCCCATCTAATGCTCAAAATCTTTGTTTCACTGTAAATATACTGACCTCCCCAAAGCAAAAGCAAATGAAAACTACAGGTGATTTCCCATTACATTAAACCAACATTCATAAAGTAGAGAAAAAAAATCATCATTAACTAAAAATAATTTGTTCATATTTACTTCAGTTTATCTTAAATGTTATGTACTTTGTTGTTTCCTTTTTTTTAAATTAAAGGTGTATTGATATTACACATGAAATAACTGATTCTTAGAAATGCACAGAAAGTATAGTATATCAACCTTTGACTTCCAGATTTGACATTTTTTTAATATTTGCCCAAAAAATCATCAACCTCACAAAAAAAAAATTCACCAAAATTCAAATAATGTTCAAAAGTATATAAGAATTTATGTTTCATTGATGAAAAAGGAATGGAGAGTACAACTGTCATTATTCAATGACGATAGAATAACTCAATCAGGGTATGATAACCAAGACTTTCAGGAAATACACACAATATTTTGAAAAACAAAAAAAGAGAAAATTCATGTCTCTATTTCATGGGTGGAAATGATACTAAAATATTTGCCAAGTGTGCAAATGTTTGCTACGGAAGTACACCATAAGTCCAGAGGTGTAACAAATCTGCTGCATCAGATGGAAACAGCATGTCAAAAAATTCCACCATATCAGAATGCAGTGGCGGAAATTTGATGTGTCCGTGCATTCCATGACATGCAGGATAGACTTTGCTGATGCTGAATTCAAATGCTCTACCTTCTACAGTCACAGGCGATACATTTTGCCGATTTCTTCCTCTCCCACCATGACCTCAACTACACCCACTTCCAGCATGACCATCCCCCCTATCTGTCAATGTACTTGGTCGAGTATAATCCTCATCATGATAATACAAATCACTCAAATCAACAAGGGGTTCTTTTTCTTTCTTTTTTTCATTCTGCGTACGCAGGCTGATACTCTGCGGACACTGCCTGTATAGACAGGCAGTGGAGTTTTGTGTGTATGACTTTTTTATCCCGTCATTAAGGCAGCCATACTCCATCTTCGGGGAAGGTGCATGCTATGTGTAACGTGTCATCCATACCAACAGCCAAACTGGCCTTCTCTTCCGAAAGTTGGTGATGGGATTTTACGTGTGTGCAAGATGTTGTGCGTGCGTTCACACATGAAATCTCAGTTTATAGTCTCATTCGAAGGACTGTATGGGAAATGGAGTCAGAACCAATGATAACTCAGAGGAAAAAATCCCGCTGTACCGAAATTCAAACCCGCAACCCCAGGATCACGAGTCCGGCGCTCTACCAACTGAGCTATTCCGGCCCCCAACAAGGGGTTGATCAAGAACAACATGACAATTCCTTTTCTACCAGTATCAAGGTTTCCTTGTAATTACTGTCATCACTATTCGGCAAACCAAACAACACTCTAGCCACCTCTTCTTCATTGTACCTCCAGGTAGCCTTGTTGACACACTAAATAACTGTTTATTTTACAACAACAACAAAAAAGGTATCAAAATCAACCCAAAACTTGCTGAGAAATCGCTTCACTCTTTCCACAAGGCCTACACCATTCATAGACCAGAAAACTAAAGCATGTGAACTGGCTAGATTGACCAGTTACAATGATTTATGAAGCATGGCTATATCTGCGATTTGGAGTGAAACGCCTAAGTGCATTTCTCTGACTTGTGTGTTTTAGGATGGCAGTTTGATATGGTCTCATAGAGGTTCAATCTGGTGTGAGAGCTGAACAGTGAAGGGTTTCAACTGTGAGGTGCAGACCTGATTATCTGAATAGGTTTTGCTGGGGAGAAAAAAAAAGCTGCTATGAACATCCTGGAATAGTCTTTGAAGTCACTAGTTCACTGCTGCTATACACCACCTGCTCCTATAATCACAAATAACATGCCATTACTACTACTATTATTACTACCAATGCTGATGCTATTATCATTACTGCTGCTACTGTTTCTACTACAGCTACAAAGCATGGGGCAGAGATTAGGACATCAATCATATCTTTTCAAATGGAAAACAACAAAACTCGCCTTAAAGAAAAAAGAAAGAGTGAGGTAAAGAGAGGGGGTGGGGAAAGGAGAGTGAGGGAAAGAGGGAAAAAAAAAAGAAAAAGAGAAGAGATAAGCCACCAACTGAAAACCACAGACTGAATCATTCATTTCACACACACATTTAAAATTCAGATGGCTAATTCACACACTCTCAGACACACTCGGGGCCTGCTGGTCAACAATACAGCCTTAGTTCTCCTACCTTGTGAACAGATTCATAAAGGTGTGTATGGTCTGCTCCGTAAAAGGAACACCCATCTGAACCCGCAGCCCTTGGAAGAGGGCCAGGAAGAAACCCATTATGTCATCCACAATATCTGCAACATGGAGTAGCTGTCTAAATGGAGTTGTGCAAAAAAAAAAAAAAAAGAAAAGAAAAGGTGTTATAGAGACTAAAGAAAAGGTGTTATAGAGACTATCTAATGTCCACATAACATATGGATATTAGATGGTCCCTTTACATCTTTTTGAGAAACAAAAATCAAGATTAGTCGGAAAAATATCCATTAACAGTAAGTGATTAACACCACCACCACCCCTTCCTCCCCTCTCCATCCCCTCCCCACTGCTTATCACAAAACATGCGATAACAGTGAGGGGGGTAATCACTTATTTTCCCCATTAATCTTGATTTTTTTTTTTCTGCAATCGGAACAAATCAGACAATCCACACCACACACCTCTTCCTGTTTCTTTTTATTTGATTCAGTAAGCAATGTAAATACTCTAAGATAATATCACAGGAGAAGTTGATATTCCTCTTTTTCTTTCTTCATCAAGTACAAATAATGGAATTCCTGCCCATTACTGTGGAAACCGGTAAGTACAAAATATGCTGCACTTTTACAGACGTGTCTCAACATCTCTTTGATGATATCTGGATTTCAATTTTTTTTTTAAATCAAACCACTGAGAAACTTATGTGTTACAGTTCGGAATAAACCTTCACTGGTTTCTTCAGACTATTCAACATTAAGAACTGAACAACCATCCCTGACTCCTCATTAGATAAAAGCAAAAAAGTATGAAAAAACAAAAATATCTGGCGTTAAAAACAGTACTTCTCATTATGTATAACATGTTTTTTTTCATCTGTTAAGAGATGGAAAATTCTTGGTTCTATGTGCATATAGAAAAAGAAACTGAAAACTTGAATCTGGACAGAAACACCCAACACTTACCTGTGTGACTGATGTAAACAGAGAAGATGGCTAATGTGGTCTGGATGATTGGAGTCAGGGACTGGTAAAGCAGCTGCTTGGTGCGGACTATTTCACCAGCCACTGACTCAATCCAGTCCTGACAAACTCGTAACACCCGACGTATCACAGCTTTCGCTAGCAACAAGAAAAAAAAAGAGAAATATTTGCACTACTGATTAACTGGTAGGAGCTGTGCTTTGTGTTGCAATCAAAAGAAAAGAACTATCATCAATAAGCTGTCACCACTGTAGATATATAACAAAAAAAACAAGTTGAAAGTATCACACGGTAATGGCTTATCCTGAAGATGTATCAAAATCTGAACTATGCGCTTTCAACATTAGATTCTTTAACAGAATTGGCACAGTTATTGTTTTTCCCCAAAATGATCCCACCACTGCTCCATCAGCTAACTTAATTCTTTCATCTTCGGGAGCCTTTAGTCACCAATTTTTTTCTTCATGTAGGACCAATCACCACAAAAGACACATCACTTGTCAAATGCTACCTTTTAGTGTGTATGGAAACTCTATACATTTCTCTTTCTAGAGATTAAAAACAAAACAAAAAAAAAAAAACTACTATGAGAGTAGGCTTCTTCACAACAAAGTTAATGACTTCTGAAATTTGTCAGTTATTGATCAGTCATTTTGAGAAAACAAGGCTGAAATTTGAAATGACTCTACAGTCCGAATGTCCTTTGCTCCCATTAAAATTTGTTCTTAAAGGTTAAAGCCATTTCTGACTCAGCTGCCCAAAAAATCTAAACCTCAAGGGCAAGACTGCTTTGAAGAAAACACAGAAAAACCAGACCACATAATAAAGATAATGTTCAAAAAAAAAAATTCAATGCAGTGGCCATGCACATTCAACTTTCTAAAGAAAGCTGTACAAGAAAATAAGCATGGAATCATGATTTTGACTGAAAACCGCTGGGATGGGCCACAGGCTGGCCAGACTGGGCCAGTCCCAGGATTTGGCCCACACTTGCTATTCAGAGTTACTATGTAAATCAGCTGGTGTAGTGGCCCTCTTGTTACAAGTTCTCTTGCAAGTTATCCGGAATAAGTGAATAAGTCATACTGACTTACACTTGATAGATACGATGAAGGTATTCAAGAATACCTAACTGACTGTTACAATATAAATGAGAGACAAGAGAGGAGGAACTTTCATGAAAGACGTCATAGCAATAATAACGAGTTGCAAGCCTCCTTTTATTTATTGCTTTTAGATCTCTGCATTTTCAGTCAATGTAGTGCAATTTTTGAGTTATTGAAAACATTTGGAAAGCAAACGTACACCTAACTGTTCAGTTTTGCTTTTGGAGCGACTGATAATGTGACTGGAATATTCAATATTATGTTAGAATGTTCACCAGATCTCTGTAACTTGCTAGTGCAATACTGAAGGTTCAAGAATGTTGTTGAAGCTGATCGAATCGCACTCCCATAAGCTTGTCGCAATTTCATTGGTTGAGCTACCCATATGCAGAAAATTCTAGAAAAGAATGATCGAGTATGTTTGAGAATATTCCTTTGATAACATATAAAAGGATGAGAGCTGTGCAACTTGGAGGGAGAGAGAAATGAGATTTGTTGAAGAGTTCTAGTCATTGTTGAACACAGAAGTGTTCAAGTCTTCACCGAGTTTGAGTCTAGTCAATGAAAAGCTGCCATTAGCAGAATACTGGCTGCTGCATGTACGATTGAGTTCCTGTGCGACTTATTGAGCCTGAAGGTCAGTTGAAGGCTGTTTCTTGTTCCTATATTGCTCAACACTTGTAAAGAAAAGGATCCTCTTCGTTTTAATACTGCCTGGTGTATTTTGTCGTCTGCAAGCTGAATACCTAACACAGGATCTGCAATGAACTTTTACAAACTACTG
The DNA here is from genome assembly GCA_033310375.1 of Conus canariensis. Classification (NCBI taxonomy): domain Eukaryota; kingdom Metazoa; phylum Mollusca; class Gastropoda; order Neogastropoda; family Conidae; genus Conus; species Conus canariensis. Next base: position 38,323,620 of record CM065714.1, read on the forward strand.
CATAAACCTTATACTGAGGAAGTCAGCGGTGTAGCGTGTAACACTGACCATAATAAAACCCTGATTCAAATTATGTCAGTCATCTTTTTGAATATGTTGCGCAAAATCACCTCTGAAATTTTAAGTACTTGGTTCACATACATACTTGACACTATTCAAAAAAATAGCTTATACAATCTGCCATGAAAAACACTTGCCATCATTAAGTACTTCCAACACTCCTGTCCATGCAGTTTGATCATTTTCTCAGGTTTTATAATATACACAAGCATATGTTCAACAAGTATACATACACGATCATAAAACTCAGACAATTTCAGCCTCACCTTGTTCTTGCAGCTCTTTGTTTGATGGCAAGTTTGGATTATCTTTGAGGGCAATAAAATCTTTGGCCAGCTGTGATGTGAAGGTCTGATGATGTGATCCACGACTGGTCCAATCCTGTTCCTTCTCCGAGATGCCTGGCCAGGGAAGGAGCAAGTAGTGAGACAATGATCGGTACAACAGCAACTGCACCTGAAACCATGAAACATACTGTAGTTATCTTTTCTTTGGTGACCTTTTTTTCCAGGAATGGGTGGGTGAGGAAAGTGGAAGAAAGTAAGTGTGTGTGTGTGTGTGTGTGTGTGTGTGTGTGTGTGTGTGTGTGTGTGTGTGTGTGTGTGTGAAAATGCACCATTATTCAGTCCACAGATAATGTTTAAACTTAGTTTGGATTAACACAAATCTAAGTGAAAATATACCCTTTTTTGCTCAGTAGGTGGCCATCTTGTCTGAGTTGTTAAGAGCTCTGTCTGTGATATGGGAAGGCCTGAAGATTTCCTCCAGTCATTACCTCCAGTCAAGAATCCACATACATTTATCATAAACCCCACAGGCATACATAGTGAAGTTTATGTAGCTCCACTGTGAACTCCACATGTCTTAACCATGAGCTGCTCATAGATTTAGCATGAGCATCTCACCTTTCCTACCTCATGTTGAATTTTCAGCACCATATACCTCTAAGGCGACCCCTATATGCCTCTAACATGAACCCCATCATCCTGCCAAGAGAATCCCATATAACTCTTTGGAGAGCCTCATATACCTCAATGCTGACCCCCACCTACCTCTATATAAGCTACACCATACCTCTGATGTAACCCCCACAAACCTGTGTGAGTACTATATCCTCTGTGTTGTACCTCTGTAAAGAGCCCAAATGCCTTTGCAAGGTATGAAATCATGAAAGGGCACAACATTTACACAGTTTTTACAAACTTTTGAAACCAAACAGAACATAATTTCCAAACTCAATATAAACTGAGAACTGTTTTTAGTCACACTAAAAACCTGTGTATAATCTTACATTTATTTTATCTCAGGGACTAACTACGTTGATCAATAAAAGCAGAATTCACTCACCATGATGCTACTATTGGTAGAGTCTATCTTCAAGAGTATCTTAAGAAAACTAACAAGCTGCCTTCCAAACCAAACCCATGATCACATTCAAACGTGATAAAAACGGGAAAGATCTCATGCGATCCAAACTGAACCAAAGCATATTGATTTTGTGCCGAATATGAGCAGACAGGTGGTTTCTTGTTCTTTGTTTTCACTGTCCTAAATGTTATTTGTTTTTGCCTGAAGAAGACCCAAGAGGTCGAAATGCACTGTGTTTTGTCCTGAACTTTGTTTGTCTGTGTCCTTGGTGGTAACTAACCCCCTCTCTTTCTAAATTTAACAAGTTTCAGTAATTAGTCTCTGCATCCATGCTAGAAAATGAATACCTTGCAACTACCACAAAATCTCTTTTTTGTTTTGCCCAAGTTTTTGAGGGAAAAACCCGTATTAGTTTTTGTTGACTTTTATGGCCATGAAAATGTTACCTCAGTTTCTCCAAATTTCATGCGAACCCTGCTCTAACAAGTGAACCACATATATCTACATGGCGAGCCCAACATACCTCTATGGTGAGCCCCTGACAGGAACCCTGAGTCGCAGCTGTGTACATGGTCTGAACAGCCGACAGCTGAAGCAGGAATGCAGGGCGGACAGTGGTTGTGACAGATAGTAGCAGGTGGGCCGCGGAGTGAGTCACCCTTTCTGGCACCTCCAAAGAGACAAACACTTCACTGTAAGTGGAGACAATCACATTCATTTTTCACGTACATGAATGGTATATCTGTGCTGTCATGTTCTAAAGCAGTGTTGCTGAGTTGGTATGTATGATGTCTTTATCACAACAATCTCTGTGGGAAATTCAGGCTGCTGTCTCCTGGGGACAGAATCGTGCTATAGTACAGCACCACCCTTTCTTGTTCTTCTTTTCCTCCCTGTGTGTCAAAAATTATTTCCCTACAGAATCTTAACAGGGACGACACCCTCATTGTCATGGGTTTTTTTCACATGCACTGTTTAGTACATGCATGACTTTGGTTTATCATTTCATCTGAAAGACTGCTACTCAGACTGCCAATTCAGGTGTAATGGAAAGCGGAAAAGGTTTAGGATTCAATCATACAATATGCTCATGTCTTACGCACTTGGCCCCCTTTCCTCAAGGTTGGTTGTATGTCCTCATTGTTTACATGTATATAAAAGGAAATATCTTGACCAGAGTTCAGCGCACCACCTTAGCTTTAATTCCCTGTCAGTGACAGGCAGACCAGTTTGCCTTAAAAATGCTACTAGCCTCCTTTTTCACAAACTTGACGGCATGTTTTTAAAATCATATGCATGATCACGACATGCTGCATATATGCATAAGATAAAGATGTGTTCATGCACGTATATGTGGCAAGTCATTCTCAAAGCCATGTGAATTTGAGAAATTAATCAAGAATACCATGAAAACAAGTACTTCAATCAGTCAGTCAGCTGAATTGTGGGTAATATTGAATTTGCCACGTAATACGTAAACTGATCTGGCAGAAACTCCAGGCACACCTTGTTTTCCTGGGAAAAAAATCACTATTAACCTTTCTATCCCCGTTCCGCCCTTTTCCGCCCGACCCGTCAGGCTCCTGATCCGCCCTGTACTGCCCGTTCCTCAGTAGGCTGATTGTCTCGGTGTGCCTCCCTTATTTGGGTTGACCACAGTAATAAGACAAACCAGTTGTTATCTGGGTCTTTCCTACCTTTCTCAGCGCCATATGTAAAAGCGGTTTGTGGCTTTTTTTATTTTTAATCGATTTTTTTGGTCATCCCATCGACTTCCAACTACGATCAAAATGTCGCCTCTGACAGTGACAGTGACATGAGCTTGACTGTGGACCAAATGTTCAATATGAATGTGTTGCCGACCGAAAATGACGACTGGAATCAATCGGACATTGATCTTGACTCTGTAGACGGCGACAGTGACTATGAAGTTGCAGAAGGAGTGAATGCGAGTAGTGACAGTGACTCGGACATAGGCGACGCAGGTGACGCAGGTGCTACTGATGTCGGTGGATGTGTACAGTCATCGGAGTGCTCAAACGACGACTTTCGGACTGAAGTTTGTGTGTTTGATGCATACAGGGGCCCCCATGTCCACAAGTGAATCTTCGAACACCTTTTGATTATTTTTCACTTGTTTTTCCTTCGGACGCATTCCATCTCATGGTCAGGGAAACCAACCTGTGTGCAAGACAAACGCTCATGGCTGCTGGTCTTCCTGAGGATAAGTTTCAGCCAACCACTGTGGATGAAATCAGAGCTTTTGTTGGTCTTCTCATGTTTATGAACATGGCCCCTGTTCCTCATCGTGATTTTTATTGGAAAGACTCTTCTCCTTTCTTCAATGTTTGGGTGTCAAGTGTCATGTCGAAGAACAGGTTTGAACAGCTGAACCAGTATTTTCACCTCGCTGATACCACTCAGTTTGTTCCCAGAGGTCAGGCTGGGACCCCCTGTTCAAAGTCAGACCTCTCATTTCCATGACTCAAGAATGTTTTGCTATGCAGTTTCTACCTGGGCAAAACATCACAGTAGATGAGGCAATGATCAAGTTCAAGGGTTGTTGTGGTTTTCTGCAGTACGTGCCTGCAAAACCAACGAAGTGGGGCCTCAAGGTGTAGGCTTTGTGTGATGCCGATTCTTTTTATATGCTGAATTATTCAGTATATACTGGGAAGACCAATGATGTGCCTGCTGGGACAGGTGATGCCCTGGGGGATCGTGTCGTCAAACACTTGGCAGAACCCCATTATTTCAAGTGGCACACCGTCTACTTTGATAATTATTTCACGTCAGTCCCCCTCATTCAATATCTGTTTCAGAAGAAAACCTTGGCATGTGGGACTGTGCGAAACAACAGGAAGGGTCTGCCACAGGATATGAAGCCAGCAAAATGTGTCAAAAAGTCTGGGGACACAAAGCGCTGGTTTCGTGAGATTGGCTATGATGATTTGAAGGGCAAGCTTCAGGCTGTTGCTTGGTTTGACCGTCGTAAGGTCACCCTTCTTACTTCTGTCCATGATGGAACCGATGGAGAGCTTGTCAGAAAAGGTGCAGGGGGTGTTGAAAAAGCCAGGTATTCTAGGCCCCTGGCTGTGGCTGATTACACCAAGAACTACAACGGTGTTGACAAGCATGATCAATTGCGATCATATTATTGTTCCAAGCAGAAATTCATGAAGTGGTGGAAATGTGTTCTTCTTCTGCCTGGACACTGCTGCAGTAAATGCCTTTGTAATCTACAAAAACTCTGCAAATGCCCCACTGAAACTGCATGTGGATTTTCACACTGAGATTGTCATGGGCATGGTGAATGGTTTCAAGGGTGGAAAACGGATCGGCCGTCCTGTCGTTCATGACAATCCAGACAAGCACAAACACACTCCTTCCAAAATCCAGTCTGCCAGAGGCAAGAAGGACTGTGTCTGTTGCAAGAAGGAAGGCAGGAAAACCCCAGCAGGCAATGCCATCCAGTCAACACATGAGTGTGTGATGTGTAAGGTGGCTTTGTGCAAGGATCGTGGCTGCTTTTTTTCTTTTCACCAGCAGTGAGTAGGTTCCTACACACTCACTCTTAGCAGAACACCTGATACTTGACTAAATCAAGGACTGGACTTTGTCATTTTTGTTTTGTACAGACTGTTTTGGGGTTGACTAAGTATTGAAAGTGCCACATACAAAAGTACTGGAGTTTGTGCATGTAAGAAAAGTGCACAACGGAAAGAAAATTTCATGTCAGTGATCTGTGTGTGACAAAAGTGATCAAAAGCAAGAACATTTCCAGTGACCGTGTTGTTTGTGTGTGATCACATTTGGATTATATAATTCATTACATCTGGAACCATATGGTGAGTACAACAAAAATATTTGAGTGTTGTTTTGTGTTGTGATGCCTGCCTCTCTTCCTTCCTACTAACACCTGCATATAGTTAGAAATATTATCAGTCATAGGAATTCTTTTTCTCACAAACACAAACTAACTCATGCAGATCAAAAAGCATGCACTCCAATACATTTTCAGTAAATATGGTATGATTTTGACCTGTTATTTTTTTTATTTTTATTTTTTCCTGCTATGTAACTGCTATGTGACTTAAAAGCGTCACAAAAATTTCACATATATTCCTAGCTACCTGTATAACTACTAACACCTCACAACACCCATCAGTTCTTTTCAGATGGTGAACCTGACCACTTGCCACCAAAAAGGCAGGTGTTATAAAGTTGATGGGTGTTGTATTGCCTGTCTATCACTGACGTAGGTGTGTTTTCCAGGTAAAATCAGGTGTGTGAGTGTTGAGTCACAAAAATATTTTCACATCCCCCTGAAATAACAAGTGCAAACCAAAGTTCAGCTTTCCATAGATTTTTGCTGAAAATTTGAAGTCTTTATATCCATTAGTTTATTTTTTTACAATTTTTTAAAGTCAGTACCCCAATTCGGGCAGCAAATTCCAATATACACTTAGTAGTCTAGGCGACTTCTGTCATACGAAATACAGGGCAATGAAGGTTAATGTCTGGCTCACTGACATGCTTTAGAATAAAATTACTGCTCCCTCATCATTTTCTGAAAATTTCCACGGTTTGTAGACCAATCACTGCCAGTGTCCTTCAGCACATTGGTAAAGTGGCAGACTGAGTGAGAGATTTTGCGAGCATGAGCTAGTGAAAGCCATCGCTCACTGGTCAACATGGTCTTCTCCAGACAACAGTGTGGCCATACTTTGGTCAGTCATTACTCTAGAATATTTCATCTTTTCTTGCTTCACAGCTTTTTAAAAAAAAGTTTGTTAACATCACCATGTTTGCAGTATTTTGCTTTTAGTGTCCAGAAAACACTAACATCATATGGTAAATAGATCTAGACAACTGTAGCAGGCTTTACCTCTACAACCTCTGTGAATCTCCTGATGTCTACTAGAGCTGCAATTGAACCCCCCTGATCAACACCTCTTCAGCAATTTTTTTTTAATTTACAAAACCAGAAATAAAAACAGAAAGCCAGCAAGCAAATAATGCCATTTTAATTCAAAACCAGCCATTACCATCAGATGAATGATGATCTTAAATCATTTGGAAGAAAATAACAAAATTCTAGCTTTGACTAATACCTCATCACTGCTGAACACAAGCTGGATCCTGAGGCATGTAGTGAATTAATTTAGAAGGAAAATTATATCTCAAGTCTGAACAATCAACAATGATCATCATACATGTGTTACTGTCAGGATCATCTTAAAACTGCTTGTGTCACTACAGCTCTCAGTACTGAAAATCTTTCATTAATCTGGTCACATCTGTAATGTGTACTAACTCATAACGTTTTTCTTGCTAATAAAAGCTTACACAAAGTTTAACCCCTTAGAGTAGTATAAGATGTCAAATCAACAAAGACCAATCGTCAAGCTGATGTTACTCTTCATTCTTTTGTCCCTTTTTTTTTTTTTACCTGTTTATTGATGAGAGGAGCCACCGATTCAATCAGAGTCACAATCATTGTGTAGAACTGATCTTTCTCTTGATTGGTTCGTGCAGACTCTGTATAGAGCTGTAGCAGCCAATGAGCAAAAGCCTTGATGGCAGCCATCGCCTGAGCATGACTGAAAATTGAAAAAAGCTTTCAGTAACTAACATTTTTAATACAATGCTTTACATGTGGCATAAGTAAACATCAAATTTAAGCAATATTATGGGTTTAAAGACTTATCTAAAAAAACAGTCAATATCTGTGAAAAGGAAAATGCCTTACACCTCTCTACTAGATGTCTTCAGCATTTCATTCAAGAGAAGATTGAAAAAAAAAGAACACTGAAAACATGATTGCAAGCAAAAGCCAAACACCCCATCCCCCATTCAACCATTACCCCCCACCCCCAACCTTGCTCACACAACAAAACCCCCAAATTTTAAATATTTCATTCCAACACTGGGTTGAGCAGTTTGATGTGCATATCAACTGTGTGTAAATGTTACGACCGACCACTGTGGCCATTTATTTGATTAATGAAAATCTTAAATCCATTTGTGACCATGATGCTGACCCTCCACTTATTGGTTGTCTCATGTACTGCCACAAAAGTGAATGGGAAAAGGAAATGAAAAAAGACAGTCACATCAAATAATGACTTACACTTGTATGAAATCCTGCTGCAAAACATTTTCAGCTTCTGTTGAAACTTCAAAGAGCTTCACCCTACTGCCATAGGAAACTACTTGAACCAGTCTGAAACATGATATGCAAAGTATTTAGATTCAAGTACTCAAATCGAGAAAAATAAAAAGTAAAAATGAAAAATAGCATTTCAATGTTGCAGAGAAGATGTTCTATTGAAACTAGCCGCTGTGGCAAAGTGGTTAGATTCACGGACTCCTGGATGGGAGGTTGTGGGTTCGATTCCCATCAGAGTCATGTGGGATTTTTCTGCCCCAACCGGCTCCCTCCACATCTGTTGCCTTGGTTTGATTCCGTCGGTGTCACCACTTTCGGCGAGTCCATGGGGGTTGTTGATGGACGGACATGATGGCGCCCTCCAGAGGGATAACTCACTCACGTTGGCTCCGTGACTAAACAATTATTGTCGTCAGTAGGGGGCTTAGTAGGTGGTGTCCTGAGTATGTTGGATCAGAACAGGCACCACTGAACACCACTGAAGTGACTCGGCAGCAGTGCAGTGTCTCCTCTGGTGGGTTGCCTCTTGACGACCTGCCACTGACGGCTCCCTGTGGATTGCCGGTGCCAGGGCTGCGGCAGGACTGATGGGGCTGGGGTTGTGGACGGCGCGTCAGAATGAATGGCGTGTGTGCACTGCCACTGAGGTGGCACAGATGATGGAACAGAAAAAAGAAAAGATACTCTGTTGACTGTTGGTTCATATTAATAGCAGTTCACATTTAAATAAAAATTCACTAATCACAACCACTCCAAATTTTTATATCACTATATTCATGGAATGATAGTTTCAAAAGAAAAATCTCTCTCACAAAGAAAATGAATGTACATTACACATTTTTTAAAAAGTATCAATATTTACATCTAAAACTGCAAGCATTCAATAGTATAGTATGAAAACCTTACTGATTAATGAAACACTTGAAGTTAACAGATGAATAGGAATGTACGAAAATCCTATTGATGAACATGTGAAAATCCTACACATGGCAGGGAATGTGGAAAAAAACTTGTAGATGAATGGGAACATATGAAAAGCTTACTTATGAATCAGAATAAATACCTGCCAGACAAATGAACAGAACATACCAAACAACAACAAAAAACTCACTAAGGAACAGGAATGTACAAAAAGACTGAAAAGACAGTAGATGCATTTCTATTGATATATACAAATTTGTGAAAGATCAGGTACTACAGCAAATGAATTTTTAAAAGAGCACCTGTACCAAAGCCAGGATAATCCTACAAAAATGTACCTTTCGATCAGCAGCTTGGCATTGGCATATCTGTCAGCAAAGTGCTCCCCGATAAAGTGGTCTGCCAGGCGTCCTAGTGCCTGCAGGAGAGAGGACAGGTCTCTCAACATGCAGTGAAGCCGACGGCAGTCATTCTCTGCAGAGATGTTCAACCGACGGCCTTGAGTGCCCCCGTTAGTCACATACTTCTCCAGCCCAAAGTAGGCCTCTACATGCTCCTGAAAGGGTGTCCACTGTGGACAGAACATGCATGTATAAGCAAGACTGGTTGAACTAACAACCATTATTTGTTGTTTTGCTTGTTTTATCACCACAAGCATTATTACATGGTATCACATGATGACACCATGAGTAGAATCTAGAAATCAGAATGATTTGCAAGGATTACCATTTAAAAAAAAATCAAAACAACACTCAATTCAACTGATGTTGCAAGACATAGCTCAACTGACTGGAATGGGACATATTACACACACAAAAGAGTGTATTTTCTCTTTATTTTTTTTCCAAATTCAGCAGCTTTACGAAAGAATGATAATGAAACAGTTATGTAACCCAACAGTATTTCATTCATGAAACAAGACAATGAGTTATTTTGACTAGCTGTGAATAATTCCAGTTACTGAAATTGACAATGCTTTTACATTGAGCAAACTGATTATCATCTAAAAAGCACTGTGCTTGTGGGTCTACACACAAACATACTCCACACGCAAAAACAAACTCTATTTGTACCTCTCACATAAAGAGCACTTACACAGGGCACTTACAATGAGCTGAAATGTCTCTGCAGTTGCCAGTTCTGCAACTTTTGCTACAACTTCTAGGGACTGTCGTAAGAAGTGCTGCCACTCTGTTTCGCTCTGCATACAATAAAATGAACACAAATGTTAAGTAAAGTTTTCATGCTTTCACTTTGTTTACTTAGTAGCTATTTCATAAAACTTAAAAAGTCAAAGTAAAGACAAAATCATCCAATGAAGAAGTTCTCTTAGTTTGAATTACTAATGTAACTGGATTTCTTAGCAATCTGTTTATATCTTTTAAAAATTATTTGCACTGTAAGGAATAGTATGTCAAGATTTCATCATTGTGGTGGTAAAGGTATGGGACAGTTGCTGCCACAAACTACAAACCAACCAACCAACCAAAAACCTGTACAGATGATGCTCAAATAAGAACAGGCCACTTTCAAGTAAAAACTGTCAAAACAAAATATACACTAGTGTTGAAAAGGACAGATAATGTAATGGTGTCTTGGTTTTTGTTGGGCAATATTCACATTTACCCCTGCAAGAGAATGTAATCTGTTGACGGAAAGGAGCTTAATGAAAGATTCCGAAGCTGCTTTTCCTCTATAAATCATATTCTCTTAACTCACTCCAATCTGACGTCCGCTATAGCAGATGTCTCGCACACCACGCTTTCTCTCTGACATTCGCTATAGCGGATCGCACATTAGCATATTTTTAGGGCGAACGTCAATCAGTCATGGTAACCGAAGCGTGCCATGTGATAGGCTCATTATCATAGAGCAACCTTTCAATGATGTGCAGGCCACGCCGTGATGTGTTGGCTGACCACTGATCTATTTTTATACCAGCCCAGTCCTGTGTTTGAAGTGAGATACAATGGCGTCTCAGTCTTCGACAAGTGGTGTGAGAAACAGAGAGGGAACACGTGTTTACAGCTTACGTGAAGTTGTTGAACTTGTTCAAACTGAAGGATCAGATCTTGAAGATACTGAACACGATGATGACAGCAAATTTAGCCTGTCTGAAGAGAGTGAAACTGGGCTGGAAAGTGAACATGGCAACATTCAGAGAGAGGAGTGGGTGGAGTCAGATAGCGGGGGCGTAGCTGAAGGCGATGCATGTGCAAATGAACTACCAACAGACCTGAGTGGGGAAGATTTTCTCCAGTTTATGGCGAGAGACAGGCATGGAGTTTTTTCTTTTTTTCCATCAATACCTCCATACACAGGCCATCAAACACATGGACTGAAGTTGCAAGGCGTGACTGACTACACCCCCTTAGGTTTTTTCGACCAGATCTGGTCCACGCTTTACACCAAGGTATTTAGTCATTATTATTTACTCTGTCAGTCTGTGTCTTTCTCTGTGTGTGTGTGTGTGTGTGTGTGTGTGTGTGTGTGTGTGTGCGTGTTGGTGTGGTGTGAGTGTAATGTGTGTGTGTGTGTATGTGTGTGTGTGTTTATGTGTGGTGTGTGTGTGTGTGTTTATGTGTGGTGTGTGTGTGTGTGTGTGTGTGGTGTGTGTGTGTGTGTGTGGTGTGTGCATGTGTGTGTGTGTGTTTGTGTGTGTTTGTGTTTCTTTTTCAACTCTGTTCATGTACATATAGACAAATATGCTGAACTTAACAAATTTTCTTTTTTCTTATTGACAAGAAGACTGAGTAAAGTTGAGATTTTGATCATGACACTGTTGTTTACTGAGACTGAGATTATGATTCTGTTGTTTGTCTGACTTGATCTCCACCAAAATGGATCCAGCTGAAGTGGGGGAGGTCAACACAAGGACAGACAGGAAGATGAAGCCCAGAGCTGTCCAGGACTGCATGGTCAACATGGCAGGAGTGGACTGCAGTGACCAGCTCATGGCCAACAGTGTATGACTGGTGTTTGTGCATTTTTGATACTGTAGAAACTTTCAAGTAGTCATTGTGTACATATTGCCAGCATTCTAAATGAGATCTGTATAGAAAAAGCCCTTTTTTCAAGAGAAGCATAAGTTCACACCTGTTCATATTTCCTACTAACCTCATCATAAAAGATATCCCATCTTCTTCCTGTGACTGACAGAGTACTAAATAAGCAAGAGCTTTGAAATTATGTACTTTGTTTGCACAGGTACACACTTATGTGTCAAAATTTCAAGAGAGTGCATGAAGCCATTATTTTTTCATTATTTTTTTCCAATACAAAACAACCACCCAGACTTGTGAAGAATGCTGAACGACAAACTACAAAGTACTCTGTCATATTTTATAGATTTTAGTTCTTTTGCTTAGTAAAGAAACTGGCAAGTAGCTTTTTGTTACACTCTACTGGGTTTCGCAAAGTGATCTATGATGAAAATGGGCATTTTTTCAAGAACAGAGAAAATTTCACTTATATGCCTGTGTAACTACCTTGAGTTTCAAAAAATATGAAAAATAACCTCTTCTTCATCCGGCTACAAAAAGAGCATGGTATATGCTACAGCTTTGAAGCTTTGTGCTGACCCTGTTCAATCACACAACAATTCTGTGTCCAAATTTCAAGTGTTTTTGTTGTACTGTAATTTTTTTTTAATAATTTTTAGAAAAATGTGTACAAACGCTCAGTATACAGAGGAATGTTGAATTTCATATTGGCCAGTAGGGAGTGAGTTAATGGAGGTAAATATGAATATAGCCTTCTATTTTTGTTGTTGTCGTCACTGTTTTTCATACCTATAGATTCAACTGTACAATAAGAAAATATGGCTCACATCATCATCCAGCGTGTCATCATCGAGCTCCTCGAGCTGTGTCTGGTTAAAACGAAACATGATTTTCTGCAGAATGTTGGTCACCAATGACGTCAATGCTTCCTTGTATCTGAAAACACCATTCATGGAACTGGTACACAACAAATACTCTACATGATTTGTCATACAATTCTGTATGATGTTTGTTGCAAAGATGTGCTCATGTCATCAACAAGCATTCTCAACTACTTCCCTACATATCCTGCTGGAGCTAGTCTTTCCCCGTTGTACATGCAACATTTATGGTTCCACAACCATTGCTAACTAACATGCTTAGCAGTTTGACTTATTTTTTTCATTTCTGTGTTAGATTTCTGATCTAGTTTAATAATCAGCATTTTAAACACATAGCTTTGTTTTAGATTAAAAAAAAAAAAGCTTCATGTGAAACTGTCCACTCAGACAGTGCCGCCCAACATTAGGAAGCACATTGTCAATGCAGCACAATGCTGCATAATGTGGATGGTACATAAGGAAAGAGTTAAAAATCCAAAGACAAAGATGCAAACTGTGATGCCATTCTTCTGAAGGGTATCAATCTCATCCCCTTGCAATCAGAGGGTTTCAACAGCCCTCAATACATAAATGGGGAGTTTGTGTTATACTCCCTGTTTGGCTAGTATACTTACCATGTCAGACCATAGCATTCAACGGCAGTTAGCCAGCTCTGTCAGGCCGAATTTTTTCCGTGGCCAATGCAGTCATAAGACAGTCACGTGATGTCACCCCACTTCCGGCCCCGGAAGAAGCCAGTGTCAACTTCCTATAAGTCATTCAGCGAGGCCTGGTGTATGGTGACCCCGAGAACCTTGGCGCCAGAGGGGAAGGTAGGGAGGGAATTAGAGTCTGACATGGTAAGTATACTAGCCAAACAGGGAGTATAACACAAACTCCCCATTTTGGCGTCATATACTTTACCATGTCAGACCATAGCAGAATTTAAAGGAATCGGAGGAGGGCGAGCGCCCTAGTGGTTCTTGGGGTTGACCGATATGGCTGCATTGGCCGCCACAAAGGAAATCCCCTTAGACCCATCAGCTCTGGTCATGCGGATATCCCTCAGGTAAAAATTAATGAAGGGATTTTCCGAACGCCAGTAGGCTGCCTCCAGCAGGTGGCGCACGGGGACAGAGTACTGGAACGCTGTGGAAGTGGCCAGTGCTCTGACCTCGTGGGCCCTGGGTGATAGGACAGGGAGATCCTTGTACGCCTGAGCGTAGGTAGATCTCACCGTCTTGGAGAGCCACCTGGAGATAGTTCCCGCCGAGATATCTCTAGTATTGTTGGGGTTGAGGGAGATAAGGAGTCGTCTCTGGGAGGAGCGCCTGGGGCGTGTGCGTTCCCAGTAGTACCTGAGACACCTGGAGGGGCAAAGGTCCATGTCTCCATCTTTTTCTCCCTTTCCCAAGATGTCAGAACTCCGGAAGGAACTTGAGAGAGACTGAGCCGTCCCTGTGGAAGGCGATATCTGTGGGGTCACCGCTGAGGGCGTGAATCTCACTTCGTCTTCTGGCCGAGGCCAGGGCGAGGAGAAAGGTGGTCTTAAAGGAGAGGAGGTCAAAAGGAATAGAAGCAATGGGTTCAAAAGGGGTTTTTCTGAGGGCATCGAGGACCGTAAAAAGGTCCCAGAGGGGAATGCGCCTAGGGGACTGAGCTTCCCGTAGAGCAACTCCTCTAGACACCTCTCTGAGGAGAAAGTCATTGTCAAAAGAAGGGCCCCCCAGTTGACGAATGGTAGTGCAGATAGCTGATCTGTAGCCCCGAATGGAGCCAGCCGACAGCTTAAGGGAAGAGGATAGGTGGGAGAGGAAATTTCCTATTTGGATGTTGGAGGGGCAGTAATGGGGAACAGAGTTATCTGAGCACCAGGTTATCCATCTCTCCCAACGGTAGTTGTAGAGGGATTCGGTGCTGGCTCTGCGAGATGCCGAGGCGAAGTCCCGTAATCCCTGAGAGGCCCCTGCCCCGGCTAGTGTGTCTAGGACGGACTGGGGTCTCTCCGAGTGGGGGGTAGATGCAGATGTTCGCAGTTGGGCTGGCATAGAAGCCACGCGTGTAGGCGAAGCATCTTGGGATTGGAGTGAGGAAGACCTGACCGGGGTTGTCTCAGCATGTCCCAGCGAGGGCTGAGCCGGAGGGGGGGAACGTGGGTGAGGGACTTGGGGTCCGGGAACCAAGACTGGGTCGGCCACCATGGCGTTACGAGGATCAGCCTGGGTCTTTCCAGCCTTGCCTTCCTGATCACCTTGTGTAGGATGGGGAAGGGGGGAAAGGCATACGCCAGTAGGCCCGTCCCGGGGAGGGATAGTGCGTCGACTGCATCCGCCTGGGGATCTGGAACGGGAGAGACGTACAGGGGCAGGTGATGGTTGAAGCTGGTGGCAAACAGGTCGATCATGGGCACAAACCAATGGTTGCGCGACACCAGCGAAGGAGGGCCTCTGTTCTGAGGGAGAGGCCTATGGAGCGGGCCTCTCCCCCTTTGTTGACATAGCAAGCTACCGACGTATTGTCCGTGAGGAGGAGAACAAGTCGGTGCGCGACCTTGTGCTGGAGTTGGAGAAGGGCTAGCCTGACCGCTTCCAGCTCCCACTCCCCGAGGCGTGACTGTCCTCCACGTGGGCCCCCCAGCCCAAGTTGGAGGCGTCTGTATAAAGTTCCAGTGGTTGGGTTGGGTTGGGAGGGAGATGGGGACCCCGGTGGAGAGAGTGGCTGGAGTGAGCCGCTCCTCCGTCGCCGAAATGAACCAGTGTCCGAGGGGAATGACCTGGTCCCAGCGGTCGGAGGTCTGTGACAAACGTCGGCGGAACTCCCTCTGAAGTTGGCGTTTGGGGACCCGCCGCAGGGGAATGAGGGGAGACAGGGACTCCATCATTCCTAGGAGGGAGGACAGGGTTCTGGCCGAGGTGTGGGGTGCCTGTGACAGGCAGGAGATGAGGTCCACTATGCGTGCAGGCCTCTCCGGGGTCTGCCAGACGAACCGTAGGAATCGTCTGTGGGCCGGGTGAATCAGGATCTGAAAAATAGGCGTCCTTCAGGTCTACGGATGTGGCCCAGTCGCGATGATGGATGGAGTCTCGGATCTGGGTGGGGGTCTCCATCTTGAACTTGGTGGGCCTGAGGAACTTGTTGAGGGGCGAAAGATCTAGAATGGGCCTCCATCCTCCCGAGGCTTTTGGGATCACAAAGAGTAGAAGCCGGGGTTTGGGTGGGAAATCTCCGATATGGCCCCTCTTTTGAGGAGGTCTTGGACTTCCGTGCGAAGAGCTTCTGCTTTGGCGGGGGAGGGTTCGTTGGGGGAGGGAGGGGGAGATAGCATGAGGGGGGGGACGCTCGTGGGCCCAAGGAAGGCGAAACCCTTCCTGTAGCACCGCCACTATCCAGGGGTGAGGCGTATGCGTCTCCACTGGTGGGCATGCCGGGAGAGGCTGCCCGCCAGGGGGGGCGAGGGTCTGGGCTGGTGGGTGGGGGATAGGGCGAGGGGGGGTGCTACCTGATCTAAGTCCCCCTCGGGCTGTCTCCCTAGTCAGCTCCGGGAGCGTGACTGTTGGCCTAACCGAAAATTTTGCTGATGGGGTTTTGGCTTAGGCCTTGGGAGAAGATTAGGTCGCTTGGCGGGCCGTGCGGTGCGGGAAGGCGATTGTCTGGGATAGGGTCTGTGCCTGGGGAAGGAACGAAGTGGGGGTCTAGCAGGGCGTGGCGGTGGCCTGGGCGCAAAGGACACAGCCTGCTTGCGTTCCTCAACTGCTTGTGCTATGACGTCAGCCGAGTAGTCGCCAAAGAGCGACTGGACCTGGCCCGGGATGCATCGCAGGGCTGCCTTAAGCGTCGGGGAGAGAGAGGTCCGCGCCAGCACGGCCTCTCTCGCGACCAACAAGCAGTTGAAGTGGCTTCTGGCTGCGCTGTCCGCCGCAGCCGAAAGGTGATGCGAAATCCTGTTAACTAGGTGTCGCATGAAAGGATCGCTGAACAAGCGAGGGTCAGGCTCTTGGTGCGCCTCAGAGCCCGGGTCCCCCGGTACTGGGATGGCACCATCGTCCTCCGGCCATAGAGCCTCCGCTCGCTGAAGGGGCATGTCCAAGTAGGTGTGTCCCGCCGTGGTGTGGAGGATGCCCATCCTGGCTACTCGGACCCATTCCTTTAGGTTCTTAAAGGAGATGGCGCCGGAAGTAGGGGGGGGCAGGTGGGGGATCAACCGACGGTCCGACTGGGAAATGCCCATCTCCCTGGTCACGGGATTGTCCGTAAACAAGGAGGCGACTGAGGGGTTCTTGGGTAGATTGGTCTAGATCTCTGGGCCGGGGGAGAGGGAGAGAAATTCGTCAGCGGGTGCGGCCTCCCTCCTAACGAGGTCTGGTCGCCACCGTTCTATCGTGCGGACATCGTACAATGAGGTGGGGGCTAGCTCCTCGTCATCGTCCGCCTCAGGGAGGTACTGGTCCTGAGAGGGTTCATAGCACCCGTCTTCAGGAGGTAAGTCGAGGGGTGCCTGTAGTGTGTCCCCGGTGGCCCTATAATCGGCGGCCGGGACATCGTCCTGCCGATAGGACAGCGCCCGAGGAGGGAGACCAAGGTCGACCCAGGTAAGTGAGGCCGGGTGCCACATTCGACCATGTAGCTGGTCGTGCTGGGTGTTGGCGTTAAGCCACTGGTCTCTCTCGGGGGCATAGAGCCACCGGTCCCCGGGGAGGTAAACGGGCTGTGGCGGCCCTGGGGAAAAACCATGGTAGGTAGGCCGCACTCAAGGTCTGACCAGCGCGTTGGGCGAATGCGTAGGTCAGACATCCGCCGAGTCGTAGCCACGAGACCCTCTTCTTCTTGTAGGCAGAAAGTCCCCGGGGACCCGGGTAACCTGAATCACTGTTGGGGGGGGGCTTGAGAGGCCGTGGCCTGTCGTCCCCGTCCAGGTCCGTGCACTGCACCATACACGTCCTTGGAATGGGCCTGGGAGGGCCATAATGGTATGGAGGAGGATGCGGAAGTCGAGCCCCCAACCCGCGAAAGTGCGGATTGGTCAGGATGCGGTCCCGTGTTCCTCCCCCTGGAGGAATATGTCAGGTTACCCTTGGTCCCGCTGGTAGATCCTCCCCCCGGAGGAGCGGGACCGCGGACGTTGCCCAAATGGGGATCCGAAAGGTCGGTTCCCCAACGTCCAATACCCCTAGGGAAGAAGGTGACGTTCGATCGGGGTAGGTCGACCGTCCTTGTG
The DNA here is from genome assembly GCA_033310375.1 of Conus canariensis. NCBI lineage: Eukaryota > Metazoa > Mollusca > Gastropoda > Neogastropoda > Conidae > Conus > Conus canariensis. The sequence continues at coordinate 38,341,218 of CM065714.1, forward strand.
CATGGGCACGGCCGGGCCCATGGCGCGGCGTGCCCGCACGCCCAGGATTATGGACACCACCGAGGTCGTGCGTCGGGGTGACCATAAGGCTGCTTCCGGAGTCGAAGCGCTCCTCGAGCTCAGGTGTTGGCTGCACCTGTGCCCGGTGGGGCCGAGCGCTATGAGTGCACGTATCAATTTGGGGGAAAAAGAGATACGTGACTCATCAAGGCGAGTGACGGATGGTGATTCCATCCCAGATCCGTCACCCGTGCTGGTCCGCGGCTCGGCAAGGTGCCCCGGGGGCCGAGATTCGCGTGACTCAGCATGATAGTTAGAAGTCTCCGAGCGAGTCCGTAGGCTAGAGGGCAAGCTGGCCGATGGAGAAGGGGTGGGGGAGGGCGAATTCCGTTGGCTAGTCTTTGCTCGGCCGGGCCCCTTGAGGGGAGCCTTGCCATTAGACTTTCTGGGCAGCACCTTGAGGGGAGCTTTGCCCTTAGACTAGCAGGCAGATCAAATGAAAGGCATTTTGAAATGGTGGCCGCTTGCCTATCAGCCTTGGGACGCCGCGGTCGTGCGTCCGTCGGTTTGGTAGACGAGGAAGATCACGCGTCCCTTCCGCGGAGAAGTCGTCTCTGTCTACCCGAACCGTACGTTCATCAGTGCGAACGGATTGCTCCGAGATGGAATCGACCCGCGGGTTCTCCGGGAAATTGAGCGAACTCCGAGCAGTGGAGTGGCTCGACCCGGCGGTGTCCTTCACCATGTTGGGCACAGGTGGATAGAGCAAACCCGGAACACACGACCGCAAAGAGGAGACAAGGTGGCCGATCGAGAAAATCAATTAATCTCGATCGTCCGTGTGGTGTCGTGCAAAGTGCTCGAGAGATCGACTGAAAACTCGAACTACCCGTACACGCCACCGGTCGTGTGACTGGTATGGCTATTAATAGCAATCTCTACACGTGGAGTATCACTGTGTATAGGTGTGATAGTTCTTGGGCACTAAATCTTAATAAGCAGATCAGTGTCACACACCCTTACTCGAACACGTTCTACCTGTGAAGGGTAAAGAGTACAGGTGTGATAGTTATTGAGCCCTAAACCTTAATAAGCGGAACCAGCACAAAATGCGTGCTGAACCCGAGGCTCGGCAATATGGTGGGGGAACACGACCGGCGAGCGGTGCCGACGATCGCGAGTAACAAAGTCGCGAGAGTGCCGGTAAAAGAGACAAATCTTTAATAAATACGCTCCCGAGAGTGCCGGTAAAAGAGACAAATCTTTTAATAAATACGCTCCCACCAAGAGCCTCACACGGCAAAAATACTCAGGGTCTAGTGCAAGCCGGAACCAGCACAAAATGCGTGCTGAACCCGAGGCTCGGCAATATGGTGGGGGAACACGACCGGCGAGCGGTGCCGACGATCGCGAGTAACAAAGTCGCGGGAGTGCCGGTAAAAGAGACAAATCTTTTAATAAATACGCTCCCGAGAGTGCCGGTAAAAGAGACAAATCTTTTGATAAATACGCTCCCACCAAGAGCCTCACATTTGCAAGCCACAACTGAATCAAGTATAGAACAAAACACAGCAAAGTTAACACAAAGGCAAGTATAGGCGAGACAGAGCACAAGACTTATCTTGCTTTGACGGCAGGCCGAAGATGAATGACTTATAGGAAGTTGACACTGGCTTCTTCCGGGGCCGGAAGTGGGGTGACATCACGTGACTGTCTTATGACTGCATTGGCCACGGAAAAAATTCGGCCTGACAGAGCTGGCTAACTGCCGTTGAATGCTATGGTCTGACATGGTAAAGTATATGACGCCAAAAAATCAATCAACAGCCCTCAATACATAAAAATCAATCATTATTTGTTCCATAACAGCAGGTCTGTCACAAACTCATTTCTGATGCAGTCTGTCCTGTGTCAATGAACAAACGCAACAGAGTTCCCTCCTTATAGAGAACTGAAAGCTTACCAAATTCAAAAGTTAAAATCACAACATTTACACAAAGGTTGATCAAAGCAAATCATGTCAATAAAGTATCACAAACAGTTTCACAACAAAAATAATATAAATCATGTCAATCAAGTACCATAAATGGAGTTTCATATCAAAACATACCACAGACGGAGTTTCATAACAAAACCAATGTCTCTTTAAGGTCAGGTCACATGGTTTCATTTAAAATGCTTTTGTATCAATCTCAGTGCCACAATCTCATATTTTGTTTGCATCCCAATTTGGGGGCCTAGCTTGAAGAGTTCCTTCTCACTTGTAGACTTCTAGTCTAACCAAGCAACTGTACTGACTTTCACATTACCGTTTAAATATGTGGGGAATACAGCCTCCTTGACACCTGAAAATCTCAATAATAACCCTGGGGTCTAAGGCGAAGTATACTCTAAGTCAACAGTCAACAGACCTTGTCAAAATCTGTGTTTTGTGAGCACATCTCTTCTCAGTCTGATCAACTGATGACATCTACTGCAGACCACACACAACTATGGTCTCTCATATCTGTCAAAAGTACATGGTACAGAAAATGCAATCTTTTAGTTCTTGACACAGCCACTGGGGCATCATGATACGACACTTCAGTCACGGCTCACCACTGCCCACTGTCCTCAGACATGAAAAAACAGGGTCGAAGTATCATTACCAGTCCAGTCCTTTATGTTATCCAGCCAGGGATTTTTCAGCCATTTCTGGGACATCAATCTCTTCTGTACCCTGTACAACGGACTTGGACACGAAGTCTCAGTATGATACTAGGCAATGTTATGGTGCTTCACGTCTGGGAAGAAAGATTCTTGTCTACCAACACTGATTTGTTGTCTCATCATTGTCATTTGTCTTATGTTTCTTGTATGAGATGCAGAAAATCCATTTGAGGAATTTTCATCATAATCATTTGCTTATCTTTCTTGAATGAAACACAGGTAATCCATAAGAATTTTCATTATTGCCTTTTGTTATATTTCTTGTGTGAAATGATGCACACCATCCACCTGAAGAACTTCCATCATTATCATTTGCCTAACACTGTCAATGACTTCCTTGAAGTAGATGAAACTGTGACAGGGATCACACTTTTAGAGGCTGCTCTAGAGATGAATGGTATGCTGAACATCTGTTTATATGTGCTCATTTTCAATCTAAATTCCGTCTTTCTTTCACAAGTACTTTTTTTTTTTTTTTTTCTGTCCCAACCTCTGCGCCACCTCAGAGGCAGTGCACCCATGCCGCTCATCCCGACACCCCGTCCACAGCCACAACCCGGTTGGCCCCGGCACCGGCAATCCACAGGGAGCAGTCAATGTCAAGTCGTCAAGAGGCAACCGACCGGAGGAGACACTGCACTGCTGCCGAGTCACTTCGGTGGTGTTCAGTGGCGCCTGTTCTGATCTAACTTACGCAGGACACCACCTACTAAGCCCCCTACTGACGACAATAATTGCTTAGTCGCGGAGCCGGCGTGAGTGAGCTCTCCCTCCAGAGGGCACCACCACGTCCGTCCAACGACAGCCCCCAATGGACTCGCCGATACCGGTGACCCCGACGAAACCAAACCAAGACCACAGACGTGGAGAGGACATCAAAATTGAGGTCACCATGAGAGCAGGGCATGAATGGCCACAGAATTTGAGACATTTTTTTATGCTGATCAATGAGAATGAGGATGATTAAGATGATGCTACAGATTTCCATTTCAGTCTGAGACTACATGACAGGGCTGTACTCTACGCTTCCTTTCATAATATATCCCAGCGTCAACCAGGCCCGAGAGATACAGGCACCTGCAGTGTTGGTCAGGAAATTTGAGCAACACTCTCAGAAACGCATCCATTAAGTGGATGAAACTCGACTGTGTGGTCCCAGTCTTCCCAACTGAGTCCGCAGCAAACTCAACTCTGGGTAGGAGCCGGTCGGGGCAGAAAAACCCACATGACTCTGATGGGATTCGAACCCACGACCTCCCAGCCGGGAGTTCGCGACGCTAACTACTTCGCCACGGCGGCTGGTTCACAAGTACTTCTTCTGTTCTCCCTTTGTATCTGCTCCATCACTTTACAACACTTCACTGGACTGGTTGATTAAACTGATGATCTGTAGTTTCGACAGTCACTAGCTTTCTTGGATACACTTCTCTATAAGGGGTCATATTCATTCTTCTGTTTCATTGCTCTGACAAGACAGTTGTCAGTGCCGTAACTTTTGGTCTTAGGTTCTTCAGCAGTAATTCTGCTGCAAGATTGTCATAACCCCAGACTCGTTTGGTTTGAGAATTAACAGTATCCGCAGATCTGGTGTTTAGAGTAAATAAATAGCTCATCCATGTATAACAAATATTGTATTGATAAACAGTTTGTTATAAAAAATATATTTTTAAAAAAAGAACAAAAAACATATTTAAAAAAAGAACAGAGGGTAACAAGCTTTCAAACATAAAACACATACAGAAACCAGTAACATCTTATAGAACATCCACATAGAAAAAAGGTTTGGTAAGTCACGGAAAGCATGGAACACGAACTCACTTTCCCAATATGGATGCCATGTCAGCGGCTCTCTCCTGTAGTCTGGTGCTGAGATAGTCCAGGAATGTGATCCAGATGTCCAGGCAGCGGAAGAAACCCTCTGCGTTTGGCTGCACACATTATTTCTACAACTGAATCTCAGTCAAATTTGTTCACCAAACCACATATGCATTAGACATAACAACTAGATTTACATTAGAACTGTTCAGTAATAGGTAGGCTTCTCTGAAATTCTTTAATGTACTGATCTTTTCAAGCGCCAAAAGTTTTAAGTAAGCAGTACACAACAAAATCTTTGCTTTTTCATCTAGCTATTCACTGTTTTATATATCCTTTTCAATACTTCTAAACATATTAAGTAATTAATAAGGAACAAGAAAATGGAGCTGAAATCTTGGTTTCAGAGCTTTTTATGACTGTATTGCCATCTTTTTGAAGACCAGATTTCACATGAATTTCAACAGAATATCTGACATTCAAAGATTGACTCTGAGATAATTCATCTTCTGGTGTCACAATCACTTCATGATGTATGTAATTCAGTTGACAAGAGTAATGAGCAATGGCATATTCATGCTCTGAAACATGATTCCTAAGCAATAAAAGGAAATCCAGTTATATTTCATCTTGAAAGATCCGCTTATGGGTACATTTTCTTTCAGACAATCTCAGTGATTTGATTATCATGTAACTATATGTTGATTTCTTCCCATATATTACAAGGAACAATAATGTGTTCAGGCCTCTGTCAAGGTCAATTCAGAAATTTCAAATCAAATTTTCTCAACTTTTCTCAAACCATTCTAATATTTTTACAAGCTGCATTAGCAACAACTGTTGTCAAAAAATGTTCTTATAAAGATACATAATGGTTAAAAAAAAAAACAAACAACTCAGATTTGATGTTAAGTGAAAAAAAAGTGAAAGTACACTGATGAAGCCTTGTTCAAAAACAAGATCAGATGTGGTCACATTTTGCTTTGCGACAGCAGATACACAAATTCATCAAACTGATCTCTCTGAATTGCAACATCAGTTCTGCACACAATGATGTATTACATTAATACAGTCCACAGAAAGCATGATGTAAATACCCCTTTCACATTTTCGTTTCTCTGGATACCCAAGGTCTGAAAGAAACATTCTGAATTAATTCAGTCCTTACAGTAAGGACGCAAGCAACAGTAATAAATGAATTAATAGAATTCCAGCAAAAGCTGTGATATCAAACTCAAATTCAAAGACATAGATAAGCATCTAGCAGACCAAGCACAAATGTAACACAAACAGTACAACACTATAACACAAATGGATGCTTGTAGCAACAAAGCATGTACAGCTCAGGTTTTATGTAAAGCCAGGAGTCTGACATTTTAAGGCACCATTCCAAGTTATAACTTTCTTACACTCCAAGGAGTTTAGTTTTTCCTTTGAAAAATCATATCCACCTACTCTTTCCAACCGTAATTCAAGTTGTCTTATGCCCTACCACTTAATGTTTAACTGAAATAAATAACTGTTTAATCAATGAACCAGCATGAATGAAAATCCTCCCCCAGGAAGAAGTCACCACATCCATCTGACAACAGACAGACCCTCATGAACTTGCTGACACTGAAGATTTTAACACAAACTCACCATGGGCATGGAAACTGAAACTGAGGTCTCCATGATAGCACGGCATGAAGGGCCTCAGAATTTCAATTTTGTGGATAATGATCAACAAGGATGGTAAAGATGACACAAAAGTGTTCCAGTTTTTACCAAGACTGCATGGCAGGTCTGTAGACTACACTTCTTTCATAATATTTCTAGGCATCAGCCAGGCCTGTGAGATAGAGACACAGGCTTGTTGGTCAGGAAATTTGAGCAACACTCTAATGTAACCATGAAGCAGATGGAACTAGACTGTACGGTTCCAGTCTTCCCATCTGAATCCAAAGCACTCTCAAAACTAGAGACTAGAAGCCAGCCTTATCTGAAAAATCACACAAACATAAATACTTCTGATATAACTTATCTCTCAGCCTGCAGCCAGTAATGCTAACTGCTGCTCTATAACAGCTGCCACAGATGCAAAGCTTGTCAAATTTTGTACAGGGCAACATTCAAACTCACTGTAACTAAGTTTGATGGCACAGTAATTAAGATCTATGATCCAATCCTTTCCACTCTGAGTAAACACAATTTAATTAATTAATGATATTACAAGTACTACAACATCAACATGCACAAAATCACACACACACACACGCACAGACATACACACACAAATAAACTTACCTGTCTAAAAGTGTACTTGAACAATAATGCCAGAAATTCTAATACAGGAAAGTTTGGATTGGATTCAAATCGCCGTAAATGTATTCCAACAAACAACCTCAGAAAGTCTGTGAACCGTTCCATGTAGCTGTAAACATAGTATCAACAAAAAAAGTCACCCGGAATCTCTGCAAAAATTGCTGAGAAGTTACTCTAAAAAAAAAAAAAAAGTATGTTTAATGTTTTGTATGTTCATCTCATTAAACTTTAAGATATTGTACATGTGACAAAAGAATTTTACTACTATATGTAGTTTTACGATACACTTTCTGTCTAAACAATTGCTTTATCCCCTTTTGGCGTGGAACATCGCCATATCATCAAGATCTGCCCCAAAATAAAATTGGCAGTACAGGAAGCTAACTCAGCCTCCATATCCAGATAGGCAGCAAGTGTAATCACCCATAGTGAGTTCACCTTTTTGGTGCCATATGTGAACAAGCTCAGTTTTCGTACCTTTTCCTGATTAAGCAGGGAAGTGGAAGGGCGTCCTAGTGTTGGGACAGGTAAATGTATCATTAAACTACTATTAGCAGTAAAATTCCTTTTTCTCATACTTACGTGTCCAAATAAATGGCAGGTTAACGAAAGGGATGGTGGGAAGCAAGCTCACTTGAAGAGGGAGACACTGATCCCACATAAAAATGTCTTTGCACAGTTCCCCAAACCTAAAACTTGGCAACAGCAGCCCACTATGGACCCTACACTTTGGTCTGCATGTTTAGTCTGAAGGCAAAAGGCTCCGTTCCCACCCTCACTCACATGAAGGCATCGAAGGATAATAATGGGCACAAAGTCAAGAAAATTTCTCAAGCCCAGGTGTAAGGAAAAGGAGAAAATCCCTTCCTAAAATGTACAGTGAAAGTGAGTACAAATCTTTCCACTTAAAGCATGTATAAAACACCACAAACCACAAACCATCAATACCAATGTGAACATAATCAAAGCGCAAAGTAAAAAGATGCAACATATAAACAAATAAAACAGAGAAAATGCTGTAAGAACAGGGCAATTCAAACACAGAAAGGAGAACTGAAGAGCATCAACTATACCCCTGTGGCAGTCAAATGCATCATACCTTCAGTCAAGTCACACAGATAGAAACCGCTTAAGACAGTCTGTGACTTCAGCCTGCTGTGCAACAAATATCGGTGACCAGAATGCTCTACTTGGGTTTGACTTAACCCTCTTGTATTCATATCAGGACAGCCGGGAGTAGCAGCAGGCACATGTAGCTTTCATTCCGGGAGCTACCGGGATTTGTAAGCAGGAATTTGCCATCACGCATTGACCATCGCTTAACACATGCACAGTCGCACACAGTAATTAGGAAGACTCAGGCATGGTCCAATCATGTCTTGGCACTATTTCTGGGTGCTGGAACCCCACGTTTTCATTGAGAAAAGGAAGGGAACAAAGTGAGTAACTTTGTGAATGAAACTGACTGACTTTCACAATGGCAGCTTGAGCATCTGCTACGAATAACTAAGAAATGATTGACTACTCGCAAGAGGAGTCAGATCAGATTATTGTTGAAGTGGAGAAGTTTGAAAGAGAGTTGGAAAATGAAAGTGACGTAGATGTAGGTAGTGATGATGGAGAAGAAAGTGAGGAAACTGACCCGGAGTACGATGTTCCACTCGCCTGGCTGCAGACAACATGGCGTCCTGTGACAAGTGGCATGGCAGAAGTGAGGCAGTTTCAGGAACCCACTGGACCCGCTCACTCACTACCCGACACTGCTACATCACTTGATTTTTTCTTTTGTTTGTACCTCTTTGTTTTTTTCAGACTGCTGCCGATGAAACAAACAGGAATGCAAGACAAAAACAAGCTGCAAAGGGCGCACCTGACCCTCTTTGGTTCGATACCACACCTGAAGAAATGCGAGCCTATCTTTCTCTGTTGATTATGTTGGGGGTAAAGCGTCAGCCACGTCTGTGGTGTTACTGGTCCAGTGACCCATGTTTCAATGATCCTTGGATCAGCAGTGTCATGCCTAAAAATTGCTTTTTCAAGTTCAATCAGTATTTCTACCTTCGGGATTTGTCCAACACACCTGGGCATGATCACCCTGTTATGACCCTCTGTACAAGGTGAGAACATTTATCGATCTTATTCTCCCTTTGTTCAAAGCCAATTATTGTCCTGGCCGTGAAATGTGCATTGATGAAGCAATGATAGGCTTCAAGGGTTGCATTTTTTTCAAACAGTGTATGCCAGCCAAGCCAACAAAATGGGGCATCAAGGTGTGGGAAATGTGTAACACTACTAACAGCTATTGTGTCACATTTGACATTTACATTGGTCGCGCTAGCCGTGAAAACACAAATATCAGTCTGGGGCATGAAGTAGTAGACAAACTGGCGTCACCGTACTACAACCAGAACACGTGTGCGACAGTCAAGTGTAACCGCAGGGGACTGCCACAGGAAGCGAAGATGGCCAAACTGAAGGAAAAGGCGAGACCTGATTTAAATGCAGAAAGGCTCACTGATAGCTACAGTCTACAAAGACAACCGTCAGATTTATCTCCTGAGCAGCAATCAGCCTCCACAACAATGGACGAAAAGGTGATACCGACTGTCATCACCGAGTACAACAAGTACATGGGTGGTGTTGATGAGTCAAATCAGTACCGTGCCTACTATCCTGTCAGTCATCAAAACAAAAAATGGTGGCGGTACATCTTCCACTCTTTGATCAATCTGTGTATTGTTCAAGCCTTTCTTATCTGGGAAAAGTCACCACACGCTCAGCCCCCAAAGAAGACCCATGATCACCTGTGGTTTTGTGTTGACATCGCTAAACGGCTTTGTGCTGGATTTACTTCCAGAAAATTCAAAGCTGGGTGAAGCAAGGCAGTACGAGAACCTCCAATCGCCTAAGACTCCATTGATCACCACAAGTGGAGAAGACTGAGGGAAGGCCTAAGGTGTGTCATCAATGTGTCAAAATTGTCTGTTTGACACCAAAGGGATATCAAGTGGAAACATCGTTTAAGTGTTCTTTCTGTCAAGTGCCCCTTTGCTGGCCTAAGAATGGTTGCTTTTGTGACTATCACGGCCAAAACATAGCCCAACAATAATGCAGCTGTGATGTTTATTTTTGTTCTGCATACCTGTGTTTTTCGGTGACAGTTGTGACTGTGACTGTGACATTTAGTAGTGAGTGTGTACAATGACACTGTGTTGTGCAAGTGAAGACTGTGGACATATGTAATCAGCTGTAGTTTGTTGAACTGCAAAGGCTGATGAAAACACTAAACATTTAGAGTATTGGGTAGTGACTGAGTTCAGTATTGTGTGTGACAAGTGACAAGTTTTGTATGACACTGGTGGGACAACCAGTGGGACCTGTACTGCCAGGTAGCTGATGGATCATGTCAGGTAGGCCTCAGATTTCATCTTACACTAACAACTTGCATCAGCATGGTGATTGTGCATACTTGCATGCTGTAAAATTGATTGTCATCATAAAATGTCACGTGTCCAGTGAAAATTTGGTGACAATGACACGACCTATGTCTCTAAGACAAGACAAAATATAGTACTAATTACAATACATGATCTTATGAAACTGCCTGTCAATTTTTTTTCACACACATTCCCCATTAGTTAGTAATCACACATACTATTACTGACGTGACCCATTTTTAGGCTGAAACCTGTAAAAGAATCTGAAATCTACGGGAAATCAGCAGTCAGAGAAACTGAGAACAAGAGGGTTAAAGGAGAAAAAAGTAGGAGTGGGCTCAAACACGCTACACGCAAAAGCCAAGGGAGTGTCTCTGTTGATGGACAACTGTTTTGAGTAAACAACCCAAAATAAACGGTACCCGAAAACCACATTTGGCAATAGCTTGACAGAAGGAATGATGAAAGTGAGGAAAATTCTAGTACAATAAAGCTTTTTTGGACATAGTGACTTTGAAAAAAAGGATGACTTCATACACACCTCCTGAGGAGGAAGAGGTGGAATGAAACGGGTGGAGGTGGGGGCGGGGGCGGGGCGGGGGCGGGGGAGCAACTCAGATGACAGAATAGGAATGAGAAACCTTCAAATTTGGCCCTGAAATGCCGTAATCTCCATAAACATCATCAATATAGATATCATCACTGTTGTCACCATACAACATTGATCCACATCTGCTCCAAAAATACCTGCACCATGCATGGTTTGGTCATGGTCAGAGGACATCCAAGCCTATGAGCCCTCTACTGAGGTTTACCCTTCTGCAGCAGGGACCCATGTTGAATCTCTTCCACTCAGGAAACTGCTCAATCCTGAGACTTGCTGGTAGGGTGGGAGAGGGTGGGGGGTTGGGGGGGGGGGGGGAAGCAAGCAAGATAGCTCTTCCCCCATGAACTCCACACCACACAGTGGGAGGAGGAAGAGATGCTGGCCCATTTCCACAGACCTCATTACTGTTAATCAATGAGTGTGGCAGGGACATAAGGCTGACTCATTCCGAAACTGGTGGACTGGTCTGCAAGCTGACCTAAATATTGAACTTGCATAACAAATGCCATGCTGCACATGACCAATCTTCGCACAAGTTACACGAAAAAAAAAAGGGGATATCCAGGACAAGAGATGCAAGACTCGTGTGTGTTGCGCAAAGGCATAATTGTGGCACTTAAAGAAAACGCGAGCGAACGTTGACTGGGAGTTCACACCAAAGTGAACAATGACAGAGCTGACTGTTGGACATGAAACGACAACTGAACTTTAATTTTAGGAACTATCATCCAAAAGTCCCCTTTGAGAAGCTGAAGGAACGATTGCTTCACCCTAGAAGAAGAGACGAGCTTAAGCTTTTTGTGCGATCCATTGCATCCAAAAATATGAAAGTCCAAAGTCAGAGAAGACAGAAGCATGTTCCTTTATGAAGGAAAAGGAGAAAACTGAGCTAATCGAACATGATGCAAAGAAATGAAGTCACTAAGTGTGATCACTTTTGCTGCCTTACTGGGTATAGAGATGAAACCAAGTGTATCCCTGTCTGATAACCTATGTTATCTGCCTGTATTTTTTTTATCCTGTTGAAAAAAAAAAAAAACACACACACACAAAGCTGTCAATCTTCTGTGGTCAAAATTCCTGAACTAGGGGAAGATCGGGGTGAAAAGGGGGTAATATGGCTTTTGACTTAAAGCATCTCTAACCCCCCACTGCTTCAATTGATGATTCTAGGAGCTGAAAAGGAAATGTACTTTCCACAACATATGAATGATGAAAATTCACAAAACATTTGGGCTTTATCCCACAATACTTCATCAGCCTAACGCAAACATGATCCCCTTTCCATCATCTCCTCCACACCCCCAGCCCCACATTTAAACAGAAAAAAAAAATGAACTTCTGGATTTTCCCCCCACAATATATGGGATTTCGGGAAAATTCCAAAAAAATTTGGGAGGATTGGCTGTTACGCAAAACAATGAAGGGTGATCTTCAACTCATGTCCTGGGGTCAAATAACAAAACACTGAAGTTCCTGACATAAACCAAACTCAGGTAACTCACTCCTCATCCAGCTCCTCCAGCCTGTTCCCAGAGGAATTGGTGCTGCTCTCTTTGGTCAGCTTCTGCAACAGGTAGAAGGTCTGCTGGAACATCTGCAGCAAGAAGTCCTCAAACTCTGCGGCACAAAATTTTTGGACAGCACCTCGTTGATGCAGTTCATGGACAGCACACCTAGGTAGTGGGTCTGGGAACTGTAGCCACCTGACCAAAAATTTAAACAAAAGAAAAATGCATTAACAATTAAGAAAATCTGTCACAGACATGTGGAACATGTACAATGTCTTGTAAAACGATTATAGGGCAAGAAATTTTCTCCATTATTTGAACTTTCATCAAAGCTGGTTCTTACATGTTTGCAGCCTTATAAATTTCAATATCTGCATGTTGCAGAACTGATTGAAATCAAGAGCCTCCCACACCTACCAACATATCCACATACATACACTCCACCCCAGCCTCCTTGTATAAACATAGGTGACCAAACTGGAAGCTTCATTTTCACCATAAAGCAATAAGCAAAGCATACAATAATGAATTATTATTTTTGCGTTTTTGGTATCGCTCTTTGAAACACAAAAACCTATTAAAAGCATTCACAAACTCACATTTAAAAAGACATACTCATTTAAAGCACACTCACACACATACACATGCACTCTGTCCAATCACACCAACTTCAGTAGAGCTCATCATCTCCAAACCTGATGACGCTGAAGCGGACCCACCACGACCAGCTTTGCCTTCACAGCCAAAAGCAGCAAAATGGAACACTGTGGACAGGAGCTGGGGGGTAAGTGTGGCAGACAGGGGGGCCCAAGAGAAGTAATGGGCCAGGCACGTCAGCACTGCTGAACTGAGAAGCTGAGAGGCCTCGTCGAGGGGAGGCAATGCTTCCAAATGGGTTCCTCTCATGGGGTTGTTGAACATGCTGCTCAACAGAGTTTCTGTCAGTGGAAAAAAAAAAAAACCCATGGAAATGCTTTAGAGAGAAAGGTCTGAAATCACTGGTTTGAAAAAGAAACTGGTTTAGCAGCTTCTCTCTGAGTGTAAAATATTTCTCTTCATGTACAATAAAAAAAGAATAAATAAATGACATAAGCAAAAACGAACACACACACACACACACACACACACACACACAAATGATAAAAAGAAACTACATTCAAACAGAAAAAAGAAATAAACATATATAAATAAAGTCCTTTTTGGAATGAAAACAATTTATGATTACCTGGTCTGATAGGCGATGATGAAAACAGCAAGAGGGAGGAATGGCGGGAATTCTTAGGCTGCTGAGTGGGTGAGGGAGGAGGTGTAGCAGCCACCAGATGCCTGTGTTTCTCTAGCACCGATTCCAGTAAACCTATAAAAAAAAAAAAGCAGGATTTTTTGTTGTTGTTGTTATATGAATAAATACTTTTGTCAACACATTCATCGACTAAACAATAAGTCATAGACCTCTGGTAAAACACAACATAACTGTAGCACCTCTGGGTTCATAAACAGGCCACATACAGTCCAAGCAGTTCATATATTAAAGCTGTGGTGAGTGACAAAACCAGTTGGATAGATCTGACTGCCCCCAGACCTGGCACAAAGAGCCACCTTGGATACCTGTGCACCTGCAATTTGCTGTACAGGTATTCCTCATCAAATGGAATATTTTCCAGAAACATGGCCCATTTTGAAAGCTGCTATGCACAAGCCAGTTTGTACACTGAAACTATGGAAGGTGAAGTCAAGATTCCTTATCAGAAGATGATATGTATTTCAGTCCGATCACTACCAATTAACTGGGGGTTGGAATAGCCTAGTTGGTGGAGCGCCAAACTTGTGATCCCAGTAATCCTGGGGTTAAGAGTTCAAATTTTTGCTGGATCATTTCTTTACTTAGGGATTATTCCCACAGAGTTAACATAAGATCTGACTCCATTTCCTAAAAAGTTCATTGATAAGACTGTAAACCGAGGTTCTGTGTGTTAATGCACACATACCATCTTGCACACATGTAAACAGTCATCGTTAACTTTCAGGAGAGAAGGCCAGCTTGGCTGCTGGAATGGATGATACACACAGCATGTATCCCCACAGAAAATTTGGATGAATGAGTGAAAACCGACAGTGACTGATAGTAAAGCGAATGACACAGGAAACAAATGATTTGTGCCAAGAGGTATGATTTGTGCCAAGAAGTAACACTATGAGAGATAGTGGGCACTTTCACAGGTTCCATGAACCCTTGGTCCAAAATGAAGCTGAATGTGCTATCAATCAAAGCCCAGGTCAGCACAGCCATGATTATGAGCTTCCACAAGGATTTAAATGAATCTAACTACTCTTCTCATTCTCACAACCAGTGCAGCAGAAACTAATTTGCATGTATAATAATATGCTTTCTTTTTCAAAGTAGACAGCCTATGCCAAGTTCTTTTCGTTGGGAACAACATGATGTAAAAATCAGAAACTAACTGAAAATTTCAAGAATTTTGTCGAACACGCTGTATTCAGGACAACATATGTGATGCGATGCAGATGTATATATATATGCATGTTTTCACTCACATCATCACAGCTACCTGACTGTTGGTGAATCACAGAGTGTGCACTTGCAGACTGAGCACAGCTGAAAGTTTTTCCCTTTCTAATCTTGTTGCAAACATGGCTACTACTCAATATATTTCCTGAAGGTCTGGTGGCACTGACTTCTTTTCTATTTTTGTTTTTTAAGAAGCAGGATTCACTATCCCACCCACCTTTTCATCACTCTTACACATTCTGATTTGTTTGCAACAGCGAGCTATTTGTTCAGCACTTTTGGTTCAACCTCCTCCACAGCTGGTGATGGTCTAATGCACATGCACAAAGAGCAAGTTACAACTTCCTGTCTGCCTTCAGGTTTGTCCACCTGTATAACAGGCACTTCCATTTGTTTTCAGGGTGATTTTCCCCCAGTAACATGTGATCTGTAAACATAACCCCAGGAACAGCCAACAATTTTTACATGTTTTTTGTGTTAGGTGAATACAGTTATTCCAGAACAGTAGGCATCACTGTCACAATATTGGTTCTGCAAAATTAGATAAAAGTAAATAATGCTGAATCAGCTAGAAATGGATCCAACAATAACTCATCATTCAACGAGAATTAACTTTGCAGTATCCAATTCTACAGAAAACCAATTTCAACTCATTAAAAACAAACACAAATGCTGAAGTTTCTTTATCGACAAATTATTCAGTGTATACAAACATATGCATTCTCTTATTTTACACACACACACACACACACACACACACACACGTGTGTGCACACTCAGTCACTCACACATATTCAAGCATGCCCACTTACATACAGTCACAAAATGCACACACTGTGAATGCATGCACATATATCATCCATGCTAAATCCTATTTCAAAAACAAATGTCTTGAACTGTTAAACTTAACATACTATTGAGATGCTGCAAAATGGTTGGAACTTGCTGTAGCAGCAGTCTATGAAGCTCTTCCCTCCGGGCCATACTTAAATCTTCCCTGGGAGCTGCCAGCTCTTCGGAGACTGTCTGCAGCAGGATAACACCAAGCAGTGCTGTCTCTGCTTGTTGCACCAACTGTAATTTGTGTAAACATAAAAACGACAGTGAGAGAAACTAGGAGAAAAGAAAAATAGGGTGAGATGAAGGACAATGGGTCCAAGAGGGAGAGGCTAAAGTCAAGAGGTAAAAAGACACAGTAAGAAGTACACACAGAGATGAGAATCAAGTTTCATGCCTCTAGTTGAGAAATGACTATTTCCATTTTGTACTGTAGCAGTCTGGTTGAAAAATTACTCTTAACATATGCAATAGTGCTGCAGTCTTTTATAAATTCAGACTGCCAACAATCCAGAGATGAAAAAAGACTGGGACCAAACTGAGAGGAGATCAAGAATCATAGACAGAAAAAAGTGAGTACAGGGATTACACAGATGATAAAATAATTATATACATATCATGAACAATCTCTTGAAAAACAATTTTTTTTTTTTTTAAAGGGCGAAAGCAGCCTATAAAGTACACACACACACACACACACACACACACACACACACACACACACATGCACACACACACACATACACACTCTCATGAAAAATGCACTGATACATGCTTACATACACACACATATCCACTCACGCGTGTTGCATGCACACACACACACACATCAGAAAATACCTGCAAAATGCTTGGGAAGAAGTCTGGATAGAAGTGAGGCCAGTCCAAACGCCCAATATCAACAACAAGCTTGACAAGTTTGTTGCGAATGTAGGTGGGCACCATCGCATGGTTGTTCAGCAGGTACTGGTTCAAGGCGTTCCTGATCTCCATCTTATCCCCCACCTCAATGCCCATCCACTGTTTGTTAATCACAGTCTGCACACAACACAAAGAGGTGCAGTGGTTTTTCAGTTATACTGAAAAGTTGAAGTAATGGTATGGTATGAAGATGGAGCGTGGTGATTTTTGTTTTTCTAATTAGCTCTTTTTCTAGTCTCTTTTTTTTAATGATGTCATTCTAACCTCTGCATCCATTTCATAAACTAGGGCAATATGGTTACAGGGTTTGCAGTTAAGAAAGGCTAACACAACCTTCTGGGCATAAAGTTTCTTAAAAGAGTACTGTAATTATGCATCAATGGATTTCATTGACTTTGTTTTCTTCTTCATTGTCTTTGATGTTGTTGTTGTTGTAACAATAGATTTTACTTAACATCCAACATTCACATAACAACATCAGTGAACATATAAAAACAATTATCCAAACCACAAGCAATTAAAATTCTGAATTCATTACATACTATAATGTCGCAACTAAACTGTGAGGGAACGGGATGGGGGGAGTATGCTTGAATAGGGGGAATATGGGAGAGACAGTGCTGTGCTCAGATAATGAAAAGTTAATAATTGGCACATATATCAACAATATTTCTGGAAACAAGCACTCAGAATTTAGGGAAAATGTATTATAATGCTAGAACAAGAAATGCCAACACAAAACCAATAATGATAATACAGGAAACAAGTTAATAAAAAGCTATCAAAACTGTGTATCATTTAACTACAAGGAAATGCAGGCAAGCTCAGAACGGTAAGCAATTCTGTTTAAGTTTCATCAAAAGTACATACAAGTAAACTTCAAAGTTCAATCCAATGTGTCAATAATTTTTTTTAATCCAGACCTGTTTATACTCCGAACCATATCTCTCTCTCTCTCTCTCTCTCTCTCTCTCTCTCTCTCTCTCTCCTCTCTCACACACACACACACACACACACACACACACACACACACACACACACACACAATGAAAAAGAAGGGATGAAAAAAAAAAAAAGGTTAGCGAGCAGAGCACATTCATTCTATCAGGTTACACATAACCCTTACCTCTAACACATTGAGGGCATACATCATCACATATTCGTTGTTTGTGTGAGAAATGAAAAACATGCACAGCTTCCAGGCATCCTTCATTTGGAGAAAGCTGTTCAACTGCCCCTCTGTGAACACGATAAAATGGCACAACAGAATTTGATACAAATGGAAAATATAGGAAGAGCAGAGAATACTAGTACCACATTCATCTCTCAGACTAATACATATTGTATAGTACTGGTGATTTAAACTAAACTTATATTTCAGACCAGCCGCCGTGGCGAAGTGGTTAGCGTCGCAGAATCCCGGCTGGGAGGTCGTGGGTTCGAATCGCATCAGAGTCATGAGGGTTTTTCTGCCCCGACCGGCTCCTACCCAGAGTTGAGTTTGCTGCGGATTCAGTTGGGAAGACTGGGACCACACAGTCGAGTTTCATCCACTTATTGGATGCGTTTCTGACAGTGTTGCTCAAATTTCCTGACCAACACTGCAGCTGCCTGTATCTCTCAGGCCTGGTTGACGCTGGGATATATTATGAAAGGAAGCGTAGAGTACAGCCCTGTCATGCAGTCTCAGACCGAAATGGAAATCCGTAGCATCATCTTAATCATCATCATTCTCATCGATCAGCATAAAAAAAAAAATGTCTCAAATTCTATGGCCCTTCATGCCCTGCTCTCATGGTGACCTCAATTTCGATGTCCTCTCCACATCTGTGGCCTTGGTTTGTTCCGTCGGGGTCACCGGTATCAGCGAGTCCATGGAGACTGGCATTGGACGGACGTGGTGGCACCCTCCAGAGGGAGTGCTCACTCATGCCAGCTCCGTGACCAAGCAATTATTGTCGTCAGTTAGGGGCTTAGTAGGTGGTGTCCTGCGTATATTAGATCAGAACAGGCGCCACTGAACACCACCGAAGTGACTCCGCAGCAGTGCAGTGTCTCCTCCAGTGGGTTGCCTTTGACGACTTGACATTGACTGCTCCCTGTGGATTGCCGGTGCCGGGGCTGCGGCGGGGCCGACTGGGCTGTTGCTGTGGACAGGGTGTCTGAATGAGCGGCGTGGGTGCACTGCCTCTGAGGTGGCGCAGAGGTTGGGACAGCAAAAAAAAACAAACAAAAAAAACACTTATCTCTCAGACTATCACATGTAAATTACTGGCATACATACAAAACTGAATGAATGAATCAATCATGTTATTAAAGATCTTTTTTTTTTAAAGAAAGATCCTTTTCACTTATTTCAAATCACAAACACCAATTGTAAAATAAAAGAGCTCTAGCTCATTTTCTACAGTTATGCTGAGTTAATGGTCTTACTTGTGGCAATGTGCTTTGTAATTTTTTAAAATACACTTTGTTTCTGATGAACAGTGATTTAATTTGCATCTGATTACTTGTTGTAAAAAAATAAAGAATAGGAATAGCTACTCTCTTAACAGTTCAAGTAAAATCTCACCAATTTCTCTCTTTCGTTCATTTGATGTCACAGGACTGAAAAACTCTGACATCAGACTTTCCAATGCTTGGAGGGATGCTTCATTTGATGCCTGAAAAGAGTGGAAGACATACAGTTGTATTCTGCTTGCTCATGTTAAGTAAGGAATGCACACACAGAGCACTGTTTCAGTGTTAGGAAGGAGAATCAACACATGGAGAGTAGTCCATATATGCCAGACCATATCTGCTAAGCTTTAAAACCACATTGGTTGGGTTAACAGCTAACTGACTGAATAGATAAGTAACTAAAAAGAGCAGATGAGTGTCAAGGACAAGATTTAGCAGATGGCTGACCTGCACATTATATCTAGGTGCTGGTCAGGCCTTGGATGCTAAACTGACAGAGTCTGCACTGCTATTCCAATTTTGTGTACACACACACACACACACACACACAGACGCCCACACACATACCCACAGACACACAGATACAGACACACACAGACACACACACATACACACACACACACACACACACACTGGGATATGTGGCAGGATAGAGGGTAAACGAGAAAGGAAAATTTGGGAAGGGGGGGCAGGGGGTTGATGGAAGGAGGGGGAAGGTTAAAGAATGGAGAAAAGAACGGGATGCCAAATAACAATGTTAGTGTTTTTAATCCGAACTCATTTAATCATAGCACAATGGTTCGCTTTAAAATATAGTAATAAAAGTGAGCTTAAAGCAGTCTCCAGGATTCGGAATATTCTGTAAACTATACATAGCACTGCTGTGGAAGTACATAAATAGTACCGTCTCTTTTAGTTTTATAAAAACTAAAATTGAACAAATGGAACAAAGTGTGAGCTAGGATACAAAACAAAAAAAAATCTTGGCTTATTAACATTTCAGCAGTTCAATAACACCCACTAACCTGTAACTGGAATGAATATCCTTCTCACCATCAGAATCTACAGGAATATGGCTAGCAACATGCTACAGGGATACACATGGCTAATGGCATGCTTGTACAAAACATGTCAGAATATACACAGAGCTAGAAATTCCCAGGTGATGTTTAGGTGTCCTGGGAACAAATTGGTTCTAAAAAAAAATCTACTTTGTTACCCCCCCCCCCCCCCCCCCCCCTCTGAAATTTCTACTTGCCTTCTTAAAAAGTAAAACGAAAAACAAGGTTAATAAAAGTAACTATCAGCAGCGCAGGGACAAGTCAACAAACTTTATTCAATAACAGTGTGCTGTGCTCATGTGTGATTAAGGCCTAAGAGAGTAAAATAAGGTGTAAAACAATTTCTTTGTCCACCAGCATATCTTTCCTACTTAAGGTCTTTAAGGGTGAATAAGAAAAGAAAACAGAGTAGAATTGTATTGTTTCCACCATTCATACATTCCTGCACTAAAATAATAAGATCTCTAGACCTAAGAAATAGAAACAAAATGTAAAACTATTTGTCCACCAGCATATCTTTCCTAATATTTTTCATGGTGCATAAAAAAAGAAGACACACGAGAATTGTCTTGTTTCCACCATTCACACATTCCTGCAGTCAAAATAATAAGATCTCTCTCTCTCTTTCTCTCTCTCTCTCTCTCTCTCTCTCTCTCTCTTCACCACACACAGGAAGTAGCGTTAACAAAAGTATAAAAATGAAATGGGAAAGAAGGAAGTGCGATCTGACAGCACAGAAGCTTACTTCTCAGCCACCCTTTCACTCACACTCAAAAAATTGGTTGCCCGACAGACAAGTGGAGAGAGAATTTCCACTTGTCCACAAGCAAATTTAACTGTATGGATAATTGGACAGGTGGGTATTTCAAGTCCCTGTATACATGTGTGTGTGCATGCAAGTTTGTGTGTATCTGTGTGAGTCTCTGTGAGTGTGTGTGTGTGTGTATGTGTGTGTATGTGTGTGTGTGTGTGTGTGTGTGTGTGTGTGTGTGTGTGTGTGTGTGTTTGTAAGGGTATGTGTGTGTAAAAACCAGAGTATGAAGATGATTAATTTTAAATACATCATACTGCCCATAGCCCAGCTGACTACACAGCCATATCACAGTGTTGAAAACATTATACCTGAACATAAATCAAAATGCTCTGTGGCTTAACCCTTGACTGCTTGAGGCACATTCCTTCTGAGTGGACACCTGACCTTTGGTATCAGCTCTCAGGCCGTCTGACAAAAAGTTAAACATCCCATTGGCTGGAGAAGCCCTTTTGTGAAGTGCACGGTCAACAGGCAGAATCACTAAGGAAACCACTCAGGTGATGGATGAGGGTTGCAGGGCTTATCTTTAATAAATAGGTGCCCTTAGAGATGAGGCAGGAATGCTCTTCCCATCTATCTGAAGTTCTGTCATGCCAGCATCCTTAGGGGTGAAGAGGCAACGGACCTCCCATCCACCTCAACCTCCATCAAGCCTGGCATCTTCAGGAATGAGGTGGAAACAGACTACTGTTTTCCTCTATCTCCATTACACACAAAATGTCTTAATGCCTTGCTCCTCAGCCTGAGGTGATTCATACCTTGTAGGGGAACCACTCTAGGGAAGGAGACGATGGGAAGGAAAATAACCCCAGCTCTCAAACCAAAGATCCACTTACTTCATCCTTTGGCAATGTTGTATGGACCATATTCCTCAGCAGTATTTCCAAAGTGCACCCAGCTATACAGTGCTAGGCAGTGGGTGCTTCCAGAATTATTCTGCTATATTTGTCTTGTGATTCACCACTGAATTTACTTCACCAATCTCTGGCGGATAGCATTCCTCACGCAAATTCAACGGAAGCACCTCAAGCAGGGCTTGAGGTCACTCACCTGCAGGCCTATACCACCTGCAGTCCTTTATTTCTATGCCCAACCGGTTTGCAATAAAAGCACTTCATATCAGAATCTGGGCTGTCAGGAGCTTGCTTTCCAGAGAGGGGGGGGGGGGAGAGGGGCAGGGAGAGAGAGAGAGAGAGAGAGAGAGAGAGAGCGCACGTGTGTAAGTAATGTCTCTGTCAGTGCCTGGCCAATACTTGTGTTCACTTTTTGGTTCGAACACATAAAATCTAAGATTCTGACAGCATAGCGAGAATGAAATCTAGCATCAGATCACGAAGACAGCAGTAATTTGAATGAACATGACTCCAGTGACAGCAGACGACTCAGACAAGTTAAGTCATAGGTAGAACACGCTACAATTCCGCTTCAAAAATCAAATCAAGAACATGACTTAAAAGAAATTTCATTTACCATTATTGATCAGTGATTTTGCCTTTTTCTCCACAACACACAGATTGCAAGTAGCACAACAGTATCACACATTCAGACTGCTGACTGCATCTGTATTCATGCCGCCGATGGGCACTTCCATCTTGACACGGAATCATGGGATTATTATAGTTACGTTCCGTTTGGGGTGGTTCCGTTACATGCCAGAAATGTTCTCATGTCAGATTTTCCACAGGCTTTTTATTTCATTTTCATCCTTCGTGTGTGTGTGTGTGTGTGTGTGTGTGTGTGTGTGTGTGTGTGTGTGTGTGTGTGTGTGTGTGTGCTCGCGCGCGCGCGTGCGTGTGCCTGTATGTTTGGACAATGTTAGCTCAGTGGGATGAAACGCTGCACCTTTTTTTTTTTTGTTGTTAGTTTCCCCACAGGACCATTCTCCCAATAACTTGGGATTGTTGTGATCGTCACACTGGGGGTGAGGGGTGGGGAGAACACAATTCACCTTTATTTCATTACCCCATAGTCGGTGTATGTTCTCTCTTCCATGTGCACTTAACCCTCATTCCCACTCAGTTCCCATCCTCGATCGTATAGCAGGCAATACAAATATATCTGCCTTCAAAAGGGATTGCGATGGTTCCTTTATGCAGCTAGTGAAGAGTTTCCATATCTGTAACATATTTCTTAATTTCACGTTCCCAGTTTCTCCATCTTCAAACTCCCCCCCCCCCCCCCCTTCCCCCCCCCCCCCCCCCCCCCCCCCCCCCTCCTTCAGTCCAAATCTTTGTCAAGTCATTACTATGAAGACAGTTCAGTTGTTGGCCTGCGCTTGTTTTCCCCCACTATTAGATTGATCGTCTATGTATTTGTCTGACTTTATTCAAGTTTAAAAGGCTGTGCCAGTCTTGAATAAAAGTTACTCTGTGTTAGGTTTTCTTATGGGAGCAAAAAATACCCCACTTGTTTACTGTTTATCGTTTACTGTTCCCTGCCTCATTTCATTTCCCAGAATATATTGAGCAAAAAGCATCATTTGATGTTGTCTACTTAGACTTCAGAAAAGCTTTCGACACTGTACCGCACTGTAGGCTTCTGGAGAAATTGAAAGGTTATGGGATTACAGGAAATGTACTGAATTGGATCCAGGCTTTTTTGTCTGGACGAACACAAAAAGTAAGGATAAATGACGCCACTTCACAAAGATCAGATGTACTAAGTGGTATACCTCAAGGCAGTATCCTAGGACCCATACTTTTCACTATATTCATAAACGATCTTCCAGAATCTGTCCAAAGCAATTGTAAGATTTTTGCTGATGACACGAAACTGTATGGAAACTCTACCAATCATACAGAAATACAAAGGGATATATACTCATTACAAGAATGGTCTAATGAATGGAACTTACATTTCAACGTATCCAAATGTAGTGTTATGCACTATGGTAAAACAAACCCAAATCACAAATATTATATGAAGGTAAATGGACAAGAAAATGAAATAAATGAGTGTGAGGAAGAAAAAGATCTTGGTGTTATTTTTGACCCACTACTTTCTTTCGATGTACATATCAATAAAATCATCAATAAAGCAAACCAAATGATAGGACTAATAAAGAGAACTTTCACATACTTGAATAAAGATATATTATTGAAATTGTACAAAAGTCTAGTACGGCCGCACTTAGAATATGGAAATATCATATGGTATCCCTCACTCAAAAGGCAGTCAAAGGCAGTAGAGAAAGTACAAAGAAGGGCTACAAAGCTCCTACGGGAATGCAAAAATATGAATTATGAACAACGGCTAAGATACTTAAACTTACACTCCAGGTAGACGTATCCGCGGTGATCTGATCGAAGTCTATAAAATATTTAACGATATGGTGGATGTACAAATAGAGGATTTCTTCAAATTATATACTGATAGTATTACAAGGAAGTCAGATGGGAAAATCTTCATTGAACACTGTCAGACTAATAAACGTAAAATGGTTTTTGGAAAAAGAATAACACATCTTTGGAATGATCTACCAACTAACATCAAATTTGCACAGTCTACTAACTCATTTAAAAATCTCCTTGATGCGGATCATAAATTCACTAAATTGTTTATTTGAATTTGATTAACAAACCAATATGCGCATACGCAACAAACCAATTCAGAATACTAAACAATTCATGGATGGGGATTCAAGAAAGGCCGCGAGGCCTAGGCTACGTATATCAGCCTGTCCCCTTACCACTACTACTACAACTACTACTAAAATCAAGCAGGGTCGCCTCAAAGAAGAACTGCAGGACATGAGCTTAATTGATGCTGGGAAATTTTCAGTGAACTGGCCGTTCCCTCTCTTTCTAAATTTTGCTTCGTTCAGCAAGCTCAAAAGTGACAGTGGACTTCACAGAAAAGCGCACCACGATTAAGTTCAATCTGAAATGAAATGTGACACGCGACGTCTGTTAGAATCATCTTCATCATCAGATCTGAACGTAACACGATCTGTCCTCCACGAAAACTTTGAATTCTGCCTCAGAGCTGTAAAAGCTGCAAAAATCATGACCGAATACTTATACCAAATTACAAATAAACACCCCCCAAAAAAAAAAAAAAAAAAAAAGCGCACAGTTACACTTAATGAATTAACAGACGATATAGACAAGTGAATTTTCAGCAAATAAGTGTTCTTCAAACGTTACTGTTTAATAATATCACCAGCAAACAACATACTGAGAGAGAGAGAGAGAGAGAGAGAGAGAGAGAGAGAGAGAGAGAGAGAGAGAGAGAGAGAGAGAGAGAGAGAGAGATCAACCACCTAACAAATACCCTAATCAGTTATTTGTCAGATGGTATAAATTCTGTTCCCTATAGGCCTATTTTGTGGGGGGAAAAAAGAGGCCTGTACGTTTGTACAGTGGTTGCAGGAACAGAATAGTCTTGACTTTCAATACCTATGTGCTGTTGTCTCCCTTCGACCACATATACTGAAATTACCCATTAATTTGACTGAAAGCTGTGAATCTGGGAGAAAAAAAAAAGAAAGAAACATTATCAAAATCATAATGTTACATTACAAGAACTACATGGAGTTTGTTTCGTTGAGTGTACTTGTTAAGTGTTTGTTTAGTTGTTTGTTTTTCACTTCCTATAAGATCAACGTCTCACGGGTAAGCTTAGGGGGGGGGGGGGGGGGGGGGGGGGGGGGGGGGGGGACATGAGAGAATCGAAGAAGAGGGTTTGAAGCGTACATAGCAAACACCTACCTGATGTTAACAGCAAACGGGGACAAACTAACTCAAACTTACAAACAGAACTGTCTAAAACGTCTGTCGATAGTCGACTTTCATGCCTTAAGTGAGACTCGCCGCTAGAATTCAGCCTGGTTGTGTGAATGGTGAGATTAACGGCCTGCTGACCGGGTAACACACACACACACACACACACACACACACACACACACACAGAGAGAGAGAGAGAGAGAGAGAGAGAGAGAGAGAGTTGGTGGGAATTCGAAGAAGGTATTGCGAAGAAAGGGCGTTAAACATTAATTTAAATCCTGTACTAACAGCAGATGGGGGCCATCAAATTCTTTCTTGTGAACAGCTGCCTGCGTTATCTAGGACCTACGGTGAAACAGATCTGTTTTGAAAAACCGATTTATAACCTGTGTGGCGGTTCGAGTTGCATCCAAACTGCTTTTCTGAAAGGCGAAAGTAGCTGTTTCCGAGAATTACGCGCTGCTACCGAGTTCTCCCAACTGCACACCATGCATGTATTACACTGTTAACATTAATTATCAACAGTTGTTTGTTTTCTTGCGTTCCACATGAATGAGTATCTTCGTTTTCTTGCATTTCAGATGACCGAGAAGATGCAGGGATAGGGAGAGAGACAGGGAATTGTGAGGTGCTAAGCCTTGTCATGTTATCAACGTAGATTTTCGTGTTTCTCCTTTGATCTAAAATTAGCTCAGCGCATAATACATACTTTTTTTTTTCTTCTTCTTCTTCTTCTGCGTATGCAGGCTTAAACTCCTGCGGACACCCCCTGTATAGGGAGTGGAGTTTTGTGTGTATGACTTTTTTATCCCACCATTAAGGCAGCCATACTCCAACTTCGGGGAAGGTGCATGCTATGTGTAACGTGTTATCCATACCAACAGCCAAACTGGCCTTCTCTTCCGAAAGTTGGTGATGGGATTTTACGTGTGTGCAAGATGTTATGCGTGCGTTCATACACGGAACCTTGGTTTATAGTCTCATTCGAAGGACTGTATGGGAAATTGAGTCAGAACCAATGTTAACTCAGAGGGTTTTTTTTTTTTTTTTTTTTTTTATCAAAGTCCATGTCATGTGTAGATTATTACATCATATTGATCAGTTCTAACTATAAGCCGATTTTACTTCCTGTAGATACACAAACAGCACAGATGGACAGACTCATACACAGTCACATACATGCACACCCGCACCCACAACACAAACGGTCATACATAAAATCTTTCTCTCTTTCCCACTGGAAGTTTCCAAAATCTCTTTACACAGTTTATTTGCATGTAAGTGTGTGTGGGTGGGGGCGGGGTGGTGGATGGATGAAGGGAGGGAGTGGCAGCCGGAGAAACGTTTAAACGAATTGTGTGTTCGCGTTGGCCTCAAAGTTGTGGCATTTAATGATGTGAAAATACCAGTGTTAAAAAGCAGGACCAGTTTAGATTTCCTGACTAGTACCCAGCTTTATTTAGTGTTATACTCCAACGGAGTCAACTTTCATCCCGTGAGTGTGACTCGTCAGTGAAACTCGACCTAGCGGTGTGAAAAGAATACAAGGCTGAGACCGATGTCCTGGTGGTCTTACTCCCTGGGCCCTGAAGAAAAGTTCTGAATGGAGTTGGAAAGATCCTGCATTCAGTGCTTCTTCAGTTAGTCCGCTGGCAGTGGTCAACTTGGTCGCTGAGTGCAAATGTCCCATGTTGCTTTGGTGTTTGCTGGCAGGCTGGTCGTTATTGGCTGTTGTTTTTGGGGTGAACCTGCGATTATTTCAAGGATGATCATTGGTCGCAATCAGGGGTTGAGATGAGGTTCTCTATCCCCTGCAGGGAACTTTCCTATCTGCAGGATGGTTTTAGCTGGGATCCCCTTTCTAGGGTTTCTTTAGGGCCTCATGGTGGCCTGTCCTCATGCTTGAGTTTCAGTTTCAGTTTCAGTTTCATCAAGAAGGCGTCACTGCATGCGGACTAGTCCATATACACTACATCACATCAGCTAAGTTTTGAGACCACACTACGCATGATTTGAAGCTGATGGATAAATGGATCAATGTAACGAAACACTCAAACCCCAAACCAAAGAATAGATTTCAAATCTATGCCCACTCTCCCCTCTCAAACCCCCCCCCCCCACCCCCTTTCTCTCTCTTAGAACAGGGCGAACCTCCCCGCTTACACAATCTCTGACAAAGGAACAAATTACGTCACAGGAAACGTGTGATGCATTTCGTTCTTCTCGGTCCCCCCTCCCCTTCCCTTTCAACACACCTGCACTCCCACACAGAGCAACTATGATGCAGAAACATTTACATTGCATTGTAACAATTGCCCGTCTCCTCCCCCCCCCCCTTTACCGGCACTATCTTTACCCCCCCCCCCCCCCTTCCGATCCCATGACACAAAGGCATGTTGCCGCTCTCTCCACCACCACTCCCCCCACCTGAGCCACATGTGGCCTGAGTCAACACAAAGAGTAACAGGCAACCCTCCCTCCTTCTCCAACCCCCCTCCCCCCCCCCCCCCCTTCTTTCTTTCATATCTACTGTCCTGTGTGCGGACCTGGTAAATGATGTCACCGTGTTTTCCTGTGGATCCCCTTTCTAGGGTTTCTTTAGGGCCTCATGGTGGCCTGTCCTCATGCTTGAGTTTCAGTTTCAGTTTCAGTTTCATCAAGAAGGCGTCACTGCATGCGGACTAGTCCATATACACTACATCACATCCGCTAAGTTTTGAGACCACACTACGCATGATTTGAAGCTGATGGATAAATGGATCAATGTAACGAAACACTCAAACCCCAAACCAAAGAATAGATTTCAAATCTATGCCCACTCTCCCCTCTCAACCCCCCCCCCCCCCCCCTTTCTCTCTCTTAGAACAGGGCGAACCTCCCCGCTTACACAATCTCTGACAAAGGAACAAATTACGTCACAGGAAACGTGTGATGCATTTCGTTCTTCTCGGTCCCCCCTCCCCTTCCCTTTCAACACACCTGCACTCCCACACAGAGCAACTATGATGCAGAAACATTTACATTGCATTGTAACAATTGCCCGTCTCCTCCCCCCCCCCCCTTTACCGGCACTATCTTTACCCCCCCCCCCCCCTTCCGATCCCATGACACAAAGGCATGGTTGCCGCTCTCTCCACCACCACTCCCCCCACCTGAGCCACATGTGGCCTGAGTCAACACAAAGAGTAACAGGCAACCCTCCCTCCTTCTCCAACCCCCCCCCCCCCCCCCCCCCCTTCTTTCTTTCATATCTACTGTCCTGTGTGCGGACCTGGTAAATGATGTCACCGTGTTTTCCTGTGATGGTCTAAATTAGCATTTGTCTATACAGATGCATAAATTAACCAACTGCCGATCTCAGTGAGCCAGCGCTGATTAAGTTCAAACAATTTCCGAGGCAAATGATGGTAAGAATAGGTCCCTCCGCCCTCTCACTCCTGGTGTTTGACTCACACCTTGTCAGCCAGATCAGAAACCTGATACATATACCAGATACATAGGGTCGCAACTTCACTGACCCCTCAAGTCTGCCTGTAGATCAGAACAGTGAAAGACGAAGTGACGACCAGAAAGAAGGCCTGGTAACCTCCTGGTACTTCTCGATCTCAAGTCTAAGACCACTGTTTCATTCCCAGGAAAAGTGAGTTGGAACTATGTTTTACATTTTCGAATCTATGTATTGATTTTATGTATGCCCTGTGGGTTAACATTGTAACTTTGTACAAATACTTGGTGACATTTATCAAACTGATGAATGATTATTCTGTGTAGTAGTTTGCTTGCCATCATTTGGCAAAATGTCTTTCCATGTGGTTATGATACTTTGTTAACAATCTGACCACTATTCTTTGTGTTCACCCTGACTTTTGCCAGTATGCAATTCTATCTGTTAAGATGATAATTCAATGACAAGTTTTGATCAGAAAAACAGTATGCCTGTGCTAGGTTAAAAAACTGCTAAGCTGATTTTGTAAATACTGGTGATTGTTGGAATGATTTATAGTGTATGACTTTAAGTCTGCACCACATGTGTACTTGGACTAAGTGTAGCCCAAGTCAATGTGATTTAATTCATAAGAAACATGGAAGAGTTGTCTGACTGAAACTGTGTAGCATTGTATGACTGTCTCTAACCCATTTGTAAGCTTAACACAGCCTTTAAACAAAAGTGGAGATTGATAGTTGTAGTAGAAACTCTACCATAGAGAAAACTTTGCTGGCTGAGTCTCACACCTCTTCTGAAAGTAAAAAAGGGTAAATGTGTGCACTCGACAAACCAGCCATCAGATTCTCACCTACAGACCAAGTTGTCTTTATTGCAGAACTGGGATCCTGGTCATGCTACACATTGTGGCTGAACCATACTCTGGGGCTACACCAGAAACCGGGGGAACACCAGACACCATGGCTACACTTTAAACCAGGGCAACACCAGACAACCAATCTACACAGAAGGGGCAGTCACCAGCCACAGGAGAGATTAACTACCCTCTCCGATATAATTTAAGAAATTAACTCCCCTGGACTCAAACCCATCAGACCCTTACCCTCACTTTATGATGAAACAGTGAGGACCTGTCTATGAGTACCACTTTGGCTACTGCACTGGGTGCACGCAAGCGAAGTGGGTGTGTATTAACAATATACTTTCAGAGTAACTTAGACAGGCCCACTGTATTCCAACTTAAGCGGCTGCACAGAGTGTAAGCAAGTAAAGTAGGAGTGAGGAAGGGCCCCTCATTGTTGTGGTTCAATGAGAACTAAAACCTTGCCTATTGAAGTGACATGTAAATACTTACCTATGTGTAAGCAAGTAAAGTTGATGTGTGAAATTGCACTTAACTTGTGTCAGTTCTCTCTTGTTCAATCAAATGTTGAATGTTTGGACTTCTCTCTTCAATTCTGTCTCTCAGAGCTACAAGTACTTCTAAGAGTACAGGCCTAAGGAAAATTACCTCAGAGCCACTTTAACGTATTTTAACAATACCCAGAACAAATGAAAATTTCTTTCAATACTAGTACCGGAAAGTTGCTCTTTCCACCACTAGTAAGAGAGAGGGTGTAGGTGAAATGTTAAGATAATTCTCATCGAGAAATTATTCCAAGTCCTTCCCCTAGAGGACCCACCTGCCACTCATCCACCTCTTGTCACAATTAACAACAAAGATGAGACAATTGAAGAAGAGGGTCTCACGGCTACAACTCAGCGGATGTCTGACCTACGCATGAGCCCAACGCGCTGGTCCGACCTTGAGTGCCTACCTACCATTTTGTGTGTGTGTGTGTGTGTGTGTGTGTGTGTGTGTGTGTGTAGTGGATGTACACGTGTATGTATGATGTGTGGGCATGAGCCCATGTGTGTGCGTGGGCACATGTGTGTGTGTGTGTGTAATTTGTGGGTTTGTGTGAGCACATGTATATGCATGTAGGCTATATGTGTACATATCTGTGTGTATGTGTGTGTCTTTGTATGTGGGCCTGTGTGCATGTGCGTGTGTGTGCACATTTGTGTGCTTATGTGTATGCGTGTGTGTGCGCATGTGTGTCGGTGTGGACGTGCACATGCACACATGTGTATATGTGTGTGGGTAAGAGCGAGCGAACGTAGGCGCACACGTTCATATGTGTGTGTGTGTGTGTGTGAGTGCGCGCGAGTGTGTGTGTGTGTGTGTGTGTGTGTGTGTGTGTTGTGACTGCGTGCGTGAATGTTCAGAAGATGACTTAGGAACAAGAACAAGACCATCATGCTTGAATAATGGCCAACTCATCCCACAGACCACGTCGTTGACGGACACCAGCGATGGCAGGCCATGAAGCTTTTGAGTGCCCACATCCAAGGTCTCGTAAAGGCTATCCACAAAGTATACCACAGTCTAGGAGGTAAACAATTTAGGCAGAGGCACCGTGGCTCGCACTGTACCATCCCATGATGCCAGGAGCCGTCGACCTGCCAGGAAAGTCGATCTCTTTTCATATGCTGCCTTGTCGCCAATCTCACGGCCACCTCGATAGCTATTAAGAGGGAACTGCCACTTCGTTTTTGAAACATCACAAGCTGCCCACTAGTTTTGTGGACACCAGACTCGGTTATGTAAATCCGTCAATGTCATCGAAGAGATATGCCACCACACGTAATTTTCACTCATTTCCTGCTGAAAATGGCTCTAGAAGTGCCTGGGAGACGAACACTACACATTCGCTGTCAGTTCGCACACGTCCGTGGACCCAACCACACCAACAGAGTGTGTGTGTGTGTTTTCTGTTCAGTGTTGCGTTTTACCCTCGATTTTATTTTTGAGTAGGACTATCCACCCAGCTACCACAGTGTATATTTATTTCATTTCATATTTAGGCCTTTACACCATTGCACTATGTGGTTTAAGAATCCAGTATGAGTCATACCATATAAATCCTACTTGATAACGAAGGTGAATCTGGTAGAAATATCTTCCTCTCCTCCCCAACCGTTGAAATGATGTTTCTCTCCTGAAACGAGATTACCCTTTCATATCTACTTTCTAAACTATTGGCAGTATACCTTTCAGCAAATTATTCTGGAAATGAAGCTATCAGTTGCGTCTAATTCCCCACGTATATCAAACTAACTCACAAATAATTAGTAATAAGCATCTGAATTTATGCTGGAGACTAAATTCACTTATAACCACTATTTTTTTCTTTCTTTTTATTTTGCTTAAAGGATAACGTTCAATTTATCTACTTGTACAAACTCAAATCAGTTTTACAGGCTTTCATGGCCTCAAAAACGTATCTTAGTTTCTCCAGACTTTTCCAACCCAGAGAACTGTTCAGAACTTGGTCAGAAACTCACAAATTGTGTCTACTATTGCAATGTGTAAAGGACATAAGAAAAAGTAACGGATTTAAACTTGAGCCATGTGTGTCACAACATCCGCCCCTCCCCACCGTCTCACCCACAAAAGATGACTGCCTCTTCTATTCCTATACACCGACAACGTGGAAAAAAAAAAAAAATGACACACACACACACACACACACACAAACCCAAAACAAACCGAGAACAAAACAAACAACAAAAAAACGTGGTTTCAGAGGTTGAAAAAATCTATATCTTTATCGATAGATAGATAGATAGGCTCACAGGCATGCTCCTGTGTCCAGGTATATTAATTTACAAATGTATTTCAATGAATTCGCAAAAAAAAAACCCAAAATGATAACAGTAATATGCCCCAACAGAAAGTAAGAACACAAGCAAATCCTAATTTTTTTCTTGATTAAACTGTTATAATATGATCAGACTGACCAATTTAAGTCATCACTAGGTAGAAGCTCTTAAGAGAAACCTTGACAACAGGTCTCCAGAGAAAATCCCCCCTCCCCTCCAACAAGTGTTTCAGCCTGTAAATCTTTCAAGGCCTGTGCTACATCCAAGTCATGCTCTTCTGTTGTCGCAAATACTTTTGGACACAGCGAGGATTTTAATTTGCTCTTTCTGGATGATTAGGCATCTCAGGCGTTGCCTGTATGACGTGTGTCTTCCCACATAGCTGTTGGATACCCATTTCAAGCTGGAAAATTTCTAGCCTTGTGCAGTTCACTTTTGTGCTCCTCGATCAGATCCAGCTGGAACTTTGTTCAGCTGACTCTGCCATTGCCTCCACAGTTTTGGTGTTCGTCCCACCAGAAACAAGAGCGCCGTTTCAGACCATTGGCTCTTAAACCAACTAAACCCTTTGCTCTGACTTCTATGGCAAGGGCTTTGGTTCGGAAACGAGATTCCCTCGAGCTGCTGGCTTAACTGGCAGGCATGTATTTGAGTTTTTTTGTTTTTTTTTTAGATGTAAGCTTCCTCCATTCTGTTTTTGTATAGCACATTAAGTTCAATCAGAATTTGTTTTAATGAACCTGAGCAGAGTACCAAGTCTGGTCTAATGCCACATGTCTCTTAGGCTGACTACTTGGTTGTCTCCATGTGTACCTTCCCTGGGTTTGCACCGTTTCGCATGAACTCCAGTTCCACTATTTGTCCTGATATAGCAGACATGCAGGGTCATCCAATTTCCCCCATACCACCAGGTCTGAATCACACGAGGAGCCATACAACATATTTTAATCCAACAGAAATTTCCTTTCAGAACGTTTTTCCCATGCAGGACCCCTTGCCTCCCCCAACCCCTATGACTGTGTGTGTGTGCATTTGTGCATGAGAACGTGTGTGCGCGCTAGCATATGTATCTGCCATAAACTTTACTGACAGGATTTTCATAGGGAGCATTTGATTACTATAATCAAACTTTGGTAGAATACTAAATATTGTTAAGTCCTTTCCAGTCATTCCATGAATGGTGTAAGCAACTGGTAATGGCCATAAATTTTCAGCAATATTGAAGTATTACAAAAGTGTCACTTTCTCTAAAATGTTTATCACTTGCAATTCCCGCTTTCTGTGCTGAACAAAATCCACAATACATGCAAATATAATAGCCAAGTTGTGCTCTATCAAGATTGCACCTGTTAATGAGATTTCCACAATGCAAAGGAGCAGATATGACAAAACATAGTACTAAGTATAAGATACATCTTACATCTTACCAAATGTCAAATTAGACTGCACTGGTTTATTACTCATAGTGAATCAAGAACAGAAGGCTACAGTATGGACCATACAACAGCCTTCGTAGTTCAGCAACAGGCTTTTACAATATTTTAATGAGATTTCTACAACACAAAGGAGCAGATATGGCAAAAGATATAACCAAGTGTTAAACTAAGATGGATCATAGATACATCTTGCCCAATGTTGCCAAGCTCGACTACATTGGTTTCTTATTCGTGGTGAATCAAGAATGCGAGACTACAATATGGACCAAACAGTTTTACTTGCTCCAAGTTCAGCAACAACTTTTTACAACAATGACAAGAATGCAATTTACATTCAACAGTGTTGCCTATATGAAAGAAAACAGATTCAAATTTGAGAAAACTGTAGAGACATTTACCGAGAGTGTGGAGTGAGTACGCAGAGTAAGACTGTGGTAACAAAGGTGTTTACCATGAAAAATAAAAGAAAAACGTGGAGGGAGAAATCATTCACCCAACTTGTCATGGAATTATTTATAACACCTGGTCCTGGGCCGCATGCCAGATGGCATTGAGGTGTGGTGGGACGGCAGACAGAGGCTAGATCATGCCAAGCAATTGATTCTGGAGTGGCTCAAATGATAGCTGACTGTTCAGTTTAATTCTGAATTGTCTTTATAGTATGTGTCTGTGTACTTCTGGAATTAATTGACATGCCTCTTTCATTTCTCATTTTGTTCACTCTGCCTATGCTTTTCATCTTTGTGTGGCATGTATTCATCACATGCCAAGCATATGGACATCGCCTCTTCAAAAGTTCAAAATCAGTTCATACCTACCAATATTTGGAAAGCAAAGTCATCCTAGTGCCTAGGGAGAGGGGGAAGTAGTGGGGAGGGGGGGTCGGGGATGTGTGGGGGAGGAGGGGTTAAGGATGATCCCTGTCTTCTAAGATCATTGTGTTGGGTAAACACTCAACTGACACTGCTTCATTTTATTAAACAGAAAATGCCCCATACACAGAGAATACTGTATTTACATAGAACAAGTGGAGTTGTAACAAATAAAGGTTTTATTTTTTTCCCTCTTCCTCGTTTTCCCCCTTTATTTTTGGCTCTTTTTCAGAATTCCACGAATAATACGTCACATCCAGATCTTAAAGTAATGGTTGGCAATCTAATCATATCAAGCATTTTCCATTTCACTCCATGATTTGAGCTGGCTGCCGTCACCGAGGCTGAGTTGGAAATTAGGTTGTGCAGTACATTTCCTTAAACTGCATAGAATAATTTCTTTCCCTGAGCAAAGTATCATGATTCTGCAACTTTAAACAATACATTTGTTCAGTTTATGTTGAGAAGATGGCTGTCATTGACATGAACTGTGCCACAGTTCCAGGTGGTTTCATGTGCATTTGTTTATGAAAAGAGTATGTCGATGAAAAGCATAAATTGTGCAAGTTTTAGGAAAAAAAAAAGGGAAGGATTTTGAAGTCTTGTGTCTTGGCCCACCTAAACATAAAAATCCTACAGCATGCATGCATGACATGTATGAGCTGATGGCATAGGGTGATTGGTTTGTCACCTGTAGGATGGGCAGTTGAATCAGATGAAAACTGGTTGACGGCAAGAGAGAGAGAGAGAGAGAGAGAGAGAGAGAGAGACTTTCATCATCCAAGAGGAGCACATAAGAGTTGTAAGGGCAGTTCTGATCCCATTTGTCTGATTATCCATTATCAAGGAAGAAGCAATCTAATTGAAAAAAACAAAAAAACATGGATGTGTTTTATTGCATTTTGCGCTTCGACTACTTGTTGGTCCTGTAGACTTTTTCTGAGCTGACTTCATCTTTGGGGCATATGATAAGAGGATGACGACTAAACTGAGACAAGTGGTTTGCTATTCTTCATCTATTAATAAAACTGTGAGACAAAAATGATAAAGACTTTGCAAAAAAAACTCAGCCAGAACCCCCCTCCCCCTCATTTTTTTTTCTTCTTTTTTCAAAAGCAAGTAACTAGTAAATCTATGAATTTGATATCTAATGACACAAAATTACAGCCAGAGCATAAAAGTCGTTAGAGCATTTTGAACAAAATGGGTACGAGGGATACATCTGGAACAATCACAAGGTACCAAGACTCAGAAACCATTTCACTTGGTCCAATGTTTAATTTTCTCAGAAAATAAATGGATGGAACACCAAACATTAAGCTAGCACTTACCACTGGACTACTAACAAGATGAATGCAAAAGAATTCCACCGAAAGCACAGAACAGTTGTTACATATCAATTTATGAACATGAATGAATATTTATGAAGAGAAAGGTAACATAAATATATATAATCACATTCAGAATCTATTTGTAACATATTGAAAAATGTCAACATTTATTTTAACCTTTTAAAAAATATACTATAAGTAACATCCAGCTTCAATCAGTAGGTCTGAACTCACTTCACTGCTAATACTTTTTTCAAGGATCCCTTTGTTCTACAAAAATAGCCTTTAGTAGAAGGGCGCCACCTCATGAGTTTGAAAATGGGTCTTTCACTTTACCAACAGCACTCATGTGAATGTATCAATACTATGAAATAAGGTCAAGTCCTTCAAAGCACTGACCATTCCATGCTTGACTTGGGAACCAAAAAAGACCGAGATCTACCCGGAATCAACTCTCTTTTTTGTTCAAATGATACCTTAACATTGCAGATCATATTATAGACAAAGACTATTTTGATTTTCCGAATAAAATACATTTCCACATTAGCACCCACTCACACCAAGATCAAACATTTGTTGTTAACCCATTTATATCAATCTGTCAGCAGTAGACGGGTTATCAAAAAAAATCTGAAGATATACTTCAGGCAGAAGTTCATGGGTAATCCCCCCCCCTCCCCATTTCATTTTTTACTTCTCAATTTCAGAGCATGCGGTCGTAAATGAAAAACTGCCATTTAAGTCGGTGAAATCCAAGGAACATTACATTATAAAAATATAGACAACAGTCTTGAGGAAGAAAAGAACAGGCAAGCCTTTGGTTACTTTTCAGGTTGTCTAAAGCTACAAGAATATATCATCTTCCAAAATGCTTCAGAAATGAGCATGGATTGTTTATGATCCAAATCTTAAACAGTACTGGGGAAACACACACACACACTCACAAACACACCACCACCACCAACAACATACAACCAACCAGGCTTTTAACACCAACAGGCAATAAACCAGATGCAAATATCCACTCTTCCTAAGTTGTAGGCACAAGTATCAATCATAGGATCCATAATGGGTCCTTGTGACCTTAAAAAAAGAAAAAGAATAAACCTGATTTGACTTACATATTACCAGTGCATATAGGTAGACATACAACCTACTTCAGCCAATGCTGTATGTGGGTGCTGGGCCAGTATCACGGAAAAGATCCCATATGCATTTGACTAGACTTGTGTGCCATTTTGCCCCTCAAAATTCAAATTTAGTGTCCGAAACTAACAGCTGTCAGTGCTCTTGTATTTACATGCTTTTCATTCTTGTGTAGATCTGCTTGCAGTCCCCATATAATTTTTCACTGTGCATTCTATATGGCTGAGGCAAGTTCTTATTCAAAGCTGAAAAAAAAAGAGGAATGTATTCTCAATTTCCAGATCAAAGACCTTTTAATTGCTAAAAATCAATAAGCTGAGGCTAAGATCTATGTAACTTGAAAGATAAAAAAAACATACTTTTCATTACTAAATCAGAAATGAATACTCACACAAATACATCTCATTCTCACCCATGAAATATATATACAAATTCCTCTTGACAGAGAGACTGAGAAAATAGCAAAGGAAAAGAATAACATTTCCCAGTGTCAACCCAAGTTTCTTTTAACTCCATCACAATAGGTGGTCCTTTTCTAAAATGATAACTTTTTCCACAACTGGCATCCCACCAACACAACCTTTATGTACCTTCTTCTTTAATGCTCCAAAAATCAGAAAAACATGCTACATGACATGGGTTAATAATGTAGAAATGTACAAAGAATGGTTTGTACAAAAAAAGCAGACCATGGAAAAAAAATTAAAAGATGTAAATTTACGGAAATAACAGATACAAAGTCTTTAAATCATTCTTGAACCATCTGATGACATTCCGATGGCAGATTAACCACAAAACAGGAACGATGCTTTGTTCACAGCCCTC
Organism: Conus canariensis; assembly: GCA_033310375.1. Taxonomy (NCBI): domain Eukaryota; kingdom Metazoa; phylum Mollusca; class Gastropoda; order Neogastropoda; family Conidae; genus Conus; species Conus canariensis. The sequence continues at coordinate 38,379,708 of CM065714.1, forward strand.
CTCAACAGTGGGACCAATGTATGGGATCACCACATGGATGGAAGGACATGGCTCACATCGTTTACACAACCTCGTACTCCTTGCGGATAGCCCGGGCCAGGCAGCAAGCGAACAGCACACCCACCACCTGAAAAAAAAGTGCTTCAGCATGAATTTTCATCAAAACTGAAAATGTCACTTAATAAAGGTGCAAGTCAAGAGATAAGCGCAGCCAGACATAAAAGAAAGTGCTGTTGAAAAGGATCGAGAAAGACAAGAGGGAAGGGGTCGGGGTGGTGAAGGAGAGGACAGGGGAGGTGGGGGGGTGGGGGGTGGGGGGGCAAGGTGGGTGGAGATTAATGAGAGCTGGAGAGACAACAAACTGACGGACCACAAAAGAGAAATGGGACAAAGGAACAAAACATGTAAATTGTCAATAGTATTTTTTAACACAAACTTCGACAGAAATTTGATACTCTAGTAGAGGGAAAAGCAAAGAACACGCACACACATGTAAAAATTGTCAATGGTATTTTTTAACACTAACTTCGACAGAAATTTGATACTCTTAGTAGAGGGAAAAGCGAAGAATATGAACACACACACATATTTGTGAAGGAAAAGAACAAGAAATCACATGCACACCCACACACAAACTACGCCACATGCAGTTATGCCTGGGAATTTTCTCAGTGATATACTGATCTTAAACAGAGAGAGAGAGAGAGAGAGAGAGAGAGAGGGGGGGGGGGGTGAGAGAGAGAGAGAGAGAGAGAGAAAGAGAGATGCTGAATTACAATGGACCACTCTCTTTCTAAATTTAGTCAACTGTGCAAGTGAAGCTTTCGTTAACAAGCACCCTCACACACCACAGCCTCCCCCCCTTCCACTTCCTCCCTCCCCTCAAAAGGAAAATCATAAGTTTACCCTTTCTTGTATTGAAAGCCCAACAATACATCTGAACAAAAATCACCTTCACAGAAGCACACATTTCCTCCCAACACCATTTCACTTATATCGATTCCTTAATATTTCAATTTCACTCTTACTTTAAAGTGTCTTCTGATTCACACCCTATCAGAAAACAGCACTTACAATTTTCACATCTTTTCTTTCAGGAAGTACATAGGCTGCAAGGCCAGAGCTAAATCTTTGACTTGTTCAAATAAAATTTCTAGCTCTTAACTTACCATGATGAAGGCAAGACCAATTCCAACTCCACCAATGATGGCAACCTTGTCTTTCATCCAGCTGACAAAAGCATCTTCACAGGGCTGGAAAAAAACAAAGAAGCAGAACTTCAGAACAGTGCTGAGTTGCGCTGGTTTTCAATTCACAATTAAGAACATCAAGCCACAATGGGGACAGGAGAGGGAAATCCTTTTTGTTCCTCCTTTCAAATGTTCCATTTACGTTTTCCTATCATTTGATTGCTGCATCCCCAAAGCTTATTACAAACATTTCCCTTTGTTCCCCTTCCAGACCATACCTCTGGAAATTGAGGTTTTGTTATGAGTTTACTCTGATACTGTCCTTGCACTATGAAAATAATACAAACATCATATTCAGCATGTTCTTATTCCCTATTACCAACACTGAATTATTCTTCATTTAATTCTAATGATGTTCATCGCATGGCCTGTCAAGGCAGACTTCATGTGGGTGAGCAAGTCATGTATGTAGTTTAGCAAACTACAGCAACTGTATTAATTCTGAGAAGATGAAATCTGAACTATGTACAAATTACAGAGTACAAATTAAAGTTGCAAAGTCATATTCTAAAACTGAATGATCAATATAAAAGTAAGTTGATCTTGATCCCTATCTCACTTCAAACATCATTTCTTATGAAAGGAAATCTTAAATCAGGCCGGGAACAGTCAACAGTAAATAACAAACGAGTAGGGTAACTCTTACTCCCAGGATGAAATAATTACATGCATATATAACTCCAATTTCATCATGGGAGCATGAGTTATCCTACTTGTTTGCTATCATGTTTCATGATTTACCGCAACCATGTGACTGGTGGTATGTACATGCACATTATCAGGATAAGCATACATTGTATGCATTGGTAGCCTTTATCATCATTCTTTACATGCATGAAACCTTTTATTTTTCTTTATTCATATAATCTATGCCAACAGGCCAGTTATTTCAGTAAGGTTAAAAAATATCAAATCAGTATCCATCACTGGTGATTTTTATTGTTAGCAACTCTAAGAGCTGTTATAGTTTAAGTCAACGTTATGTTTGGCTGAAGTGCTAACTTTGCAAAACCGACTGCTGAATTGTTCATAAAAGACTGGCTTGCCTCAGGGGATGAAGATGGGTCCAAATCAAGTAGACAAAACAAACATCAAAAGTATTATCATGGAGCAGCAAAAAGGATAGCTTGAGCAACACTCAGACTTCAGCAAGAAGAATGCATCCTACCTGCTGCCTAGACCAGTCCAAGTTGAGTATTGTGAGACTGAGGACAGGGCGCTCCCGACTCAAAACACATGTTCACAAAATTACACATTGGTGAGTCTTCAAGGTGCCCATGCGGTGCAGCACCAATGACTGCGGAACACTTCCTTCATGACTATCCTACACATGAAATGCCAAGAGCATAGACCTGGCCTGCTGATACATTGACAAGGGAGAAGCTCTAAGCATCTCTCGAGGGCCTCCACCGTACAGAAGCCTTTGTCAGTGCCTTTGGGTTCCTGTTTGAGTGTACGAAGAAGAAGAAGAAGAAGAAACAAACATCAAACTTCAACACAGTGGAGACAAAGGTGCACGACTGGCGCATTTTGCGGGCTTTGTTCATCAATGACAAATCTGATTTGAGCAAATGCAAACTGAAGTGAGAACTAGTCACTTTCCTAAAAGGAAATATTTTTTGATATAGGCCAATCGAGTAAATTTGAAAAAGCCAAGCTGCAGATGAAAGATGACATTGTTGACCATAGAGAAAAGCTTGGACATGTTGACAACAAACTGTCAGATAACAGCAGAAAAGACCAAGATTTGGGTAAAAAGACATTGAGGATAAGTAAGTCCGATAATGAGGTCAGGGCACCACTCTCTCAAAAATTGGCAGTAACTATTGCTCTCACTACAAATGCAAAACTGGAAAAGGAAAAGCTGAAACAAACTCTAGACAAGCACAGAAGGCCTGATGACTGCTCAATTACAGTGCCAGGAGTTAACTCTTAGATCTAGAGATTGACGGATGACAATGCTGAATAAGCTGACCTGAAAATTCAAAGGGCACACAAAAGGCTTGCGAAAGCCACTTTTGCCTCATATATACTTTACTTTACTGAAAACAGAGAAAAAAACCTGTTGAAGGATCCAACTGATGTGATGGCATCGATCCAAAAAACATCCCAAGACACGAGGATGGACTGCATGATCCAAATTATGAATTCATATTATGTGAACAAGTACAGGACACTGGGATCCATTAACTATTAGTCACAGACAATGTATCCCTTTCAGCAGTTGACTCACCCAAACTGGGATTGATGTTGTATTCAGTCTAACATAGGGGCAAATTTTTTTAGCCCAGAAACTCAACAAAATACTGGGACAAGAACTGATGAGAAACAAGCCATGGCTGACAGTGACACTGTGGAAGAATGGCCATAATCAAGGGGCATGGATGTCTAAGATGTCGCAGGACTTTGCATCAAAACCCAAGAATAGATGGACCCCTCAAAGAAAAGTCAAGTAAGAAATGCAACCTGCAAGTCATGTGCATCTCTTGGAGGGAGGCTAACCACAGATAATACTCAACCAAACTTAAATGCTGAAAATCTTGTACTAACAGACTTTAAAATCCATTGTTGATCTCTTGGAAAATGCCCAGGCAGCTGCTAACACATCTGCACGAATCAGGACTTCCCCTACAGTGCTACAGAATACTGCTAGGAGTGCTTTGTAAGCAGAAGTACAGACAGATAAAAGCATTTCTCTGTTCACATCCAAATGTAGATTTGTGATAGGAATTACTGAGTTGAGAAAACCTCTCCCCCACTACAAACATAGGATGTCAAAACATTGTAAGGTTATTTATAGAAGAAACAAAAGGACAGTGAATTGTCCCTGAAACAACCATACAGAAAATTGCATGCTTTGTCAATGAACAGAACTCAAAAGATTTAAACCATTCATTTATTAGTACACTTTGTTATCAGTTTTTGTTTAATGTTAACAGTTTTTTTTAAATTAAAAAAAAGATGAACTGCTGTGTTAAGAACCAAAACATATCACACCAGGATATTTTCCAAGCCCTATAGCATTACCCGGTATGTATGGTTGAAAAAAAAAATCGTTGCCTATCTTGGAGAGAACAATGAGAGAACAGCCTATGTTCGGATGAAGTTTGTGTAAAGTTCTATGATGTAGTTTACCAAAATAAACAGATATGCTCTCCTTAGTTTAATTACTCACCCACAAAGACAGAATAATGTCATGAAGCTTCTCTGGACTTTCATTTTTTTCCGACTTGTCTCGATAATTTTGAGAACTTTTGTTCAACATTAACCACTTTCCCCTTTACCATATAATCATTTTGATGGATTATGTACCTTTTAAGATAACCTTTTAAATCATTCTATCCTGTATAATATTTTTTTTTTAAAAAGCATGAATATCTCGATGCATGCACATCTTACCAATCCCTCCATTCCAATGCACTACATCATGAAATTCAAAGCAATCTTTGATCTTTATTAACTACATGTTCCTTATTATAATAATTTGGTTCTTTTACAAAAAAATAAAAGAAATAAAATAAAATCTCAGAACAAGGCCTCAGAATTCAATAAGATGTGTAATACAGAAAGGCTTAAAACATAACACACTCTGAACCTGATCTAAAAGTACAGAAGAACTTGGATCCAAAATACAACAAACACACTTACTGTTGTATTCAGGTTGACGACTTGAATTTCTGCATTTTCAGGACAAGTGGCAGTATCATCCATATTCTTGCAACATGATCTTGGATATTTTGTAGTGAAGTTCCTTTTTCCCCACTCTGTGTAGTTTTGCACACCGCAGCAACTGAACTGCACGCATAAACATAAATATTGAACTAGTGGCTCTATGAACTGAGAAGCTAAACTACATATACTAACCATCCATATCATAAATCAAACTTCACTTCATGAGAATATACCTATTTAACAGAAATGTTTATTTGCACTTGTGTGTGCATGATTGACTGTCAGCTATGCCGCAAGAGACAAGTGATGGAAACACTCATTTGCATTTCTTCGATGAACTGAGGTTTGTGTAAGGAGATCAGTGGTCACTCCTGGAGGTGGTCTGTTATTCATTTTGTCAATATTACTCATGTCAAGTCGAAACAAAATAAACAAAAGTAAATGCCTTTTTCTACCTTCATCCCATTCGTGATAAAATCTGGAACAAACGATTAAATGCCGGCACTGCAAAATAATGCTACTTATGGGGAAAAAAGCTCAAATCTGAAAGGAAAAAGCTTTATACAAAAGGCCTCGGAGCAGGCATTACAAATATATCTGCCTTCAAAAGGGATTGCGATGGTTCCCTTATGCAGCTAATGAAGTGTTTTCATATCTGTAACATATTTTCTTAATTTCATGTTCCCTGTTTCTCCATCTTCAAATCCCACCCCCCCCCCCCCCTTAAATCCAAATCTTTGCCAAGTCATTACTATGAAGATAGTTCAGTTGTTGGCCTGCGCTTGTTTTTTTCCCCCACTATTAGATTGTTCGTCTATGTATTTGTCTGACTTTATTCAAGTTTAAAAGGCTGTGCCAGTCTTGAATAAAAGTTACTCTGTATTAGGTTTTCTTATGGGAGCAAAAAATACCCAACTTGTTTACTGTTTATACAAAAGCTTTAAATGAAACTGAAAAAAAATCATTTTGCATAGGTTGCCTTGTTCACCAAACAAGAAAAAAACCTAGAATTTTGATGATTAGTGTCAATCTGAATACATTTTTCTTTCAGTGTACGTTACATGTGCACAATACTGAAAAATCTTACCCTTCCCTCACCCCCACCTAAAAAAAAATCTATAAGGGTACACAATTTTGACACAAAAACTATTTTGTTAAAGGCTGCAATTTTCAAAGTTGCTGCCACTGTTTCGAGCCCATCTTTTCCTCCTAACACTCTTTTACAAATTAACACTTGCGGAAGTGGGGAGGAATGTCTGATCCTGACACTTCTGCATATGTTGGGATGCATATTTCATCAGCCCCCTTTGGCAGAACCGATCCACCTCCATTCAGAAGTTCCCAGTTCCAGACACAGTCCCATTCCCTTATCCTTGACCGTTTCTCTTTGTGCTCCAAAGCATCACTCCCAAAGGTCATGACCTTGATTGATATGACCGCTGCTCTCTCTCTGCCATTTATGCAATGACAACATGTGGACCTGTCTAGGTGAAAATTTCATTCCAGATATCTATTTATGTCTGACAGAGTGGTCAGATTTCCTTTACCCAACCGGTTGATGACATACTGAACATCTGCATCAACAGTGTGACCTAATGCTTTGACAAAACGCACAACGGTATACTGTGATTATGTGACTTAGCATGTATGTCTCTATATTTAGTACTACATCATTTTATGTCTCCTCCTCCATTAGGTAGAAATCGCATTATCTGACCTAGATAAGATGTTACATAAAATTTGTTACAGTATTCACATATATAATTCAACATGCCTTTTTGTTTTCTTTGTTTGTTTTGCTGTCCCATCTTCTGTGCCACCTCAGTGGCATTGCATCAAGGCCACTCATTCCGATCACCCCGGCCACAACTATAGCATGGACCGTCCTCAATCCCTGGCAATCGACAGGGAGCAGTCAATGCCGTCAAGAGGCAAACCACTAGTTGAGACACTGCACTGCTGCCGAGTCGCTTCAGTGGTGCCTGTTCTGATCCAACATATGCAGGATATCACCTTCTAACAACAATAATTGCTTAGTTGCGGAGTCAGCATGAGTGCCCCTCCCATGGAGTGGGCCACCACATCCATCCAACGACAGCTCCCATGAATTAGCTGATTATGGCCTTGGTTTGGTTGCTTCGGGGTCACCCAAAGCAACCAAACCAAGGCCATAGACATGAAAGGACGTCAAACCTGAGGTCACCATGACAGAGGGCATTAGACGACACAGAATCTGAGATTTTCTTTTTCTTTTTTTTTTTTGATGCTCATCAAAGAGAATGAGAATGATGAAGATGATGCTACAGATTTTCATTCCGGTCCGAGATGGCATGACAGGGCGTACTCTAATTCTATGCTTGCTGTCATAACATTTCCTGGTTTCAACCAGGCCCGAGAGATATATAGACACCCACAGTGTTGGTCAAGAAATTTGAGCAACACGCCCATTTTGTGGATGAAACAACTGTGTGGTCCCAGTTTTCCCAAGTAAGTCCATAGCAAACTCAACTCTGTGTAGGAGCTGGGCGGGGCAGAAAAATACCACATAGCTCTGATTGGAATCCAACCTATGACATCCCAGAAGGGAGTCTACGTCGCTAACCACTTTGCCTCAAATATATCTATTTCCTTTTTGATTCATACTCTATATATGATAAACAGTATGCCGCTTTTCAAAGTAAACAGCATTCTTCCTGTGTTTTCCTCCCTAATCCAATAACTATCGCAGCAAAACAATATCAAGACCTGACATATTCTCCAAACCGTAAATGTGTGCGAACATGTGCTCATGCATATTAGTCTGTCTCCATTTATAAAGCGCTTTCATGCTTGTTCATATTATTGTTATGAGGCATGGGGCGGATGAGAGGACGTGGGGGAGATAAAATATTCTTTCATAAAGTGATACACAGTCAGCAATGCTTTTGCAAGATTAACTCTAGCTTTAATTCATTATCCACATGTACCTCCTGCTGGAGTTTGTCCCAAGCTTTTGTGACACCATCCTCCTTCTCGTAGTTCTTCTCAGCATCCTTCAAGATGTCAGCAACCTTGTCCTCAACCTGTAATGTTCACAAACACATACAGAAACTGAGAACATTGTTAAATATATTTAGAACAGTGTGTCAGGTTTTGTGTGCATTATAGAACAGAACAGTCACTGCTCTTTGTAAATGGTTGAGGTGAGAATGAAAATGATCCTCTATTGTAAAAACTGAAGGTTAAATGTTGAAAAGTTGGGGTAACATTTTAATCACTCGCTTTTTCCTATATAAACTGACTCAAATTAATGTTTTATAATCTATTAACTTTAAATTCATTTAAAATAAGTTACTACATCTGACCAAAGAATTTTGAAAAAAAAAACTTATTGTGCATGGCCAGTGATGCACTACTGACTACATAAATATGAGAAGTGTTAATATATTGAAATAAACAATAGCCATTCATTCACTTGTAAACACACACACAGAGTAATCCCTCAATAATTTTTTTAAAAAAGAAAAAAAAAAGGCAATAACCCCCCACCCCCAAATTTGTACGTGCATTTGACCAGGCAAAGTCAGCTCCTTACAGGTATAAGGAAAATATCCAAAATAAATGAACAATGGATTGATTGAATAAAGGCTGAATAACTATGGAAACAATATTACTCATTTTAACCTGGTACTGGTGACTGCACACAGTGCAGAAAGCCTGCTTGGTGCTGGCAGCCATGTGCACATAAAAGGGTTTGCTGTCCAAATTATTTCCCACAGATACTGCTCATACTTTGACAGTCACTTAGCAATTTTACTGTTGTTGTTCTACTTTATTTTTATGTTCTGGCATTTACGCATTTGCTTCATTTACATATGGACTCTATAACTGCAACGACAGACTATGACAAGAGGATATGTAAACTTCAGTGTTATTGAAAGATTGTGTCATAAACAATGAAAGGTCAGAAATTTATTAAAACAGCACAAACACACAAAACTGAAACGATGAGAATGACAATGGCCACAGAATACCCAGAACTTTAATCAAAATCATTGTATCATTTATTACAATTTGTGTCTCAAACATTGCTGGTTAAAACTGTAAGACCACGCTTTTCTAGAAAGACACAAAATCTGTTTTAGTGTTTCAGCAAGACTTTATGAACCGATCCTCTCTACTGTCTGGCAGAATATGTCTTAATACGCATTGCTAAGATACTTTCAGTTTGAACACAATACTTTGATTAATCCAAAACAAAACATAAAAAACAAACAAAACAAACAAACAAAAAAATTAATGATGGTCAATGCATGAGCAATGCTGTCCAATGATGCCTTCAAAAATCCAACTTTTTTTTTTTTTTAAATTGTAAATCTTTAAATATTGCTTAAACATTTACCAATGATTTACAACCTTCATCTAATGGCAGGAAGAGTTATCATTAGCACTTCTAACAGCCATAAAAATAGGAAATTACTGTCAGTCATTTGATGAAGTGTCCAGATATGCACTGAAATATGGGTAACTAAAAGTAAAACAGGGTAATTGCACTTTGACCCTATTTCACACACATGCATGCACACTTGTGCACTCACACATTCACAGTTACACACACACACACATGCATGTACACACACATTAAACAAACAGGTGGTTGGAATACTTGTTTTACAAATTATGAGAACATTTTTTACCCCCCTTTCATAATATAATTTATAATATATATCATTATAATAGTGTGTGTGTGTGTGTGTGTGTATGTGTGTGTGCGTGTGTGTGTGTGCGTGCGTATGTGTGTGCTAGTAGATGGTGGGGGAGAGGTTTGGGGGGGGGGGGGGGGGGGGGGGAGTGTATGAGAAGTTAAGTGTGTTTTCGGGTCTTAAATGGTTATCGTTTTAGATTTTGTCCATGTTTTAGCCCTCCGTCTCTGTCCGTCTGTCTCACCCTCTCTCTCTCTCCTTCTCCTACCCCTCCCTCTCTGTCTCTCTCTCTCTCTCTGGTGTCTGTCTCTCCCTGCCTGACGATTTGTCGCTCTCTGAGTCTCTCTCTTTCTCACCTTCACTATGTCTGTCTCTAACTCACATGCTCTCTTCCTTCCCCGTTTGGTTTGTCTCTGTCTGTCCCTCTCTTCTCTATTATCATCTTCTCTATTATCATCTTTACCGTTTCCTCCATCTCAGTTTCCCAGTCATTCATATATTGTGGTCCATTTTTCCCCCTATGTACATATTTTATGACAGCAAGATTGAGAGAGTGGTTGAGCAGGGTTGGGACGGGGGTGGGGGGAAGGTTGGAGGAGTGTGGAGGATGGGGTAGGGTGAGAGAGAGAGAGAGAGAGAGAGAGTGATGTGGGTTTGGGCACGCGGTGCACACACACGTTGGGAGTGTGTGTGCGTGTGTGCGTGTGTGTGTGTGTGTGTGTCTGGGGGGGGGGGGGGGGGGGGGTGTGTGTGTGTGTAAATGTTTGGGTATGGATTTGTATTGGTATAAATGTCTAATTTTGTACATGTACATAAACCACATGGGAAAAGGTGTGATTTTGTTTTAGAGGCCTGTTTTACCCACAGATTGATTTATTAACGTTGAATTGTTTGTATTTGTGTTTTACGTGCCTGCAAAAACATTTTCTTTGTGTATATGGGGATATAATAAAAAGTCTGAAGTCTGATGTTAATTAAGCTTTCCAGTCCTGAAATTCTCGGTACACTTTCATTATCATCCTTCAATCATCAGAAGATGTTTTAGTAAAATCTTCCTATACAGATCTCTGTCAAACTTCTGCAGTGCATGGTGATCCCTCTCTTGATGGTCTTTCAATTCAGTTTTAAATGGGGTATCTCTTATAGTGTTGCTTCCCCTCGAGCTGGAACATTGCATAAAATTGTACTATAATGAAAGAGCAGACACGATACACTGTAGAAAACTGCTAATCAATTACTTCCTCCTTATCAACTTTCTTCCCTTCTAATTCAATTTACTATAAACAAAAATTTTTTTTTTTAAATCACCAAAAGAATCATCAGTGAGACATTTCAACATTTCAGAAGCAATAACATTAACACATGTATTGGCAAAAATATCAAGTTAAATTCCAACTACTCCCAGTCGTAAGTGAACATCTGCTGAAACTTGACACAGAATTGTGACATAATATAACTGAATCTATTTCAATAACTTTACTGACCTGGGGCTTGGATGTATAAATCAACAAACTCCTTTTATTGGTGATTTCTGAAACCTTTCTCACATGCTGTCTCCTTCATAGTTTTAATGCATAACGTTCTGATTTGGGTCTATCAAAATTATTCTTCACATGCATGTATTCCCGGTTTCCCCATCTTCTCATATGATCCTTAAACCACGGATATATCTGCAGTCAGGAGTGAATGGCCTAAAAAAATAATTAACCTAAAAAATAATTAAAGTCAAGTAACACGACAGTACAGAGGTCAGCTCATAACAGCATTGGGGTAAAAAGAAAAAACAAAAAACAAAAGGAAAAAAGTTCATCTTCATCATTGATACAATGAGCTTATAGTTACTGGTCAATTTTCACTGAAGTACAACACAGTTGTATACAGTTCTGCACTGGACTCCAAATTGTCACAATCATTCTATAACTAAGCATCATCACACACTAAACAAAAAAAAAAAAAAAAAACAAAACTAAAAACAAAAAAAAAGGAGGATGAAGGAAGAGAGAGGATTAGAGGGTGGAATGTGGTGAACAGCAGCCACTGCTGTTTAATTTTCAATTCATTTACTGTTCCACTCACATCACTGCGAAGGACGTACGCAGCAATGCCACCAGCGATCATGAGGATGAACACCACTGCCAGCAAAACGGCGAACTGTCAGAACAAAACAAAATTACGAAGCCTGTCAGCATTCATGGTTACATTATTTACACTGCAAAATTACAAAGCCTCTCAGCATTCATGGTTACATTCTTTAAAGGACAAATCATTTATCCAAATAACAAATCAGCAAAGGAAAACAACGACAACAACAACTGTGTTTAGAAGAACAATTTCTAAAACAAATTAAAATACTGAATATTCGTTCAAGTCTAAACAACATCATAGTGACAGTCAGACAGCACTGTTTTATTACAACAGGCACCACTTTCAGATTTCACTAAAATAATTTTCAGCAGAACCATAAACCTGGAAATCTATACCGGTAAAAGGTTCTACATTCCTGATTTTAAAGAAGTTTCCCAGTGGCAGAATACCCAGTCAGTCCATGCTTTAGATAAAGTATTACTTGTTACACTGTTTTGTGTTCTCATCTGAACTATTTGAGGATTGCTACAGCATAAAATTCATACTTTTTCTGGACAGTCAGGTCAGCTTTTTTTTTCTCTAGAATGAAAATGCAGATCTAACTGAAAACGCATGCAGTCCTCTATGGTGTATACGTACGTTTATGTGTGTATATGTGTGCGTTTAGGTATGCGTGCACCTTCACTTCCATGATCTGTATTCACATTATAGATCATAAAATACACTTCCACAATTTGTGTCCACATTATAGATCATGAGGTACATGCTAACTGTAACATAAAGGCCAACTATAAACAGAACCGGTACTCCTATATGGCAGAGGATTCAGGACAAAGTCTCGAAACTTTGGTAGTGGTAAAAAAAGTGCAGTACCCTGAAGCTGAAAAGTTCTACTCTTTCCTTTATCAATAGGAAAGAACACATCACAGCATCATGAACATACACAGAGAATTTTACAGTCAGGTTGGAATACACTGAATCAGATACTATCAAATACATGTTTTCTTTCTGTTTCTTTTTGTTTTGTTTTTTTCAAACAAGAAGAAACATGCCAAATAAAAATAGTTCTGAATATTGAAAATGGTTGGCAGCAATACACTTGTGAAGATAAAAATGTACCAGATATCTGATTCATGTATGGGATAGCATGCCCATTTTGGCAGATTTTTGGCATTCCTAGCAGAAGGAAAATCTAATGACAACATGAATGAATAAGCACTGGATCATCATCACTTTCGAACAGATATTCAAGACACCAAATTCATTACAGACCTTTCATTCTAACTAAGAGCATGTTCCGTTTAGAGATGTTTTAAATATGGTCTGAGATGGTTTTTGTGAATAATTTCTAAGAATTTATACCATGGTCAAAGTCAAAGAAAAATAATGAACAAAATCATCAAGTCAGCATTTTTTCCCCTTGATCTTTGGTCATTGCCAACTGTGACTATTCGATAATCTTTCCCATGATGTGACATGATTAGCCTTCTCTTGGAGGATGTTCATTGGTTCTTGTTGACTCCTGGCTTATCGACCTGATTCTTCAATAAGGTCATGACTGTTTCTTAGGCTTGGTTGCTCTGTTAGCCCAGAAATGAGTCATGCAGAATGCAATTTGCAGTAGAGTTGCTGACAAAACTCACCACCAGAAACTGCAAACTTTGTTACTGAGCTATCAGTTCATGTATAGGGAGACATAACTGGAACCGGAAACTAAACTTTCAGTCCACATGCAACTTTGGCAAAGCCGAAACTTGCAAACATTTTTAGATTTCAGCTGACATCACTTTCACTGCAGATTTCTAAACCAAAATGTCATCTCCAGACAGAGAGATAAGTTTTTTTTCTGAATCAAAGCCCCAACTTCCTTTATAATCTAATTTATACACAGTAATCTATGACATGCAGAATGTTTTTCCCCCACTGGGTACACAATTTTATTTTCCCTTTATCTATGACAAAATGTGTATCATGTTTACATGATCCATGCTTGTACTCAGTCCAAGGGAATATGATTCAAACTGAATCAACTGTATGTAACAAAGTACAAAACTCTAATGAAGGTAATCATTATCCCTTCATATTGCATTAATGTGCTTAAGGAGTAAGGGGGAAGTGCCCTTTAAAATTAAAAACTCTCACAAAAACATTTTACAGCCACCTCTTCAAAAATGTCTGACTCAGTGACTGCACAATTAGATACAGAAAGCATTGCTGCATATATTGCATTCTTTCAATCTTCGTTTGAAGCATAATATATAATCTATACTGACTATCCTTAACTGAAGTAAGGTACGTTCAATAACTCTACTATTTACCAAAGCAATTTAAAAAAAAGCACAACAAAACCAATTCTCTAAAATATTTGAGGCACATTCCAAGCTTTTTGCTGTTTGTTTTTCAAATCTTTAAAATAAACAACAAAATTACTTACAGTTATTGTCAGGCAATAGTTTTCCTTCAAAGCACCCATGCAGCCAAAGAATGCAATGATGAAAATGAAGGCTCCTACACATATCAAGAGTATGCCAGGACCTGTATATTCATTGCCAAAGAAGTCATAGTAGTCTGTAAGCTTGATCTGCACATATGCCCCAACTGCTATCAGGGCAATGGCTGCGATCTGAAACATCAGAATTCAAATAATTCGTATTAAAAACAAAACAACATAAGAAATAAACAGAAAAAGTAATAAACAGCATTTATAAAGCACAATTCTAGTCGAAAATTACCCATTGCACTTTTATGCACCAATCATACTTTCATTATAAATATATACTTACTATAAAACTCACTATGCACAATATGTACATGTGTATATATGGCAACTGTACTGTCTAAAATGCTTGACTGAAAGTATAGTGTTTTTTTTAAAACCTGTTTTGAAAGCAAGTAAGATGGGCGGATTTCGCAGGGGGTGGAAGTTACTTTCAAACAGCTGTGGCTGAAACTATGAAAGCACACATAGTAAATGATTTGAATTTTTCTTGGGATCCTCTAGAATTTTTGACTGGTGGACCAAGCTTAACAGTAAGTCCTTTCTTTGCAACCTTTCACGCTATAAGTCAAGATCCTTTCATCCTAAGAAACATACCTAGTGCTTGGTATCACAAATGCACCAAAAATTGTTTTGAGCACCAAAAACATTTGAAAGAGTGCCAAGAGTTGCAGCTTAGCCTTAACCAATTATGCACAACTGCACTGTAAGGTACAGGTCTGACCAGCGGGTTGGGCTAATGCATCTATAGGTCAGACATCTGTTCAGTCGTAGCCGCTAGACCCTCTTCGTATGCTCTCATCTTAGCTATCAATTCATTTATCCATCAGCTTAAAATCATGCACAGCATGGTCTCAAAACTTAGCGGATGTGGTGTTGCGTATATAGACTAGTCTGCACGCAGTGATGCCTCCTTGATGAAACTGAAACTGAAACTTACAGTGTAAATGTTTCTTTCTCAAACTCTGCTTTTGTTCTGCCATTTTGTACTTCCAAATGGAGGGAGGGTAGAACGATGGGTGGGAAGGGGTGGAAGAGAGAAAGAGAGAGAGAAAGAGAGGGAGAAAGAGAGAGAGAGAGAGAGTGTGGTGTGTGTGTGTGTGTGTGTGTGTGTGTGTGTGTGTGTGTGTGTGTGTGAAAGTTATGCTACCAACTAAATCATTCAGAATAATACAAATTTTAATACAGTACTACAGTTTCTGTTACAATGATGACCTGAGACCAAAAATGTCTGTGGGAGGAAAAACGATCAAAAACACAGGTGCAAATATCCACAGGTCCACTTCCCCTTCTTTTTTGTTTCTTCAAATCAGTACAACTGATCAAGAAGTTAAACTGTGTACTGTAAGATTAGCAGTTAGGCTTCACAGTATTCTGGGACACATGATTATTAAAGTTGTGAGTTATGTAGCAGTGCAGTGTCAGTATCTGAGGATGAAACACACTTAATAAATTTCAAAATACATCCAAATGTTAGTTGATATTTAAGTTACTGTCAGTGTCAGAAGTCCAAGCTGATCATGAAAAAAAATATAAATATTAGTTGCAAATGTCACAAAACTGGAAAGGTGAAGTTGATGGACCCCTCACTTTATCCTTAGGAGTTTGATGACATGCCTCTGAAACTTATTATTACTGTAAATACAGTAAGAGTAAAGCCAACTTCTTAGTTCCTTTGACAGTTTTAAACCCTTTCTACCCCAAAAAAAAACAACTCACCATTAAAATCATACAGGTCTGCAGTGGCAAGTAAAAAGAAAACTTTCTTTGCCAAAGATACATGTTTTTTTAAAACAATAATAAAATTTGCTGCTCATTTTTATAACATAATTTTTCAGCTTTTCTGATCTAGTCATCAAACTGTAGTGGCACAGTATGTATGGGTTGAGTTGGGACTTTATCACATGCTACACAAATAAAGAATGTGTAAAAAAAAAAAGATTATGAGTTAGGACTTAATCACCCGCTACACAAATGAAAAAGGTGCGAAATAAAGATTATGAATGCAAGCAGGATCATGAAACACCTACTCAACAAGGATCCAATATTCTTTACAATCAGTATAACTAGTTTTAATATACTGAGAGTGCAAGTTTGTTGGAGGATTCGATGAAATAGTGTACATAATTGTTTTTCCCATGGTGCCAACACTGAGACTTTCCCGTCTTCTTCCACAATTCCCTTTTCATTACTCAGAAGAGAAAATGTACTTTACATGTCAGTTTAATCAACTCTGATCTTTGATGGAAAAGAGCTCTTGTAACAGGTGTAGTGGAAGACAAGAATGGCTATATAATAGATCTCTGAAAATCCCGCCTTCAACTGTGTTGGTTCTTCGACATACACTTTTGCCCGAAGTTCTGGGCGACTTCTTCTTCTTTCTTTGAGTGTCCACCTTCATCGAGTTGAAGATTCTGACACTTTTGTGTGTATGACCGTTTTTTATCCCGCCATTAAGGCAGCCATACTCCAACTTCGGGGAAGGTGCATGCTATGTGTAACGTGTCATCCATACCAACCGCCAAACTGGCCTTCTCTTCCGAAAGCTGGTGATGGGATTTTACGTGTGTGCAAGACGTGCGTGCGTTCACACACGGAACCTCGGTTTATATTCTCATTCGATGGACTGTATGGGGAATGGAGTCCGAACCAATGTTAACTCCAAGGGTAAAATCCCCCTGTACCGAAATTTGAACCCGTAACCCGTGACCTGAGGATCACGAGTCCGGCGCTCTACCAACTGAGCTATTCATACCAACGGCCAAACTGGCCTTCTCTTCCGAAAGTTGGTGATGGGATTTTACGTGTGTGCAAGATGTGTGTGCGTTCACACAAGGAACCTCAGTTTATAGTCTCATTCGAAGGACTGTATGAGGAATGGAGTCCGAACCAATGTTAACTCCGAGGGAAAAATCCCCCTGTACCGAAATTTGAACCCGTAACCCGTGACTTCAGGATCACGAGTTCGGCGCTCTACCAACGGAGCTACTCCAGCCCTCTTTTGCGACGCTTTCGGCAAAAACAGTTTGATCCAATTTACATTTGCACACAGCAGACGCACATTAACACGAAACGCTATATGACGTTAATCTCACCTTTAAGTAACCAGTGTAAACCACAGCAGCACTCGAATTTACGGGGAAAATAAACCAACAGTCCTAGTTTAAGCAACTTTCATAGCCTCCTTCAACAGTATTTGCCAAATCCTTTCAAAACCATAACTACCACCAATGAATGCAAAAAATGCACATGTGAATTTTGACAGAACTGGCGACTGTCACTGTAGCTATCACACCACCAATTTAAAAAATCTGGCCCACATGAAACACAACTGCGTGAACAGCACGTCATCAGCAGTCATGATCATTCGCACGCATTCTCTCTCTTCTCAATCTTTGATTGCAAAGCAGTACTTACCACGAAGATCAAGTTGAACGAGAACAGCAAATATTTCACACATTTCATTCCACCCTCAACCATCTTGATGTTTTCAGTGTTTGCTAACAATGATCAAAATAAAACAAATATTCTTCAGGCAGTTGTCTGTGTTGAAGTATTCTACAGTCCTCCCGAAAGGAACTACACAGGCAGAGGCGTTCAGGGTAACAACAAATTTGCACAGATATGCTTGCGCTGCTTAAAAAAGTAGTCCGCTCAATTTTTTTAAGTTCTTGAAACCCTACGGATGAACGTTTCTAAATTGTTACTCAGATCATTACAAACACAAAATCTAAACTGCAAAGCAAATTTCTAACTTCTTGGTTAAGTACTATAATGCCATATAGTTGATGGCGCAAGAGCATATATGACTAATTTTCACGTGCCCCACTACGTCACCATAGTTTATCTTTCCTCGTGACGCTTACCACACGAGAAACAATAGTTGCCTGACCGGGTGGAGAGGCACTGACTGGCTTTGTGGGCGTTTGCACAGTGGTGTTTCTCATTAACGTTTCAGATAAGGGAATCAGAATGCCTTGCTAATACTTCCTTAAAACTGTGGTTTTAATCTTACGATTTATGTGTTTTGAAGACACATTTGTCGTACACAGTTACAGACAGGGTAATACTGTGAACTGTGGGAGAAAAAGGATTGAAGTTAACGCTATGCATTATGAACTACTGTATTTAAAGTCCGTAACATACATGCGCGCGCGCGCGCGCGCGCGCACACACACACACACACACACACACACACACACACACACCACACACACACACACACACAGAGGGAGAAGACGAACTACTGCTACAAGATCTGGAGGTCAAGAGCACCAACTCTTTTGTGTCAAAGTTCTGCAAGGCTCCGGAAAAAAAATAATGGTAACAAAGTCTTTGTTGCACTAGGGTAGGGCCTACGTGTGCGCTGAAGGTTTTCTTCACGAGTCAGTTTTGTAACTTTCCTAGCAGACCCCAAAAGAATGAACGGTGATTGTTGTCGCTCAATGTAAGGAAGGAAGTCAAAGAGGTATATGAACCTGTTATTGTATTTGACTGATGCTATCTCTGGCTTTCTCTTAGATCTACTACCACCAGGAAAAGAAGGTAACCGCTGGGGTGCAGCCTAGGGGAAGACAGGAAGGGGGTGGCCGACCTGTAGGCCTCTAAGTGATGTTTCTGTCCGGCCGATTGGTAGGTTTGGACACTGCGGGTACACAGAACGCCCAGATATACGAACTAATTAGATAAGGAACTCAGATTGACCATCAGTTACTGTGGAAAGCTGACTCACTCCGTAGGCCTATCAGTTTCTCAGTTAGCATTTCGGTTGCCAGCACCCGTATGCCACCGACTTCTCTCTCTCTTTCAGAAGAGAGAGAGAGAGAGAGAGAGAGAGAGAGAGAGAGAGAGAGAGAGAGTCAACTATGACAGACGGAGGTCAGAGTGAAGCTGAGAGATGCTGAGACAGACAGAGAGACAAGGGGACTGAGAGGAGGATATAATCTGACTGCTTTATTCAACGATCAAAGACCAAATAATGATAAGATATCGGAGACAATCTGGAAATAGAAGCCGATTTGTATTGATTGCTACAGCCTTCGATGCTTGAGTCTGGTTCCAGTTAGAAATAACTCTCTCTCTCTCTCTCTCTCTCTCTCTCTCTCTCTCTCTCTCTCTCTCTCTCTCTCTCTCTCTCTCTCTCTCTCCCTCCCTCTCTTTCTCTTTCTCTTTCTTTCTTTCTCTCTCTCTTTGAAAAAAGGAGTAAACCCTGTTGCAAACCTCGTCAGTAAAGGACAGATATGTTTTCCGAGTACAATCTGTCACAAATTATTGACTCACCTACACGTGTAACCTCAACCAGCAAAACATTAACTGACCATATTTATATCACTGACCCACAAAATAGGGCATTACATTGAACAATGTGTGTCTGTGAATGAATCCAGTGACCATTTCCAAGTACGTATCACATGGACGAAAAATTGAATTAAACCCCCGAAAACAGGTCACAACACATGTCACCTGCATATCCTTTGCAACATTCCAGAAAGCTAGCTTTCATGCTGATCTCTATCATTCTCCCTTTTTTCAGTACCTACAGTTACACTAATCCAGAAGAAGCACTATTAAAGCACTGGTTACAAACGTTCAATTCTGTTTATGATAGACATGCTCCATTCAAAACACGTGGAGTAAAACACACCCCTCAACCCAAATGGATGACTGAGGAAATACAAGCAGCAATATACCTTCGTGAAGATCTTTTTGGTATAGGTGGAAAGTCAGACGCATTCAAGATACTGCAAAATGAGGTTAACTCACTCAAACGAGCTGCGCAAAAGAAATTTTGCCAGGATCTTGTTTCATCCAAACAAAACGCAAAGTCAGTAGGCTATGGAAAGCTATAGATAAACTTAGAGTAAAACATCCCAGTAAGTAACGTCACGTCAAATGAACTCAATAAACATTTCACTAGTGTGGTAGATCGTACCATAAAACAAAATCATACCCAACTAAAAAAAAACCTAGAAAAATCAACAGTGTTCTGCAACTCCAGGAAAATTCACACCCAACTGTCGGTACCCCTTATGTCTGTAACTGATGTTTACTATTCCTTGTGTCATTTGAAGGAGACAGGGGGTCGTGGACTTAATAGAATTGATGGTAAAATTCTTAACATTTCAGCTCCAGTCATATCTGACACACTAACATACGTCTACAACTTGTGCATTAAACAAATGCAAATTTCCAACACACTTCAAAATTGCAAAAGTCATTCCCATAAAAAAAAAATCTGATGACGGGTCCGAACCAGCCAATTACAGACCAGTATCTATACTGCCAGTATCATCCAAACCCTCGGGAAAAGCACATTGATAAACACATTTACAAACATCTTGAGTCATATAAGCTATTGAGTGACAGTCTGTCTGCTTTAGAAACATACAATTCGTGTCACACTGCTCTAACAAATTTAGTAGATAACTGGCATATGGATATTAATGAAAAGAAATTCTGTGGAGCACTGTTTGTTGATTTTGCGAAGTCCTTTGATGTCATAGACCGCAAGTTATTATGCAAAAAGTTATCATTGTATGGTGTAACAGGAAATGCACTCCAGCTGATTTTATCATTCATAGGTTGTCGAGAACAATTTGTTTGCCTTAATTCTCCAACATCAAATATGTTATCAGCAGTGTGTGTGTGCGTGCGTGCGTGCGTGCGTGCGTGCGTGCGTGTGTGTGTGTGTGTGTGTGTGTGTGTGTGCGTGCGTGCGTGCGTGCGTGTGTGTGTGTGTGTGTGTTGTGTGTGTGTCTGTGTGTGTGTGTGTGTGTGTGTGTGTGTAAGTGTGTGTGTGTGTGTGTGTGTGTAAGTGTGTGTGTGTGTGTGTGTGTGTGTGTGTGTGTGTGTGTGTGTGTGTGTGTGTGTGTGTGACAAAAGATTAGGAAAGGGGATGGGGTTAGAGGGGTGTGTGTGACAATTCGCGATTTAAGAGGGTATCTGGTTAACTGGGGGGGGGGGGAGGGGGTGGGGGGGGGAGGGTGTGCTCAAAGACAGAGACAGACACTGTGTAAAAGAAACAACTTTTCTGTTGCACACACACACACACACACACACACACACACACACACACACACACACACACATCGTCCAGCAGGTCAGCGGCTTATAATTATTAGTCCACGTTCGACTACAAAGAGGCACTTAATTGGTATATTTCGCAAGCTGTCTCAGGTGCGGTTGCCAGCGGACTAGGACCGCGCGTGACGTGTGTCACAGATCCTATCCAGGCTGTCGATGCGAAAGGGCGCGGATGAGACTGACGAGGTGCGTTG
>CM065714.1:38406170-38408670 GCA_033310375.1 Conus canariensis
TGACGTAATGTGACAGAACGCGCACAGATATGATATCATATGATGTGATATGATATGATGTTGTGACGTAATGTGACAGAACGCGCACAGATATAAATGATATGATATGATATATGATTGTCATTAATTAATGCGTTAAGTGTGTGTGCGCCGGTAGAAGTTCAAGCTAAGGTCATCAACCTACCGATGTTTGACTGGAAAAGGTCAACTGGTCATCCTGTTCTTTGTGGCTCCAGAGGAGGTTTGACGCCGTTCTGCATCCATAAGTCATAGGCAGTTTATCTGGGAGACCGTCACCCAGCGTGCTTATTCGTGGGTGGGTCAGAGTCTCACAACCGAAGCACGCTAGCACTTGCTTGCTGCTGCTCAAATATTGACATTTACTGTAAAGCTATATGTGACTGCAAATTGGAAGTGAATTTATTTAAACCAAGCACGCTCGCTCCTCTCTATGATGCATAACTCATAACAGTTCTCTGAGGTGTTTGCAGTCAAACGTTGACAGTTCCAATCCAGAGGGCATTCAAATACGATTATTTTCGCTGCCCGTCTTGAGTGTTATCGTTTCTGGTGGTATCAATGGAGTGTAAGTCAGATCCGCTCCCCCTTCCCTCGTGGGATAGTCATCTCCCTTTGCCGTCTTCCGTTCGGTGGTGTTGGACGATGAACCAGAATGTAACTAACCAGCTGAAGATTTGTGTAAAGCTTGCTTATTTTTTTTATTATTCACATCAGACATGAGTACGTGAATAATGAACTTAAGTGTTGTATGAATCGCGCAGGTTGTTCACACCGGACGTTGGCTCTTGAACTAGAAACAATTTTGTAAGAATCGGGCTGTTTCATGCGCACCGGATATGACGCCTGAACAGTTAATTGAAGTGTTATATAAATCATGCCGTTTAACTCATACATGACGTGGGCCCCTGAATAATTCACAAAACTACTGTATAAATCGTACTCTTGAATAACTAACATGTGTTGGACTAACTGTGCCATTTCGTGTACACCAGATGAATGGCCAGCTGACGTGTTTTATACATCTTGCCATTTCATTTACAAATTAACAGGCCCCAAATAATCAAGTATGTGTTTTCATTATCCAGTTTTGTCTGTAGACCATCACTCATCTTGAAATCAGGCACTCCACTTCTTGACTGAGTGTTTGACCTGACATGTTACCAGAAAACTTTCGGGTTCATTTTTGCTTCCCCAGTCATCTGCTTTTCATAGTCTCTCTTTGCCTTTGAGCATGTCTTCCTTGTGCACTTCCATCTCGTGTTTCAAGCGGTCTTCTGCAGAATTTGTGTTTCTTCCTCACGGAAGTGTTTCCTACCCATGCTACTCTTGCCCCTTCTTCCCATAGTAAATGACATGCGCATCAATTTCTTTATCGCCACATTGCTTTCCACTCTGAGCTTGAGCCGCATGTCATTTGCTCACTTATTGCATAGAATTTCCTTGTCCCAGCTGATTTCAGCAAGCTCATGATTCGGGACTGATGAATGAGTCTTTTGAAAATTTGGACGTGTGACTCTGAGGCTCATACGCACAAGTGAGGTTCATTATCAAGAAGAAATAGTCGCTTTCCTCCAACCAAGCTAACGCTTCGATCCAAATCTCGTTGAGGAGGTTGTAAGGTGTAATCCCCAGTGTCCAAGATAAAAACGGTCTGTTCTTGCCGTTCATTTCAGCATGTGGTAATTCTGGTGGCCTCAGTGTTTTCCCTGTCTCTCGTGATGATTACCCTCGTCTGCCATATCGTCTGGGACGGGTGTCGATGTAAAACTAAAAGTAACACACCCAACGCATTAATAGAGGTAGATCTTTTAATCTCCCAGGCTGCCATTTTAAATGGTGAGCACGACTTATGGTTGGGATTTTCTGTCGTCTGTGTGTGTGTGTGTGTGTGTGTGTCTGTGTCTGTGTGTGTAAGCGCGCATGAGCGTGTAAGCGCTAGTGTGTGTGTGTGTGTGTGTGTGTGTGTGTGTGTGTGTGTGTGTGTGTGTGTGTGAGTGCGCATGAGCGTGTAAGCTCACCGTTTGGAATTCCTCTACATATTGTTGGAATATCTCTATAGATAAGTGAAAAAAATGTGAATAACGAAATATATGTTCTGTGACTACTAATTGTTTCGCCGCCATATGTACACTCAGATTTCTCAGGGCCAGCCACTTTGACAGTTTTTGTCTTCAAAGGCCCGGAACTCCAACGTTATTGAAGCCATTCTCTTCCTACTTGAAGTCAATTAAAGGCAAAAGATTGTAGCTTTCTTTCTCTTTCTCTCGGTCTGTTTAATCATGACTCCCCCCCCCCCCCCACTCTCTCTCTCTCTCTCTCTCTCTCTCTCTCTCTCTCTCTCTCTCTCTCTCTCTCTCTCTGATGTATTACAAGACCTGTTCATCTTACGATAGTGTTAACATTTGTGCAGAAATTCTAGGTTATCGCTTTTGTTTGTTTGCTTCTGGGTGTTGGAAGGGTTAAAGACAACTCGCTCCGA
>CM065714.1:38416170-38433670 GCA_033310375.1 Conus canariensis
ATTCCAGAGCTAATCGCCTTCTTGCTAGAAAGTCGCATATTTAATGCGACCGTATGGCAGAGTGAAGCGATGTCGGGATTCCGAGAGAGTCAATGACACCACGTATTGGTAACATTTGCGGCACCTGTTAGGATTACATTTGCGGCCCTGTTACGTTAATGGCAACTGTAACGTTTGCGGCACCTGTTACATTTGCAGCACCTGTTACGTTTGTGGCAACTGTAACGTTTGCGGCATGTTACTCGTTTTCTGTATTACGTGAGCGAGATCTGGCACAGCGACACATCACAGATATTCCCACAATGCGGCTGCAGAACATTACGGTGTGACACAATTCCTAAACACATAGAGTATGACATGAAAATACTAGATCTGTGTCCGAGATGGGAAGGACTGGAGAAATGCATTTCGAATGTTGAGTTTTTGACCTAGATTTACATGTGGCAAGGGACGGAACTCACCGGACAGAAAACTAACAGAAGTTCATTCCAGGAGGCAGGATGTTTTGGGTGAGGTATGTGAAAGATGCGTGGGATTTCTGAAGAATGAGGAGAACGTGACGCACAGACGAACAAGTTCAGACAAGTAAGGTGGTGCTATTGTAGTGTAACATTGTAGCAATGCGTGCAAATCTTGTATTCAATACGACGAGAAACAGGGAAGCTAATGCAGATCGGAGCGCGGGGAATAACACGCTCTCTTTTCGAGACTTTGAAATTAAGGCGAGCAGCCCAAATGATAATTCTGCAGTCAGTTTACAACATTTGATGAAGTCTAGCAAGAAAAGCGTCGCAATAGTCCAGTGTAGAAAGAACCAGAGATGTAATGAGAGTTTTTGTGTGCCTTATTTGTTAAGTGAAAGTCCGATTGAACCAATCTTCCAGATCGCAAAGTAAGCAGTTTGGCATGCCATAGAAAACTCGGCTCGAGGTGTGTGTGTGGTGTGTGTGTGTGTGTGTGTGTGTGTATGAGAGAGATAACAACGGTGGATATGGTACACACCAAATCAAGGTCGCACATTGTGACTTCGACCTTCAATCCAGTTAGCTAACATATCCTTCGAACTTTGCACTGGGTTGGGAGCAAACAAACAGTTACTGCCGCGGGGGTGGAACGCATAAACATCTGCAAAACTGAGTCTTAGTGAGTCCCACCCACACCAGTGCAGTGTAAATCGATGCATCACGGTCCATGGTCGACATACCGCCGTCCAGCTGCCCTCATGATTAATGTAATCGGCCCGCTTCGCTCGGTCGTTTGGGCGGCCCTTTGCCTGATTGAGCAATGCCTCTGCAGAGTCTACGCATATGATGAGATTGAGTCACTGCCTCGGTCTGCCTCTTCACTGTTTTCAGCGTGTCTTTTGGTCTGTACGTCTCTGTCTCACGTCTTTCTGCCTTTTTGATCTTTTTCTCCCCGCCCCCCTCCCTATTCCGCCCTTTGTCTGTCTCTCACTGTCTGTCTGTCTGTCTCTCTGTCTCTGTCTCTGTCTCTTTCTCTCTCTCTCTCTCTCTCTCTCTCTCTCTCTCTCTCGTCAGCTTGCTGAACAATGTGGAAAATGAGGGATTTTAGGGTTTGTCTTTGCTCCGTCTTCTTGTCTCTTTGGTAATATTATATGTTTTCTTATTTATCTCCCCTGTGGTGTTACTTATATACGTATTTGATTGTTCAGAAACTGAGGTTGAACTGGAATGGGATAGGGATGGAGTGGGAGGGGGAGGGGGGTATGCAGAATATGAGAAAAATTGAGGGAAAGTGTGTGTGTGTATGTGTGTGTGTGTGTGTGGTGGGGGGGGGGGGGGGGGGGGATGGGGCAGGCTTAATGCACAAGACAACCCCTTCAGTTGGCTAATAAAAGTTTTTTCTTTTAATTGTTTTCTCTCTTTCTCTCCTCTCTCGTATTTGTTTTAATGATCATATTCATGCATTGATTATTCTGTTGATTGTTCATGTTTGCCTACATTTATCTCGTCCATTTAATAGCCGCATCTCTGCCTGTTAAAACGCGGTCATGCGTATCCTTCGAACCTCCGGCTTGAACTTAAAACCGTTTGCTCTCGCTCTCTCTCTCTCTCTCTCTCTCTCTCTCTCTCTCTCTCTCTCTCTCTCTCTCTCTCTCTCTCTCGTGCACTGATGTTCATAAGTTGAGATGATACGGCGTTCCACTGTTTCAGTGTGTTGTTTCGTTTTATGCTACGTGCGCTGGTTATGTTTGCGCTGTGTGTGTGTGTGTGTGCGTGTGTGTGTGTGTGTGTTGTGTGTGTGTGTGTGTGTGTGTGTGTGTGTGTGTGTGTATGTGGGTGGGTGAGACAATGATTACCTGTCATGCCGTTCCCCACTCATTAATAAAGAGCATCAGTTTGTGCTTCCTAATGTGAAGAACAATCGAACGCAGAGAGAGAGAGAGAGAGTCAAGGACCGGGAGAGACTGGAAATGAGAGAGAGAGAGAGAGAGAGAGAGAGAGAGAGAGAGAGAGAGAGAGAGAGAGATGGTTACACGACAATGTACCGGTACACTATAACACGATACTCCACAAAGTGCCGGACTATGTCCCAATAAAACATAGTGCAATGTTATGCTACACAAAAGACGAATGCAGTGGAGCGACTCAGTCATTACAAAATAATGTATAATACGAAACGGCGCAATGCGCAAGTCAAAACAGACCATCGACTAGTGGTCATCCTACACAGTACAACCAGGGCAAGTGATGTCGATGATTCAGCCCCAACCGTGTCTAGTGTTGCAGAGTCCAGTCCAGTGAAGTACAATGCAACACAAGACAATACAATACAAGAAATATAAAATAACAATGCAATACAACGCAATGTAACATATAATAATACACTTCAGTATACATCCATATAACACAGCACAGCATAGCACAGCACAGCACAGCGCTACACAGCACAACACAACACAGCATAGCACAACACGACAGCACAGCATAGCACAACACAGCATAGCACAGCACAACACAACAGAGCACAACACAACAGAGCACAGCATAACACAATACGGAGCACAACATAACACAACACGGAGTACCATAGTAAACTACAACATACACTACACTACGCTACACTACACTACACTACACCACACCACACCATGCCACATCACACCATGCCACATCACACCACACCATGCCACATCACACCACGCCATGCCACATCATACCATGCCACATCACAGCACACCATGCCACACCACATCACACCATGCCACACACCACACCATGCCCACACCCCACTGCACACCACGCCACAC
This sequence comes from Conus canariensis, assembly GCA_033310375.1. NCBI lineage: Eukaryota > Metazoa > Mollusca > Gastropoda > Neogastropoda > Conidae > Conus > Conus canariensis. Next base: position 38,419,442 of record CM065714.1, read on the forward strand.
ACACACCACACCATGCCACACCACACCATGCCACATCACACCACACCACACCATGCCACATCATACAATGCCACATCACACCACACCACACCATACCATGCCACACTATACTACACCACACCACACCACGCCACACCACACCACACCAATCACACACACACTACACTACACTACACTACACTACACTACACTACACTACACTACACTACAACAGGGTAGATTTAAACAGTCAGGGCCAGCACAATACAGTACACAGCTTGGTATGGTAAGGTTCATCCACATTCATGTTGTTTATAGCCCAGTCGACCGCAGGGACCATATCAGTACTGTTACCATGTCAAATTTGATTCCATGCATACGTTTAAAAAAAAAAAAAAACTTCATTCCAAATATCCAGTGTAGTACAACAAATACACAACAATGCAAAACAGTACAACTCAGTGTAACGCAATGAAACGCGACGAAACACAAAACAACACGACAGCAAACAATATAGTGGTAAATATGATACAATACACTCCATACCATATGATACAGTATTGCACAGTCTGACTCAGTGATGGACAACACAATACAAAACTACCTAATAACAGCATTGCACGGCTTGGTTCAGGAACGTACAATACAACACATAACAGCACAGTAAAGCAGTGTACAGTTAAGTACAGTCAAGTACAATGAAATACAACACAGAACAGTAAAAAAAAACATAGTATCGTACAGTGAAGTACAGTACTGCACAGTACACGGCACTGCATTACAATACAGATCATTAGAGCACAGTTCAGCATAGAGCATACCACACATCACTCTGTCGTACTGCTGTGCCTCCTATACCATAGCGCTGTGCAGCTCATACACAGCGCATTATAGCTGTACAGCACAAACACAGCGCATTATAACAGAGTTCCAACACAGCGTGGTCAAATCCCATTTGAACCATTTCAGCGTATAATTCAGGACAGGGGCAAAAAGCATAGTATAAAGACTACTGCCCGCCTACTAATAAACGATTACGGTACAGAGTGGTATAGATCAGTGCAGTACAATACAGTACAATGCATTCTGATCTGGGAATAATCTACAATACAATGTGATAGCTGTGTGTGTGTTTTTAGGTCGCTTCATATCGGTAGCGAGAAAGCGATCGGTAAACTGCGTTGTTGTTGTCGGTGGTTTAAAGAAATGAATAATGAAAAAGAATAAATAACAAACAATCCTGCTTCGTGTTGACAGAGTATACTATTACATGTCACAGGATGTGTGTGTGTGTGTGTGTGTGTGTGTGTGTGTGTGTGTGTGTGTGTGTGTGTGTACGTGCGTGTGTGCGTGCGTGTGGACGGATGCTTGCAGTGTGTGTGTGTGTGTGTGTGTGTGTGTGAGAGAGAGAGAGAGAGAGAGATAGAGAGGTGTATGTATGTGTGTGGGTGCGTGCATGCGTTCGTGCGCACGTCTGCGTTGTTTCAAAGCATTGTAATCTGTGCAGAAGAATTGATCATGCTATTACGCTACTGGCGCGGTTTGTGTGGGCAGACTTATCAGATAAAATATCTGTCACACACGGTAAGGTAAGGTAATGTTGCTTATAGCCTAGCCGACAGCAAAGGGCCATATTAGGGCTGTCACCACGTTAAATCAACTCACAAGTCATCAAACAACAACAACAACAACAACAACAACAAAAACTTTCACACATCTCCTAAAAGCGTACCAGAAACTTCTTTAAAATTTTTCTTCCGTAAAATCCTAGATCAGATGAAAAATGTTGATCTCTTTCAGAAACTCAAAGATCACGTCAGATGGGACATCTCTGAACAGGGTTTTCATGGACTCTGCTGTAAAGTGTTTATGTCTCACATCGTGCAAGTCACAACAATCTAAAAGAATATGTTTCACTGTGAGTGGAACATGACATCGAATGCACCACGGAGCTTCTTCACCTTTTAAAAGATAAAAATGGGTATAAAACGAGTGGCTCTGTCACACACACACACACACACACACACACACACACCACACACACACACACTGCAAGCATCCGTCCACACATACCATAAAATGTACAAAAGCAAAGATTAATATACGGACACCACTCTCTCTCTCTCTCTCTCTCTCTCTGTCTCTGTCTGTCTGTCTGTTCTCTCTCTCTCTCTCTCTCTCTCTCTCTCTCTCACTCACTCACACACACACACACACACACACACACACACACACACACACACACACACACACACACACACACGGAAAGAATAATGGTGGATATAGAGGCAGTTGAGGGGGACAAGGGAGTGGGTGGGAGATGGGGGGTTGGTAGGGGGATTGGACGATAAGAAATGAGGCCCCAAACAAGCTAATGCTGGGGGGAGGGGGGGGGGGGGGGGTAAAAATCAACAGGATGAATCGAACAGTAGGCGGGAGAAGATTAGATGGATTTAAGAGGGGTTCTGTACACAATATGAAGGGAGGAACAGCGGCAACAGGTTGTGTGTGTGTGTGTGTGTGTGTGTGTGTGTGTGTGTGTGTGTGTGTGTGGGTGGGTGGGTGCGCACGCAGAAACCGAATTGGACAAACAAAACAACCCAAAGGTTTCAAAATGCAAATATGCACACAAAATTAGACGTGAAGTAATGTATATTCAATACACAATACAGACCAGTGAATCATCGACAAATATGTTTTTCTCTGACGTCACAAATAACAGACGTAAAACAAAATGTACAAAACAAAAGCAAAAGCTGCCCAGAGAGCTGTCAGCAGGAGTGACGCTTCTGTTTGTTTCTGTCTCCCAAACCAAACGGTTTTCTTCTTGTCTTCTTCCCCCCCCCCCCCCTCTCTCTCTCTCTCTCTCTCTCTCTCTCTCTCTCTCTCACTCAGTTTGTTTCTGTCTCCCAAACCAAATGGTTTTTCTTCTCGTCTTCTCTCTCTCTCTCTCTCTCTCCTCTCTCTCTCTCTCTCTCTCTTCTCTCAGTTTGTTTCTGTCTCCCAAACCAAATGGTTTTCTTCTTGTCCCCCCCCCCCCCCTCCCCCCCTCTCTCTCTCTCTCTCTCTCTCTCTCCTCTCCCTCTCTCTCTCTCAGTTTGTTTCTGTCTCCCAAACCAAATGGTTTTCTTCTCGTCTTCTCCACCCCCCCCCCTTCTCTCTCTCTCTCTCTCTCAGCTTTTGTTTTCTGTCTCCCAAACCAAATGGTTTTCTTCTTGTCCCCCCCACCCCCCCTCCCCCCCCCCTCTCTCTCTCTCTCTCTCTCTCCCTCTCTCTCTCTCAGTTTGTTTCTGTCTCCCAAACCAAATGGTTTTCTTCTCGTCTTCTCCACCACCCCCTCTCTCTCTCTCTCTCTCTCTCTCTCTCTCTCTCTCTTCTTCTCTCTCTCTCTCTCCAGTTTGTTTCTTTCTCCCAGACCAGATGGTTTTTTTCTCGTCTCCCCCCCCCCCCCCCCCTCTCTCTCTCTCTCTCTCTCAGTTTGTTTCCGTCTCCCAAACCAAACGGTTTTCTTCTCGTCTTCTTTTTTCTCCTCTCAATCTTCTCTCTCTCTCTCTCTCTCTCTCTCTCTCTCTCTCTCTCTCTCTCTCTCTCTCTCTCTCTGTGCGTGTGTGTGTGTGTGTCTCTCTCTCTGTCTCTCTCTCTCTCTGTCTCTCTTTCTTCCCCTCCCGAATCCAGATATCCTAGGGTTTTTTTTTTTCTCCCAATGGCGTTCCTCAGTCTCACCACATCCATAGCTCAGCATTCCCTGACAATGTTGGTTCTTTCCCCTCTGAGCTCGGTTCTCGAAAATCTGTCTTTCTGCCTGTTTCTTTGGCATTCACAGAGCATTTTCCATATTCACAGACTAAATCTATGTGCAGCCTTCACAGATCACGATGAAAGCCAACTGGTGTGGAAAGCAAAAGCGGAATGGTCATAAGGGGTAGTGGAGTACTTTCACTGTGTCAAGAGCACAGCAGTATGGAAAACGGAGCCCATCCCGCTCCTTCCATAGCTATAGCTCTCCCTGAACTGAATCAGGCTGGCCTACCCGTTTACTGCTGCATGGGTAGAGAGGGTGAAATCCGACGTCATGAGTAGTACGAGTTCACTTCCGTCAACTCTACAGGCGAATAGTTTGAAGAGGAACGGCCCCTCCCCTCTCCTGAACATTATCTTTACCCAAAGTCCTTTCCGGATCTTAAACCTTTTGTGGCAAACCACAGATAACAACCGTTGATAACTGGCTCAGTGATACAGCGTATGTTCGCTGACAGACGTTTTGCGTTCGAATCACGTTGGAGTCCAACATGAACATTGTTTTGTGTTTGTTTGTTTTAAACCCACGTTACATAAGTCATGGCAGGGAAATAAGCACGCGCGTGCGCGCGCACACACACACACACCACATACACTCACGCACGCACGCACACACACATACACACACAACACACACACACACACACACGCACGCACGCACACGCACGCACACACACACACACGTGCAGGCATCCCCTAACACACGAATTTAAGTGCAGATCATGGACCAGCCGTAATCTTTCACCACCATCACTCCCTCCCCTCCCCCTTCCATTTCTCTCGCGAGCACATTCACATCTACGAGGGAAATGATAATTTAACTCCACGGTGCAGGAAGAATGTGTAAATAAAGATGAAAATAGCAGGAAGCGGTGACGTGTCCGCAGATTCACACTTTAGCAAATAATGTACAAACTTGGCTTCCGTCTCCTTTAGGGAAGTGTACTCCTCTCAGACCCCATTCTTCCCTGTCATTGGCATCCAGAGTCCCAATAAGATGACTGACAAAGCCAGTGATCGTTCTGGATTTGTTCTTTGGTTCTCCAAGTGGTCAACACATTTGCCACTCGATCTAGGAGTTGTGGTTCGAGTCCTACCAACGGCTGAGTACTCTCTCTCTCTCTCTCTCTCTCTCTCTCTCTCTCTGTCTCTGTCTGTCTGTCTGTCTGTCAGTCTGTCTGTCTGTCTCTCTCTCTGTGCTGTCTGTCTGTCTGTCTCTCTACTGTCTTTCTGTCTGTCTGTCTGTCTGTCTCTCTCTCCCTCTCTCTGTCAGCATATTTGCCGACCTGCTAGTATCTGCGTCTCCTTCGGAGTTTTGTGCATTCAGAAGGTGAAATACGCACGTTAAAGATTCCGTGATCCATATCAGCGTTCTTGGGATCATGGAAACACTGAAGTGCCCATCCATTATCTTGTACACAATCCTGCATGCAGATGTGATGTGTCTAAGCATGCAGAACATAAACCAATGTTTGCTGAGTGTCCTGAAATCGATGGCAGCCTTGGAAGCGCATGTTACCACGCAAGCAGCTCACATTAGCCTACATGCAGATGAGGTAAGCACAGCCAAGCAGCTGTGATTTCCCGGTGGAATGCTGTGATAGGTGCGCAGTCAGCAACGACGTTGTAGAATGTATCGTTCACCGCACGCCTGCGACCTAGTGGAGATGAGATGGCATGGAAGGGTGGTCGATTGTATTTATTCACCGGTACAAGATGTACTGAAAAGTCATCCGAGGAATCTGAGAGAAACTGCTTATAGTAGCTTCTTCTTCTTCTTCTTCTTCTTCTCTCGCTCTCTCATACACACAAAGAGACAAACACAGAGACACACAGTCACACACACACACACACACATACACAAACACAAACACACACACACACACACACACGCACGCACGCACGCACGCACGCACGCACGCACACACACACACACACACACACACAAGGACACACAAGATGGCGGCTATGGTCAACAGCTAAACAACACGCTTGCTGAGTTTTTTGCCAAAGTTCCTTAAAATGACCAGGTTCTCCAAAACAAGACCCTGGACGCGAAGTCCTTCAGCGTTGACCACCCTGATTTTGGACAACAGCGATCAAGGAAAAAACAAATCAGCCAAGAACAAGAGAGAACGAAAACCGAGAGCTGAGGACCGTTTCGTTACCCTGAACCAAACGACCTGTGGAACGCTTGGATCTGCCGGTCACAGGCCTGATAACCGGTCAAGCGAAAGCCTTGTAAGTACTGTTGCTGACATGAAAACATTAATAGAAACACTATGCTATCGAATTTGCAACTTAGAGAAAACGATACAAAATCAAAATGAAAAAATTGACCTGATCGTAAAGAACAACAAAATGACGACAATGGTCAGCGTTGCCACCCAGACTGCCGAACAGCAAAGTTATACATCATATGCTGAAGCAGTCAGCTCGGGGCCAATACCGTCGCCCGCGGAGCAGCAGAAGGGTGGCCCTCAGCAAAAAAGACCGACCAACAAGCCTCAAGTCAAAGGAAACGACCATAGAATGACAAATAGAACACAGCAAAAACAACGAAGTGACGCAAAAAAACATTACGTCAAGGCGACAGCAAAACGTCAGGATTCTGCTCCTAAAGGAAAAAAGAATGACGAAAGAACTGAGTCTGGTCTGCCAAGTCTGCTTTTCATACACGATTCCGTGACAAACAAGGTCAATGACAAGAGACTTGGAGATTCCTTTGGATTTCAAGCAGAATCTCGGAAAACGTTCAAAATCAAGGATATACAACAAACATTTGATTCAGCATATCAAAAACACGACGCGCTACTGATTCACTGCGGAGTGAATGATTTAAAGTCAACATCTCCCACGGACTGCAGCAAAGATCTGGTGCAGTGTATCAGAGGCATTAAGAAAGAAAATCCTGGTCTCAAAATAATTGTCAGCAAAATAGCACCAGTCACAGATACTCAACTGACCATCAAGAGAGATCTGTTCAACGCCCTCCTGACATCAGAGCTGAGTGAAGACGAGGACGTCAGCCTGATCAGCCATAACAACCTGCGCACGAGCTCCTGGCATCTCCATGACGGCCTCCACCCCACCAACAGTGGTGCCAGCGTCCTGGCTAGGAACATCGGGCGTCACGTGAGAGACCTGCTGTGGAGCCGACCCAGGAAGACCGGACGATCACGGTACCAGCCATCCTGGTACTACCAACCCTACCCGGATCCTCTGCTCTACAGCCTGGGCCCCTGGAACAACAGGTTCAGCGTGCTGGGCGACTGGTGAAAGTGGAACTTTGCAAAACACCAGCACCACTTGTGACTAGAACGCAACTCTCGTTAATATTTGAACTGCAGTATAAAAATCATCATTCATTTTCCATTGGCACAGTCATTCATTGATATATTATTGTTATTTACTATATCTCAATGTTGTTTGCACTAGCTTACAAATAAGTTCTGTTGATACGTGAAATTTTCTAATGTTAAAATACGGTTCCTTTAAGGTATTTCAGTGGAACTGTCGATCTATTATAACCTCCCTTGACCAATTAGCACAAAAGCTTGCAGAAGAAAACTACAATGTATTGGCCTTACAATCCCTAAACACACATAGAAACAAATTACCTAAACTTGCTGGCTATTATTTCCCCCCAATTGTTCAACAGGGGAACACAGATGAAAAAATCAACGTAGCCATTTACATCAAGGAAGGAGAAAACTACACCCTCTGCGCAAGTCCCGTTCCACCAGACACACCTGATTCCTATTCCTGCGCAGTCAGGGTTCAGGTAAATTCTAACATCGTATTAACTGTTGTGTCAGTCTATCTACCACGGGGACCTAACGAGTTTAATTCTGAATGGTTACGATCATTACATACAAGACCAGATAAAAACAATAGATATCTTATAACTGGAGATTTTAATGCTCATTCCCCGTTTTGGGAAAAGAATTGTCAGTCGATTACTAGTAACCGTTTTATAGAAAATCTAGTCGACTCGTCCTTATATCTTTTGAATGATGGGAGAATAACACGAATTCCTGACAACCCTAAGCACAAGCCAAGTGCAATAGATCTAACTTTAGTATCTCCAGATCTAGCGCCACTTTGTGATTGGCAAACCCTCGATGACACACTCAATAGTGATCATATTGCTATCATTACTACCTTTGAAACTTCAAGGCCTGAACTAACAGATTTAACAATGGAAAAAGTCCCAAAATATAATTATAAATTAGCTAACTGGGGTAAATTCACAGAATTACTAAAAGCATTCTCTGTCGGCACAAAAGAACTTGATACTCAATCTATTGATGACCTATACGATCAGTTTCAGAATGCTATGCTATCTGCTGAGAATCAGTCAATACCTATGATAAAACCTGTCAAATCAAGTTCAAAAAAGCACGCAGGTAATGCCTGGTGGAATGAGACATGTGAAAAAGGGAAAAAGGAGAAAAACATTAAACTGAGAGAATATTTACGAAGCAAAGGAGAAGAGCGCGCTCAAAAGCTTCTTGAGAAAAAAAGAGCAAAAAATCATTTTAATCACATCACAGCTCAAGCAAAACAGCAATATTGGTCTAACTTTTGTAAGAATGAAATATCAAATCATAAAGATGCCCAAAAAGTGTGGGAAAAGTTAAGAACAATGAAAGATGGAGTAAACTTGCCAAAATGTCCTGTAAAGCTCCCAAGCTCTGATTTCCCTTCTAATCTAGAAAAGGCCGAAGCTTTTGTTGACATATTTGCCAAAAATGGCAGTAAAGATAGTTTATCAACAGAAAATAGACTGCACAGAGAGCAAGAAGAAGGAAAGCTCATCTACAACGATCCAGACCCTATAATAAACCACTATCTGAATGCTCCCATAACAATTCAAGAAGTAGAAGAATGTCTTGCTAATCTGGGCACCAAAAAAAACATCAGTGGGTTTAGACGGTATCTCTAATGAAATGTTACGTCATGTCCCACCTAATGTAAAACGCTTTATCTCGGTATTCATTCAAAAATGCTGGGAAGACGGCAATTTGCCCTCATTATGGAAGCGTTCTATCATAGTTCCTATACATAAACAAGGAAAACCTCGAAGTAACATAAACAGCTACCGCCCAATTGCCCTGACGTCGCACGCATGTAAACTAATGGAAAGAATTGTCCTAAACAGATTACTTTATTTTTGTAACAAACATCAAATTATCCCCATAAATCAAGCTGGTTTTCAGAAAGGCAGATCAGCAACAGAACATCTAGTAAAACTCACAACACATGTTAAACAACAGTTCGCAAGACGAAAAACATCCTGGCAACGTTCTTTGACATAAGGAAAGCGTACGAACAAGTATGGCATGAACGACTTTTGTATAAACTTAAAACTATTGGAATAAATGGAACCATGTATAACTATGTCAAAGCTTTCCTTCAAAGTAGAACTATTCAAACAAGAATAGAGCATACATATTCCAGCACTAGAACACTGGAAATGGGTCTTCCACAAGGATCAGTATTATCTCCAATTTTATTTAATATCCTAATTGCAGATATAACAAAAGGCTTATCCAAAGACATAGTTTTAGTACAATTTGCTGACGACATATGTCTGTGGATGAAAGTCACTATGAAAAGAAAAACCCCATTAAGATCCTTAAATTACATAAAGATCAAATATCAACATGAATTAAACAAAATCAGTAGTTTCTTACATGAAAATGGATTGACACTCTCGGCAGAAAAAACAAATCTAATGCTTTTTAACTCTGGATATGACCCAGAGAAACTTCCACAATTCACCCTGAATGGGTCAGTCTTACAATACGTCAAATCTGTTAAATTCCTAGGAGTATATTTAACATCAAAACTCTCATGGAACCAACATATTGAATATATTTTGAATAAAGCAAGAAAAAGTTTAAACTTTCTAAAGATCATAAGCAAACAAAAATGGGGACAAGATAAAGAGAGTTTAACACTCCTATCTTCGGCTCTTGTGCGCTCTAGATTGATTTATGCTCAAGAAGTTTTCTTTAGTGCTCCACAGCATCTACTTAATAAGTTACAAAGTGTAGACTGCAAAGCATATAAACTTGCTCTTGGAGTTCCCACACATGCATGTAACATTGGGACTTATAATGAAATTGGAATCTTACCTTTGAACGAATTTCGAAAAGTGTCCACCTCTAAATTTGTTTTAAAGAACCTTTCACAGAAAAGTTTCTGTACAAATGAAGTATCTCTCAATTCAGAGACAGATTTTGCTAAAAGAGCAAAAGACATAAAATCAACTAAATCTATTCAGTCATACACATCTACTCTTCTTAAAAAAACCAACATTAACCAAAGTGAAATAGCTGTCAACTCGTCCTTTCCACCCATTCCCAAATGGAAACAAACCAAAGCAAATTATGACACAAACTATACTGAACTGAACAAAAACGATCCACCATATCTCTTAAAATATTATGTAAATTCTCATTTGGAAAATCAATATAAGGACCATCTTCAAATTTTTACAGATGGCTCAGTGTTAGATGACCATAGAACAGGAGCAGCTTTTATAATACCAAAATTAAAAGTAGAGAAATTATATCATCTTGGCATACACTTGTCAATTTTTACTGCAGAATTAGTTGCTATTCTGATGGCCCTGAAGCATGTTTTAAATTCTTCCATAGAAAATTGTCCACTTTTACTGTGCAGTGACTCAAAGTCAGCTCTTTCTGCCTTACAGTCTTTAAATTCAAAAATTCGTTGTAAGACTATTACAGAAATTAATTACGTGACACATCTCCTATCGATGAAAAGAATAAATGTGACGTTCTGTTGGGTGCCCTCACATTGTGGAATCTCAACAAATGAGAAAGTTGATCAAGCTGCTCGGAGAGCAGCTCGAAATATTGAAGGCACAACTGCACTGAACATTCCGCTAGACCTATCAGAATGTTATACCTTGATTAATAAAGCATCTCTTAACAGTTTCAAAAGGTTATTGAAAGACACAGATAGTCAATATTATCAAAATTGTATACGATCAAATCCTGACATTCACCCCAAGACGCAATTAGACAAATTCGAAAGTCCGATATCTAGAGAGGTAGTATCCTTAATTCATAGGATGCGTTTGAATTCACTTCGAACCAAATACAGCAAAAATGTTAAATGCGTATGTGGGGAAATTCTTAGTGTGAGTCACCTATTACTAGATTGTCCAAGAGCAAAGAATACAGTGCACAAGGCTGGTAGTAATATGTCACATGTTAGATCGACACCACTGACATTACCTAAAATGTTAAATAATTATGCTTTTCTTTGTTCATTATGCCCACATTTATTACGTAGTCCAGTAGGAATTTATCTTTAACTTTCAATAACCCCTCATATACAAAAAGAAACTACTCTCACACACACACCCCACACACACACACACACACACACACACACACACACACACACACTCCCTCTCTCTCTCTCTCTCTCTCTCTCTCTCTCTCTCTCTCTCTCTCACACACACACACACACTCTCTCTCTCTCTCTCTCTCTCTCTCTCTCTCGCTCTCTGTCTGTCTGTCTGTCTGTCTGTCTGTAATCACGTTAAGTGGGAAGACGTTAAATTGAAGAACAACAACAACACACACACACACACACACACAGGCCAGAGAGGTAGAGAGAAATACACCTCTCTCTCTCTCTCTCTCTCTCTCTCTCTCTCTCACGCACACACACACACACACACACACACACACACACACACACACACACACACGCACGCACGCATGCACACACACACACACACACACACACACACACACACACACACACACACACACACACACACACGTAATCCGACAATTGGTCTTTTTTTGTTGTTGTTGAGGGGGAGGGAGGGGGGCGGGGGGAATTCACAAATCTGCACATTCTGGAAAAAAAAAAGGTCGATGGACTTCCTGCCTTGAGGGTAATACCATTAAATCCGTTCAAACCGACAAGCTGGTGTCATGAAAAGCTTCGAAACTAACCGTAATCAGGTTAATGACATTGTTTTTCTTCCGGAAGATAAATTAGTGTACCACCAGTCAGATTCTTCCCAAGCCATGTTCACGCGATCTTCTTCCAACAGGTGAACTTAGAGCTTTCTTGATCCTTGATCAGAACCAAGAGCGTGGAAGTCATTGTACAGAATTTAGCGAGTCATATCGGCCGACACAGATACTGCTTAATATTGTTTTCGTTGTGTTTGGTGGTGATTGTTTTTGACGAGCGTAACGAACTTTAATGCCAGCTCGAATGTGACTTCAAGCCCGTTACATCCTATGATTGACGTTCACCTGGAAATAATGAAAGCAACAGAATAAAACACAAAGACAAAGTTTAAATTATAGAATCTCTTATTTACCTTGTCTGAAACGGCATGATGAAAGCAACAGAATAAAACACGAAGACATAGTAGAATAAAACACGAAGACATAGTAGAATAAAACACGAAGACATAGTAGAATAAAACACGAAGACATAGTAGAACAAAACACGAAGACATAGTAGAACAAAACACGAAGACATAGTAGAACAAAACACAAAGACATAGTATAATAAAACACGAAGACATAGTAGAACAAAACACGAAGACATAGTAGAACAAAACACGAAGACATAGTAGAACAAAACACGAAGACGTAGTAGAACAAAACACGAAGACGTAGTAGAACAAAACGCGAAGACATAGTAGAACAAAACACGAAGACGTAGTAGAACAAAACACGAAGACATAGTAGAACAAAACACGAAGACATAGTAGAATAAAACACGAAGACATAGTAGAATAAAACAACGAAGACATAGTAGAATAAAACACAAAATTTAGACTGTATAATCTTTTATTTAGCTTCTCTTCGTCTGAAATCTGCGTGATCTTCAATTCAGACAAGATGTTGTCTTTAATGGGTAAGGATACAAAAAAAAAAAAAAGAAAAAAAAAAGAAGATCTTTTCTAATCATATGCCGCCATTCTTTTCTCGTCACGCACTATAAATAGTCACGACTCGTGATTGGTGGACCCAGCGGTGTCAGTTTTTACTCCCTACTCCGTTTATTAGTGGGGGTGGAGGTGGGGAAACTGAACACCTGTCAGTCAGTCATGTGCAGGATGCTAACGAAAGCATGATGGCTGCTCATGACATGCCGGATCGTCCGCCCATCTGTTGCCCGGCTCTACACTGCTCAGTACGCTACAGTCCCGTAAATAACAGGCCTCACCTGTCTTCTCACGATATCAAATAACGCCACTAATGAAACACAACAACAACAGCAGTCCCATAGTGCTGTTTATTAGAATGTTAGCAATGGCATAAAAACAAACCCTTCTTCATCCCCTGAGCCCCCACTTTTCATCCTGCATTCAAGCATGCGCACGTGCGCCCACACACACACACACACACACACACACACACACACACACACACACACACGCACGCACGCATGCACGTACGCACACACATACACACCCACGCACGCGCGCGCGCGCGCGCGCGCACACAACACACACACACACACACACACACACACACACAGACACACACACACACACGTTCATCAAATTCCGTCGTCATATTGTTAATGTAGTAGGTTTTTAAAGCTCTCCCTTACCCCTCCCTCTACACTCCTCGCCCATCCTCTAAATCTGCCCCCACCCCCTCCCTAAACCCCTCCCTTCCACTACTTTTTCTTCGCCAGATCCCATCCTAGGTAGGCAATGCCTGTCCATCTGACAGCGGCTTGAATATTAAAAACGAAAATAAACAAAAACAAAAGACTGCCCCCCCCCCCCCCCCACCTTCTTCTTGGACGAACTGATCCGCCCCTGAAGGCGACACTGAGAACGCGGGACTTGGTCATGTATGATATGGTGTGGTGGAACATACAGGTTAAAAAAAAGTAAAGTTGGTAGAATAGCATACACATACCCATTCATCGGCGAAGAAAGGGCGTAAGTCTAGTGTTACGCTGTTAACGTGTATTAAATAACCTGCTCGCTCCTGCGCACCCTACCTACCTCACAGTCTCCTCCCCTACCCACCCTACCCCTACCTCCGCCCCCTACCCACCCACCCACTCCTTCGTCACAGTTTATACACAACAACACAGCACAGCACAGCATAGCACAGCGGAGTAGAGTCGAGTAGTAAAGTAGAGCAGAGTAGAGTAGAGTAGAGTAGGATAGGGCAGAGTAGGGAAGAGTAGCGTAGGGTAGAGTAGGGTAGGGTAGAATAGGGTAGGGCAGAATAGAGAAGAGCAGCGTAGAGCAGAATAGAGCAGAGTGGAGTGGTGTGGAGCAGAGCAGACTAGAGTAGAGTAGAGTAGAGCACAGCAAAGTTGTGCAGAGCTGAGCTTTTGTGGCAAACGCCGCACAGTCCATCCCAGTGAAGCAGAACAAGAACAGACCGAGCGAAGAGCTGAAACGAATGC
>CM065714.1:38438670-38446170 GCA_033310375.1 Conus canariensis
AATTCCACAAGAAGGGGTTCGTGGCTACAGAAAAGGAAATCCATGGATAAGGAATCCATGGATACAGACAAGAATCCTTTGATAAGGAGTCCATAGATACAGACAAGAATCCTTTGATAAGGAGTCCATGGACACAAAAATGAAATCCTACGATAGGAAGTCCATGGATACAGAAAAGGAAATCCATGGATACAGGGAGTAATCTATGACTCACATTTACATAAACTATCCTTCTTGACATACAGCACTGAACCAGTTTATTAATCCCGAGAGAAATACAAGGTATCCGGAAGAGAGAGGCATCTCAAGAAACAGATCTCAAGACACAGATGACGACTACCTTAAAATTTAGAAAGAAAGGGATAGAGAAACCCTGGGAAAACCTGATATCAAACTACAACACCTTCAGCAACAGATCAGCAAGGAGGGAACGGAGCGAAACAAACAGACGAATGAACAAACAAACAAAAAGTTTGCTTCTTCAGAGACCCTTTACAGTTCTCCAGGAATCTATTCGAGCAGCCTAAATCAAGACAGTCAGAGTGAACCACACAAAAAGCTCTTGAGCAGCATCTCAGGAAAAACATGTTCCGACCCTAAGAGCCAGGCATCATTTGAAATCTGTTCAGTTCCACGCAAGATGATTCAACTGGCCGTCTAGATGTGTGACGTCCAAAAGAACATCCTTGAAGTGCTGAGGGAAGTATTCCATGGCTTCTTCATGAAGCTTTCCACAAAAGAATACACGACGGATTGGAAGATGGCTCAGCTATGGGCAGTGCGATGACTTCAGTACTGTTTGTGTTGGCAATGGAGATCAACTTGAAAGCAGCAACGAGTCATACAGGTTCAGCAGATCTTGGAAATGGATCTAGGATCCCCCCCAGTGAAAGCTTTCGCGGAGCCTCACCTTGCGGAAGGGAAAAGTTCCTGAAACTATCATTTTCATTGTAGCCAACAAAGCTTTTCCAATGGCCATAGAAAAAACAATTCAGAAGCCTCGGAAAGGAGTATATGATGTCTGGGAAGATACAAAGAAGGGAAACAAAGCCAAGCAAATGGCAGAAGAAGGCCTGCAGAGAATAGATCAGTGTGGCCTCCTTGGCAAATACAAAGTCTGGTGCTAGCAGTTCATTCTGACTCCGAAGTTCCTCTGGCCTCAGCTGATATTTCTGAGATCAGCAGCAGCACAGCGGAATCAACGGAAGCGAAACTCATCAAGTACGCAAG
This sequence comes from Conus canariensis, assembly GCA_033310375.1. Lineage (NCBI taxonomy): Eukaryota > Metazoa > Mollusca > Gastropoda > Neogastropoda > Conidae > Conus > Conus canariensis. The sequence continues at coordinate 38,439,901 of CM065714.1, forward strand.
GAAATAGTTGGGTGTCCCACCGGGTCCCACTGTCGTTGCGCTGCGCTGTCGTCAGTCAAACCTAAAGCCACCCCTGAAATCCGTCCTTGAGGAGTACAAAGGGAAAAGCAAGATTTCTAACCATGCTCGAGGACTTCTGAGGCAAGGCAGTGGGAGCTATCCAGTACAAGTTGAAGACTGGTCGGAAATAGAAAGCTCGGGGGACAGTAGACGTGGCTAAAGACAGACTCACGATCAGGGAAATTACAGGACATACACAAACTAACAGACAGGCGCTGAATTCAACAGAAATAAAGTGGTGGTCGAAGAAAAATGGAACACCAACCGATGCATAGTAATAAAGGAGTTGAGCAAAGAAGAAAATGCGAAAAGAATCAAAAGGTAGTCTATCAAGACCAACATGGGCAAAGGACTACATGGGAAAACACACTGCTATGAAGTTTCAGCGGGAATGGAACATGGCATGTGGCTCTCTTAGGATCACTTTCAACCTTTGATGTGTAAATGACCCCCTGCCCTCGAATACAAACCTGATGAAATGAAGGAAATTAGATGACCCTGCGTGTCCATTCTCTCAGGGCAAACAGACAGTGCAATGTATTCTGAGCGCACGCAAGCGAACTAAACGAAGGACCACATGGAGGTACAATGAAGTGCTAAAGGAGATTCTACATGTGGGTAAGCACAGCAAGAGAAGACACTTGTATTAAGGAGGCTTCTTCTCGAAACAACCTCCGCTGTCGAGCACTCACTAGCATGTCTTCCTCCTAGCATTAAACTTATGTCTTTTTTTTCATATCGTTGAAAGAAATTCAGAGGAGAGACGTTTCCATCCATTCAAACAACCTTGCTCCTAAACAAAACAACAACAAAAAGCGACTATAACCCCAAACTCTGGCCGGTGTGTCTTCATCCGCAGGGGAACAACGTTTTGAGCTGGTACCGCTGTCTTGGTAATGGATGCAGCGAGTTTTAAACGGGGAAGAGTGGAAAAGATTTGTGTTGTCTGAGGTTCACTCTGACAAGAGTGGATGTGGGCGGAATGCCATTTCCAGTAACTTGGCTGTCGGGGAAATCGAAGCCTCGTGATACCCAAGACATGTCATTTCTGGAGTCTGTTGTGTGACTTGTCTTGAGGAAATTAGCTTTACTGTTCTGATCAGCTGCAGCTTGCTATGTGTGTGTGTGTGTGTGTGTGTGTGTGTGTGTGTGCGTGTGCGTGTACATATGCGCGCGCGCGCGTGTGTGCGTGCGTGCGCGCGCGTACGTATGTGCGTGTGTGTGCGTGCATGCGTGCGCGCGCGTATGTGTGTGTGTGTGTGTGTGTGTGAGGGAGGGAGGGGATAGATCTAGAGAGCACGGAGCAAACGACTAGAGAGAGAGAGAGAGAGAGAGAGAGAGAGAGAGAGAGATTCCAATTTTTTTTTTTTTTTTTTTTTTTTTTCGCTGTCCCAGCCTCTGCGCCACCTCAGAGGTAGTGCACCCACGCCGCTCATTCCGACACCCCGTCCACAGCCACAGCCCGGTCGGCCCCGCCGCAGCCCCGACACCGGCAATCCACAGGGAGAAGTCAACGTCAAGTCGTCAAGAGGCAACCCACCGGAGGAGACACTGCACTGCTGCCGAGTCACTTCGGTGGTGTTCAGTGTTCTGATCTAACATACGCAGGACACCACCTACTATGCCCCCTAATGACGACAATAATTGCTTAGTCGCGGAGCCGGCGTGAGTGAGCTCTTCCCTCGGAGGGCGCCACCACGTCCGTCCAACGACAGCTCCCATGGACTCGCCGACACCGGTGACCCCGACGGAACCAAACCAAGGCCATAGAGTGGAGAGGACATCGAAACTGAGGTCACCATGAGAGCAGGGCATGAAGGGCCACAGAATTTGAGACATTTTTTTATGCTGATTGATGAGAATGAGGATGATTAAGATGATGCTACGGATTTCCATTTCGGTCTGAGACTACGTGACAGGGCTGTACTCTACGCTTCCTTTCATAATATATCCCGGCGTCAACCAGGCCCGAGAGATACAGGCACCTGCAGTGTTGGTCAAGAAATTTAAGCAGCACTCTCAGAAACGCATCCATTAAGTGGATGAAACTCGACTGTGTGGTCCCAGTCTTCCCAACTGAGTCCGCAGCAAACTCAACTCTGGGTAGGAGCCGGTCGGGGCAGAAAAACCCACATGACTCTGATGGGATTCGAACCCACGACCTCCAAGCCGGGAGTCCGCGACGCTAACCACTTCTCCACGGCGGCTGGTGAGAGATTCCGAATTTGATTTTCTTTTTTCCCAGATTATAATTCCAAGAGCTCCCCCTCGGTATAAGGTTAATAGATAGGACTGTCGATTATTTCAGGAGTTTTTTTTTTTTCGTTTTATTTTGCTTTCCTTTACTGTTCCAGCACCGCTAGGTCGTGTCAATCCTCGTCTGTCTTTGACCTGTTATCTGGCACTGTGCCAACGATTCCTGTTTGTCACGTTGCACACTCAGCGATATTCACGTGTCAGGCTCTCGACTGCGTCGAGAACTAAATCAGTCTGTCTGTCTGTAAGTCTGTCTTTCTGCCTGTCTGCCCGCCTGCCTGCCTGTCTGTGTCTGTGTCTGTCTGTCTGTCTGTCTGTCTGTCTGTCTCTCTCTCTCTCTCTCTCTCTCTCTCTCTCTCTCTCTCTCTCTCTCTCTCTCTCCACCCTATACGCCCCTTCCTGACTCTTTTTTTCTCTGTCTTTGTCTGCCAGTCCGTCTGTCTGGCTGTTTGATTGTCCGTCTCTGACTGTCTCTCCAATTGTCTGCCAATTTGGCTGTGTCACTGTCTATGCCTTTCTGTCTGTGTTCGTCTCTCCAATTGTCTGCCTATTTGGCTGTGTCACTGTCTATGCCTTTCTGTCTGTGTTCGTCTCTCCAATTGTCTGCCTATTTGGCTGTGTCACTGTCTATGCCTTTCTGTCTGTGTTCGTCTCTCCAATTGTCTGCCTATTTGGCTGTGTCACTGTCTATGCCTTTCTGTCTGTGTTCGTCTCTCCAATTGTCTGCCTATTTGGCTGTGTCACTGTCTATGCCTTTCTGTCTGTGTTCGTCTCTCCAATTGTCTGCCTATTTGGCTGTGTCACTGTCTATGCCTTTCTGTCTGTGTTCGTCTCTCCAATTGTCTGCCTATTTGGCTGTGTCACTGTCTATGCCTTTCTGTCTGTGTTCGTCTCTCCAATTGTCTGCCTATTTGGCTGTGTCACTGTCTATGCCTTTCTGTCTGTGTTCGTCTCTCCAATTGTCTGCCTATTTGGCTGTGTCACTGTCTATGCCTTTCTGTCTGTGTTCGTCTCTCCAATTGTCTGCCTATCTGGCTGTGTCACTGTCTATGCCTTTCTGTCTGTGTTCGTCTCTCCAATTGTCTGCCTATCTGGCTGTGTCACTGTCTATGCCTTTCTGTCTGTGTTCGTCTCTCCAATTGTCTGCCTATTTGGCTGTGTCACTGTCTATGCCTTTCTGTCTGTGTTCGTCTCTCCAATTGTCTGCCTATCTGGCTGTGTCACTGTCTATGCCTTTCTGTCTGTCTTCGTCTCTCTGTTCCTGCCCTCCCCCCCCCCCCCCACCTGCCTCTCCGCTCACCCCACCCCCTCTCTCCACCTCTCTCTCTATGTCTATCTCTGTGTCTGTCTGTGTCTGTCCGTCTGTCTGTCTGTGTCTCTCTCTCTCTCTCTCTCTCTCTCTCTCTCTCTCTCTCTCTGCCTATTATGACCACACAAAAAAAAAAAGAAAAAAAAAAAAAAAAAAGCCAGAAGAATACAATAGACCGGCCCAGTCTGTCAATAACCGGTTGTAGAGTTACGACCGGAACTCGCCGGATCTGCTGACTAAGTAATTGAGTCTGACTACTTACTGGAATCCATCCATACATCAAATCATGCGGCGGCAGCTGCTGCATACAGGCGGGGACTGATGCGAACATGATTCGTCAGCAACATACAACGGATGTCGCCACGCGCTCAGAGCTGTAGCACGAGACTGGAGACGGCCTGGCAGTCTGGGACCGGTTGTCGGTAGAGGTGTTAAGACGCTGTGGGTTGCGGGTTCAGTTCCCTTTGGCGCCAGGCATATACAAAATGTGCCATTTTTGCAGCTCATTTTAACGTTTTAGTATATTGGTAGATGTTATTGTAGTGTAAGATAAGCCCCCAAGCTTCGTTTTCTCATACGCCAAAATGGCTATTTTTTTTTATGAATTTCCAAGAATTCATTTTGAAATTTAACGCGAATACATCTCATATATATAGCTGAACAATTAAGTAGTGGGGGAAAACAAGTGCAGGCTAACAATTCTTCCGTCGTTATAGTAATGACTTGGCAAAGATTTGAACTTTAAAAAAAAAATTGGAGATGAAGAAAATGGGGGGAATATATTATAAATATGAGAAGCCCTTCACTAGCTGCCTGAGAGAACCATCGTAATCACTCTCGAAGGCACATTTATTTGTATTGCCTGCTCCTAGGCCTTTCGTCTGCTGGGTCGGACTCATCAGGGAGACACGGCTGATTGTGTCTGTGCTCTTGGTGTCAAATAGAGACACACAACAGTCCATAATTCTGTGGTGTTCTCACCACCAAGGGTTCAAAAAAGAATCCAACTGCACCCTCAAAGCAGCCAGCGAAGGGTAGTAAATGGAAGAAAACGAAGTGTGGAGAGGAAAAAAGTTGCTGAAAAACCACAAGCATTATTCAAACAGTATAAAATGTAGGGAACAATCTTTGAGCCTATGCTTGAGGATCCATTCAAGGATGCAAGGGAGATCAAAAGATATGGAACAGTCTGAGTGGTCAGCTCTGCTGTTCAATATCCCAAGCATTGTGAGTGGCTAAGAATTGTACAAAACAACCTTTACTTGGATCCACTAAGAGATGCAATCTCCCACTGATTGACCAAACAATATAATGCTGAACAAGAAGAAAAAGAAACACCCGAAGGTGCTGGGAGGACCCAGAGAAGCACTGTCTTCACCTGCCTTTAGAGCAGTCCTGTACCACCCTTGGAGGCCTGCGCTGTGTTGACGATGGGTACAGGCACGCGCAGGACACTCCATTAAGATATCAAGGGACATAACTGCTCCTGAACAGAGGTAAATCAGACTACAGGATGCAGCTTATAACAGCCTTAAAGTAGCATCCCCATGGGTGTACCAGCCCGTATTTCATGACTGCAGAGCCCACCGGCGAAAAACACCACCCTCCAGCTGCCGAGCACACCCCATAGACCCAAGAACAATCAAGTAGTGGGGGAAAACAAGTGCAGGCTAACAATTCTTCAGTCGTTATAGTAATGACTTGGCAAAAATTTGAACTTAAAAAAAAAAAATCGGAGATGAAGAAAATGGGGGAATATGTTATAAATATGAGAAGCCCTTCACTAGCTGCCTGAGAGAACCATCGTAATCCCTCTTGAAGGCACATTTACTTGTATTGCCTGCTCCTAGGCCTTTCGTCCGCTGGATCGGACTTACCAGGGAAACACGGTGGATTGTGTCTGTGCTCTTGGTGTCAAATAGAGACACACAACAGTCCATAATTCTGTGGTGTTCTCACCACCAAGGGTTCAAAAAAGAATTCAACTGCACCCTCAAAGCAGCCAGCGAAGGATAGTAAATGGAAGAAAACAAAAGTGTGGAGAGGAAAAAAGTTGCTGAAAAACCACAAGCACTATTCAAACAGTATAAAATGTAGGGGACAATCTTTGAGCCTATGCTTGAGGATCCATTCAAGGATGCATGGGAGATCAAAAGATATGGAACAGTCTGAGTGGTCAGCTCTGCTGTTCAATAACCCAAGCATTGTGATTGTACAAAACAACCTTTAGTTGGATCTCCTAAGAGATGCAATCTCCCATTGATTGACCAAACAATATAATGCTGAACAATTAAGTAGTGGGGGAAAACAAGTGCAGGCTAACAATTCTTCAGTCGTTATAGTAATGACTTGGCAAAGATTTGAACTTAAAAAAAAAAAAAAATGAAGATGAAGAAAATTTAATGGGCATGTCTAAGCTGTCAAGGAATACCGAGAAATTCCAGCCCTGATTTGGCCCTTTACGGTCGGCTGGGCTATAAGCAGCATTACCTTACCGAGAAATTCAAAAGATACAGTTCAAAATAACATGGCGGCAACGGAAAATACCTAAAAATTCAAGTAATACAGTTTAAAACGACATGACGAGAAAGGAAAATACAAAATCACTTGATTTGCTTTTCAGTTTATAAGGGCACTAAATTATT
>CM065714.1:38461170-38467927 GCA_033310375.1 Conus canariensis
GTTGTTGTGTTGTCAAGTCTGTGAGTTGTTGTGGTAAATTGTCGTGTTGTTGCACGAGCAATAACTAGTCCGTTGGTCAGGCGTGTCAGCTCTGCGGAGGGATACACTGCTCTGACCAATCGTTGTTTTGTGTGGTGAGTAGAGTTCGCTTGATTCCGACCAGGGCGGAATGCGTTGGGGTAGCTTCACTTCGGTCCCTGGTGTTCGTTCGAGGACGTGCTCCTTGTAGGTGCGGCGGCAGCGCCGTTAGTTTTGAAGAGTGACTTCGAGTCATAGTTAGTGCCAGGTCCTCGTCGGGTTTGGGTGCCCTTGGCCTGTGCTGAGTCGGTGTCGTCCTTGTTGGCAGCCACTGTCAGCCAGTTGCAGAACTGGTGTGGTTGATCATCTGTATGTCCAGTTGTGTCAGCAGGTATCCTGTTCCGTCCTGAGGCTGGGGCCAGATCACCGCAGTCTACTGCCGCGTGCCGGCAGGTGAGCGGCGCTTTCCAGTACCTGTTGTTTTCCCGGGAGAGGGAGACCACCCAGGCCGTCTGCCTTCTGTGGGGCAGCTCTCCTCCAGCTACCGGTGCTCTTCCGGGAGTTCTCCGGCACTGGTTCCTCGTCCCTGTTCAGGCGTCCTGTGAGAGGGCGCTGCACCAGGCCTTTTTTCACCCTTGGTGTCCGGCGGGGCCTTCAGAGGAGGAGGCGTCCTACGAGCCCGGACCCGTCGAGAGGGCGTCTGGTGTGTGTACGTTGGGTGTCGTGCCCATCGCAGGGAGGAGTCAGACTGCGGGAAGCCACGGTCAGCGCCGGGGTGCAGAGTCTTCGGGGAGGGTGTCGGCCCGTGGAGGAGCCACGGTCAGCGCCGGGGTGCAGAGTCCTCCGGGGAGGTGTCAGCCTGTGAGGGGCCACGTACAGCGCCGAGGACTGGAGCTTTCCGGGCCGGGATGGGTTGTCCCATGTTTGTGGTAGAAGGGGTGTAGCGTTAGGCAGTAGGGTTAGGGGTGTCAGCTACTGCCTCCTTTTAGGACGTAGTGGCCGGCACAGTGTAGGGTACTTGTCGTTGCCTCCCTTAGGGACGCAGCGACCAGTTTGGTAGTGGTCCCGGGTTAAAAGGGAAGGGTGAGTCCTGGGGAGAGGTGTGGGTGGTAGCGGTCGTTAAGAGATTAGAGTCCCTTTGGTAAATCCTTGTCCCTAGTAGTTAGTCGCCACGTGTGCGGGCTATCGCTGTGTCCCCAGGTCACAGTGATATACCGCAACTGGTGTTTTAGGTTAGGTTAGGGTCTTCCGGGTCTTTATCGTAGAGTAGGGTGAGTCAGCGGGAATTAGGATACTTGTGTGCAGTTGTAGATGTGCGTGAGTGGTGGCGCCATGGAGTGTGTGTGAAATAAAGAAGCGTGCGTGATTGTAAAACTGTGTTAGTGTGCTGTGTTGTCTGACCTAGTGTGTGATAGGCGTGGGTAAGGGTGGTAGGGCCGTCCGGCTTAGCGACCGTGACAGTGTGTCCACACAGATGCTAGCACGCTTGTGTACATTATGTTTGTACCTCTGTGTGTATGCCTGCGATTGAATATATTTGTATGTGTTACGTTCACTACACACACATACAATGATAAAGATAGCACAACCAACGTTAGGTAGGTACTCAAGGTCTGACCAGCGCATTGGGCTAATGCGTAGGTCAGACATCTGTTAAGTCGTAGCCACGAGACCCTCTTCTTCAATTCTCTCATCTTAGTTGTTAATTTATTTATCCATCATGCGCAGTGTGGTCTCAAAACTTAGCGGATGTGGTGTAGCATATATGGACTAATCCGCACGCAATGTTTTCTCCTTGATAAAACTGAAACTAAAACTGAAACTCTCTCTCTCTCTCTCTCTCTCTCTCACTCACACACACACACACACACACACACACACACACACACACACACACACACACACATGCGCTTGTACGCACTTACATACTTTAAACAACACAACAGTGTCAAGTAGTTACAACAAACAGACGTATCTAAAACAGCTACAAATTTGACAATGCGAAAACACAAAGCGTTTGTCAGAGTCAGGTGAAAGCAAGTGCACACACAGTCTGGGTCAGTGTATAGAAATCAGTTTGTCTGACGTCAACAGTGGTTGTGCAATACGCACATCAGAGTTCGGGGTTACCGCGGGTGTCAACCAGTAACTGGGGAGGAAAGGCAACTCTCTCTTTGGGCGCTCTTACTCTGGTGTGGAAAATTATTTTCTTTTGGAAACTGGGGTAAAAAGAAATGAGACACGAAAGCCCCATGAAAGCAAGAATGGTGGGAATGAATATAAGAGGGCAGAAGGATTTTTGAATAACGGTTCAAGCAGACGACAGGAAAATGAGAAGTGTGTGTAGACCGTGAATGCACGCCAAAAAGAAGAAGAAGAAGAAGAAGAAGAAGAAGAAAGGAGAGAAAAAAGGGGAAAAAAGAAAAAAGAGAAAGAGAAAGAAAAGAAAAAGCGGCTTCTAATCAGAAACGATATGCCTCAAGAGCTTGACTCAGAAATGATTTCTTCTTGTGTTTGTGTGCATCGTTTTGGGGGGTGGAAGAGGGAAGGGTGCGGGGGGGAGGGGTCTAATCCTTTGGCAAATGTTGTATACATAGCTTTGAGTTACCAGGAAGCATTCTATGGTTTCGAACCTGTAATGAGATTTGACGTGCAGTTGTCGAGTGCCAAATCAATGATCGTGTTTTCAGCTAAAGCTTGGGAACCACCCCAGTGCAAAGTTCGTTTAAGAGAACGTATTTTTTTGCCCTTGAAAACATTATTGTATATTGTCTAATAACTATCTCACACACACACACACACACACACACACACACACACACACACACACACACACACACACACACACACACACGCACGCACGCACGCACGTACACACACGTACACACACACATACACACACACAACACGCGCGTGCACGCGCATGCACATGCACGCACACACACACGCACATGCAACTACAATTTGAAATGTTCAAAGTATGAATGCATGCAATGCGGACTTTGCATGCACGTAAGCTTGTGCGTCTATGTACGTTTACATGCATGCGTTCACGGTCGTGTTTTAGTGCAGCGTACCCCTACGACTGTCTGTGTGTGTCAGAGAAATGGAAGAGCATATCTCATTTCTCTGGTGTGTGTCCATGTTTACAGCGTCCCAAATGTCAGCAGTGCATTCACTAGCCTACACCGATCCAGTGTCCCTGAAGTTCCGTCTGCCTGATTTAGGGGGTTATCTGATATGATTGATAGACCCGTTTCTCAGCGACTGACCCATGGTTTTGCTGACTCTGTAGGCGCTCCTCGTCTATCAGAAAGACGAAAGACGGAAGTAAAACTCTGAACTTGATTCCTCAGAACTCGAACAACAGGCCATTTTCCCAGAATGTCGATTGATTTTCATCGTACCTTTAAGCCTACGTTTGCAGACAACCTCCCCCACCTTCTCTGTCTGTCTGTCTCTGCCAATGTGTGTGTGTGTGTGTGTGTGTGTGTGTGTTGTGTGTGTGTGTGTGTGTGTGTGTGTGTGTGTGTGTGGTGCGTGCACGCGCGCGCGTGACTGCCGAGAAACACTCTTATGGCATCAACAAAGTCTCGACAAAAATGGGTTTGTTTGGCGAACTAACATAATGTAATGTTATTTAGTAGTTCCATTTAAATGACGAAAATAGCCGATGGAAACATCAAAAGGGAACTAAAACGTTGTCTTCAGAATTCTGTGACTAACCGACATTCTGAGAAGTTGCTCTTTCAGAATCCGACATCCCCAAAAATGACATTCCGAGTCAGTGAGACTGAAATGGTTCTTCCGAAATCCTACCCAATTCTCAGACACAACATTTTCGACACCATGTATTTTTTCCTTCTCCTCTTTCCCAGAATCCTACTCTTCCCAAATCTGGCATTCTCAGAGGGACCTAAGTGGTTCTTCCCACACCGAAATCCTGGCCCATTCTGAAACACGACATTCTGAACACCACACATTCACCCTTTCCCTCTTTCCTCAGTCAGTCTCCACGCCAAGTCAAGCTGGCATCGATTTTGTGGTTACATTATCAGAGTTACTGAACCCTATTACATCATGTCTGTTTGGTAGACAAACCAGAATTTTGGTCGCCGAGGTTGGATCAATGCCAGTAAATCGTTGTGTACGCAGCAATTCCTCCCCCCTCCCCCCCTCACTATCACCATCCTGCCACACGCACGCACGCACGCACGCACACACACACACTTTTTGCACAGAGAGAGAGAGAGAGAGAGAGAGAGAGACAGACAGACAGACAGACAGACAGACAGACAGACAGACAGACAGACTGAGACAAGGACAGGGACAGAGACAGAGACATTACAATTAGGCCTATAGTTCAAAATACATTACGAAAATCGGCGTTTTAAGGAAAACGGCCAATCTCTTTAGAAATCTTTATTGATTTGTTGGACACGAATTACAGAAATCTGTTGTTTCCGTCCATCTTTCTTACGTTCTGATAGATGATGTATATAGACCTAAATCTGCGCTGTCGTAGATTCACCGGCCTTTAAGAGAGGGGTCTATTAGTCATAACATCTAGCACTCTTATCAAACACACAGAACTTTAAGGAGACTGAATCAGTATAGACAGTTCATCAGCTTCTGTTACATGCTGCAATTTTGGACGCAAGGGAAATGTGGATACACAGAGACAGCCTACACATAGGCCAGCTCTGCACAAATACACGTTGCAGACGAATACAAGTAAAGACAGCTAACCATGTAGACATACGAATAACACACACACATGCTAATCTGCTGCCTGCAGGTTTACTCATATAGACGGACAGACTGTAGAAGACTTCCAAAATAATTGTTAGTGTGCGTGTAGGTCTTTGCGTGTGTGTGTTGTGGGTTTTGGGGGGCGGCGCGCGCGCACTGTGGTGTGTGTGTTGGTGTGTGTGTTGTGTGTGGGGGGAGTAGGGGGGGGTGGGGAAAAAGGGAAAGGGGGTTTTTGGGGAAACAAAAATGAATGTTCAAAAAAAATGAAAATTCCCCCTCGTATTTCCCCGGGGCTTGAAAAGCGCCTTCCCTCCCTCCCCCCCCCCCCCCCCCCCTTTTTTTTTTTTTTTTTTTAAACCGGGTTTGGGCCTTTTTCATGCAAATCGTGTTACTTTTCCCCGTACAATTCCCAGCCCGAAGTTTTTCCCTTATCCAAAGGGGGATCTAACGCCAAAGACCAAAGGAAAAAAAAAAAAAAAAAAGGTGGAAAATCGTGTCAATGTCCGGGCTGAAAACCAGCTGTGCTTTCCCCCGGGGGCCTTTTCATGATGTTCCCCTTTTACGTGCCCCTTTTTTTGTCTGCTCATTGTCACTCCAAAACCCCGCCTTTCCAAAGGCGCGGGGAAAAAAAAAATCCAAAAATTTTCATTCCCACCCTCCTTCGTCATTTTTTTTTTTTTTTTTAACCCCCCCCCCTCCCCTCCCGATTCAAGAACAAATCTATTTTTTTCCCTTTTTTTTTTACACGGGAAACATTTTTTTAAAAAAGGTCAAGGGGTTATCCTTCTTTTCATTTCTGTTTTACCCGATGATAACCTGGGGGCGTTTTGCCCCTTTCGAAGAGGGGGAAAAAAAAAAAAGGTCTCTTTTTTTCGACCTGTATTGCCACCCCTTGTGTCCAACTCCGCGAAAAAAAGTCTGGGGCCTTTCTGGGCTTATTTTCATGGACCTGGCAACAGAATTTGTCACACGCTGCACTTCAAATAGGGCATGCTTAGACTACGCCCTCGCTGTCACGACCTACATTACTGTGGGTGTTTTTTGTGTGTGTTGGTAAAAGGGGAAAAAGGGGGTTTCGGAAGAGAAGCGAGAGAACAAATAACAATAATCAAGTAATGCCTTTTTTTGAGTGCCGCCCCCTCCAATTCATTTTAAGCGCTACAAAATGGGGAAACGAATAAAACATTGCATAACACATACTGCAAATGAAAATGGTGGCAGTGCACAATGTTTTATCTAAAATCACTCACGCCCACCACCCCACCACATGACAAAAACGCACAAAATGGATGATTTTTATTGTTCTTTCGGTTTACTGGGGGGACCTGGCAAAAGGAACATAAGGGGCCCGCCACTAATTGGGGTTTTCCTTTCCCGGTTGCACACCGCGTCCAAATAAAAATTTTCCCTTTTCCCCCTCTGTGTGGGGGTGTTTTTTGTTGTGGGGTGTGTGTGTTGTATGAGGTGAATCATGAGAGCTTGTAATCAGGTGTTTTTGTTTTTGTTGTGTGTGTGTGTGTGTGAGCGCGGACACTTCGTAAGCGCCGCGCGTGCTGCTGCGTTGAGTTTTTTAGTTGTGTTGGGGGGAGGGGGGGGGGGAAGCTGTTTGGGGGCTTAAAAGGAAAAGGCAGGCAAACAAACGATCGGAGAGAGAGAGAGAGAGAGAGAGAGGGGGGGGGGGGGGGGGGGGGGGGGGGGGGGGGGGGGGGGGGGGGGGGGGGGGGGGGAAACAGAACAGGGACAGAGGGGACAGGAACAGGTGGGGGGGCCCTTTTTATTAAAAATTTTTTTCCCCAGGGCGCACCTTTGGGTTTTAAAGCCAACATCTTGGCGTGCCCTGACAAACCCGTCACAAACAAAAAAAAAACACGTTAAACTGCCCGGGGGGCCCAGGCCCCCCCCAGGCAGTAAGAGACTGGGGGCCCCTGTGGTCCTTCACTGCAGTTGTTCTTGCTGTTGGTGTTGTTGAAGCGTCGTAGAGCGTTTT
>CM065714.1:38475527-38478027 GCA_033310375.1 Conus canariensis
CACACACACACACACACGCATACATGCACACACTCACACATACACACACACACACACACACACACATACACAGGCACACTCTCTCTCTCTCTCTCTCTCTCTCTCTCTCTCTCTCTGTCTCTCTGTCTCTGTCGCTATCTCTCTTTCTCTATTTTCAGATATGACACTGAGTAGAGAGGCAAAATACTGAAGACAACACCCACACCCACACGTGCATGCACATACACTGTCTCTCTCTCTCACTCTGTCTCACTTACACACACACACACACACACACACACACTCACACTCACACACACACACACACACACACACAGATAGTGGTGGCATTTTCCTGGTTCCATTAATGATGTCATTAACTGAGCATTTAGCAGATTGTGGGCAGCTGCTCAGTTTCATCTTAAATACTGCTGAGGCAGCATTAAATATAATGTTTGCTGCATGGGCGGGAGGGGAGGTGGAAGAGAGGTTGTATTGCCATAAACTTTGTGACAGCTGGTATGTGTGACACATGGAAATCCCTATGCAAGCAGTCATTTGACCTGTGCGGTTAAATTTTTTACAGTAGGGTGAATCATTGATGCAGGTGCATTCTCACACACATATGTTCATACACACATGTACTATACACACACACACCTACACACACACACACACACACACATACACACACACACACACACACACACACACACACACACAAACAAATACACACACACACTGCTACTCTTGCCTTTTTTCCCAGTCACTTGGTGACCTGAAAATTCCTGCCTCAGGCACTTTTCTCTGTCAGTAATAGTCAGTTACATGTTATTTCATGTTAATTACATGCCAATATTTAGTATGAAATTCAGTTTTTTTAATAGACCACAGTTTCCCCCAAAATATTGAGCTGTATTAGTTCTAGGTGCCTTTTCATTGTTGCCTGTTTTGGAACAAGCTAACAGACTCATTAGTCAAACAGATGTCTCAGAACGAGTTCTTGAAGCACTCACTTGTAGCTTATGTAGTCATCCTGTGAAGAAAAAAGTTCATAAAACAGTGGAGGTTAATTATTTAAGAATATAAGTACGGTCTTGTTCCAGACCATACAAATTATTGTTTATATAATGACAATGGGCAAGTGAATTTCCATTAGTAACTCAACATACAGATTCTGCATAGTGAGTAAATGTCAGTTTTATGTGAAAAAAACAACAACAAAAAACGAAAGAAAGAACAGAAAAAAAGTGGGAAAAAATAGGAGGTTGGAGGCCCAACTTGAAAAAAAAAAAATTTTTAAATAAAGAAAAAAGATGGGAGGCTGGAGGATTGGACCAAAAAAAGTTTATAAATTAAATGTTTACATTCTGTGCATGGAAATAAAAAATACACAAAAATTGTAGTTTATGTACTGTACTTCAGCTGCCCCATGCTCTCAGTGTTATTTGACAAAAGAGAATAGATATGAGTGCGATATACAGTGATGTACAGGGAGTACAGCTTGGATCTCAGCAACTGCTGCTTCTAGTTCTATTATTGAAGTTGTTGGTCACTCTGCATGGAGAACCTGTGATTTTGATTCTGTTTTTTTTGTTGTTTTTGTTTTGTTTTGTTTTAATTCTCATAATTATGTTACTTTAAATGTCAGTATCTATTTTTAGTGATAACACATTACACTGATGAGAAAAACAACTCACACACATTTGCATGTTTGTTTGTACACACACACACACACACACACACACACACACACACACACACACACACACACACACACACACTTATGCACGTATACACACACATACATGCATGCACACACACATGCATGCACACACACATGCACGCACTCACACACACGCCTGTGTGCACACATATCATGCAAACACATATGCTTCCACTTCCACTAATCCACTATTTATGCATACAGTTACAGACATACATAAACACATTTGCACATGCATGCAAGCATGCACACGCACACACACACACACACATGCACACACACGCCTGCATGCACTCATGCATGCATACGTGCTTGTGCACGCTTGCACACACACACACACACACACACACACACACACACACACACACACACACACACCTGCCACACACACACACACACACACACACACACACACACACACACACACACTTATCGATGTAGCGGACTGAATTTTGAAAATATATTAAAAAAAAAAAGAAAAGAAACTGATGTCCAAATGACTCATACACCAGTGGTGGGTTTCCAGGCGGAAACTGCTGAAGTCGCTGAATCCCAACCGCCGGCAGCTGCAGATGTGGGACCCCGAGATAGTGGCTCTGAAACAGCAGGCTCTGATGGCCGAGATCTACTGTGAGTTCTGCCCCCCTGCCCCGCCTCACCAACACCTGTTGTCGTGTGTGAGATCAAACCCATTTTGGTGGGGAGAGAGGAGGAAAGCACTGGGAAGGGGGTTCTGGGGGAAGGATGGGGATGAGGAAGAATGGGGTGTGGTTAGATTGGGGGATGGGTGGGGGA
>CM065714.1:38483027-38498027 GCA_033310375.1 Conus canariensis
AAGTACATCCAGTATTGTTCAGGGAACAAAAATGTTTTAGAAAAGTAAGTTATCTTAAGGAGAGAATTTTTAACTGGCAGGTTATTTACAGGTGAAAAAAGAAAAAAAAAAATCTGTAATCGCAGGCAGTTTTAATATGGATGTAAATCTAGTATATATATATATATAAGAGAGAGAGAGAGAGAGAGTCTCATTTGATGTAAATGTAGTATTGGCAAACAGCAAATGTTTCAGAAATCAACAAGATGATTCAAAGGCTGACGTAAATCTAGTACACAGAAAGAGAAAGATACTTTTGGAAAAAAAAAAAGGCTATGCAAAGTCTTTAAAAGAGAGATATTATTTGGGAAGTAAATAAATTAAACCCTAGTTGAACACAGATTCAGAAGAGCAAATCTGAAGTAGGTCACTTGGAGCCTTTACTCTGCTGCACATTTGTGCTTCACAGTGTAATCGTCCTGGTACTTTTGAAAATAATCCTTGAAGAGCACGGTTATGAAATGTTTGGTATCTTGTGGTCAGAGGAAAGAATTAGTGTTCGTAGGACTGTTAACTCTGAGAGAGAGAAGAGAATCATACATTTAACGTATTCCGTATTTGCAGGCAGAGATTACCACATTTTCTCAAGTGGGCTTCTCTCTGTGTGACTGTTTGTGTTTAATGATTACAGATTTTGTTTGATTCGCTTTGTTCCAGTCGTCTGTTTTTATCAGACTTTGAGAGAGACATGTATTTAGTTTCAAGTATGTTTCTCTTTGGAGTCATCTTATTATTTCATCTAAAGAAAGGGCAGTTGTGACAAATAGATAGGCCTGCCTTGTCTTTATTCAAGGTGCATTCTGAAACATTTGTTGTATTGATTTTTTTTTAAATTGTTATTGACCTGTTGATAAAGTAGTCATGGTTCTTCTTTTCTTCAGTTTGATTTCTACTCATGTTAAGCTGATTCAATCTTCATTCTTCTTTTGTGAAAATTTGATGTTGATTATGATGTATATTAGCGTGAGTACAAGTCATGAACGCAGGCATTGTTGTGCAGCTGTGTCCTTCAACTTTGCGGTGGATCAGTACCATCCTCTGCGATCCTGGCAGGGGATGCGACCCCACTCTTGGACCGGCCCTGTCGGCCACAGCTGCCAATTAGGTTCGATGCCTGCTTTGTCTTTTCCTTTTTTATGCCAAACATAAGTCTGTCTTTTTATCAATCACTGTTCTGATAACCTTGGCCTACAATTTACCAAGCCTTTTTTTTTTTTTTTTTGATCTGCAAAGAAACCATTCGACCTCCCCTCCACTCTCACCTCCATCTCCAATAGCCTAACTTCTCTTCAGTTATGTCACACACTGTCTGGGACTCTTGCCTGTATACACTGAATCTTGGCAAGGTGGCAGTCCCCATCAGGTAAATTTACATAGATCAGTCAGTACCAGATGAGTTACATTGGGGCAGTCAGCACCAGGCAAATTACATTGCAAATTACATTAGGGCAGTCATCACCAGGCAAATTACATAAGGGCAGTCAGCAACTGGCAAGTTACATTAGGGCAGTCATCACCAGGCAAATTACATTAGGGCAGTCAGCAACTGGCAAGTTACATTAGGCCAGTCAAGTTACATTAGGGCAGTCAGCAACAGGCAAGTTACATTAGGACAGTCAGCAACAAGCAAGTTACATTAGGACAGTCAGCAACAAGCAAGTTACATTAGGCCAGTCAAGTTACATTACGGCAGTCAGCAACAGGCAGGTTACACTAGGATAGTCAGCAACAAGCAAGTTACATTAGGACAGTCAGCAACAGGCAAGTAACATTAGGGCAGCCAGCAACAGGCAAGTTACATTAGGAAAGTCAACAACAGGCAAGTTATAGGACAGTCAGAAACAGGCAAGTTACATGGGACCATCAGAAATGGGCATGTGACATTAGGGCAGTCAGAAACAGGCAAGTTACATCTGACCATCAGCAACAGGCAATGACATTAGGGCAGTCAGAAACAGGCAAGTTACATGGACCATAGCAACAGGCAAGTGACATAGGACAGTCAGAAACAGGCAGTTACATGGGACCATAGCAACAGGCAAGTGACATTAGGACAGTCAGAAACAGGCAAGTTACATTGGGGACATCAGCAACAGCATGTGACATTAGGACAGTCAGAACACAAGTTACTGGGACCATCAGCAACAGACATGTGACATTAGGACAGTCAGAACAAGGCAAGTTACTTTGGGACATCAGCAACAGGACAGTGACATTAGGACAGTCAGAAAACAGCAAGTTACATGGACCATCAGCAACAGACATGTGACATTAGGACAGTCAGAAACAGCAAGTTACATGGGACCATCAGCAACAGACATGTGACATTAGGACAGTCAGAAACAGGCAAGTTACATGGGAACCATCAGCAACAGGCATATGGCATTAGGGCAGTCAGAAACAGGCAAGTTACATGGGACCATCAGCAACAGGCAAGTGACATTAGGCAGTCAGAAACAGGCAAGTTACATGGGACCATCAGCAACAGACATGTTACATTAGGCAGTCAGAAACAGGCAAGTTACATGGGACCATCAGCAACAGGCATGTGACATTAGGACAGTCAGAAACAGGCAAGTTACATGGGACCATCAGAAACAGGCATGTGACATTAGGGCAGTCAGAAACAGGCAAGTTACATGGAACCATCAGCAACAGGCATGTGACATTAGGGCAGTCAGAAACAGGCAAGTTACATGGGACCATCAGCAACAGGCATGTGGCATTAGGGCAGTAAGAAACAGGCAAGTTACATGGGACCATCAGCAACGGACAAGTTACATTAGGACAGTCAGAAACAGGCAAGTTACATGGGACCATCAGAAACAGGCATGTGACATTAGGACAGTCAGAAACAGGCAAGTTACATGGGACCATCAGAAACAGGCAAGTTACATTAGGACAGTCAGAAACAGCAAGTTACATGGAACCATCAGCAACAGGCAAGTGACATTAGGGCAGTCAGAAACAGGCAAGTTACATGGGACCATCAGAAACAGGCAAGTGACATTAGGCAGTCAGAAACAGGCAAGTTACATGGACCATCAGCAACAGGCATGTGACATTAGGGCAGTCAGAAACAGGCAAGTTACATGGGACCATCAGCAAACGGAAAAGTTACATTAGGGCAGTCAGAAACAGGCAAGTTACATGGGACCATCAGAAACAGGCATGTGACATTAGGACAGTCAGAAACAGGCAAGTTACATGGGACCATCAGAAACAGGCAAGTTACATTAGGACCAGTCAGCAACAGGCAAGTTACATTTATGACAGTCAGCAACAGGCAAGTGACATTTGGACAATCAGCAACAGACAAGTTACATTAGGACAGTCACACTGGCAAGTTACATTAGGACAGTCAGCAACAGGCAAATTACAGCAGTCATTTTGGCACTTACCAACAGATGAAAGGTTGTGTGTGTGTGTGTGTGTGTGTGTGTGTGTGTGTGTGTGTGTGTGTGAGAGAGAGAGAGAGACAGACAGACAGACAGACGAAGTGTGTGTGTGTGTGGGGGGGGGTGTTGGTGAGAGACAGACAGACAGACAGAGAAGAGGTCGGGGGAGGAGCAGAAACAAGGGGATGGGGGATGGGAAGCCCAGTTGGTTGTTAACAAGTATGTGGTGAGAAAGAACAGAGAGAGAGACAGAGAGAGCATTCAGCCATAGGTCTGTGAGCATGTGTGAGTAGCAAATTAAGTGTCACACCACAGTCGTATTTGTCAGATGAGAGAATGGTGTTTGTGAGAGAGATCAATCAGGCACAGCTGTCTACATGGGTGAGCATATGTGACACACATGAATGAAATACTGCCTGCTGTTATTCTCAGTGTGTGTGTCTGTGGGTGGGTGAGAGAGAGAGAGAGAGATTATGTATGTGAGAGAGAGAGAGAGTGTGTGTGTGTGTGAGAGAGAGGGAGAGAGAGAGAGAGAGAGAAAGCGTGTGAGTGTGTATGTTTGTCAGATATAGAGTGTGTGCGTGTGTGTGTGTGTGTGTGTGTAAAAGATCATGATGGTGGGTGTTGTTTTTAATCCTTTGTATTGTAACATTTAGATTCAAAATGAGGAAATGTAGTATGCTGGTGTAGTAAAATGAAGTGGAATTAGTGTAATGAATTCTAAATTTTATAGTCTGTATGTCATCTCTTGAACTTAAATTATGCAGATTACATTTTTTTCTGAAATGCTTTTTGTTCAAGAATGTTTGACTCTAAATGTGTAGAAAGATGGATGTTGGTGACTTGCAGCTTTAGAATTTTACGGATTCATTTTTTTCTTTCTTTGATTCTTTAAACTAAATCAAAAGAAGCCACATGTGTGTTATGTTACTGGAGAAGAAAAAGGTGTATTTAAACTCAAAAGGACTGAAATTTTCTTTTGGGGCCGGCCAAATTTCAGGTTATCTAAATTTCAGGTTTGTCAAATAAGAACTTTGGGAGTTGTCAATCAAATTTCAGTTCATCCAAAGTTCAGGTTTGTCTAATAATTTGGGGACTTGTCAAACCTAATTTCTAGTATATCCGATTTTTTGCTCAGTTGTATTTGACTCCGTGTTTTTGTCTGTATAACTTTTGCATTGACCTTTCAGATTTTGCACCGAGCTCTACATCTTTGTTCCGTCCCGGGCGGTCAGAAAACTCCCAGTTTTCCTACAACTTGAGGAAGCCTTGATTGTATCTGAACGTGTGCCTCCATGCTCATCGAAACTCTTCAGTGCCAAAGTTACGACATCTCCCATGGAATGGGAACAGAGATTGTTACACGCTGTGATATAAGAAAAGTATTATGTTCATGTTGTCCTGGTTGGACAACTTCTTGGTGTTGCTTGTTGGACAAAGGAAGAGTTTAATATTTTTTTTTGTCTGAAGTTTTGTAAATTTCAGCTTTTGAGATGGTGCACATTGTATATGGGACACTTTGGCTGATTGAATTAGATGACCATGTTTCATCTAACCTGTTTCCATTTGACACATTTTGAAAGTTGTTGAGTGTTTACAGGAAAGGCACTAAACTTTGAACAGAATTTACACATGCAATTTCCCTACCTGAGTCAGCATATCATGTTCATGTGAAACAGGATAAGATAGACAGTAGTACATGGTAAGCAAATCTGTCTGCCCCATCTCATCACAAGGAGGCTACAAGAATGGTCATAAAGATTGGTAGCAGTCAGGGGATAAATACACTGAATAAAAAGCGCTTTGGTGTGAGTGTGTGTGTGTTTTAACTGAAATGTGATACTATTTCGATGGTAAATATTGCAATAACATGTTTTTAAGCATAGCAAGCATGGTGTTATGATTCAAAATAATCATGTGAAAATTTCTCAATTTCTAAGTGCCTTTTGTGCAGACACTATCGACTTTTTGTTAGTCTTTTCCTTTTGGGGTGACAATGGCAGGAATGCAGTGAATTCTTGCAAATGAACATTCAACAGAAACTTCTCCCTAGAGGGTCACAAGTTTGCCATGTACAGAGTGGATTAGAACTTTTTTTTTTTTTCAAATTAAAAAGTGCCTTCTTTGCCAAAAATTAGGATTGTTTACTTTTGTGAAATATTTCGTTCAATTATACTTTGTCACTTGTTCTGTGAAGCGAGGGGAACTCAGGGGGTCGATGTTGTTTGCAGAGTGAAGCCATACTGCCATGAGAGGAGATGTGGAATGAGTGTGCAGCAGGTAGACTCCCAGACCTGTCCCATTAGTTGTTCAGTTGAAGGCAGCATGTGATGTTTAATGCCATGGACATAGGGCTTGGAACTGTGTTCCATCAGAGGGTGTCTCTAAGATGCATTTGTGGGGGAAAAAATTGTTTGTGTAGGGTATCTGTCAGAAAAGGGTGAAATAGGGGATCATCATTGTTATCTGTTTGTATTGGATGTGTTCTGTCTTTGGAAATATGTCCTAACCATGCATTTGGGATGAGTTGCTGGTAGCGTTGATGTTTCTTCTGATTTTGTTGCATTTAGAAAGAATTAAATGTCATTTCCGTCCTTTTTTTTTTTTTAACTTTGACATATGTTCAGTCAGTGGCAGTTTATAGAAAAAAATATGCCTTTGAACAGAGTTGTTATTGCTGATGTCCCAGTTTGATTTGATCAAGAATATTGGAATTATCATTTCCAACCATATTTCAATGGGCATGGAAATAACATGTTTTGTTACTATTTTATACGAGTTTTTATTGACTTGTTGCTAGTGCTGACTTTGGGTTCGATATCTGTTGTTAAAAGGAAACATGGTGTGATGAGTTCCATCCTGTCTTCATAAGGGTGTGTGTGTGTGTGTGTGTGTGTGTGTGTGTGTGTGTGTGTTTCAAGCAGTGTTGCCTTTCATTTTTAGCATGCCGTGAGGAGGTCTAGAACAGAAGAGAAAGTAGTCTAGATTTGTGTATTTTACACTTCAGCTCACGTCAGATAGTGGTGGTCTCTGAAGTAACAGTGCTGCTGCATGAGTGTTGCATGTGTAGTCTGGATAAAATGACATTCCATTTCCCTAACACACACACACACACACACACACACACACACACACACACACACATATACACACACACACTTTACTCTCTCACTATCTTTCACACACACACACGAACACACACACACACACAACACACACATACAATGCGCATGCACACGCACACACACACACACACACACACACACACACACCCCCACAGACAGAGAACATCTTTGTTTAGAATCACTCGGTGTACATAGACATTGGATTAAAGAACTGCTTAACAGAATAATCAGCTTGCTGACATCCGTTTACTTCAATCTCAGGCCAGTACAAGGACATTTTAGTGCAGTGATGTTTCGCTCCAGAGAGTACCATCTCTGTAGCCTCATGAACTGGTTGTAGAGGATGTTGTTCCAGCAAGACAGTTGATGTGCTGAACTGTAGTGGAGACAGAGGCACACTTCCATAGGCTTTGTGCATATGTCTTTTCGCAAGAAACCATGAATTTGGTTAAAACAGACAGAAAGATCAGTTCTGTGCGTACAGATGTAAATTTGAATTTGATGGTAGGGCGATGAAAAGTATTTTGTACACATCCATTCATGAAGATGTTGTCTAGCTATCTTTTGTAGAGGTGTTCACCGATGTTCACAAATCTTGTTAGGGATGGTGTGTTTTATTTAGTTTAGTTACCACATGAACAGATTTGAAAAGATTGAAGAAATGTGCCATAAGGTACATATTGTAGTGTCCTGGAATTTTGTTGCGGTAGCTTTGTCTCACAGACTTCCGAGGAGTTCTTTCATCACAGCATCTTGTGTGGCTTGAATCATGACCTCAAGTGTTGATGCATTGCTCAAGGTCTAGCTTCACACGCACAAAATACGTCATCAACTGCAGTGTCTTTTGTTTCACAAAAGTTAGCACAGCTCCCAACTATGACAAATTTTCAGTATTTTGTGCTGATTTTAAAACGTAGCACAAAATTACGATATTTTTCAATATCACGCTAATTTTGAAAGAAAAAAAAAGCAAAGCAAGAAAAAAAAGGCTGATAAAGAAAGAAAAACTAAAATAGAAAAAGACAAAAATGAAAAGATCAGTGTTGGTCTGTTGCTAAGGTATGTGTTCGGTCTGAATACAGTATGTTGGTCTATTGCTAAGGTATGTGTTTGGTCTGAACACAGTACTTTATATGTGCACCAACCTGTTTTGGTGTAAAAGAACTGTGCCTTCTGGCTATAATCATCATGATTTCGGGAAAGGGGCGCACTTTTCTCTGGTACCTTCTCTCTATTGGGATGACTGATTTTGCTCTCCAAAGGCTTTAAACCTGGGTGTATAGAGTGTTGAAGTGCAAGGGATGATATCTGATATTTCTTCTGTGAATGATGTTCAGCATTGCGTTAAGTAACTTAGAAGTTGTAGGGTTTGTTCATGTAATCAGCGATTTGAGGTGTAAAAATCAGGAAAGTGTTCCATTTTTATAATGTAATGCTTGTGACAGATGTTTCTCTTTTTTAAATTCTGTAACAAGTGCAAACTGATGTAAGCATTTCATTGTTTACAAAATCATTTATTTAAGATTTTAAGTCCCGTTAATATGAGACAGTGCAAGATGAGTGCATATGTAGTATGATGGGTTAAACGCCAACAGTAATTATTATAATTGTGATAATGAGTCTGATAGTCTGTCAGTCACAGGAATGAAGGTCAGAGCTGACTGAAATAATGATGGCAATAATGATGGTGGCAATGATGAAAATTATAACTAGAAAATAAATAAGTAGAGAACATGAAAGGGTAACCACAGACCCCGTAAGGGCTCCCAGTCAAAGTGCTGAGTCAAAATGCTGTAGGTTTGTGGGTCATCATGATCAATCAACCTTTTGCCATTTACACTGCTTGTCAAATCTAACCTTCAGCCATGTGCTGCCATATATGATTGGGGAGAGTGTCAGGAGGTTAGAGGAAGGAAAACCATAAATGAATCAGTATGAAGGAGGTTAGGGGAAGGAAAACCATAAATGAATCAGTACGAAGGGAGGTACATGTAGGTGGTGGTGAGGGAGGATCAAAACACTGTTAACAGCATTTTGAAAGCAGGATGGCAATGGGCAGCAGTTGAAGCAAAAGAATTAGAGTTGTCTGACTAGGCTGCCAAAATTGTTTGGGAAGGGTTGATAGATTTAAAATGCATTGCAATCTCTCTCATTCTGCTTTCTCTATCCTGTCTGTCTGACTGTCTGTCTGTCTGTCTGCCTGTCTGTCTGTCTCTTTTTTTTCTGTCAACAGTTACAATATGAAATCTGTAAAGAAGAATCAGATTTTTACATATGCATCAAGACTAGTTCTTGCAGGTTCAGGTTTGATGATGGGAAAAGCAATTAATATTGAGCATGACAGTCAAAGTACTGGATGACTTCCTGGTGAACATAACGACAGACAGACAAATTGAAGTAAAAGAAAGGGATGTACAACTCTTTTGATGTATGTGTTCGGAATGCAAGTGTGAGATACTCTAAACATGAAAGTTCACATATCCATGCATGTATGTACGTGTATTCTTTTATTCCTATTCCTGTTGCATCTGAACAAATAATGCTTTCAGTTTCAGTTTCATCAAAGTGTCATGGCATGCGACTAGTCCATATATGCTACACCACATCCACAAAGTTTCGAGACCAGACTGTGCATGATTTAACGCTGATGGGTAAGTGAATTAGAGGCGAAGATGAGAGAATGTAAAAGGTGGGTTTCATGCTTCAAGTTAGCAGATGTCTGACCTACGCATTAGCCCAGTACACTGGTCAGACCTTGCGATACTTAGTTTGTGTATTTTTCAGTCTTTCTCTTAACCCTTTTAGCGGCAGTATGTCAGTATCTCAAAGGCAAGGCTTTTAGCTGATGCTGCAGTTCTGCACCAAACCAACATCACTGTAAGATCAACAGCTCTTTCTTGCAAGACATAAAGACAACACAGTGTATTTGTTAAAATAGTATCGTTTTCATTTTAAAGAGGGAGATGGGAGAGTTGTTTTTGGGAGTGAGGAGTTTTCAAGCATATAGAAAGAGTGACTGTCAAGGTGTAAATGGCGTTGAGGTGTGTTGGGGTCCAGGAACTCCAGGAATGAAAGGCTCAAGGGTGGGTTGGTTGGCTGGTGGTTTTTGTAATTACAAATTCCCAGCCTGTTAATTAAGGAAATCAGCACTGACATCAGATCTGCATTTCTATGCATTGTCTTTGACGGTGTTCAAATTAAGATACTTGCGTATTATGTATGCTGTTGAATCATATGATTGGCAATAAAAAAGATATGGTAAATCAAATATTTGCACACACTACTTGGTAAAAGTTTGTTTTGTTTGAACTTCTTCGTTTGTGTGTGTGTGTGTGATGATCACACATGCTTTGTAATTGGCCTGTGATCCACCTTAGGATGAAAACAGAGCAACATTAAAGGATTAAAACAGCTTGATGCTATACTACATCATGTTCACAGATGTTATATAAGTAGCCTATGTGAGCCATCTGTGCAATGGATTGTCACGACCATGGAAAAAGAAAGAGAATCGCACACACATCTTCCTTCCACACACACACACACACACACACACACACACACACACACACATATGCACACATGCACACACACACATACCATGTACACATTTACCCAAGCTCTCAGGTCGCTCTCTCCCTGTCTCTCTCTCTCTCTCTCTCTCTCTCTCCTCTCTCCACCTCACACACACACACACACACACACACACACACACACACACACACACACACACACACACACACACACACATCCATACAGTCATGCATGTGTATACTTTCGCAGGCACAGACTATACATATATATCCACCCATACGAATGCATGTACACGCCTTGAAATATACATGTGTACACCACACCTAAGCGTGTACACACACACACACACACACACACACACACACACACACACGCACACACACGCACGCGCACATGCACACACATGCATATATATTTTCATATACATGCATATAAACATTAATGCTCGACGAAATAAATTGTGGTCCAGTCATACTTAAAAGGCAACAAACGCAACCTGTAGGCACACAGACACAGGTGCAGTACAGTCATACATTAAAAACAAACAACAAAAAAAAAGCAAAAAAAAAAAAAAAAGATTAAACGTGCATGCACACAGATTTAAGTGCTCACACACACACGCACACACACACAATCACACACACACGTGCGCACGCGCATATGCGCACGCACGCTCCCGCAGATACAGTCATACATTGCTTGTACATATCGAGCCAAGGCGCAGCTGTTCAGTGCGCAGATACAGTCATACATTGCTTGTACATTTCCAGAGCAAGGTCGTCACGCAATTTTCAGCTGCTAAGTTCTTCCTGCTGACTGCAATTTGCTGTTTGAAGACCTGTGTTTTCTGTCTCGATCTTACAATTTAAACAAAATGAAAGCGGAGGAGGATGCTAAGATCTCTCATCTCTCTCTCTCTCTCCATCACTCTCTCTACTCTTCATTCTTCTCCTCTCTCTTCTCCCACCCCCACACCCACCTCCAAACTCGAGTAGATTAAATATGTAACATATCGAATCAACAATTATTCTTTTAAACCATTCATTGCGAAATGCAAGCACTGCGGTGCTTCCATAGTTTAATGTATACGTTATACGTACACACTGGTTCGCGGCTCGCTCCCTTAGACTCTCACACATCCTCACACCCCAAAGCAGTAAGCACGTGTACTGACTGATGCACGCATGCAGAGACAAAAGGGTGCACATGCACGGTCACGTATCACTGAATGCACATTACATTCGCGTACACTTTCACACAAGCCCAGTACAACTTCTTGTTCTTGTTGTTGTTGTTGTTCTTCTTCTTCTTCTTCTTCTGTCACATTTCAGGCAGCATGGTGTGTTTACTCGCCACTTAACTGCAAAATCGTATGCAGCTGGCAAGCAAATCTGAAACGTTCAGACTTTTGTTTTATGATAGGATTAAGAGACAGAGACAGAGGTAATTTAGTGCATGTCGCACCCCTTCTTTCCTCTGCTGGCTAGTTGGTACGTTTATTTAGTGTGTTCGTCTGTCTACCTTCAGTCGATCATTTCAAACTGAATAAAGATGAATTATATCGTGTACTCAGCGTATTAATGTTATCATCATTAGCAAGAACGTTTCATACACATGATCAAATAAACGCTATCAACAAATAATTATTCGTATCAGAACATCTACGTCGCAACACACAGACACGAGCAAACACAGTGCACTGAACGCTCCACTATCGAACATTATCCCTCCCCATCATTCAATTCGGACTTCTTACACCCCGTCTCCACCCATCCCCCAGCTCTCAATAAAAAAAAAAAAGAAAAACGATTATTGATAATTAATCAACAGGTAAACGCATGCAAGCAAGCACATATCATATCCCAAATAAAACAGACCTATGTTTACTTGTGAACTATATTTGTTGACGGAGGGTGTAGGATGAGGTGGGTTCGGACTGACGACAACAATAACAACAAACACTACAGGCTTGATGATTGTCGATCAGTACATAATGATGGGGACCATGTGTGGCGTGAAATATATCCTCTCTATTCAGTTTGTCAGCGCACAACATTAATGATTACTTTATTATTGATGATAATAATCGATCATTGATGACTAATAATAAGCCCTGTAGAGGGCTCACTTTCTCACTCCATTAGCAGTCTCTTTCCTCCATGGATGCAAGCAAGCCACAGCACAGATCTCTCTCTCTCTCTCTCTCTCTCTCTCTCTCTCTCTCTCTCTCTCTCACACACACACACACACACACACACACACACACACACACACACCACACATACACACACACACACACACACACACATTCTCCCTCTCTCTGTCTCTCTCTCTCACTGTCTCTCTGTCTCTGCTCTGTCCTCTATCTCTCTCTCTCTCTCTCTCTCCTCCCCCCCCCCCCCCCCCGCCCTCACCAACGATGTCTGCTGCTCTATCGCGGCTGTGCAGTTGTGCTTCAGTATCCTCAAACAGGCCTGTATCAACAGAGATACCATTCCACCCCACATCGACTCTCACTCACACTGTTGAGATCCGATCCCCCCCCCCCCCCCCCCCCCCCCCCCCCATAAGTGTTGAACTTTTACATATTTTCATTGGTCTCTACCTGTTGTTTAAATGGAAACATTTGGGGGAGGGGGGGGGGAATGCCTGAGAAGAGTGCTTGATTTTTTGTTTTATGATTGTTTCTTAATTCCACTAGAAAACGGCCATACACGGCTTATCACTGTTTATCTTACACATTATAGATGTCGCTGATAAGAACTGATTCAATTGCCTTTAACACCACTACTGCTCTCATGTCCCCGTCTTCAAGGCTTGATTGAGTAGATGGTTGACCTGAAATTATGTAGACTACAACTCATATCCGCCGTTTCATTAGTGAGATTAACGTCATGCTAGCCTGAGGCTGTTAATGACAAGATGTTTCCATGGAGTCTTTGTCTATGTCATGTCTGAATAGGGTATTGGTTTGCTTGAAGTTTTGTTTCGCGTTCTAATCTGTAAGGAATACCAGACTGAACGGAGTACTATAGAACGTATGAAGTCTGTATGGAGCAGTATAGTCTGTATAAAATCTGTATGGGGTTCTCGTCTGCATGAAATCTGTATGGAACATTATAGTCTGTACAAAAATTGTGTGAAAGTACTATAGTCTGTATGAAATCTGTGTGGAACATTATAGTCTGTACAAAAACTGTGTGAAAGTACTATAGTCTGTATGAAATCTGTATGGAACATTATAGTCTGTACAAAAAATGTGTGAAAGTACTATAGTCTGTATGAAATCTGTATGGAACATTATAGTCTGTACAAAAACTGTGTGAAAGTAGGCCTATATTGTCTTATGAAATCTGTATGGAGTACCATTCTGCATGAAGTCTGAATGGGGCACTGTTCTGTTGAGTTGTGATCTACATGAAATTTGTGTGGCATACGAATAGTCTGTATGAAAGCCGTATGGAGTTGCACAGTCTGTGTGAAAATTTTTATAGATTTTAATAGTCTGCATACAGTCTGTACGGAGTATTGTAGTCTGTCTTCAGTTTGTATAGATTACTATAGTCTCGTTTAAAGTTATAAAGGGTTCTAGTGAGAATGAAGTACGTACAGAGCACTATAGTCTGTATGATGTCTGTGCAGTACTTGTCTGTATGAAATCTGTATGGAGAACTAGTCTGTATGAATCTGTATGGATAATGGTCGGTGTTAAGTCTGTTTGAAGTTGCGGTCTGTATGAAGGCTGAACGGATTATTAGTCTGTGTGAAGCTTGTATGGAATATAACAGCCAGTATGATGCCTACAAGGAGCGCCTGTCTGTATGAGGTCTGTGTGGAGTACTACAGACTGTATGATGCCTGCTTGAAGTACTAGTCTGTATGAAGTTTGTTTGGAGTTCAACAGCCTGTGTGATGTCTACATGGAGCGCTGGTCTGTATGAAGTTTGTGTGGACTACAATAGCCAGTTCGATGATGTTTGGAGTTCCAGTCAATTTGAAATCTGCATGAATATTAGTCTGTGTGAAGTCAGTATGACGTAATAGTCTGTACGAGGTAGTAGTCTGTATGGAGTCTTCATGATGTAGGCTAGTAGTTCGTCGGGAGTGTATGCATCACTGTATGAAGACTGTAAAAGGTATAAGTCTGCATGAAGCCTGTATGGGGAACTAGCCTACATGAAATATGTATGGGGTCGTGGTCTATGTGAAGTCAGTCAGTATGGAGTAGGCCTACTAGCCTGTATGAAGCCTATCTGGACTCATCATATTCTCCTCGTGACTTTGAACTTTTGGTTGCAGGCACCACGTTCGGCCTGTCTTCAAATCATGGGAACTAATGAAACAGCAACATAATGTGGGTTTTCCTGTGATTTATTTTTTTCCCACACGATTGAAAATGAAGCGTCTGTAAGAGGAAAATAACTGAGTAAGGGAGGGAAGCGCGTCTGACGACTGTGTCCAGAGGTACAGAATAAGCGCAAAACCCTGTGCATTCGCGGTTGCATTCATAACTGTTTGTACCATCTGTCAGAAAATGACTCTGATCCCTCGCTTAAACACATTCACTACACAGTCAAGGTTTTGAGGCATGCACATCTGGCTCAGACCCAGTAGTAATGCTTGTTTGTTTGGCTATAGTTTTGATGTGCAAGCGTAGTCTACCTGACCCCATTTTTCTCTCTTTTGCTGCAGTTTTCACGTCCAAGTCATTGTGCTACACTCATTCCACCTGAAGACAAGGAGTCCACGAGTCTTTGTATTTCTACTACAGCATTTACTCAGTGTTAACCACAATACCAAAACGGATTTCTTTCTCGAATCCAGAAAAAACAAAATCAGAGAAACAGGGTGATTTTCAACTATTCGAATGGTATCATTACCACCTGATCTCTACCCTAACCCAG
>CM065714.1:38503027-38513027 GCA_033310375.1 Conus canariensis
CACACACACACACACACACACACACACACACACACATTGGCAGAGACAGACAGACAGAGAAGGTGGGGGAGGTTGTCTGCAAACGTAGGCTTAAAGGTACGATGAAAATCAATCGACATTCTGGGAAAATGGCCTGTTGTTCGAGTTCTGAGGAATCAAGTTCAGAGTTTTACTTCCGTCTTTCGTCTTTCTGATAGACGAGGAGCGCCTACAGAGTCAGCAAAACCATGGGTCAGTCGCTGAGAAACGGGTCTATCAATCATATCAGATAACCCCCTAAATCAGGCAGACGGAACTTCAGGGACACTGGATCGGTGTAGGCTAGTGAATGCACTGCTGACATTTGGGACGCTGTAAACATGGACACACACCAGAGAAATGAGATATGCTCTTCCATTTCTCTGACACACACAGACAGTCGTAGGGGTACGCTGCACTAAAACACGACCGTGAACGCATGCATGTAAACGTACATAGACGCACAAGCTTACGTGCATGCAAAGTCCGCATTGCATGCATTCATACTTTGAACATTTCAAATTGTAGTTGCATGTGCGTGTGTGTGTGCGTGCATGTGCATGCGCGTGCACGCGCGTGTGTGTGTGTGTATGTGTGTGTGTACGTGTGTGTACGTGCGTGCGTGCGTGTGTGTGTGTGTGTGTGTGTGTGTGTGTGTGTGTGTGGGGTGTGTGTGTGTGATAGTTATTAGACAATATACAATAATGTTTTCAAGGGCAAAAAAATACGTTCTCTTAAACGAACTTTGCACTGGGGTGGTTCCCAAGCTTTAGCTGAAAACACGATCATTGATTTGGCACTCGACAACTGCACGTCAAATCTCATTACAGGTTCGAAACCATAGAATGCTTCCTGGTAACTCAAAGCTATGTATACAACATTTGCCAAAGGATTAGACCCCTCCCCCTCCGCACCCTTCCCTCTTCCACCCCCCAAAACGATGCACACAAACACAAGAAGAAATCATTTCTGAGTCAAGCTCTTGAGGCATATCGTTTCTGATTAGAAGCCGCTTTTTCTTTTCTTTCTCTTTCTCTTTTTTCTTTTTTCCCCTTTTTTCTCTCCTTCTTTCTTCTTCTTCTTCTTCTTCTTCTTCTTCTTCTTTTTTGGCGTGCATTCACGGTCTACACACACTTCTCATTTTCCTGTCGTCTGCTTGAACCGTTATTCAAAAATCCTTCTGCCCTCTTATATTCATTCCCACCATTCTTGCTTTCATGGGGCTTTCGTGTCTCATTTCTTTTTACCCCAGTTTCCAAAAGAAAATAATTTTCCACACCAGAGTAAGAGCGCCCAAAGAGAGAGTTGCCTTTCCTCCCCAGTTACTGGTTGACACCCGCGGTAACCCCGAACTCTGATGTGCGTATTGCACAACCACTGTTGACGTCAGACAAACTGATTTCTATACACTGACCCAGACTGTGTGTGCACTTGCTTTCACCTGACTCTGACAAACGCTTTGTGTTTTCGCATTGTCAAATTTGTAGCTGTTTTAGATACGTCTGTTTGTTGTAACTACTTGACACTGTTGTGTTGTTTAAAGTATGTAAGTGCGTACAAGCGCATGTGTGTGTGTGTGTGTGTGTGTGTGTGTGTGTGTGTGTGTGTGTGTGTGTGAGAGAGAGAGAGAGAGAGAGAGTTTCAGTTTTAGTTTCAGTTTTATCAAGGAGAAAACATTGCGTGCGGATTAGTCCATATATGCTACACCACATCCGCTAAGTTTTGAGACCACACTGCGCATGATGGATAAATAAATTAACAACTAAGATGAGAGAATTGAAGAAGAGGGTCTCGTGGCTACGACTTAACAGATGTCTGACCTACGCATTAGCCCAATGCGCTGGTCAGACCTTGAGTACCTACCTAACGTTGGTTGTGCTATCTTTATCATTGTATGTGTGTGTAGTGAACGTAACACATACAAATATATTCAATCGCAGGCACACACACAGAGGTACAAACATAATGTACACAAGCGTGCTAGCATCTGTGTGGACACACTGTCACGGTCGCTAAGCCGGACGGCCCTACCACCCTTACCCACGCCTATCACACACTAGGTCAGACAACACAGCACACTAACACAGTTTTACAATCACGCACGCTTCTTTATTTCACACACACTCCATGGCGCCACCACTCACGCACATCTACAACTGCACACAAGTATCCTAATTCCCGCTGACTCACCCTACTCTACGATAAAGACCCGGAAGACCCTAACCTAACCTAAAACACCAGTTGCGGTATATCACTGTGACCTGGGGACACAGCGATAGCCCGCACACGTGGCGACTAACTACTAGGGACAAGGATTTACCAAAGGGACTCTAATCTCTTAACGACCGCTACCACCCACACCTCTCCCCAGGACTCACCCTTCCCTTTTAACCCGGGACCACTACCAAACTGGTTGCTGCGTCCCTAAGGGAGGCAACGACAAGTACCCTACACTGTGCCGGCCACTACGTCCTAAAAGGAGGCAGTAGCTGACACCCCTAACCCTACTGCCTAACGCTACACCCCTTCTACCACAAACATGGGACAACCCATCCCGGCCCGGAAAGCTCCAGTCCTCGGCGCTGTACGTGGCCCCTCACAGGCTGACACCTCCCCGGAGGACTCTGCACCCCGGCGCTGACCGTGGCTCCTCCGCGGGCCGACACCCTCCCCGAAGACTCTGCACCCCGGCGCTGACCGTGGCTTCCCGCAGTCTGACTCCTCCCTGCGATGGGCACGACACCCAACGTACACACACCAGACGCCCTCTCGACGGGTCCGGGCTCGTAGGACGCCTCCTCCTCTGAAGGCCCCGCCGGACACCAAGGGTGAAAAAAGGCCTGGTGCAGCGCCCTCTCACAGGACGCCTGAACAGGGACGAGGAACCAGTGCCGGAGAACTCCCGGAAGAGCACCGGTAGCTGGAGGAGAGCTGCCCCACAGAAGGCAGACGGCCTGGGTGGTCTCCCTCTCCCGGGAAAACAACAGGTACTGGAAAGCGCCGCTCACCTGCCGGCACGCGGCAGTAGACTGCGGTGATCTGGCCCCAGCCTCAGGACGGAACAGGATACCTGCTGACACAACTGGACATACAGATGATCAACCACACCAGTTCTGCAACTGGCTGACAGTGGCTGCCAACAAGGACGACACCGACTCAGCACAGGCCAAGGGCACCCAAACCCGACGAGGACCTGGCACTAACTATGACTCGAAGTCACTCTTCAAAACTAACGGCGCTGCCGCCGCACCTACAAGGAGCACGTCCTCGAACGAACACCAGGGACCGAAGTGAAGCTACCCCAACGCATTCCGCCCTGGTCGGAATCAAGCGAACTCTACTCACCACACAAAACAACAACTCACAGACTTGACAACACAACAACAACCGATATCCTGCCCCGCCTTCTCTGGTATAGAACCAAAGTAACAAAAGGGTAACAATCGGGAACGAAACCAACCTCCTCCTACCACTCCCTCAATAAATGAAGACTGGAAGGCAAAAATACTGTATGTCCTACTTCACCTGCCCCCTACCTAGCCTAACCTTACTACCTAACCATGAGGAACTTAGCCTAACTGTAGCTAACTAAACCCCAACCTCACATACGCGCGAGCGCACACACACACACACACACACACACACACACACACACGCACACGCACACACGCGCACACACACACACGCGCTCGCACGCTCTCTATCTTGAACCACCACTACTCTTAAACACATGGACGTACTGATTTAGTACCGCCGATCGGTGACACACCCCCCTGCCTAAGTTTTAACCACAGGTTAAAGCCAACAACAACTTCTCACTCGATCGGCGTTTTAGCCACACTCTACCTATAACAATCCAATTCCCCATCACTCATTCTGTCCTACTGTTACTTTTGATGCACACCAAAACTTCCATCCCAACAACATCAACTTTTAAATACATCAACAACCACAGGTTACATTAATCAACCTGGACTAACTCTGCCTCGCACGACCTTAACGCAGGCACTTATGGGCAGCCGTTACACTACGCACCACTTATGAATTTTATAACTGAGGCTGCTCTGATTACGCACAACTGCTATGTAACACGTGCTACAAATACCACACCCTCAGTAACACCTTGCTACGCCAATAACACATGCATAGCTTCGACGATGTCAACCTCTCACGACACAGGTTAACGGAACCCTCAGGTTTCCTCTCCCTCTCTCTCCCTCTCTCTCTCTCTCTCTCTCTCTCTCTCTCTCTACGGCAAGCGACTCAAGAAGTCTGCCGCCACATTGTCCTTTCCAGACACTGCCTGCACCGTAAACTGAAATGGCTGCAGCTGCAGTGCCCACCTTGTGATTCTCCCACTAACAGACTTCATCTTTTCTAAGTATTGGAGTGGGGAATGATCTGTCTGGACAATGAAGGGGGTCCCATACAAATACACCTGGAACTTTTGTATTCCCCACACCACTGCCAGACACTCCTTCTCTACTATAGGGTAATTCTGCTCTGCAGGGCTTAATTTTCTACTGGCACATGCTACAGGGCGCATCTCTTCAGGGTACTGCTGACACAGTATAGCTCCCACTCCCATTTCTGATGCGTCAGTCTGGAGCACAAATGTCAAACCTGGTACCGGCAAATTACAGACGGGAGGTTGGCAGAAGTGCTGCTTCAGAGCTTGGAACGCACGTTCGCACTCGTCGTCCCATTTCACCTGCCTGGTTGTTCCC
The DNA here is from genome assembly GCA_033310375.1 of Conus canariensis. Classification (NCBI taxonomy): domain Eukaryota; kingdom Metazoa; phylum Mollusca; class Gastropoda; order Neogastropoda; family Conidae; genus Conus; species Conus canariensis. The sequence continues at coordinate 38,507,773 of CM065714.1, forward strand.
TTAGTGAGATCAGTAAGGGGCTTGGCAAGGTCAGCAAACCGGGGCACAAATTTCCTGTAGTACCCCACTAATCCCAGGAATCCCCGCACCTGCCGTTTGGTCTCAGGCCTAGGCGCATCCATAATGCGGGTCATTTTATCCTGCTCAGGCCATATTTTCCCTGCACCTATCCTGTGCCCTAAGTAGGTGATTTCCCTTCCTCCCAGCTCACACTTTGAAGGCCGGGGCTGACAAAGAACATTCCTTGAGTCTCTGGAACACACGCCTGAGAACCTCTATATGGCTGTCCTGATCAACTGTGGCCACCAGGATATCATCAATGAAATTATCGACATCCGGGCTCTCAAGTGGCTGCAATAGTTTTCTCATCATGCGCGTGAACACTGCCCCTGAAGTACACAGTCCAAATGGCATAACCTTCCACTGGAATTGTCCTTCCGGTGTAGCAAAAGCAGTCTTCGCGCGGTCCTCTCTACTCATCGGGATCTGCCAATACCCCTTAGCGAGGTCGATCTTGCTGAACACCTTCTCTCCAAGCTTGGCGAACAGGTATTCGATATCCGGCATGGGTTCAGCATCGAACTGTACGATGCGATTCAACCTCCTGAAATCCACGCAAAACCTGATCTTCCCATCCTTCTTAACTAGTACGATGGGTGAGCAGTATGGCGACGTCGATGGCTCAATCGCACCCATCCTGATCATGGCTTTAACCTCCTCCCTAACCGTCTCTCGTTGCGCAAAAGGCACTGGGTATGGCTTCGACCTGATAGGGATGTCTGACGTCAACTTGATGCTGCACGTTTCTAGGTTTGTGCATGAGGGCACATCAGTCAGTACTTCCTTGAATTCGGCCACTAACTCGTGCAACTTCCTAGTAAAGTGCTGGTTTTCAGCAAGTACTACCACATCCTTAGGGCCTTCTGTGGCCTCCAAGGGAATGGTAGGAATGTCCTTGCTCATCAAGGGAGTTACTGTTTCCTCTTCAGGCTCCTCCGGCACAACAACCGCAGCTACCGAGGCTGTTGGATCTGCAGCGCGCTCGATGAATGACTTTAGTAGGTTTGCGTGGAAAATCTTCGTCTTTCCCCCTACTGCTATGCGGTAATCTGCTTCACCCACTCTTTCTAGTACTGTATAGGGACCCCTCCATGCCAGTTCCAATTTGTTCTGCTTGGTCGGCCGAAGTACTAGTACTCTGGACCCCACAGCTATCTTCCTGGGTTTCGCCCTCAAGTCAAAATGTCGCTTGTACCTATACGCTGCCCTTGCCAAGTTCTCCCTTGCCAGCTCGCATGACTCAGCTATCTTGTTCCTCAAGTTGACGACGTATTCTGCCGCTGTACGGAGCTCTTGCCTTTCCGGTTGTAACCACAGATCTCTCAATATCTGCATCGGCCCGCGCACCTGGCGTCCATATAGCAGCTCAAAAGGCGAAAAACCGGTACTCTCTTGTGGGACCTTACGGTACGCAAACAACAGTGCTGGTATCCACCGATCCCAATCACCTGGTTTCTCCTGACATAGTCTGCGCAGCATCCGCTTCAGAGTACCGTTGAAGCGTTCCACCAATCCATTGCACTGCGCATGGTATGGTGTGGTAGTCAGACCTCGAATGGCTAATAGTCGGTAGACCTCCTGCATGATCTGACCAGTAAACTGGGTTCCTCTATCAGTCAGTACCGACCCAGGGACTCCCGTTCGTGTCCACATGTTGAACGCTGCCTCTGCCACCGACTCACTCGTGATCTGGCGAAGAGGGACTGCTTCCGGATATCTTGTCGCAAAGTCGACCGTCACCAACACGTATCTGTACCCATTCTGGGATGCTGGAACGATGGGACCAATGATGTCCATCCCAACCCGCTCGAACGGCTCACGCATCAGTGGCATCTTCACGAGGGGAACTCCTGAGACTCTTCCCTTGTCCACAGTACGCTGACACTGGAAGCATGACTGGCAGTACCGACGAATGTCAGCATGCATGCCTGGCCAATAGAAATGGCGACCAACTCGCTCCTTGGTTCGGGTGGTACCTAAGTGACCAGACATGGGTACGTCGTGGCCTAGCTTCATCACCGTGGTCCGTAGTTCAGCTGGGACGCAGATCTGACTCGCTACGTCCTTGGGACCCTCAAACCGCCTGACCAGTATACCAGATTTCCGAGCGTACTCGACTCGTCCAAACTTGGTGTGGAAGTGCGTCCCTGCTTCACATGCACTCCGAGCCTTCCTCAAGGTTTCATCCTGGTCCTGCATCTGAATTAACTGCTGGGTAGAGGTGTTCAGAATGCATTCCTCGACGGGCAGTGGTACAGGTTCTTGTTGCTCCCTGGCTCTCTGCGCGCGTGTCTGCACTGCCCCTACCGACGCCGGGTCTGCGTATACAGGCACACGTGTCCAACCGGGATCCCCTACTCTCTTTGCGAAGTTTCCGATCAGGACTTCCTGTACAGGGCTATTCATGACCAAAACCTCCAACTTCCCTGCGATGAATGGTGACTTCAACTCTACTACCGCCACAGGTAACACAGACCTACATCTGGATTCAGCCAACACTACTGGGACTGTCTCTCCTGTGTACGCATCTGCCGGTACTAACCACTTAGCCACTACGGTGTGTCCGGCACCAGTGTCCCGTAATCCATTGGCCGGAGACCCGTTAACTTCTACGATGCACGCAGGCTCGTACCGCTGCTCAGCGCATGGGCGACACAACGTAGGGACTACTCGAGCTTGGGGCTGGTCACAACAATGAACAGCTCCAACAGAATGGGGCTCAGGGCATTTCCTAGCGATGTGGCCTGGCTTCTTGCAGTTGAAACAAACTATGGTCGATCTAGGCCCTTCTGATCTCCTGTTCAGCTGCTGTAGTGCACCATCACTCTGTTGGGATCTCTGTGTGGGCTGGCTCCCTACTGTTTCGCGCCTATTACCCAGGTTGGGCTGGTTAACTGTTCGGTCTTGCCTCGCCTTCCTCCCCAATCTTTTGGCCTCTGCTAAAACAGTAGCTTCCGTTGCAAGTTGTTCAACAGTTTTCGGGCATGTCTTCCGTACCTCGATCGTGAACTCTGGGGACAGCAGCTGGTAAAACTGTTCTTGAAAAAGCAGATCCTTTACATCCTCTGCCACACTCTCATCCTTGCCCGCTGCCGCACACCAGAGGGAAAACCACCGCTTCATCCTTCCCAGCATCTGGCCGAAAGTCTCAGCAGCGTCCTTCTTGATGCTTCTGAACTTTTCCCGGTAGGCCTCAGCATCTAGCCTGAAGTGGCTTAACAGGGCGCTCTTTATCCGATCATAGTCGCCTAACTCATCCGCACTTAACCGCATCACCGCTTCTCTAGCCTTTCCTCTCAGCAGAGACATCAGACGTGTGGGCCATGAGGTCTTGCTCCACTTGCACATCTGGGCTACACGCTCAAATTGGGCGATGAAAGCGTCCACGTCGTCGTTCTCTCCTAACGGCTCAAGGTGGACATGCTTCGTTTCCTCCACCTCAATCAAGCGTTTCCTATGCGCTGCTTCATCTAAGGCCTGTCTCTCTTGTATGATTAGCTCTCGCTCTCTTGCCTCTAACTCGGCTTCATCCCTTCGTCTCTTGAGATCTAACTCGGCTTGCCGTGCTTGAGCTTCTATTTCCCTTATTGCCCTTTCTTCCTCCATCTTCTTCCTCTGAAGTTCCAGTTCCATCTGTCTGGCTGCTTTCTCCTCTTCGATCTTCTTCTGCTTCATTTCTAGCTCCCTCTGTCTATCAGCTTTCTCCTCTTCTATCTTCCTCTGCTGCATCTCTAGCTCCCTCTGCCTAGCAGCTTTCTCCTCTTCATCCTTCTGCTTTAACCTTTCCATCTCCTCTTCGATCTTCTTCTGCTTCATTTCTAGCTCCCTCTGCCTAGCAGCTTTCTCCTCTTCATCCCTCATCTTCTGCCTCACTTTCTCCTCCATCCGGAGCTCCAATTCTGCTTCTCTCGCCGTCTTCTCATCCTCATTACGTACTGAGTCTGTGACGAACTTGGCGAGGTCTCCCCCAGCTAAACCCATCGCCGCTCCCAACTTGGCAAACTTTGCATAAGCCCCCGTCCCCTGTTCTTGATCCACCCCCGCTCCCTGGTCACTAACCTTAGGTTTGGTATCCGCCGTAGGGGCCTGTGGATCCATGACACTATCGGGGTCGTACTGCGGATGGGCTCGGGTGTGTTTAGACATAGGGTACCCCTACCACCACAGAACTAGCAACGGACAGTATGCGATCTGAGCGCAACTGGAGGTTCCTGACTACGCACTAGCCCCTGAAGCAACTCAGCACAAGTACACAATACTCTCAATGTGTCACGCACCAAGCATAACTCCACCCACACTTGTGTACCTCATACATATACCCACAGGGGCTCCAACCCATACAATACTACCAATGCACTGTCTGGTCACGGACTGAACCACGTGACACCGTGTGTCCACTGTCCACTGTGCATGCGCACCAGTTACCCACAGTCACAGGCCTCACTGTCTCTGGTAGGCCGCACCCACACAATCACAGTGCACTTGCACCCCTCAAGTCCAGGTGCACTCACAGCATACCCTATGCCACAACACTGCGCACCCTCGTGCTTCCCACACACAGTCACCTGGGCTTACTCTGCCCTTAATCCCCACAGGATATCCGAGCACACAGCGTGCACAGTCACGGGCCGGGTACCACTCTACCTACTCACTGGGGTATACCATATGTAAGGGACACAAAAGACACCTGGTACCCTCCGGCACCTCACCTACACTGTACGGTGTAACCACTCACACTTCCAACAACCACTCAATGTTTATTGACCATTCATACCTCACTCACACGGTAGCGCCAACCCATTCACACCAACACACGTGCCCTGCCCAATGCCAATGAAAACCTACCTGAAGTGAACAGGGACACTACGTACCACCTCCCAGGGTACTGGTACGCTCCCACCAACCACCCGCTTACATTTCACACAACGTACACACCGGACACAACACCCCCCTTACCTCCCTCCTAGCTACCTATCACCTACCCAGAACCCCTTATGGTACCCCGCATCTCCACCAAAGTGTCACGGTCGCTAAGCCGGACGGCCCTACCACCCTTACCCACGCCTATCACACACTAGGTCAGACAACACAGCACACTAACACAGTTTTACAATCACGCACGCTTCTTTATTTCACACACACTCCATGGCGCCACCACTCACGCACATCTACAACTGCACACAAGTATCCTAATT
>CM065714.1:38518163-38520663 GCA_033310375.1 Conus canariensis
AACTTGCCTGTTTCTGACTGCCCTAATGTCACATGCCTGTTGCTGATGGTTCCATGTAACTTGCCTGTTTCTGACTGTCCTAATGTCACTTGCCTGTTTCTGATGGTTCCCATGTAACTTGCCTGTTTCTGACTGCCTAATGTCACTTGCCTGTTGCTGATGGTTCCATGTAACTTGCCTGTTTCTGACTGTCCTAATGTAACTTGCCTTTTTCTGATGGTCCATGTAACTTGCCTGTTTCTGACTGTCCTAATGTCACATGCCTGTTTCTGATGGTCCCATGTAACTTGCCTGTTTCTGACTGTCCTAATGTAACTTGTCCGTTGCTGATGGTCCCATGTAACTTGCCTGTTTCTTACTGCCCTAATGCCACATGCCTGTTGCTGATGGTCCCATGTAACTTGCCTGTTTCTGACTGCCCTAATGTCACATGCCTGTTGCTGATGGTTCCATGTAACTTGCCTGTTTCTGACTGTCCCTAATGTCACATGCCTGTTTCTGATGGTCCCATGTAACTTGCCTGTTTCTGACTGTCCTAATGTCACATGCCTGTTGCTGATGGTCCCATGTAACTTGCCTGTTTCTGACTGCCCTAATGTAACTTGTCTGTTGCTGATGGTCCCATGTAACCCCCTATTTTGTTGTGTTTGCCTGTTTCTGACTGCCCTAATGTCACTTGCCTGTTGCTGATGGTCCCATGTAACTTGCCTGTTTCTGACTGCCCTAATGCCATATGCCTGTTGCTGATGGTCCCATGTAACTTGCCTGTTTCTGACTGTCCTAATGTCACATGTCTGTTGCTGATGGTCCCATGTAACTTGCTGTTTCTGACTGTCCTAATGTCACATGTCTGTTGCTGATGGTCCCATGTAACTTGCTGTTTCTGACTGTCCTAATGTCACATGTCTGTTGCTGATGGTCCCATGTAACTTGCCTGTTTCTGACTGTCCTAATGTCACATGTCTGTTGCTGATGGTCCCATGTAACTTGCTGTTTCTGACTGTCCTAATGTCACATGCCTGTTGCTGATGGTCCCATGTAACTTGCCTGTTTCTGACTGTCCTAATGTCACTTGCCTGTTGCTATGGTCCCATGTAACTTGCCTGTTTCTGACTGTCCTAATGTCACTTGCCTGTTGCTATGGTCCCATGTAACTTGCCTGTTTCTGACTGCCCTAATGTCACTTGCCTGTTGCTGATGGTCAGATGTAACTTGCCTGTTTCTGACTGCCCTAATGTCACATGCCCATTTCTGATGGTCCCATGTAACTTGCCTGTTTCTGACTGTCCTATAACTTGCCTGTTGTTGACTTTCCTAATGTAACTTGCCTGTTGCTGGCTGCCCTAATGTTACTTGCCTGTTGCTGACTGTCCTAATGTAACTTGCTTGTTGCTGACTATCCTAGTGTAACTTGCCTGTTGCTGACTGCCCTAATGTAACTTGACTGGCCTAATGTAACTTGCTTGTTGCTGACTGTCCTAATGTAACTTGCTTGTTGCTGACTGTCCTAATGTAACTTGCCTGTTGCTGACTGCCCTAATGTAACTTGACTGGCCTAATGTAACTTGCCAGTTGCTGACTGCCCTAATGTAATTTGCCTGGTGATGACTGCCCTAATGTAACTTGCCAGTTGCTGACTGCCCTTATGTAATTTGCCTGGTGATAACTGCCCTAATGTAATTTGCAATGTAATTTGCCTGGTGCTGACTGCCCCAATGTAACTTGTCTGGTACTGACTGATCTATGTAAACTTACCTGATGGGGACTGCCACCTTGCCAAGATTCAGTGTATACAGGCAAGAGTCCCAGACAGTGTGTGACATAACTGAAGAGAAGTTAGGCTATTGGAGATGGAGGTGAGAGTGGAGGGGAGGTCGAATGGTTTCTTTGCAGATCAAAAAAAAAAAAAAAAGGCTTGGTAAATTGTAGGCCAAGGTTATCAGGACAGTGATTGATAAAAAGACAGACTTATGTTTGGTATAAAAAAAGGAAAAGACAAAGCAGGCATCAAACCTAATTGGCAGCTGTGGCCGACAGGGCCGGTCCAAGAGTGGGGTCGCATCCCCTGCCAGGATCGCAGAGGATGGTACTGATCCACCGCAAAGTTGAAGGACACAGCTGCACAACAATGCCTGCGTTCATGACTTGTACTCACGCTAATATACATCACAATCAACATCAAATTTTCACAAAAGAAAGAATGAAGATTGAATCAGCTTAACATGAGTAGAAATCAAACTGAAGAAAAGAAGAACCATGACTACTTTATCAACAGGTCAATAACAATTTAAAAAAAAATCAATACAACAAATGTTTCAGAATGCACCTTGAATAAAGACAAGGCAGGCCTATCTATTTGTCACAACTGCCCTTTCTTTAGATGAAATAATAAGATGACTCCAAAGAGAAACATACTTGAAACTAAATACATGTCTCTCTCAAAGTCTGATAAAAACAAACGACTGGAACAAAGCGAGTCAAACAAAATCTGTAATCATTA
>CM065714.1:38525663-38530663 GCA_033310375.1 Conus canariensis
GATTAGGGCTCAGGGTTGGGGGATGGGAGTGGGGGGCTCAGGAGAGGTTCTAGTGAAGGTATGAAAGTGAAACAGGACAGGGAAGCGCTGCATTGAAGCTTACTTCTCAGCCACACTTTCACCGACACGATAAAAACAGGCTGCTCAATGGACAAGTGGAGAGGGAATTTCCACTTGTCCACCAGAAGTTTCGACTGTCACAGACAATTGGACAGGTGAGTATTTCCAGGCAAAGTGGCATAAAAAATGACAGGTGCAAGAAAAAGCATAAAAAGGTGAAGAAGAAGAAGTAGAAGAAGAGAAAGAGAAAGAACAGGGGTAGAGAGGGAGAATGAGAAACAGTGACAGACAAAGGTGTTGATAAGTTTCTTGTGTCATTCAGAGCATTGTCAAAGTTCCATGTCCTGCTTTTATGAATGATCTTAATTTTTTTTTTCTTCTCTATTTTCACACCTTAGATGAGCAAGTATCAATGCCATCAGCGAGTTAAGCTGGTCACGTGACCCTGAAGACTATCGTAGGTGAGATACAATTTCCATATCGAGGAAGATGATGACCTTCAAATCTTGGGAGATAAGGGCCTTCAAACCATGGGAGAAGGCAAGTCTCCACACCAAATGACAAGATGTTTTTTACACCAGAGCAGATAACAGGTCTCCACACTAAGGAGATGATGGTTTCCACCAAAGGAGAAATAACAGTCCCCACACCAGGAGAGATGACAAGTCTCCAACCTTCAGACATGATGATCTCCACACCAGGGCTAGGGAGAGGAGGATGGGCCCCAAACCTGGGAGATGAAAGACCTCAAACACCAGATTGTGGGTGGGGGGAGGGGGGGAAGAGGGAATGGAGGGGGGCACTGCAGGGGATGATGGTCTCTTTACCTGGGGGAATGACAACCTCCAAACTAAGGGAGATGACACTTTTCACTGTCATAGAAATGACAGTCGACACACAACTCCAGGAGAAATGACACTCTACACAACAGGGAAGATGACAGCAGTGAGAAGATGGTCTCCAACCATGGAAAATGACAGTCTCCACACCAGGATAGACGATAATCTCCACATCAGGGGAGATGACAGGATCCACATCAGGGGAGATGACAGGATCTACACCATGGGAGATGACAGGATCCACATCAGGGGAGATGACAGGATCTATACTATGGGAGATGACAGGATCCACATCAGGGGAAATGACAGGATCCACTTCAGGGGAGATGACAGGATCCACATCTAGGGAGATGGCAGGATCCACATCAGGGGAGATGACAGGATCCACACTAGGGGAAATGACAGAATCCACTTCAGGGGAGATGACAGGATCCACATCAGGGGAGATGGCAGGATCCACATCAGGGGAGATGACAGGATCCACATCAGGGGAAATGACAGGATCCACATCAGGGGAGATGGCAGGATCCACATCAGGGGAGATGACAGGATCCACACTAGGGGAAATGACAGGATCCACTTCAGGGGAGATGACAGGATCCACTTCAGGGGAGATGGCAGGATCCACATCAGGGGAGATGGCAGGATCCACACCATGGGAGATGACATGATATGACAGGATCTACACCATGGGAGGTGACAGAATATGACAGGATCTACACCATTGGAGATGACAGGATCTACACCATGGGAGATGACAGGATCCACATCAGGGGAGATGACAGGATCTATACAATGGGAGATGACAGGATCCACATCAGGGGAGATGACAGGATCCACATCTGGGGAGATGACAAGATCCACTTCTGGGGAAATGACAGAATCCACTTCAGGGGAGATGACAGGATCCACATCAGGGGAGATGACAGGATCCACATCAAGGGAGATGACAGGATCCACATCAGGCGAGATGACAGGATCCACTTCAGGGGAGATGTCAGGATCTACACCATGGAAGATGACAGGATATGACAGGATCTACACCATGGGAGATGACAGGATCCACACCAAGGGAGATGACAGGATCCACTTCAATGGAGATGACAGGATCTACACCATGGGAGATGGCAGGATCCACACAAGGGGAGATGACAGGATCTACACCATGGGAGATGACAGGATATGACAGGATCTACATCATGGGAGATGACTGGATCCACTTCAGGGGAGATGACAGGATCCACATCAGGGGAGATGACAGGATCCACTTCAGGGGAGATGTCAGGATCTACACCATGGAAGATGACAGGATATGACAGGATCTACACCAAGGGAGATGACAGGATCTACACCATGGGAGATGACAGGATCCACACAAGGGGAGATGACAGGATCCACACCAAGGGAGATGACAGGATCCACTTCAATGGAGATGACAGGATCTACACCATGGGAGATGACAGGATCCACACAAGGGAGATGACAGGATCTACATCATGGGAGATGACAGAATATGACAGGATCTACACCATGGGAGATGACAGGATCTACACCATGAGAGATGACAGGATACACATCAGGGGAGATGACAGGATCCACACCAGGGGAGATGACAAGATCCACACCAGGGGAGATGACAGGATCTATACCAGGGGAGATGACAGGATCCACACCATGGGAGATGACAGGATCTACACCATGGGAGATGACAGGATACACATCAGGGGAGATGACAGGATCCACACCAGGGGAGATGACAAGATCCACACCAGGGGAGATGACAGGATCTACACCAGGGGAGATGACAGGATCCACACTGGGGGAGATGCCAGGATTCACACCAAGGGAGATAACAGGATCCACACTAGGGGAGATGACTGTCTCCACACCAGGGAAGATGACCGTCTCCACATCAGGGGAAAGGACTGTCTCCACACCAGGGGAAAAGATGGTCTCTGTGCCACGAGAGATGACAGTTTCCGCACCAGGCGAGGCAACAATCTCAATATCAGAAGAGGTATTCATTCAGATCCTTTCTGCTATTGATTTTTATCGCTGTCAGTCGAGCATCTTTGAAGTTAACTGTAGTAAAGTCTCTGTTTCATTTTTACCCTCCCCAACTCATCCTCTCTTCCATATTTCAGTTTTGTGTGAAGTCAGATTAAGGTCTTCAGTGCCAGCAAGCTTACAGGGACTGTCACTGAATGATTGTGGAAGGGGATCATCACATACGTTGGCTCCACAGCTACACAATTACCACCCTCTTCCGAAGACAGCTTTGTAGGTCATGTCCAGCGTGTGACAGAACAGAACAGGTTCTACTGAAGTGATTCTACAGCAGTGAAGCCTCTCTTACAACGGGCTGCCTCATATAACCAGAAATTGTGAAGTTCCCAATGGACTGTCTATGCAGAATAAGCAACAGGATAACCCAGAGAAGAAAATCAGAATGGGTAGTGTGGACGTAACGCCACCAGGACAAAACAGATAACGAGATGGACAAAAGGTCTGGGCATTCTTTCCACCTGAACATAAGCAGTTTGGACTTACATGGCATCCTGTATAACGTAAAGTCATAAACAGAACTACACAGAATCTCTGGAGAGTGGCCTGAAGGAGGCTTGATGCTGGCTGCTTCCTCAGGACTGCAGGTGTTGGAACTGTGAGAAGGTATCAACCTACATATGACTGTGTATATACAAACTCAAGGACAGCGATGTGGCAATACAATGATTATGAAGACCGACGCTGGGCTCCGAACTTATTACTGTGGAAGACTGACACTAAACTCCAGACTAACAACTGTGGAGTTTTCTGACAGTGACTGCAATGTGATGGATATGCTTTTCCTATAAATTAAAGAAAAACAGACAAAAAAGCCTGCTCTCTCTCAACAATACTCTTTTATCCTCTTTATTACATGCTCACAAGCCCATGAGATATACACTCATTCTCTTTTTCTCTCTTTCATTCTGCCTCTCTCATTCACCAACACACACAACAGACCAATATCATACTACACTGCACCCCAGCAGAGTACAATGCAACATGCACACACAAAAGAACACCACTCTATCTCTTCTCTATCTCTCTCTCTCTTGTTCACACATATCACAAAGCCCCCATCTCTCTTCACACAAAAGACCACACACACACACACACACACACACACACACACACACACACACACATTCTCTCGCTCCCAAAACACATCACTCTGTCTCTTCCTCCCCCAATCCTAAATCCCCCACCCATCCCCCAATCTAACCACACCCCATTCTTCCTCATCCCCATCCTTCCCCCAGAACCCCCTTCCCAGTGCTTTCCTCTCTCTCCCCACCAAAATGGGTTTGATCTCACACACGACAACAGGTGTTGGTGAGGCGGGGCAGGGGGGCAGAACTCACAGTAGATCTCGGCCATCAGAGCCTGCTGTTTCAGAGCCACTATCTCGGGGTCCCACATCTGCAGCTGCCGGCGGTTGGGATTCAGCGACTTCAGCAGTTTCCGCCTGGAAACCCACCACTGGTGTATGAGTCATTTGGACATCAGTTTCTTTTCTTTTTTTTTTTAATATATTTTCAAAATTCAGTCCGCTACATCGATAAGTGTGTGTGTGTGTGTGTGTGTGTGTGTGTGTGTGTGTGTGTGTGCAGGTGTGTGTGTGTGTGTGTGTGTGTGTGTGTGTGTGTGTGTGTGTGTGTGTGTGTGCAAGCGTGCACAAGCACGTATGCATGCATGAGTGCATGCAGGCGTGTGTGTGCATGTGTGTGTGTGTGTGTGCGTGTGCATGCTTGCATGCATGTGCAAATGTGTTTATGTATGTCTGTAACTGTATGCATAAATAGTGGATTAGTGGAAGTGGAAGCATATGTGTTTGCATGATATGTGTGCACACAGGCGTGTGTGTGAGTGCGTGCATGTGTGTGTGCATGCATGTGTGTGTGCATGCATGTATGTGTGTGTATACGTGCATAAGTGTGTGTGTGTGTGTGTGTGTGTGTGTGTGTGTGTGTGTGTGTGTGTGTGTGTGTGTACAAACAAACATGCAAATGTGTGTGAGTTGTTTTTCTCATCAGTGTAATGTGTTATCACTAAAAA
>CM065714.1:38545663-38550663 GCA_033310375.1 Conus canariensis
AGTTAATCTGACAATAAATTGGTTTCACTTCAGTCAGTCAGTGTGTGTGTGTGTGTGTGTGTGTGTGTGTGTGTGTGTGTGTGTGTGTGTGTGTGTGTGTGTGCACCCTTGATCACAGATGTGCATATGAATGAGAACGTGCGGGTGAAAACAATGAGAGACAGACAGAAAGACAGACAGACAGACAGACAAACAGACAGACAGACAAATAAGCAGACAGATGACAGAGACAGACAGACACAGACACAGACAGACTGAGAGAGAGACCGGATGGGACGTGTGTGTGTGGAGGGGGATGCGGGTAGGATGGGGGGGGGGGGGGGCACGTTGGCAAAGGACAGCCAATGGAGACGACCAGGACAGACGTAGAAAACTTGAGACCCCAGAGGTGATGGTGTGTTTAGGAGAGAGAGATAAAGAGTAAGTACACAGAGAGGCAGATTTCAGTACGTCAAGAGAGAGAGAGAGAGAGAGAGAGAGAGAGAGAGAGAGAGACAGAGACAGACAGACAGACTGACTTACAGACAGAGACAGGGAGAAAGAGAAAGACAGAGAGAGAGAGAGAGATGGAAAGAAGGGGGGGGGGGGGGGGTAGAGAACAGGGTGGGCCACAAAAAGGAGACAGATGGAGAGAGATCTATAGCAAAGCCACACCAGACCCCTGACTTGTTAAGCCTATGTCAACTATAGGACCTTTGCATCGCCCTCCAACACATACACACACACACGCGTAACACCAACAAAAACAAACATACACATACAAAACGCCCCCTTTAATCCAATAGGACAAAGCCTCTTTGTGTGCACAAAACGCACAAGCCTGTGGTCGCAGCAAAAAAAAGTCTCTCTCTCTCTCTCTCTCTCTCTCTCTCTCTCTCTCTCTCTCTCTCACACACACACACACACACACACACACACACACACACACACACACAACAGACTGAGAAAAAACAAAGCGAGTACATAAGACAGGGTGACTGGTCCCTTTCACCACCATGGCTTACGTTTTGCTCTTCATGCCGAACAAAGCAGCAATGGACTCCGCCAGGCTGGGACGTCGGGAAGACATGGCCTGGAAATACGATGGCAGCAAGCAAATCCCGGCAGCTGCTTTGACACGTGAACAGATGTCGGTTTCTTTTAACGTCGATTTCTGCCCTCAGGCATCGCGAACACCACAGCAAAGTAATGTGGAGAGGTCGAGTAGTTTCACGTGAGCTGACCAGTTCCATTCAATTCATGTTGTTAATTACCAAGCCAGAAGCCGGTTGCCAGTGGATTGTCCCGATGTTCATTAAAAACATCACCTTCAGACTCTTGGGCATTCCGTGTGTTCAGCATTTGGACCTGACATAATTATGTACTACCTCAATGTCAATCACAAAATAAGTCTTGTCGTACTAATAAACATCACGATCTCATGGGATACTGAAGCAGCGAATCAGTGGAAATTAAAACACCCATTCATGAAGTTATGTTCTGCCTATGTCACATGACAGCGTTTTCATCTGAAACAATGTTTCCCAAAGAGGCGCGATCAGTGTAAGAATGATGGTTAAAAAAAAAGAGTTTTAAAACACACACACACACACACACACACACACACAACACACACCCTGAACCATGTTTCACGTCTCACTATGTTACATGGGATACACAGTTTTGCAGAGAATTACCAAAACCCGTTCTAGCAAAAGACGCATCTTAGCTCCGTTGGTGCGCTTTCCCCGGTGATGACGAGGACTGGACTCGTTACGTTGCATGACGTAATGTTCATTCGTGGTTTGCACGAGGTGCACAGTACACTCTCGAGTTGCGTGCTAAAGTATCAATCCTCAGTATGATTCCGGGTTCTTGGTGGTGGTGTGTGTGTGTGTGTGTGTGTGTGTGTGTGTGCGCGCGCGCGCGCGCGCGCATGCGCATGTGTGTGCATGTATGTGAGTGTTTTCTTTCCATTTCGCATCTCGCAGGTCGAAAATCCTTGGAACAGACTGACCAAAACATGAAGACTTTTAACATGGCAAGATGTTGAAGCCGACCTGTCTTCCGGTCAGCAATTAATTTGATGACCATGTGACAGCAGCCTCACTGACACGACACTGGCTAATTCTACGAAAAGTAGGCCTATCTCGCCTACCTAGAGCACAACAAAAGCATCTTTCTGCTGGAAAAAGAAAAGAAAAAGAAAAGAAAAAAAAAAGAAAGAAAAAAAGACCCTAATGAAAAGGTCTTAAAATCCATTTTGGTAAAATCGTTTCTGTCACACGGGGAACAGGCCTACACAAAACGCCGTGTTTCAAGCGTACTTTGTGTCTCGAGTCTTCCCCATGAAGCCAGTGTGACATAGCCTTCAAGCGTACTTTGTGTCTCGAGTCTGCCCCATGAAGCCAGTGTGACATAGCCTTCAAGCGTACTTTGTGTCTCGAGTCTTCCCCATGAAGCCAGTGTGACATAGCCTTCAAGCGTACTTTGTGTCTCGAGTCTTCCCCATGAAGCCAGTGTGACATAGCCTTCAAGCGTAGTCTGCCCCATGAAGCCAGTGTGACATAGCCTTCAAGCGTACTTTGTGTCTCGAGTCTTCCCCATGAAGCCAGTGTGACATAGACTTCAAGCGTACTTTGTGTCTCGAGTCTTCCCCATGAAGCCAGTGTGACATAGACTTCAAGCGTACTTTGTGTCTCGAGTCTGCCCCATGAAGCCAGTGTGACATAGACTTCAAGCGTACTTTGTGTCTAGAGTCTGCCCCATGAAGCCAGTGTGACATGGCCTTCAAGCGTACTTTGTGTCTCGAGTCTTCCCCATGAAGCCAGTGTGACATAGACTTCAAGCGTACTTTGTGTCTCGAGTCTTCCCCATGAAGCCAGTGTGACATAGACTTCAAGCGTACTTTGTGTCTCGAGTCTGCCCCATGAAGCCAGTGTGACATAGACTTCAAGCGTACTTTGTGTCTAGAGTCTGCCCCATGAAGCCAGTGTGACATGGCCTTCAAGCGTACTTTGTGTCTAGAGTCTGCCCCATGAAGCCAGTGTGACATGGCCTTCAAGCGTAGTCTGCCACATGAAGCCAGTGTGACATAGCCTTCAAGCGTACTTTGTGTCTAGAGTCTGCCCCATGAAGCCAGTGTGACATGGCCTTCAAGCGTACTTTGTGTCTAGAGTCTGCCCCATGAAGCCAGTGTGACATGGCCTTCAAGCGTACTTTGTGTCTAGAGTCTGCCCCATGAAGCCAGTGTGACATAGCCTTCAAGCGTAGTCTGCCCCATGAAGCCAGTGTGACATAGCCTTCAAGCGTAGTCTGCCCCATGAAGCCAGTGTGACATAGTCTTCAAGCGTACTTTGTGTCTCGAGTCTGCTCTAAGAAGCCAGTGTGACATAGCCTTCAAGCGTACTTTGTGTCTCGAGTCTGCCCCATGAAGCCAGTGTGACATAGCCTTCAAGCGTAGTCTGCCCCATGAAGCCAGTGTGACATAGCCTTCAAGCGTAGTCTGCCCCATGAAGCCAGTGTGACATAGCCTTCAAGCGTACTTTGTGTCTCGAGTCTGCTCTAAGAAGCCAGTGTGACATAGCCTTCAAGCGTAGTCTGCTCCATGAGGCCAGTGTGACATAGCCTTAAAGCTCTCAGACTATAATCAAACATCACAATCTGATAAATTTTATCCATAAAACCCAGCCTTTTGCATGCTAGACACTTGTAGAATATTGTGTCTCCATTTCATAGATACACATGTACCAACTACATACATACATACATACATAAATGCATAGATACCTGACATTTCCACCTCGCAGATGTGGCCTCTATATTACAACAAAATGATAAGCATTTAACGGATCATCACTTTGATTCTGAGAGACATCCTGTCTTGTGACACCCAGCTGTTGAAAAAGATACCGAACCGTCTCATTCCAGATGGAAGCACTGCCGATTCCCAGAATGGTTCTAACATGTCCATTAGCCTGTCCAGCATGAAATGCTTTGCATTCTCTTTCTGAGTGCGATTTCGTGTAATCACTACAGAACACAGGGTACCGTGGCACACAATTGACATTACGTGTAATCACTACAGAACAAAGTGTACTGTGGCACACATATTGACACTATGTATAATCACTACAGAACAAAGTGTACCGCGGCATACTGTTGACATTACTTTATTGGTGCAGTTCAGAACCAATGTGTACACGCACATCCAATACTCACGGTGCTGTCTAAGTGCAGTTTCAGGTGGTCAAAGCAGATGTTTTTATAATCCACACATTCGCACATAATATGAAGGATCGTGTTGGCATTGTAAGAATGAGTTCCTGAAGTTCTATTTGAACAGCGGATCAACTTCCCAGTTTGATGCACCCTCTCCCACTACCCAAAAAATAAACACACACACACACACACACACACACACACACACACACACACACACACACACACACACGTGCGCGCGCACGCAAGCACACACACACACACACACACACACACACACACACACACACACAGGGCAAACCCATTCACAGTTGGTAGGGATCCGTGCTGCGGACCCGGATCAAAGGGCGGATCCAGGATCTGCTGGACCATGGCGGAGGTCTGCGCTCTCTTGACCACCCTTCTAGATTCTCAAGAGTCACCTTTGTTACCTCTACCATGGAAGGTTTTTTTTTTTTTTAAATTTTCACACGCATCCATCGCTTGGTCTGTCTATAAGCAAGATTAGGCAAAAATCATGAACCGATGTCAACCAAACTTGATGGAAAGATGGCCTGTGCTCCAAGGACGAAGCCAGCAGGCTGAAATGCGGATCTGCGACGCCAATCCAGATCTCATGGCAGATCCTGGATCCGTTCAACCTTGACAAAGATCTGCGCACTCCCGGGTGCCTGTCCAATTTCTATCGGTTTCGTTACTCACATTCCCTTATCGTTTTGCATGAATCCGTCAAGAAGTTCTCCAAAAATACCAAAGTTACGTAAACAAATGGCCTATCCAAAAAACAAACAAAAAACAAC
>CM065714.1:38555663-38570663 GCA_033310375.1 Conus canariensis
TTCAACTTTCTGAGATAAATGTCGACAGTTTGTATATTGTTTGTCCCGTTTATGTATCGACATACGGACACATATATGGCAAGGTATTTTGTCATACCAGCCGTTACTTCCCCTGGCGGAATTTTTTCCCCCTATTCACGCACTGACTCAAAAGGCGGATCGTTGATTCGTTCCACCTATGCGGATGTCTGCGGTCTCCAAAGTGCCTTTCTAGTTGTCACTGAAAATGGCGCAAACAACTGAATGTCATTTAACCGAATACATGCCTTCATACGCAACTTTCCCAGCGAAATGTTAGTCTGTCCTTGACGCCCAAGTCAGAATCAGTAGGTTTCTTACGATTCACTTCTTTTTGTATCAGTATGCCTTTAGTTTTAAACGAAAGTGAAGATGAATCTTTTCATGGTCCTGATCGTGATCTTGTAGACTTCTGAATGTTTTTTTTCCTTTTTTTTCCTTTTTTTTTTTTAAAGACTGGGTGAGTATGCAAACATTCCATAATTTTTCCCTGACTTCAAGCCAAAATCTGGGTTTCCCTGATTTTTTTTTGTCCCGAGACTGGAAAAAGAGCCCTGTGTTAAATTCCCTGACCCGTAAGGACCATGTGTTGTTCGACAGGTGAGACACACACTGCAGAGCTACGTAATATCACACACACACACACACACACACACACACACACCACACACACACACACACACACACACATTTCCATTTGTTGCTGCTGACACATTCGGGTTCCACAAGGGCGCCCACCTCTCCTGATTGTACCTGTGTTGTATGGGGATAATATTACCGTCATTCCACAAGAGCTGCGGAATGAGACGGGGCGGAGCTGGGCTGAAAGAAAGGGGCAGAGGCGACGGGACCGGGAGATCGGGGCGGGAGGGGGGGGGGGGGGGGGGCTATGTAATATGTAATAGTACACTGAGATCATCATCAGCACGACAACACGTCAACGCAGACAAGCACAAGTTCCAGCTTGTACGCTGGGCGTGCAGCAACACGATTTGAACTCAGGACTTGTGCCCCTTAGGGAGTGGGGGGTGGGGGAGAGGAGGGGGAACTCCAGTGAAACAAAAATGTGTTGGTAATCGGCCAGAACAAATTTTCAGATCACATTCTAAAAGGATTCGCAGCCTCTGGTCCGCCCACAGTCGTCTGAGTTATAGACAGATGTTAAACCAAAACTGTCCAAACGCCAGTTGGTCCGCTCGCACTGTCTGATATATCGGGCGGCCTTCCAAGATTCATTTGGACAAATCAGATCTTTGACCCAACTGGGCCGTCACAGCAGGCAATTGAATTTGATATCTCTCTTGAAATCACTGTTTGTTTGCAAACAAGATAAAACGTTAGCTATGCAACAACAGGAAATTGAATCTGATGCCTTTTTTTTTTTTTTTTTTTTTTTTCAAAATCGCCCTTCGCAAGCAAGATTAAACGTTTACAATGAAACTCTCTCTCTCTCTCTCTCTCTCTCTCTCTCTCTCTCTCTCTCTCTCTCTCTCTCTCCGAAGAGAGAGAGAGATTGTGTGTGTACACTCATCTCTCCATGAACCTCAGCAACATAGCTCCCCACACCAGTCATTCCGCCCATAATCCCTATCCCACCAATCCACATTTTTGTCTCCATCCCCCTCCCACATCCCCCTATCATTATACAGCCACACCTAGCTTCGTCCCATTGCAATCTGAGCACCGGAGTCCGCAGACAGCAATCAATCGCCACTCGGCAACCTACCTCAGGAGACACTGCACTACTGCCGAATCATTTCGATAGTCTTCAGTGGTGCCCGTTCTGATTCGACAGCTCTTTTTTTCCCCCATCAAAGTAGATAGAGGCCAGTTCGACCCATGTACAGGCCAGTTCTTCAACTATTAGCAAAACGGACATGGAACAAACTTGGTGGATGGGTCATCTACGGCAACAACCTGAGTACAGAAATTATACAAAGAAAAGCGGCCAGACCTTTACAACCAGCGCGACAAAGACACCACCCGTGAAACGACTCTGCTGCCCGGAGACCGGCGTAAAGCAACCATCTGACCTACCACCCGCAGATTTTTTTTTCCATTCAAAAGGCCAAACACGCCAACTTGACTTCTCAGTGCTGTCACCTGTGGCAGCCCTCGGTCACAGACCCCCGTCAATCAATCAATCACCTGGCCTATCTTATTAGTCCAGCTAGATAGCTCCAGCTCTCTGTTCCCTCAGCCCGCGTTTGATCTGGTAAAATAAACAAACCCCTCCATATGGAACGAGGGTGAGAGAGAGAGAGAGAGAGAGAGAGAGAGAGAGAGAGAGAGAGAGAGAAGAGAGAGAAGAGAGAGAGAGAGAGAGAGAGAGTGTGTGTGTGTGTGTGTGTGTGTGTGTGTGTGTGTGTGTGTGTGTGTGTGTGTGTGAGTGAGTATGCGCGCGAGTAAGTGCGTGACAGAAGAGAGAGAGAGAGAGAGAAGAAGAGAGTGAGAGAGAGAGAGAGAGAGAGAGAGACAGACAGACAGACAGACACAGACAGACAGACAGACCAAGACAGAGATTGTGTGTGTGCGCACGCCCAAACCTGCAGAGAGAGAGAGAGAGAGAAGAGAGAGAGAGAGAGAGAGACAGACAGACAGACAGACAGACAGACAGACAGAGACAGAGAGACTGTGTGTGTGCGCACGCCCAAACCTGAAAAGAGAGACAGAAACAGAGAGAGAGAGAGACAGAGAGAGAGAGAGAGGGAGAGAGAGAGAGAGAGAGAGAGAGAGAGAGAGAGAGAGAGAGAGAGAGAGAGACAGCTGTAAGCTGTAGAGATATGAGGGGGGGGGGGGGGGAAGAGAGAGAGAGAGAGAGAGAGAGAGAGAGAGAGAGAGTTGTAAGCTGTAGGAGATATGGGGGGGGGGGGAAGAGAGAGACAGAGAGAGAGAGACAGAGAGAGAGAGAGAGTTGTAAGCTGTAGGAGATATGGAGAGGGAGGGAGAAAGAGAAGAGACAGAGAGAGAGAGACAGAGAGAGAGAGAGAGGTAAGCTGTAGAGAGATAGGGAGAGAGGGGAGAGGAGAAAGAGAGAAGAGACAGAGAGAGAGAGAGAGAAGAGAGAGAGAGAGAGAGTTGTAAGCTGTAGGAGATATGGGGAGGGAGGGAAGAGAGAGAGACAGAGAGAGAGAGACAGAGAGAGAGAGAGAGTTGTAAGCTGTAGGAGATATGGGGGGGAGGGGAGAGAAGAGAGAGAGAACAGAGAGAGAGAGACAGAGAGAGAGAGAGAGTTGTAAGCTGTAGGAGATATGGGGGGGGGGGAGGGAGGGAGGAGAGGAGAGAGAGAGAGAGAGAGTTGTAAGCTGTAGGAGATATGGGGAGGGAGGGGAGAGAGAGCAGAGAAGAGAGAGAGAGAGAGAGAGTTGTAAGCTGTAGGAGATATGGGGAGGGGAGGAGAGAGAGAGAGAGAGGAGGAGAGTGAGAGAGTATGGGAGGAGGAGAGAGAGAGAGAGAGAGGAGAGTTGTAAGCTGTAGGAGATATGGGGAGGGAGGGAGAGAGAGCAGAGAGAGAGAGAGAGAGAGAGAGTTGTAAGCTGTAGGAGATATGGGGAGGGAGGGAGGAGAGCAGGAGAAGAGAGAGAGAGAGAGAGTTGTAAGCTGTAGGAGATATGGGGAGAGGAGGGAGGAAAAAGAGAGAGAGTAGGAGGGAGAGAGGGAGAGAGAGGAGAGAGAGTTGTAAGCTGTAGGAGATATGGGGAGGGAGGGAGGGAGAGCAGGAGAGAGAGAGAGAGAGAGGAGAGTTGTAAGCTGTAGGAGATATGGGGGGAGGGAGGGAGAGGAGAGCAAGGAGAGAGGAGAGAGAGAGAGAAGAGTTGTAAGCTGTAGGAGATATGGGGAGGGAGGGAGGAGAGCAGGAAGAGAGAGAGAGAGAGAGTTGTAAGCTGTAGGAGATATGGGGAGGGAGGGAGAGAGAGCAGGAGAGAGAGAGAGAGAGAGAGTTGTAAGCTGTAGGAGATATGGGGAGGGAGGGAGGGAGAGCAGGAGAGAGAGAGAGAGAGAAGAGAGTTGTAAGCTGTAGGAGATATGGGGAGAGGGAGGGAGAGCAGGAGAGAGAGAGAGAGAGAGTTGTAAGCTGTAGGAGATATGGGGAGGGAGGGAGAGAGAGCAGGAGAGAGAGAGAGAGAGAGTTGTAAGCTGTAGGAGATATGGGGAGGGAGGGAGGAGAGAGAGGAGGAGAGGAGAAGGAGAGAGAGAGAGAGAGAGAGAGTTGTAAGCTGTAGGAGATATGGGGAGGGAGGGAAGAGAGAGCAGTAGAGAGAGAGAGAGAGAGAGAGAGAGTTGTAAGCTGTAGGAGATATGGGGAGGAGGGAGAGAGAGCAGGAGGAGAGAGAGAGAGAGTTGTAGGAGAGATAGGAGAGAGAGAGAGAAGAGAGGAGTTGTAAGCTGTAGGAGATATGGGAGGGGAGGGAGAGAGAGAGAGAGAGGAGAGCGAGAGAGAGGAGAGAGAGAGAGAGAGTTGTAAGCTGTAGGAGATATGGGGAGGGAGGGAGAGAGAGCAGAGGAGAGAGAGAGAGAGAGAGAGTTGTAAGCTGTAGGAGATATGGGGAGGGAGGGAGGAGAGAGCAGGAGAGAGAGAGAGAGAGAGTTGTAAGCTGTAGGAGATATGGGGAGGAGGGAGGAGAGAGAGCAGGAGAGAGAGAGAGAGAGAGAGTTGTAAGCTGTAGGAGATATGGGGAGGGAGGGAGAGGAGAGCAGGAGAGAGAGAGAGAGAGAGATTGTAAGCTGTAGGAGGGAGAGAGTGAGGGAGGAAGAGAGAGCAGGAGAGAGAAGGGAGAGAGAGAGGAGGGAGAGAGATTGTAAGCTGTAGGAGATATGGGAGGAGGGGGAGGAGGGAGAGGAGAGAGACAGTGAGGGAGAGAGGAGAGAGAGAGAGAGAGAGAGTTGTAAGCTGTAGGAGATATGGGGAGGAGGGAGAGGAGAGCAGGAGAGAGAGAGAGAGAGAGTTGTAAGCTGTAGGAGATATGGGGAGGGAGGGAGGAGAGAGCGGGAGAGAGAGAGAGAGAGAGAGTTGTAAGCTGTAGGAGATATGGGGAGGGAGGGAGGGAGAGCAGGAAGAGAGAGAGAGAGAGTTGTAAGCTGTAGGAGATATGGGGAAGGAGGGAGAGAGAGCAGGAGAGAGAGAGAGAGAGAGAGTTGTAAGCTGTAGGAGATATGGGGAGGGAGGGAGGGAGAGAGCAGGAGAGAGATGAAGAGGAGATGGGGAGGAGGGAGAGGAGGAGAGAAGAGAGAAGAGATTGTAGTGTGCGAGAATGCAGCGCAAGACTGAGAGGAGAAGAGAGAGAGGAGAAGAGAGAGAGAGAGAGAGGAGGAGAGAGGCAGACAGACAGACAGACAGACAGACAGACAATCAGACAGACAGACAGACCGAGACAGAGTTGTAAGCTGTGAATATTATTGTATAATTGATTTCTTGGTATTGTGACTAACGTCTCTCTCTGTTCTGTCTGTCTCTGCTCCCTTTCTCTCTCTCTCACCTGCCATGCATATCCATTACTGTAATGACTATCCGACTTGTCTTGTTTCATGTTTACCCTTTTGTTTCATGTATACGTGCTAGTTTGAAACGTGGTGACAGTCCTGAGATAACCTCTGCTGTTGACGGGACTATAATTTTAATCTTAATCTTAATCTTTTGTTTCATGTTTACCCCTTCTGAGGAACCACAGCCTATGGAAAAATGCCAAAATACATTAAATCTAAATCCCCCCCCCCCTCTCCTCTCTCTCTCTCCACACACACACACACACACACACACACACACACACACACACACACACACACACACATTTGCGCGTGCTTGATGGGCACACATGTACACCAGCGCGTGTACTTGTGTATGCACAACACACACACAATGCAGACAGACGAACACACACACACACACACACACACACACACACACACACACACACACACACACACACACCCCAGCCCTAACTTAACACTGGAAAACGAATCCCATGTCTCAAAACGTCCACCACAGAGAACAGGATTCACATCTTTCTCTTTCATTTGTCTGTCCTCTCATGCGTTTATCTGTTTCTGTTATGTATATGCTTACCACTTTATATGTTTACTGATGTTTCTACCTATTTGTCAAACTGTCAAACAAAACAGAGAAGACCCCCGAACACATGTTCGTTTCCATCCTTTGAAACATCACTGGGGAAAGGATCAATCGATGAAGCAAAGTCTTCATGAACACGTGTTCCTTTTTATATCTGTAAAACTATTGGGTAAACAACACATTAATCAACAAAGCATAGTCCTCATGTTCCTTTTCACCTCTTAAAAAATCATTCAGTAAACAAAACAACATTGATGAATGAAGCACAGTTCTCTCGAACATGCGTTCCGTGTTAACCCCTTAAACCATCACTCAATAAAGAAGACGCCTAACGAAAATGTGCTCCCTTTTACCCCTTAAAAACATCACAAGGTAAACATGACGCCATTAATCAATGAGGCACTGTCTCAACAAAAATGTGTTCCGTTTTACTCCTTCAATAATAATAAAAAAATCACTGGGTAAACAAGATGTCATTAATCAATGAGGCACTGTCTTAACAAAAACATGTTCCCTTTTACCCTTTAAACATCATCACAGGGTAAACACGACGTCCTGTAATCAATGAGGCTCTAGTTCAAACGAAAACGTGTTCCGTTTTACCCCTTAAAAAACATCACTGGGTAAACCTGACGCCATTTAATCAACGAAGCACTGTACTGCCGAACACGTGTTCCGTTTTACCCTGAAAACATCACGGGGTTCACAAAACGACATACATCAGGTAAGCGTACTCCGAAGAGGAGCCAAACGTCAAAAGTTTCCAGTACACCCAAGTTCCTCCACCGTTGATGCCAGCGAATGCGTTAACTGTCCAAATCCTCCTAATCGTGCCTACATTAACTCCTCATCACTGACAAGACAGAAAACTCATCTACCGGTTTTTGACGAACGACGACACTGCCTGATTTTTAGTTGTCCAAGATTTCTTTACCATCCACACAGAATCATTTGTAAGCTTGCTTTGAGTGTCAAGTCTTCGTCGGAGCTAACGAAACACAAACGATCATAATTTCGACTGGAGACAGAAACACACACACACACACACGTAAACCACACACACCCACAGGAGCCAACAACAAATCTACCCGTAGGATTAAAAGCAGACGAATCACACACCGTAGACGTCTTCAAGGAGTCAGCGACAATAAGCTGAAATCCTTGATCCACGCCGCTTGACCCAACACGACGGCACCCCCCTTGATCCGTCCGTCGCGAGGGGCAACGGGTCTGTCCCAAGACTCCCCCACCCCTCTCTCCTCCTACCTCTTCTACCACCACCCCCCACCCCAGTACCCTCTACCCTTCTCTCCGTTTCCTCCTCCTTCACATTCCACCTCCTCCATGTCTCACCTTCTTTCCGCCCCTGCTCAAACCCCCTACCCTTGCAGACAGTGCGTGCGTGCGTGCCTCTATGTGTGTGTGTGTGTGTGTGTGTGTGTGTGTGTGTGTGTGTGTGTGTGTGTGACAGAACATAGGAGGTCCTTTTCCCTATTGCTCGTTAATTACCCTTCCCTCCCTACTCCCCTCCCCCCCCCCCCCCCCCCCCCCCCCCCCCCCCCCCCCCCCCCCCCCCCCCCCCCCCCACACACACACACACCACCGTCTTTTTTTTCTGTTAACACACCTGTCTTCGTCCCCTACCCATTGCCGCTATCATATTTCCCCGGTGTCATTGTACACATGAACGGGTGCAAGGTGAGATGTCTGCAATTCCTGCCCTCATATATATGTGATGTCTATCTTTATGCTCCCCCCTGCCTGGTTCTTTTCATTCCCTTGACGCCTGCGAGTTGTCTGGCTTTGCTTGACTTCTTCTTTGCCTTACTGTGTACAATGGTGATCGGAACCCACCGAGCGGCTCTTCAAAGAAAATCAATCTGACGACGTGTTGGACGGACCCGTGTCCTGTCCTCCCGTCTGTTGCGTTTCTTTTACAGCACCCCCACCCTGTCCTATACCCACTTCACCTCCACCCTTCTCTCTCTGTCTTTCTGTCTCTGTCTGTCTGTCTCTCTCTCACTCTCTCTTTTTCTCCCTTCTCTCTCTCTTCTCTCTCTCTCTCTCTCCCTCTCTCTCTTTCCTTAGTCCATCAAGGGACATAGGGCCATGTGAAAAAAGCATCTTCTCGCTTATCTGTTACTCTTGAAAATATAAAATCTCTCTCTCTCTCTCTCTCTCTCTCTCTCTCTCTCTCTCTCTCTCTCTCTCTCTCTCAAAACTCGTAGTCTACTTAAGTCAGGCGCGTGTCCTAATGACAGCAGACCACATCCTTCTAAGCTGTCCACAACAGCATGCTGCAGCAAGAGGTAGGGTCTGGACAACGCCAACCACCCTGCACAGCAACCTGGAGGATCTGAAGAGGACACCGGCTTTCGTCCGCGAAGGTCAAGGAGGAAAGAGAACGTCTTCACTTTGACATTATTTGCTTTAAGAGCCTCCAAATTTCGGCTGGAAGTAAGTAATATTCTAAAGGAGGGAGAATGGAGTCACACTGGCCGACCTCAAGACATTTGTACACACTGTGTACTAAAAACAAGTACTTGGCTTCTCGACAAAAAATTTTCCAGCAGCGGCTATGTGGTCACAGTCCTAGCTGCTGTATGATGGCACTATTGGCGTCTTTTCCTTAAGACACACACGCGCGCACGCGCGCGCATGCGAACACACACACACACACACACACACACACACACACACACACACACACACACACACACACACATCTTCTCTCATCTTCTTCTTCTTCAATGTCTATCATTATCATCGTTTATTATTGTTGTTATGAATTTCAGCTCTCTATATTAATTGCGTATATATTTCAGGGCGGCGCATAAATGCGTTTGCGTTTCCATGAACTGGAATGAAACATGTGATCGTAGACTAGCTTCAACTGATCTTCATAAAAGGCTAGTAACATGTGCTTATGCAGCACTTAATCCACAGTAGAGAGCTCTAAACATAAGAAGCATTTCATGTCAACATCCATAAAGATTGCTACACCATAACACTACGATGACTCGTTTCACAATCGCTCCGGGCCAAGTATCCTCACACACCGCCACCACCTCCACCTAGCTGTCCCACACTCTTTTATCAGACTATCAGACACGCACCCAGGCTATCACCCACGACAGTACACGCAGACTCCCACACACACATGACACGTAAGCTCGCACGCATAACAAGAAATAAGTCACAATAAAGGCAAGAGCGCAAAATGCAGTATGTACATTTATTAACGTCAGACTTTGCTTATAATTTGTGCGAGGTGATTCCTTTTAAAGGAGAAATCACACTGAGCGAAAGATGTCGTTTTGAGGGTGAAGACGCGAGAGGAGTTTAGGAAGAAGCACAGAGCTGACGGGATGGGAATGCAGATGTAGAGCATGTATGAAAGATATTTTGGACAAGTGCGCGTACCAGACGTTAGTTTATACTTCACATTGCACTGAATAGAAATGGGGTCTGTGAACAGACTCTAAAAGAGTTGGGACATTCGCATCTGGTCTGGATGACTTGCATTCCAACCTGGTAGCGCCGTCTTGGACTTTATAACTTTTAAAGAAAGTACATTTTGGTAAGCCAATCAAGAGACTAACTACTATTGCAGTAGTAAAGTCTTGAAAATACTAATGAACAAGCCAGTGTTTGGGTAGCTTCTTTGAAGAGAAAATGTCCAGGAGAGCCGACTTTTCGAATGTCCAGATCAGCAACTTCACAGAGGTTAGATGCATGCTGCTTTGAGGAGAGTGGAATCGAGAGTGAGAACAAGGACGATGGCCCGAGGAGGCAAAACAATGTCTTGATGCCCATGGAAGGAGAAAGAGAGGAGTGGTTTTGAAGCTTTGGTGGGGCAAGAACCATGTTCTTTCTTCTCCCCCCCCCCCCCCCCCCCCCCAATTGAACTGTACCTAGATCAAAGTAAAGCGTCATTTCAAGTATATAGTGCATTCCAGGACGTTTGATGATCCAGCTCTAAGAGTCAGATCCGAAACCTGCTTCATGTTTTTAAGATGTGTCATTGCAAAATGTGCATGCAACAGTCAGTGTTGAGCAACAGATACGGGCCTGAAGCGCAAAGCAAACAGGACAGGCCTAAGTACACAGCCTTGTGTAGCCCCACAATTCAAAATCGTTGTAGAAGAGCAAACACCATTTACAGTAAGTCTCTATGGTTGCGCGGAGAGCAATGATTTCAACCGTCTGAAAACTGTATCAAGTCATGTCAAAAGACTTTTAAAAGTCTGCAAAGAGGAATGTCATGATCTATAAAGTCAAGAGCTGCAGATGGGTCCAAAACAGATGGAAAAGATTTTTTTTTATCATCACAGTACACAGCTCTTGAGTAGCGCCAACATCATCGCTAATCTATCGGTTCATCCTTGAGGACAGGACTGGGTTACATAAACTCTTCCGGGTTGCGCGTGACTTCAGACCAGACAGAGGGCTATGGAGATGTCTGTCTGTACGAGCTCCGTCACGACATCCCTATGACCTACAGATATGGGACAATGGCAACGCTATCTAATTATGTGTATACACCAACAGAATCTGTTGGGTGCTTGGAGGTCTGGTCATATTGTGACCTGCAATCAAAGTGGAGATGATCAGTGCATGTTCAACCTTGATCCACCGGTGATCAAAGCCTTCCTAGTGTTCGAATCAGGAACCTTACGGACTTCAGCTATGGGAATCCCTGAGGCATTTTACATTTCCTCAGCTAGCAGCCAGTCGAGCCTCGAGAGGAAAGAGATTGTGTACACGTACGGTGTGTATGTGTGTGTGCGTGCGTGCGTGCTGCAGTGCTGTGTGTGTGTGTGTGTGTGTGTGTGTGTGTGTGTGTGTGTGTGTGTGTGTGTGAGCGTAGTGTGTGTGCATAGCACGCATGCCTGACGAGCCGCGCGCGCGTGTGCGCGTGTTCTCCTTGATATGCCATGATAGGACAGAGGTAAACAGGGAAAAAAATTGGGGGGACGGCGAGGTATTTTCTTTGCCTCCCTACACCGCCCTTCCCCCTCTCCCACCCCTCTTAACCCCCCCCCCCCCCCTCTATCCTTCGCCTGCAAATGAGCCCTGGGAGGTGCTGTAAGAGCCGTACGTCTGCTGGGTCACCCCACTCAAAGTCCTGTCGTGTTGCAGACAATGCATTAGCGTTGAACACCTTGGCATGTACATTAATTTTTTTTTTTCTCAAGCAGATACAATCAGACCGTGACTTCACGTTTCTGTGCATGGGGACCTTCCCAACAACACAAATAAAGAGAAACGCGTTGCTCCACGTGTGATGAGAAACCGCCACTTTTATCTGCGGAAGATCATGGCGCCATGGAACAGGTTGGGTCGTAGTACGTTACTCAGTGTTGCACCGGCTGACGGCGAAAAATGGATAGGCCCACAGCTGGTGTGGGATGATAATCATCATACACAGCACACCTGCCGGCTATACAACAGTGTTCTTGACAGTTGTCCAAACGGCTTTGTCGTGGATGGTGTGGTAGAAGCAGTATCACGTGCGGGGACAATGGATGGAGAGACGTCTTGTCTTCGGTTCACTAAACTTTGCTGACATTTGATGACTGCTTTTCTTTCTTCTTGACCTGTTTCAAACATTAATGACAACAGATGATAAACTATCTGGAAGAGGCGCAAGCCCTCGTGTGGATGGCGTGAATCGGCTGCCAAAGGAACTGGCATACGAACGCTCTTTTATCTCGTGGATATGTGTCAGGGGACCCGAGTGACAACAGTCCCAAAATGGGGAAAGGGGAGACGGGAAGGCGCGAGGGGATGAGGTTGGTTAGGGGTGAAGGGCAAGTGCGGGGTTGTGGGGGGGAGGGGCAGGAGGGGGGGGGGGGGCGTTGGTGACCATAACCGAATGCACAAAAAGCCGTAATCAACATGAAATGAAGTAACTTCTCAAAAGCAAAACGTACGAACAAAGAAACACACTAACAAATCCTCACCTAAACAGTCTGCATGTATAACAAACCCGTCTGTGTCACCAAGACCATTCTTAAACAGTCGTGAGGACCTTTAATTAAAGGAATTTTAAAAGAATAAGTGAATCCGCCCAACAACAGAAACAAACAAATCACAAGACAAAACACCCAACGCGTTTTCGACCTCTTACATCTTCTTCAGTAGAAAGAAACTCGTGGAGAGCGTGGCAGCAGAGAGTCCTCAGAAGAGAAGCCCCCTTCAAGCAAGTGTTTCGGCCCTTATCTCCTGACACTCTAGGGGGGTTGGGCCACACCCGGTTCATGACTCCGGATGTCCCTCTGCTGCCCCTTTTTTCCCATCTTGGGACGAGCCATGGCTGGGATTCGAACCCATGACCCTCTTGGACATGCTCATTTTCCACTTAATGACTCGCGCTTTAACCACTGAACCACAGGGACACCTGATATTTGTAGGGAAATTAAGCCTTATGAAGTTCACTTTTGTTCCTCCTTGACCAGATCCAGCTTGAACACCTCTCTGCCGCTTCTGCCATTGCTTTCAGGGCTCTGGTTTTTTCCTTCCCTGCAACTGAGAGCTGTTTCATGAGGCTGTATGCAGACGTTCCTACAAACCCCTAGCTCCAATTTCTGCAGTGAGGACTTTGACCTGATAGCCTTCTCTCCTCAGGCTGTTTGCCAGATCAGCATACTTTTCAGTCTTGTAGATTTGAGCTGCCTCCATTCTGTTCTCATATGGCACCGTGAGCTCGATCATGATCAGCTGCTTGGTTGACTTAGAGTGGACTACTATGTCTGGTCTCATGCCACTCTTGCTGATGATCTCTGGGTGACTCTTCCATTCTGGGAGGTCTGCAGTGCACTCCAGTCATCTGCCCCGTCCAGCAGACTCTGCCTGCATGTTTCGAGTGGCACTGTTGTTCTTGGCCATGATTTGCTGCCTCCTGCCGTGAAGAATGTTGCGGGTGCTTTTGGAGTCCTGATTTTCCCTTTTGTGGTGTTGGTACTAGCCCAGACTACTTGTACAATTTCTTTGAGCACTTGGTTGTGCCTCCATGTGTACCTTCCTTGAGCCAGGGCTACTTTACATGAGCTTAGGACATGCTCCACTGTTTGTTTTTCATGGCAGAGGGGGCATGCAGGATCGTCTGTTTTCCCCCACTTCACCAGGTTTGCATTTGAGGGCAGAAGGTCATATGCAGATCTGAGAATGAAGCTGATCCTGAGAGGGGCCATGTGCCAAATGTCATTCCAAGTGAGACTTCTTTGGAGTGCATTCTCCCACGTTGTCCATTGCCCTTGCTGGCTCTGCTGGACTGCTTTTTGGAGTCTTTTTTGGTCTTCTTCTTTTCTCATCTCCTGAATCATCATGTCTCTTTTGGCTTTTCCTTTGGCCTTTGACCACCATTCAGTTTTGGTCACCCCCAGTCCTTGTCTGTTGGTCTGTGTGTGTCCTGTTATTTCTCTGATCTTGAGACTTTCTTTTGCAGAATCCATCGCCTCTTGAACTTTCCATTTTCTGCCTGTCTTCAGCTGGGGCTTGATTGCTTCTACCACCTTGTCTCCTGAGTCCTCCAGCATGCTTTGAAGTCTGATCTTCCCTGCTTTGTATTCCTCCAGGATGGATTTCAGGGGTAGTTTCAGCTTTGCTTGGCGACAGTACAGCGCTATGTCAGTCAGACAGGGTGGGACACCAAGCCATTTCCTTGTGAACTTGTTGATTTTGGCTTCCATTGCCTCCACTATGCTGGTGCAGATGTCGTATATCATCAGAGGCCATAGCAGCTTTGGTATCAGCATGAACTGCAGACACCAGACCTTGTATTTGCCAGGAAGCCCACACTGGTCAATGGTCTCCAAGCCTTCCTCCGCCATCTGCTTGGTTTCTTTTGCTCTTTGTGTGTCTTTCAGCGTATCATCATACCATCTTCCAAGGCTCTTGACTG
Source organism: Conus canariensis (assembly GCA_033310375.1). Taxonomy (NCBI): domain Eukaryota; kingdom Metazoa; phylum Mollusca; class Gastropoda; order Neogastropoda; family Conidae; genus Conus; species Conus canariensis. Next base: position 38,569,658 of record CM065714.1, read on the forward strand.
GTTCTTCTGTGACTGTTGGAATGGCCTGGTTGGCAACACTGAAGACCACAGATCCGGCCACTTTTCCTTTCCTCAGTGAGAGACTCCGTGATTTCTTTGGCTTGAACTTCATTCTGGATGAGGCAACTATGTCGTCCAGCCTCTCCAGCACATGACGTGTCTCGTCTTCTCTGGATGAAATCACTGTAGTGTCATCCATGAAGGCCTTGAGAGGAGGCATCTTGTATCCATCGCCAAGGTCTGTTTGTCTCGCGTTGTTTGTTGCTGCTTTCAAGATGAGTTCCATTGCCAGCACGAACAGTATTGGGGAAATTGCACAGCCCATTGCAATACCCACTTCCAAGTTGATCCAGTCTGTTGTGTACTCCTTGGTAGAGAACCGCATTGAGAAGCCATTGAAGTACTTCTTGAGCATGTCGCGGATGTTCTTTGGCACATGGTACATCTCAAGAGCCAACTGTATCATCTCATGGGGTACAGATCCATATGCGTTTGCCAGATCAAGCCACACTACGTCCAGGTCTCTCTTTTCTGTTTTTGCTTTTTGGATTGCGTCCCAGATCATTGTGGCGTGTTCTACACAGCCAGCCACGCCTGGGATGCCACCTTTCTGGACTGACACATCCAAGTACTTGTTTTCCATCAGGTACTTGGTCAGCCTTGCTGCCATGACAGAGAAGAAGATTTTCCCTTCGACGTTCAGTAGTGATATTGGCCTGAACTGGCTAATGTCACTTGAGTTTTGCTCTTTGGGGATGTACACACCATCTGCCGTCATCCACTGGCCGCTGATCTTCTGGTTTCTCCAAGCCGATCGCAGCAGCCTGTGGAGCCACTCCAGCACCTTGGGACATTTCTTGTAAAGCTGGTAAGGTATTCCGTTTGGCCCTGGTGATGATTTGGCTCTGGCTTTGTCAACCACCTTCTTGATTTCCGCCAACGTTGGAGGCTTGCCATTGAACTGTTCCTCAGGGTTGGTTGGCCACACCAGACTTGAATGTCGAGT
>CM065714.1:38583163-38595663 GCA_033310375.1 Conus canariensis
CTCTTGTTGGTGTGGATGTGCGTTTTGAGCGTGTTCGTCATGTCTGTGTGGTTCTGGTGCCTGTTCTTGATCATTACGTCCATGTGGCTTTTGCTGTTTTGAATGTGGGTCTTGGTCGTGTGTGTCATGTCTGTGTGGTTCTTGTGGCTGCTGTTGTTCACTGTGTGGCTCTTGGTGGTTTGCATGCGATTCATGAGAATGTCCGTTCTGACTGTGTGATTGATGGGGATGCTGTTGTTGACTGTGCTTGGGATGCAGGTCTAGAGAATGCTGGTCCTGTCTGTCTGCTTCTTGTTCATCTTGTGGCTCTTGCTGCTTTGGATGAGGATCTTGGGCATGCTGGTCCTGTTCATGAGGTTCTTGTGAATGAGGATGTGGATGTGGTGAAACAGAAAGACTATCTTCCTCCTTCAGATGCGAGTCCTGATGTTCATGTTTGTCCTGCTGGAGATGTTCTCCATCTTCATGAGCAGGATCTTCTGGACATACATGACACTCTCCTTCATTTCCTTTGTGTTGCAAAGAATGTGGGTCTTCAGCTTGTTCCTCCTGTGGATGTTGTTCCTCCAAGCATGGACTCTCTTTGTCAAGGTTATCATCATCCTGATGCCCCTCTTGATGAAGCTGCTCTTGTTCAGGGCCATCTCGTTCCTGATCTGGCAGCTCCTGCTGCTGCTTTTGTTGCTGCTCTTGTTCTACATGGAGGTGATCTTCTTCTTGGTGTGGGGGTGGTTCCTGCGGAGGTGTGTGCTGCTCTAAGCTGGTGACAGCAGTTTCTGGAGCTGCTGCCTCTTCCGGCTCTTTCTTCAGGAGCTCCTCACTCTTCTTCCCCTCCCCAGCTCGTTTTCTGGACAGAGAAAACAACAATAAGCATGCTACAAACCAAAACAATGAAATACCACTCAATGGACAGATTGAACTGGATGTATGTACAGCAGTTCTCCAAGTGTCTTCATCACATGATGGTATAACAGCCCAACACATTGAAAAAATCAATTCAGAAACATGACATTTAAAACAACACATGCTACATTGTGTACAATGTGAATCTGAGCATACCACAATGTCACATATTACATTTTGATATACTCCACTAGTCTTCACTCTGGACAATGCTGACCTGATCTTTACCCTGGACAATGTCACCTCTTGACTTACCTTCACTGTGGACATTGCCACCTCTTGACTTACCTTCACTGTGGACATTGCCACCTCTTGACTTATCTTCACTGTGGACAATGCCACCTCTTGACTTATCTTCACTGTGGACATTGCCACCACTCAAGTAATCTTAACGTATTTACTTGCAATGTTTCATTCATAGCGAGATATGCACTTTTTTTAGAATTCTATTTTCTGTGCGTTTTTGTGTACTATGGTAATGAATGGAACTTGGTTATTTTCTTGTTTGTGTACATTCAACCTTTTCAGTCTTCTTGTCTTTTTCTGTTTGTTTCTCTCTTCAGTTTCATTTACCGAAGTCAGGATGTGAAGAAACCTTCCCGTGTTCATTTTCCCCTCAAATAAATCGCATTTTGTTTATTTCAACACCCGAAACAATTATCTAGCACAAACAATCTCTTCTTAAAACAAAAATCAAAGAAATTTTAATTTGTATGTACACACAAAAGCTAATGGTATCTTTTATTTTCTCCTGACCTTCACAAATGCTTGAGTCTCCAAACCTTGAGGAAAGTACCAAAAGTGCCTAATGGGAGATAATCACTTTCTCTTGTCTCTCTGCGCTTGCAAAAAGATACCATTTTTTTCCAGAAAAACTTATGTTCCGATAATGATAACAATGATCTATTAACAACAGAGATATACGATACATTCTGCTTCCTGAAACTACGCTAGGTATCCAGAATGCTAATGATTTTCGTTGGAAAATAACCAAACTACTTTCAAACTGAATGTACAGTCAACTGTGCAATACCCAATAGATGTCAATAAAGAAATCACACACACACACACACACACACAGAACACAAAAGCCAAAAGTTTGACCTACTGACTTAACAATCTCTCTTTCTGCCCAGCCTGGATATCACTAAGGGTATGTTTATCAAATGCCTCAGATGTACTTACAAAGAAACGATCAAACTGTTGATTCAAATCCTTCTGGCAAAACAAAGACAAAAACACACACACACAAATTCTAGTCTCTTTGAAACCAAACAAAAAGATTCAAGAATGGGATCATGACCACAGTAGAAGAGAAGAACTTCATCCATAGTTTACCTTGCTGCTTCCTTCTTCAGCATCTCATGCTTCATCAACAACTTCTTGCGCTCTATGAACGTTTTGCGTACTCTGTAACCCCTGAATGCTGACTGGAAAAGAGAAGAAACAAAACTGTGATCAGCGCTCTAAGAATCAAAGATGATAAAATAAAGCCTAAAATGCACTCTACACACAGAATGTTTGCCTTTCTCCCTGCCATTAAATTCACTTCTTTCTAAGAAACATTAAATAACTTTTAGACTCTTTTTTCATTTATGTGGAAACATGCATTTTATTGTTGTTTTTATATATATATATATATATATATATATATATAATACTTTTTCATAAAATATGTTTCTTTTTGTTCTTGTTCTGCTTGCTATATGCACAACAAATAATTAAATTTGCACTTTGATGCAGTAACTTTGTTTTTGCTCCAGTGACAGTTTTGCACTCTGAGCAAATGTGTATATTTGTATCCATATATTTGCATATGCACACACACATACATGCACTAACATGCGACAACCTGCACTCACAGGCATACACACAGACATATGTACATACATGAACACAAGTATGATGCTGACTTATGCGCATACACACACACACACACACACACACACATACACACACACACACACTCACACACACACACACACACACACACACACACACACACACACACACACACACACACCAACAACAACAATTATAACAGTGACACAGGAAATGTCAGCAAGGTATCCAGCTCTGGCAAATGCTAAATTTTATCCATGACACGCTTTCACAAAATCTTTTGCTTTTTAACCATTTATTTAGTTATTCATTTAGCTGCATCCCCTGCCCACTGAAGTCTCATGGCCTAAGGGCTGTAGTGAAACATATTGAGACTAGTCCACACAGAGTGACGCCTCCTTGATGAAGCTGAAACTGAAATGGGGCAATCCTTTTCCTGTTCAGCATATAAACCATAAGATATAAGTAACATTCCAATTTGTTTGTGTGGCTTTAAACAGCAATTATCCACAAACATAAACAAATGACTAACACAAATGAAAGAAAAAAAATAATGGCACATAAAGACCATGCTGACCTGTATCTTGGTGGCAGCGATGTCCTGAATGCCGGTGATGGATAGTGCCCCCTGTTCAATCATGTACTGGGCCACATCGTGATGCTCTCCCATCAAAGCATAGTCCAGTGGAGTATATCTGGCAAGACAACACACACTTCTTGTTAAAAAAGCTAGGGTCTGGTTGGCTTGGTAGATCAAGCATTATTCTGTTGAGCCTAGGGTCCCAGGTGTAATCCCCACTGAATCAGCCAGGAGAGTGGAGAGTTTCCCTTCCAAGTCAACATCTGTGCTGACTATAACCTGTCTAAGTCTTCCAGATGAGACTTTCGAAGAAGCTCCCATGTGTGAAAGCATGTATTACACACACACACACACACACACACACACACACATTCACTCACTCACACACCACACACACACACACACACACGCACACACATACACACACACACACACACACACCACTCCAACACACACACACACACACACACACACACACACTCACACACACACACACACACACACACACACACAACAACAACAACAACAACAACAACAACCACTTGCATCCTTACATCAGGTCATCATGAGCCAGTGAGATCAATGACACACTGAAAAGAGAACACACATGCCGCACTAGCATCATGTTTAGACATCACCCAAAAGATGGAACGTGTCTAACCATAAGCAGATGAAGAAGCATTAGCATGAAAGGGCAATTACTACTGTCAATGCGTGCTGCCTGATTTTCAGAAAACTCCCAGGAGGTGTCCATTTCAAGACCAAGTCCAAGGCATGCTGGGCCTTTCTGACAGTATGGCGGCGTTCACCATGGCGGCAGATGACTGTGAACTCCAAGAGAAAGTGGTGAATTTCAGATTACACACAATGCAACCAGGAAATAACTGCAAGACAGTGTTATTTCAAAGGGGAACATCGTATGCGAAATTATCAACATGCATCAATGCATGTGTGAGGTTGCGAAGAAGAAGACAAAGGTCAGATTTCTTTGTACTTTTTATCTTGAGGACTCCCTGGTTTCAGCTTCCTTGAAAACAAGCTTGTTCTGTGCAACCCGAGCTTTTCATTATGCAAAGGGTCGCACTTTCCAACAGCATGTGTCAACAGGAAGAATACTGTGGTTTGCTTGTTTGTTTCTATCCATGTACTACCATAGAGACTTGGTTAAAATCATTCAAATGCAAGAACCTCAGAAATGGTGAACCTTTGCATTCCAGCAGAGGACAGAGAGAACGGATGAAGAATAAACCAAGCTACTGGCAAATGCAAGCTTTCACTCAGCCAATCATTTCTTGTCTGAATGCTGTCTCTTCGTATCACATTCTTTGTACCTTCAACCCAATATGAGTTGTAAATATTCTTTGCCCATAGTCACACTTTGTTCCAATGTTACAAACCAGAACCAGAACTCATAGATGTGTTTTCCATGTGCTTGATCATGATAGTTTTTACCATAATTTGCCACTAGCTCTGATTAATGACTGTTCCATCTATTTCTCTTCATAGCTTAATATTCAGGTATGTATTGTACTGGACATTTACATATTTTTCCAAAGTGCAATGACTCACACACCTGCGTGCTTGATTGTGATAGTCATCATTTGCCATCTGTTTTGATTAAAGACTGTTCCATCACATCTGTTTCTCTTCACGGTCTATAACCCAGCTCTGCATTGTACACTAACATATTTTTCCAAAGTATAATCATCCAGGCACCTGTCTCTCTGCCTGCTGCTGATCACATATCTTTTCAACCTCCCCTATTACAGACCAATATAAATACACAAGCACCAAAACACACACATACACCTACGCACACGCATAAACACATGCGCACACATACTTGTACCTATACAAATACAGACACACATAAGCCCCTGAGTGCACACATACATATTTGTGTACACACACACGCACACACACCTGCCACATACATACCACCTAACACACAATTCACACACACACACACACACACACACACACACACACACACACACACACACACGCGCGCGCCACATATACACCACTCAGCACACAACTTACACACACACACACACACACACACACACACACACACACACACACACACACACACACACACACAACACACACTCCAAACACACCTCTCTTCTCTGAACTCCATATGGTTGGGGAAGGCGTGGTTCTCCACCAGCAACTTGACGGCATCCAGGTGACCTTTGCTGCAGGCCCAGTGCAGACAGGCCATGCCCTGAGGATCAACAACATCATCAGCAACAACATCATCAGCAACAACATCATCAGCAATGTCTGCTCCATTCTGCATGCGTCAGTGGATGAAGGGAGCAGCAGGGAGGAGCAACAGACGGGGGAGTGGGGGAGGGATTTGAAAAAATGAAGAGAGAAGATGGGAGGGGTTGTGAGGCAAGTCAAGTCAAGAACACTTTATTATCTCCAAAGAGAAATTAAGAGTGGCCATAAAAACATGTCTATGGATCTATATTTAACAAATCACATCCACCTATCCACCCCCACCCATCCACCCACTCACACACACAGAATAATACACACACACACATACACACAACATACAAACAAGCTTTCTGAAGTGGATTTTATCGAAAGTTCAGGTAGGAGCAGAGGAAAGGGAAGGATATGTGAGGTTTTTTTTTTTCTTTCTTTGGATGGACTTCAGTTGGAAAGGAAAGAACACAGAACAGGTGTGTGGAGGTGGGGAAGGAGGAGGAAGTGGGAAGCAGAGTTGCGGGGAGAGGAGGAAAGGCAAAGGCTGTAGAAAGGGAAAGAAAGGAAAGAGAGAGAGAGAGAGAAAGAAAGAGAGAGAGAGAGAGAGAGAGAGAGAGAGAGAGGGTGTGTGTGTGTGTGTGTGTGTGTGTGTGTGTGTGTGTGTGTGTGTGTGTGTGTGTGTGTGTACGTGACAGAGAAAGAGCGAGAGAGAGCATGTGCATATGTGTAGTCTACTTACGCATGCATAAGTGTGTGTGTGTGTGTGTGTGTGTGTGTGTGTGTGTGTGTGTGTGTGTGTGTGTGTGTGAGAGAGCGTCTATGTGAGTCTGCAAGTTGTATGCCTGCATGTCTCTGTGTGTATGTATATACTAAAGTGCATACACAAACTGTATGTTCAACTTATTTGCTACCTCTTTATCTTGTGTGTTGGGATCAGCCTGGTGCTCCATCAGGGCTGACATACAGTTCACGTAGCCCCCATAGGCAGCACAATGCAGGGGGGTGCGTCTGAAACAGCACCACACAGGGATTCCCCTCCACATCTTAACCACCACTGACTGCCACACTTTGTGTGTGGCGGAGAATTCCCACACAGAATCCAAAGGTGGAACCCAATATGACCACAGGACACGATCAGTAATGGCGTCAAGAACAAAATCAGAAAGAGTGACTGAGGAAAGACAAGGGGAAGAGGGGAGTGCAAGACAGTGGGAGGGCTATGGGATAGTTGGTAAGGTTGTGAAAGGAACAAGGGGTGGGGGAATACAGAAAGAGGGTCAAGGAAGCAAATATTCTGCAATATACCATGAAATCAATTTTCAAAAAGAGCACAAGAATTGTATTACACACAAGAATGAGCTGAAACATTCCGCTCAATAAGAATTTGCTTTTTTATTTATCACTTTATTTACTTATTGTACTTATCAATTAACCCGCACAGTGCGATGGGCCAAGATCATGGCTTTACCGCCCAAGTGCGATGGGCCATGACCATGGCTCAGACGAGAACCGTTACACCACCACCGCTAAACATCCGGGTTGATCAGTTCACGTGACTTGCTGGTATCCATTGTGCACCGGCAAGCCTTGTCTGTCAGTTATCTTGAAGTTTTTCATCTGTTTTGACTGAAATAATGAGTGAATCAGCGACCGAGTCGAGCAGGAGTTGAGTGGAAGTGGCACGAGTGAAGAATCAGTTGCCGGAGGCAGTAGTAACGAAAGCGAAGCAGGTGAGTTGATAAACTTTGATTATTTTGTTTGTCGAGTGGTGGAACACTTGCTGCGTGTGGTCATTGGTTATTTTACATTTGTTGGTCCGCCACATGAAGGAAGGGGGGGATGGAGGGAGCAGGGTACATGGTTACTTACAGGAGTGATAGGCTTTGGCCTGATCAAGCTAGAAGATCGTTTCTGGGTGATTATAGGTGTTCTGAAAGCACTTTAGAGGTGAATAAAAGTGGTGATTTGAAGAGAACTATTTATAACTTTTGTTTGTTTGTTGTTTTTTTAGTTTGGAAACAATGTGGGCGTGTCACGAGTGGGCGTGTCTCCAATGGAAAGCTATAGCCCTTCTCCTTCCTTATATGCTAGTGATTCAGATTTTATTCTTATTTATGATTTTATGCATGACTTCATTTTTCATAGAATGAATAAGTAATGCTGTTCATGTTTTTTTCTTTCTGAAAATCAGACTAATTAGTGGAAACTGAGTCAAGCTCTCTGTAACAAATTTTGCACCATTATGACACAATAAAAAGAACAGAAGACTTATATGTTTTTTTGTGTGATCCAGAATCTGGAAACACTACTGCAGAGGAGAGTGATGCTGAGAGAGGAGGTGAAGAAAGAGGAACTGTGCTGCTGGCCATCCTACTCGTGTGTGCTCTGGCTGGGAATGTTCTGGATGTGACATGGGACTCTGCCCCGAGTGCTTTTCAGCCTTCCACAGAAGACCAAGGCCCTAACTTTGTTCTGTGTCTTTCAGGAACATGTTCTTCTTGTTTTCTCTCAAGTTTCAAGTGTTTTGACATTCAGGCAGGAAAACTGTGGTGTTTCAAACAATGTGACTGACGTTTTGGATTACCTTTTCGACAATGTTCTGGATTACACTGTGAAGAATATCTTCAGCTGCCATCAGGGTACTGTATTGTAATTATTTTTTTCAGATTCCTCATTATCTCTAGTTTCCAAAAACATATAGTTTACCTATCTAGCTTCAAGACAAGCCTGCACAAACCCCACTTCCTAATCTAGTGAAATTTGATTGTCCGGATGCTGAATTATAGGTATATCATTTGAGGCACAATTCATTATACATAGCTCAAGTCAAGAGAATTATCATCTTTCCCATGTTTCCAGCACATATTTTTCTTCATTTTATCTCCAGTCTGAAGTGTTTAGGTAGTACAGAAGAAAAACTGTCTCTCTCCTAACATTTGACTTACTTTTCAAATAACTTTTTCAGAAATTTTCTCTGCTTATATTTTGAGGTCAGTCTCCAAGTAGTTATCACCTACAGTGTTTTCAGTTACTTCACTAGATTCTACAACATCTCTAGTTTCTAAAAATGTATAGGTTTGCATATCTAGGGCAAATAATATGTATGCAGAAGCCAAATTCTCAAGTGTGGTGTGCGACGAGTTTCCCGTCCTAGATTTTAACTACATTTCTTTAAAGTTTAAAATGATATACAGAGCACTGTCAGGGTTAAAGTTCAGCTGGATATACGAAAAAAAGTGTTTTGATGATTGATTCACGGTCGGTATGAGCAGTTTCACTCTCGTAAATGCACTCACTGCTTTTAAGTCCCCTCATACTAATCCCCTTTCCTTCATTTATCATGATCTTGCGTTCTTATACTGAAATGCAAGCAAAGAGAGACAAGCAAGCCAGCCACAACATTCTACCTATGAACACGTCATCTGAAAGTTGTGGCCCTTTGCACAAAGATAGATCATGTTACTTGAAAAAGCTCAATTTCCTCTGAAGAAAGCTGTAACTGAAGTGAATTCTTATTTGGGAAGCTTTAAGCATTGACATGCACCATTTGAGAACAACTGTTTTTGTGAAAGTGGCAAAAATTTGTAATGCATTTGATTCAAGGCTAAAAAGTTTTGCAAAATTATTTGAGTGACAGAGACAGCAGACTATACATTCAGCATAACTGTGAGATTCAGTGACTCAAGCATCAGAGTGTTGATAACAATGGCCCAGAACCCCATGAAGACTGTACAGGTACATCTGCGCCCTCTTGAAGTTTTAGTAACCGTGTGTGAAACAGAAGGAAGTGAGGTGTCAGCATCACCTTTACAGATGGATTAAAGATTTTTCGATATCAGCAAAGTGATCACAATTACAAGCATCAACAAAACAGAAACAGACCCATGTACAGCAAAGCACATTCATTATCAATTGATTTTTCGACAAAACGTGGTCATTTTTTTAAAAATTCAATATCTCATTTTCAAAAGTTCATTTCTAACTCTGACAAATTAATTTGGTAGATATGGGAGTATTACATAGAAAAAAAATTGGTAATTACAAAATTAGACTGTTTTTATGACAAAGACAATTTTTGTTTGATGTTGTAAAACATTCTCTTCATTACTTGTAAACAAGAGAAAAAAAATGCAGTCTTACCCTGAATGGTCACGGATGTTAGGGTCCACCCCATACTTGATCAGAATCTGACAGATGTAGGCATGCCCCCCTAAAGCTGCCCTGTATACAGCACACACACCAACACTTCAACTTAACGTTAATCCCTTCACTGTTTTGGGGATATGGAGGATTACAAATAAGGAAAGATGTACGGCAGCAACATAACTGTCTCTTTGTGTACATTAAATGCACAACACACACACACAAACACACACACACACACAAACACACACACACACACACACACACACACACACACACGTATGCACACATACACACACACAGGAAGGCAGGCAGGCAGCATGAATGCACTCACTGGCACACACACACACACACACAAACACACACACGCAAGCACACATACACATGCACACACACACAAGCACACGCTCAAAACCACTAATGAAATATGCACATGAGTGTGCTTAAAAACATCTACCCACACTCTTACTCTCTCTCTCTCTCTCTCTCTCTCTCTCTCTCACATATCAAAACCACTCATGAAATATGTGCACACACATACACACACATACACTGAAACACACACACACACACAAAACATCATCATCGACATCCTCATCATCTTTAGCATCTTCATCACATTTTAACTGCTGCTATAGCAGGAAATAAAAAAAAGACAAGTGAAAAAAGACTGAGAAAGCATTTTGTATCCCTTCTCACCCAGACATGCCATGATTATGAACAATACCTGGAAAACACCAGCAAAAAAAAAAAAATCTTCATTTCTTTTAAATTAAAAAGACAGCAATACAGAAACAGGTTTAACATCTGAAAAGGGGAAATTGAAGAGTATAATAAACGAGGATCTGTTTTGATCATCTGTGAAGCATGAAAATGAATCAGTGCTTGATAATAAAGAAAAACAAACCCATGAAATAAAATGAACAAATTTGCATCCCTCTTCCACAAAAAGGGGTGGGGGTAGGAAAAAAAAAAAAAAAAGTAATTCAGAAAAAAAAAACGCAACACAAAAATATAATGCATACATCTTTAGCTATTCTTATAATTTTTTCCTGTAATTTACCATGGAATGTGACCACAAAAAAAAAGAAGAAAAAATGTACACTTTTTCTTTTAAAAAGGAAAACAGATTTGGTACCAGTGTAATGGGGACCGCCCGTCCTCATCCAGAACATCCACACGAGCTCCATTGTCAATGAGAGCCTGGGCAACATCTGTGTGTCCCATCTCACAGGCCCGGAACAGCGGCGTGTGCTTGGCCTGATCAGTGGCATTGATTCTAGCACCATGGTGTAAGAGCAACTGAACGGTGGCTGCGTGGCCCGAGAAAGCTGCCGCATGAAGAGCTGTTGGAAACGCAAACATCTTGTTCTGCATGATCAAATGAATTCATAAATAAATAAATTCATTGTGCATTTTCATGTTTAAAAAAACACAGACAAACAAAACGTTGAGAATCCCAAATAAAAGAAAGTACAAATAATGGAGGTACATGAATCCTGACCTTGCAACAGTGATTCAGGTTAAAGCATGTGCAATATAAAGGATGCTATGTGGTAAGTAGAGTGATTCAAGGAACTCTGGCAAGCTATCTCTACCTGCACAGTTTCTGTTTACATGGAACAGTCCTATCTACTAACATTTTCTTATGTTCCATAACATCATTCTCACAACATATTTCCTCTACGTGAAATCCAGGCGTCTCTGTTCCAGGAGGACATTTCACCTTTGTTCAGTGCCAACATTATTTTATTTCATTTTTTTTTACTCTGCGACCCCCCCCCCCCCCCCCCCCGAAACAAATGTCTGACCTGTTCCACCGGTCTTGTCCTCTTGCTGAACGTCCACGCCGTGGTGGAAGTAGACCCTGAGAACGTTGTCAGCACCTTTCCCTGCTGCCCACATGAAGGCTGTGCGACCTTCCAGGTCAGGCTCATCCGTGTTTTTCCATGATAAGAACACGTTGACTGTTTGCTGTGATTGGAGGAAGTTACTTCCTTTATGAATGATTCTTCCGCAGTACAGCTGTGTTTCAATACTACATCACAACTACATCACAGCTTCCCATCTTTTGACACACACACGCACGCACACACACACACACACACACACACACACACACACACACACACACACACACACACACACACACACATTGTAAAACTTAAGATTATGAAAATATTTTCAAATAATGTGATGGTTGTATTTCAGTTTACCTGAAGTCTGGTATGACCATTACAGAGATTTAATATATCTGAAGCATAATGTTACGTTACTGAGATGGAACTTCCATTTCATCATCATCACTATCTTCATAACAAAGACCATTAGAAAAAAAAAGAAGACAATTTTCAAACACCATTAGAAAAAGACAAAAGCCAATTTATCTAGTTGAACATCACCATAGGAAGAGGCAGAATGTCAATACATTAACACTTCCATCATTCTTTCCTCATCTGTTTTTTTTTCTACACAGTTCTCTCTTTGTCTCCACTTTCAACTTCCTCTTCTAGTTTTGTCAGAACTGCCCGCCCTCCCTTTTCACTTTCATCCTCCCTCTCCCCCTTTCTCTCTATATGTTTCTCTGGATCTTCACTGATGATTGACCATTATCCATATCAGATGATTAAGTCATGACATCTGCTGATGACTCATCACTCCAAACAAATGGCAGCAATCTACCATCTTTCCAAAAAGGTCCAAATGAAGTGTCAAACTGGTGTAATTCAAATTCAGTGGTCATGTTCCAAAACAAAACCAAATGTATGATTATAACCATTCACCAAGAGCACCAATTAGTTTGTTTTTT
>CM065714.1:38600663-38608163 GCA_033310375.1 Conus canariensis
TGCTAGTAACGTCCCCTTTTCCTTTTGCTCTCAGTAACTCTGTCTCCTCCTTGCTGTACTGTCGCTACTGTCCTTTTCCTTCTGTCTACCATATCTTTTATCTATCTTTTTCCACAACCTCTTCCCACAAATTTCTGCACTCAACGAAGTCAGAGTGAACTGACTACACTCTCGAGTATAGTGTGAGTATCCCAACAGGGTAAAATAAGTTCACACACTACCAGATACAGGAACGCTGAAGAAGAAGAAGAATTTAGTCACATTGGGCTAATTTTTGGAACTTATTTGTTAAATCTGCCTACCTTGCCTGCTTTTGAAGTACAGCTGAAAACTATTTTCAAAAGAGTACTTTAAACAATATTGTTCACCACATAACAAATAAAACTGTGTGCTGCACAGTAAGTCAGTTGTTACTTGGAAATGAAAGAAAAAATAAGCGATTCAAGGAAGCACAATGAGTAATTTACTACCAGACAAACATTACCTATTATTATCACTGTTTAAAAAAATGAAACAAAAAATACAATTCATTAAGAATTTTACAACTCTTAACTATAACGAACTAATACACTTTGGAGAAAAGTTTTTCATGATTTGTAAACACAAAAGCACACTAACTTCTTATCATACCACAGAACAGCAATGTCCTAGGAAGAGGCAAGGTAAACAAAAAACAAACAAACATACATACAAGCAAACAACCAATTTACAAACAAACAAAGAAAATAAACCATACACAATGGAAAGGAACTTTACCGTACAGATGCAAATACAGTAAGCTGTCTGAATAAATAAAGAAAATATTTTTGTTGCTGTTGCACAAAACAATAGGAAAGTACCGATGCAAATTTTCTATATTGCATTGACACTAAACCCGTAATAATCGAGTTTGCTCTGAGGTCAAATGCGAAAACATGAATCATCCAGTTCGGTGTAATCCACTACGGATGCATCTTTAGGATTTTGTTCAAATTTCCTGACCAACATTGCAGGTGTCTGCTTCAGTTACCACCCGGAGGCAAAATGAAAGGAAGGGCAAAAAATGGCACCTGTGTGTAGTTTGAAGTAAAAATGAAACGCTGCAGCATCATGATCACCATCTCCTTCATCTGGATTTCAGTAACTTCACCTTGATCATCCTCATCTTCACTACTTTATGGAACAAAGGAAGTTTCAAATTCTAAAGGCCCTTCATGCCCTGCTCTTGTGGTGACCCAGTTTGATGTCCCCTTAACATTCAAGCATGTGGTGAATTGGTGTCAACTTTTTTTTTTTTTTTTTTTTGCTGTCCCAACCTCTGCGCCACCTCAGAGGCAGTGCACCCACGCCGCTCATTCCGACACCCCGTCCACAGCCACAGCCCGGTTGGCCTCACCGCAGCCCCGGCACCGGCAATCCACAGGGAGCAGTCAATTGTCAAGTCGTCAAGAGGCAACCCACCGGAGGAGACACTGCACTGCTGCCGAGTCACTTCGGTGGTGTTCAGTGGCGCCTGTTCTGATCTAACATACGCAGGACACCACCTACTAAGCCCCCTACTGACGACAATAATTGCTTAGTCGCGGAGCCGGCGTGAGCGAGCTCTCCCCCCGGAGGGCGCCACCACGTCCGTCCAACGACAGCCCCCATGGACTCGCCGATACCGGTGACCCTGACGGAACCAAACCAAGGCCACAGACGTGGAGAGGACATCGAAATTGAGGTCACCATGAGAGCAGGGCATGAAGGGCCACAGAATTTGAGACATTTTTTTTTTTTATGCTGATCGATGAGAATGAGGATGATTAAGATGATGCTACGGATTTCCATTTCGGTCTGAGACTACATGACAGGGCTGTACTCTACGCTTCCTTTCATAATATATCCCGGCGTCAACCGGGCCCGAGAGATACATGCACCTGCAGTGTTGGTCAGGAAATTTGAGCAACACTCTCAGAAACGCATCCATTAAGTGGATGAAACTCAACTGTATGGTCCCAGTCTTCCCAACTGAGTCCGCAGCAACTCAACTCTGGGTAGGAGCCGGTCGGGACAGAAAAACCCACATGACTTCTGATGGGATTCGAACCCACGACCTCCCAGCCGGGAGTCCGCAACGCTAACCACTTCGCCACGGCGGCTGGTTTGGTGTCAACTTCTACCTGGCTAGTAAGATCATGGGGACTGTCATTAGATGGGAAAGGAGGCATCCCTTTGGAGGGGCACGTACACACTCCGCTCCTTGACCGAGCAGTTCTTGTCTTCATTAAAGACTGATTTACATATGCTACATCAAAACAGGCACCACTGAACATCCTCAATGTATGTGTATGTCTCCTCTGATAGATTGGTTGCCTCATGGCAACCCCACATTGGCAAAATTCTGTGGATTGCTGATGCTGGCAATGCAACAGAATGAGCTTTGACATGACTGTGTATTGGAGCTGGGATAAGCAAAAAAAGGGGAAATACCAGTAATAAGGTACGGAGGTTTAACCCGTTCGCTGCTTGAAAATGTTACAAACAAAGGCTTTCCCAGTGCCAGGGAAATCTAATGATTTGGGGGTAATAATTAACAAAAAATTCTAGCTCAGAAACTACAAAAGATATAACAATGAAATATATATGATTTTTGAAGGAAATTGAATGAAGATTTTGAATCTGGGCTTCTTTGTTTTTAATTTTGATAATAAAAAAGCATTTAGGCAATTAGATTTGGATAGATTTTTTTGCACGATCAAAAGCATATGTATTTACCACTACATCTTCACATCCAAACAAGAACACAAAGCAAAAAAGTTGAAAATAAAGTTTGTATTGTCACACTACACCTGTAAATGAAAGTAAAACAGTTTAGAAGTCTATCAAGATGCTCACACTCTATGCAGACAGGTCAGTCCACGACCACGCCCCCCTCTCCCCACCACGCCCCCTTGCTGGACTTCAACCCTCTCTTTCACTGCTCCTCTTCCCCTACCTTTCCCTCTGCCCCGTGCCACGCCGCGAGCAGGCCGCACTCCCCTCTTGCGCTGACTATCATGTCACTGACCACTGGCACGCAGTGCAGAGTACACACTAGGCAAGCTCGTTCGACGCTGGCAAACCAGTCAGCTGAACACACACTGAGGTCACACAGCCCGACACAATAACTGATGAATACGGTCGGCAATTCCATCACTATCATCATCTCACCTTCATGCTCGAGTGAGTCGTTGAATAAAAGATTATTGTCTTTGTCAAAAATCATTAGCAGAGCCTGCTCAGCTGTGTAAATACGTTGATTTGGTCGCTGCGCTTGTCGAAGGTTGTGCCGCCATCTTTGCAAGCGAGACGAAGTGCTGGCTGGTCATCCAGTCAGTGATGAGAATAAATGGGCTTTCCCCTCACGTGTGGTCATTTACATATCATTTTAATATTACAGACATATAAGGCTTACTACGCACACTCTATTCAAGTCCGTTGATAGAAATAGTAACGAATGAAAATTCAAGAAAAATGCATGACGTCAGTGGACGGCCCATAGGCACTGGGAAAGCATTTTTAATGCGGCGTCAGCTGACGGCTTAAAGGCACTCTACGGGTTAAAAAAAAAAAAAAAGTGCAAAATGTTTTTGTTGAATGACCATACCTGTTTGATCAGCATTTTGACGTGTTCCAGGTTGCCATAGGATGATGCCCAGTGCAGGGCTGTTCTCTGAAAGGTCAGAAATAAACATGGAAAGTCATTCACATCACACTCACCATGGAAATAGTTATAGACTGCTTAAAAAAATTTTTTACTTGCTTTCAGACTGGTATGAAATCAAAGCACTTTCAAACAAATTTGAGAGAAATAAAAAGTAAGAATGTGTACATGCACACTTGAGAGAGACAGAGAGAAATACAGAAAGCGAGTAGGAGAAAGAGAGGGATTGTTGGGAATTTTGCTAGCTTGACACAATATCTAAGGCTGTGACTTAACACACAAATATTGGAGTAACAATCCAGAATAATCTTTACCGACATTACTTTTCACTACAAACAAACTCTTGATAATGCAGGCTCCTACAACCCATTCATTTCATGATGGCATTGTCTCTAAAGCACTCGGGCCTTGGAAGACATACATCATCAGCACAGGGTGACATGTATGGTTTGCATCGTCTGAAGACTTTAAACAAAAGCATTATCTGATAAAGATAACAATGCAGGATCAGTGTTGCTGGAAAGTGTTGCTGAAATAGTTCAAATTACATCGCTAATACTTCTTTTTTAAAACAAAAGCTGAAAGACAAATAGATACTCACATTTTTTGACAAATACCAAGCTCTTTTATTGTGTCCCCAAGTCTGGTGACACCTAGAAATCATGGTAAAGGTCAATCACTGTAACATTATTCACTGTGATTACCTTGTTGTTGTCCTGATTGTCTATCTCTCCAGGCAGCAGCTGTCTAAGCAACATGGCCATACACTTGGGCAGCTTGTGCCGTGTACAGAGGTGGAGTGGGGTCTGACCCTCATTGTCCTTCTCCCGACAGTCAGCGCCTCGAGACAGCAGCAGCTTCATCAGACGGTAGTTGCCCTGATGAGACAAGTCATACAGTAAGCAACAATTTGTTGTCACAGTGAGTTCCATTATAATTTTTATACTGCAGGAACATGAAAGAAGTGTACAATATCAATTCTAAGTGGCTGGTGGATGCCCATATCATATGAGGTCTTTAAGACTGGTGCATGCAGGTACATACAAACATGCACATGCGTGTACACATACACACACAGACTCATGAAGAAGCATCTATTTTGGCATGTTGACATATATTCATTAACAACATGCACATAGCCTTGTATTCACACACACATGCACAGAGACACAAACAAAGACACACACACACACACACACACACACACACACACACACACACACACACACACACATTATGCATGAACACACACGCACACATGCGCACACACACACATACACTAACACTCATGCAAATTCATTCTTGCATGCATGCATGCAAACTCATACATAAACACACATACACTCAAGCACAAACACACACACATGTACACAAACACACACACATACTCAAGCATGTAAACACACACACACACACACACACACACACACACACACACACTAACACACACACATACACACACACACACACACACACACACACACACACACACATACACACACACACACATACACACACACACACATACACACACACTCCCAGCCTGACTGACCTTGTGGGAGGCCCAGTGGAGGGCGGTGCGACCCCCTTTATCCCTGAAGTTGACCTGGGAGCCGGCTTTCAGCAGGAGTTCGGCACACTCCAGCCGGTCGGCCAGCACACAGTACATCAGGGGGTTACGCCCAAACTGGTCCCCTGTATCCAGCTCTCCAGGCCCCGTCACTGACATGGAGGGACAAAGCAATGATTGGACGGATGGACAGGTCAGATTGTGGATGGGCGCATACGTATACACAAACCTTATTCTTCCATCAATCCACAAACCATCACATTTGCACTGGTGTGCTCATGTGCGTACACACGCACGCACGCACAAATACACACACACACACCATGCATGCACACACACGCACACACAAACTAAATTTTTTTCCTTCTTTTAAAGTAAGCTATCTTACACATACTTGACAACCAATAAATATCACTGAAACATTTCAGAAAATTGGAAACTGCTTCTACAGACATTGTTTTTTCCGATACTTACCAAAAAATGTAATGCATCAAGTCTGGCTATGAAAGTGCAAAGAAAACACCTATCACACAATAAAAGATGTTACCGCCAAACCAATGCCACATCTCTAGCGACAGGTCCCAAGCCTGTCACAATCTCCGGGGCATGGACAAAAGAATGGAAAACACTAAGGCTGACTGGCAGACGGCTGGCAAGAGAGTTGGATGGATACTGTTGTACACCACATGTTCTGTGTGTATCCTAATTTATCTATCTCATCCACTACAGACTGTGTCACAAAACTACTGCACGCCACCTTACAAAAGCAGCAGGGTTATCTTCTCACCAGCAATCAGACGACTGAGCACCTGCTTTTCCCCGTTCACAGCAGCAGCATGGAGCTGGGTGATGCTTTCCATGCGAGGTGTGCTGCTGGCAAAGGGGACATGAGGGCTTTCCGTCTGGAGAATCACACACACAAACCAAAATTGCTATTTTCAAAGTGAGGTGACTGCAAGCGGAAATGGAAACAAATTCTAAAAATAATTTTTAGTGAGTCCACCAAGCAACAGGGACAAACAAATTGTAAGACATATATACAAACTTGCTATGACATGGGTCCTGTACTTACACAGTGTTCTATTTCATCAGGGGAGCAAGAGTTACCCTACTTGTTTGCGGTCTACTGTTTACTGTTCTCTACCTCATTCAAGATTTCTGTTCCATGGAACATCTCAAGGAGCTCCTGAAATCTTTTGCAAGTGGATTTTCAACAAGAAGGAATCATCATTTGTAGGTAAATCAACAACACAATCACCAAAACATGTTTTTAATGAAGACATAATCTTATTTATGGAAGGTCTTTATTGCAAGGTTTCCATGTCATTATCTGCAATCATGCATCAAATATTAAACTGCCGAAGCTGATGCCAGAATACGTTTACTGCTATCAAATATCACCAAAATAACAGCATCATAATTTCTTATTTATTGTGACAATTTAACTCTAGAAATAAAGCTTAAAGATAAAGTCCATAATTAAGTTCTTCTTCCTATGGGAACGTCTTTTCCTATAGAAAGCTCACTCATGAAAGATTTTTATCATGAACATTACCACACCAAGGCATATGTAGCATATGTGTGTGTCAGCACACACAAAATATACACCATAAGTATAGTCTTCTCTGAGATGCATGTTTGTGCCTAATACTAACAGTAATACATGCAGTCGGATGTGTAAAGAATGTTGAAAAAGCGGTAGACCAATGCAATGAAATTCTTCCTGATGAGCTCAACAACTTTCTGAACACTTCAGCTCAGTGCCAACTGCTTAACTTCAAACTTCAACATTGCAGAACTCTTCATGCAAGCACATAAAGTCCACCCTATCATGATATCATGCAGGTCGTCACAGATAAGCAAGCCCTCACTTGCTAAGAACAATAACACTATGTAACTGTATGCCCAATGATGGTATAGCTCTAAAGTTATTCACTGGCTGTGACATTTCATATCCAGATACTTTTGAAAAATTCAATTTTGATTATCAACTGTTGTGAGCCAGATTCTACACTTAAAAACAATAATGCTGAGTTACTCTTACCTTCAAACATTAGGAACAGAAGATAATTAGATAATGTTTTTATATTATAAAGATGTTTGGGATGGGTGTGTCTTCCAAAGTGTAATGTTTGCGTGCAGATATTTTTCTTCTTTTAATTAAAGACAGCGAGGATTAAGACAACATGGTTATACACCAGCTGCCTCTGAATATTTACCCAAACATTGTTAAAGGGACCAACAAACAGACAAATACATTGATTCT
>CM065714.1:38615663-38675663 GCA_033310375.1 Conus canariensis
ACAAAGGCTCAACAAAGTCCAAAACATGGGACTTCACTTCATTTTTCAACCCATGAGGTCCACGCCAATCCATGACATGGAGAAAACTTACGTCAAGCCCCTGGAGAGAAGATGCAACCTGAAAGTCCTGATGCAGGGCGAGAAGCTCAGAAGACTGCCCTCACACCTACACCACAGACTGGAGCAGCCCACAAAGAACCGTCTAAAACGTCAAAGCCTCAACCACCAGTATAAGGCACTCAGAGCACAGCACAGCGATGTTCTGGCAGCAGAAGGGGAGTCCCACACTGACCATGCCTTGCTTGACTGGAGGCTTGACCAAGAGATAGAGGCCACCATCAGCCTCAGAGTTCCTGGCATCATCACCAAAGACCAGCAACCAGCTACTCTCAAGATCCTGACTCTGGCCATGACAGAGGAGTCCTACCCAGCCAACTCCTGGATGCATGTATACACGGACGGATCGGCAGAGGAAGCCACACACAACGGAGGCAGTGGTATCAACATCAGATATCCTGATGGAGAGTGCAGCAGCATGCATTCCCTGGAGGAAAGCTCTGTTCCAATTTCAGAGCTGAAGTCCTGGCCATCACAACAGCAGCAGAATTCCTCTCCTCCGATGGAAAGCCCCTTGGCAGCATCGCCATCTTCACTGACTCCATGTCCACACTCCAGGCCCTTGACTCCCCTAATCCTGGTCCTCTGATCCAGTCCCTCAAAGGCCTCGCTCGCAGCCCTTACCCAAACAGCCCCAACAACCCTTCAGTGGGTGCCTGCCCATGTAGGCCTCCCAGACAACGAGTGTGCAGACCACCTTGCTAAGGAAGGAAGCCAGCTCGCATAGCCGACCATTCCTGCCACATATTGAGGAAGCTAAAACTCTCCACAGCAGATTCCAAAGAGGCTGGATCACCCTGAACGGAGGCTGCCAGGCGCACCAGGATCCCATCAGGACACTGGAGAGAAGACACCAGACTACCATCTACCACCTTCCCACAGGACACTGCGGCCTCCGAGCACACTTGAAGAGGATTAGGAGTGGCAGCCACATCCCTATGTGATTGTGGCCAGGCTGACCAGACCCCACCCCATATTCTCCAAGACTGCCCCCTGTACGAGGAGATGCAGCAGCAGCCCTGGCCTGGGGGTGCGGACCTCAACACCAAGCTCTGGGGGACAGCAGCCGATCTTTGCCGGATGTCCAATTTTGTGGCATCCCTCGGACTTCCACCCTGACTGCGCAGCTGTCGAACGCCAAAGAAAGAAAGAAACTGTTCATGCTTTACCTAAAAAAAATCCATTTCAACACAATGTCTTGATTTTAACTAAATTATAAACAGATTATTTACCATTTCTTGTCACAACAATTATTTCTCACCTCTCCTCAGTCTTGTGGAAGACATTTCTTTGCTCACTTCCAAGCTACTACTCTCATGTGACTCCTCCCTTGGTCCAGTAGGCTCTAGATAATGTAAATTAAACACTGCCTTTCTACATAATCTAGTTTAAGTTTTCATTTAATGTATTTTATACTGTAAATATAATACAAATAACTTTAAGGGGAAAGACATCCCACTGCCATAACAAATCTTAACACCCATTCCACCTCTGCTCTTAAGAAGACCCCAATCTTCCTTGCAATGAAAAATATTCTTCAATAAAGCACAACTCAAAAGTACATGAAGGTCTGAATGCAGCTGGTTGGAAACAAGGCACCTTCTGACCTAGAATAAAACTGTGAGATAAATAAACAAAGCAAGCTGAAAAATCCATGAAATCTAGTTAATCTATAATGACTCCATTTGACAGCTCTGCCAGTGTAGGGAAAGATGGCAAAATGGATACCGCGGAAGCAAGACACTCCCATATCCATGGCTTGAATCATGAACAAGCCAGGTTTTCTTCTCCATCTTTCCATTTGACCCTAAATGATGGTCCAAGAACCCGTTTTCTGGATGAGATGATAAAGCAGTGTCCCCATATGCACCAAGGACCTAGCACTCACGGAAGAACCTATTACTGCAACAAGAGAGTCATCCTTGGCAAATTCCTTTGGAAAAATTCACTTTGATCGATATATAAAAATGCACACAAGCAGAAAAAAAGGAAGAAGAAAAAGAAATATAGATGGTATAGTACTTTAAAAAATAAAAAAAAAAAGTACACACACCCAGAAAAAAAGAGAGAAAAAAAAATTTCGGTGATGTGGTTCTACAGCAATATACCCTCTCTGGGCCAGCTGCCTTGGATTTCACACAGACAAATCCACTGTTGTGAAACAGAAAATAATACAGTCAGTTTCTGAACTATTTTCCTACCACATACACTCTAATGAAGGTCTGGGATGAGCAATTATACATCCAAATACTGGCCCCTTCTTTGTGCAAAATGTTTGTTTTTTTTCTTTTAACATTACCACAGCAGCCCTCAGTTCAACATCTGGCATAATAAGATCACACCTTAACAGCTAAAAAGTACAAATGATCTGATACATTCGTATCTCACAAATGGAAGTTTGGAACACTGCCTATAACACATCTGTTGCCACTCCAGGCCATTCACACAAAAGCTTGTAAGCATGCATAAAGTGTAGTGTTTCATTTAGTTATTCAAAAGCTTAAAACACTTGTCTCAGCTCTACGATTATCAACACGACAATCTGGAAGTCTATAGGACAAAGTGTTAAGATACTTAGGAAAAAAATATTAATGCATGATTTTGATTGATTGTTTGTGGGGTTTTGCTTTGTTTTGTTTGTTTACCACTCAGGTACCTTTGTTTGTTGAAATAGACTGTGGATTGTTACTGGGAAGTTATACAGAACTGAACTGAATCAAAACATTTTTTCAACATGAAATATTTGAGGAGCTAGATTTCAAACTCAGTAGAAGGAGCTAGTTTTACTGGTTTGATCTGTAGATACAGACTGGACTCTGTATATGTGGCTGCTGTGCACAGCTGGTGACTATTCTCTTTATTCTGTTGTGAAATCATGGATAAATCTTGGTTTCTTTTACTTCTACCCCAGCAGTCAAAACCAAACCAATTTACAAACAAAAACCATTTGCTGCTCTGGTAACACCTTCAGTATTTTGTTTGACCACCTTGTTTGGAATAGACCATCAGAGTTTGCTCCCTTGAAGAGGCTTTCACACTGCCAAAGTAAACAGTTGGAATGGCTTAAAATCATTTTAGCAGTGTTTAAGTCCATCAAAGAGGACAACTGAATGCTCCTTTGTCATATACATTGATTGCTTCATTTAAATTGGAAAAAAAAAATTAGGAGCCAATTCTATTTAAATCATTTCACTTTCAAGGTTAATGGATCCAGTATCCGATGTCCAACACTCAGAAAAATCCCGGACAAAGTCAGTCATTTTCGTCATGATGCCATTCAAAATAAGATATAGCTACCACCTTTCAGTTTTACTTTGTTTTCATAACTTATCTACTTGGTTACAAATTAACAGTAATTCCACCCTTGGTGGATTACAGGCAGTGTCATTTTCTTACGGTTGTACGTTTTCACATACACTGCAAAAATAAATGACTGAATTTCTAAACTAACCAGTGATGTTTCAAGGTGCTGTAGATATACAGTCGAAATAAAACTGGATCTACACTTAACATTTCTACTGAAAGAATGTATTTAACATGCAATATTCATATGAAATCCAATATTTATATGATCAGTAATTTTAAGAAAATCAAACAAACAAACAAACAGCATCCATTGTGATAAGCTGGCAAGTGAACATTGTACATTTTCTTTTACAATGACATGCAACTGATGTCTAACTCTTTTATACTGGGACAGGTCCACGGAACATGAACAACAACAAAAACAACACACCACCAACAGGAAATGAAAATCTTCATCTCAAAACAAACTGAATTTTAAGATCTTTGTTTCAAAACGAAGCGAGTGAGGGAAAATGAAGCAAAGTTTAGACAGAAAACGGGTTAGTTACAGCCACAAATACAGACAAACAATTACAGGACAAAACATGTGTGTTTTGTCTTGTAATCTGTTTGTCTGTATCTTTGGCGGTAACTAACCCCTTTTCTGTTTAAGACCTTTGTTTACACCTATGAACTTAAGAAAACTGACTAGATTTACTGAAACAAATCATACCTGTTATTTGTTTATATGACAAACGCACAAGGCACAAAAATATGTCAATGAATAAATTGATTTTAAGAGATGCCTACACTAATTACCGATATATGTATGAGATGATTTTGTGCAGCCCTGATGTGATCTCAAAAGAAGGCCAAGCTATAAACAGCAGAACTTCATGCTTGTCAATGTTGAACAAACATACTCTCTGAGTGTGTAGGTGTGTATGTGTGTGTGTGTGTGTGTGTGTGTGTGTGTGTGTGTGTGTGTGTGTGTGTGTGTGATTATCACATAAACTGGAGTGCCTTGGAACCCATAACAAAGTTATATCGATACCCCGGGTTATTAACTGATGAATGAGAAATAAGATCTCACACACCAAGTCTGAACGATTAGACTTTGACAATGTAGAGCTGTAAACACTGATTTTGAGTCCGATAGTAAGTATTTGTCTAGATGTAAAACAGGCATGTCAAGTATGAAATCAACTGCTTTCAAAATGGCAAATAACTCTGCAGTAAATATAGAACATCCTTTTGTAGTATGGAATTTCTTTCTAATGCTAAGCGCTGGCACTACAAAGGAAGCCCCAATATCAGAAGAATCTAAAACAGAACAATCCGTGAAAATGTGTAGATTGGAATCGTATTTCCTATTTATCAAATCTTTGGCACAGGATGATAGTAACAGTGGATTATCTTTTTTATTAAGATCTCTGTACGTGTAGATGATTTCAGCCTGCTCTGACAACCACGAAGGGTATGAACAACATGGAACAGCGGCAATACCATCAAGAAACAGGCTACAGTTCTGAAACAATGGGGAAACATAATCATCTAGGGACATGTACACTGCTTTGTTATGGATCTCTCCTGAAATATGCGTACTTCCATCTAGTTCAGTCATTACTGAATTTGGGATGGTTCTAGCTCACACTGTAAAATCACAGGTGCAACTTAGCCTGTGTTCATTTAAGGGTAACACCACCAGCTTCCTTATACGTCAAATCAATTGAAGCCCATCGGGGAAGTCCTAATGCAATTTTAAAGGCTAACAAGTCAATACTGGTTAACTTGTGTAAATCTGTCTTTCCAGCTGTAAAAAACTTCTTGGCCATACAACAAAATTGAACGAACTAGCCCTGAGGCGACATAGACGAGATTAGAGCCCCAGTTAATCAGAGGTAAAGAACACATAATAATCCAATTTTTTTCCTAGCCTTTTCTACAAGGTAATTAATATACACAAGCATAATCACATGCATACTCACTAACTCACTCACTCACACACACACACACACACACACACACACACACACACACACACACACACACACACACACACACACACACACACACACACACACTGTGGCTGACTGACTGAAACCAATTTATTGTCAGATTAACTCATGGTTGTACTGATATTTAAGAAAACATTATGAACAGAATGTCAACATTTTTCATTTAATGAAAAGGAATTTGTTTTGAGATAAAGATTTCATACTCTGATGATCTTTGACTCCCGTGTATTGAATATACATGTGGTCACACAGACTTAATGTTTCTGGATACCAGTGTATATATGGTCCCTTAGTGTGTGTGTGTGTGTGTGTTGTGTGTGTGTGTGTGTGTGTGTGTGGTGTGTGTGTGTGTGTGTGAGCGCACGAGCGTGCATGCATGCGTGCGTGCATGCATGCGTGCATGTGTGTGTGTTTGTGTTTCTGTGTGTGCAGAAATATTCAGTCTATATGTTCATTGCTTTAATGTTTGAAGACTTGTCCTTGCAAACGGAGGATGATAATAAGGATATGACTCAAATGTGGACAACACTTAGAGGGTGAGAGAGATAGTGGCAAAGGTGCAAAGGGATACCAGACTGCATATAATAGGGAGAATTTTTTTTTCTTGTAAATGTCCTTTTTTTTCTTGTGTGTGTGTGTGTGTGTGTGTGTGTGTGTGTGTGTGTGTGTGTGTGTGTGTGCACACGTGTGTATGTGCATGTATGCGTGTGTTTGAGAGTGAGTGCATGTGTGTACATGTGCCTGAGTATGAGTGTGTGTGTGTGTGTGTGTAAGGTGGTGTGGTGTGGTGTGGTGTGGTGTGGTGTGGTGTGGTGGTGTGGTGCGTGTGTGTGTGTGTGTGTGTGTGTGTGTGTGTGTGCGTGTGTGTGTATGTGTGCTGTGTGTGCATGTGAGGGTATGGGTGTATTTGTATAGAGATGTGTGTATTTGTGTATTTATGCATGCGCGCGCGCGCGCGCGTGTGTGTGTGTGTGTGTGTGTGTGGTGTGTGTGTGTGTGTGTGTGTGTGTGTGTGACTGTGTGTTAATTATGTTCCTTTTCATTAAATGAAAAATGTTGACATTCTGTTCATAATGTTTTCTTAAATGTCAGCACAACCATGACTTAATCTGACAATAAATTGGTTTCAGTCAGTCAGTTAGTGTGTGTGTGTGTGTGTGTGTGTGTGTGTGTGTGTGTGTGTGTGTGTGTGTGTGGTGTGAGTGAGTTAGTGAGTATGCATGTAATTACGCATATGTATATGTTTCTGACTGCACTGTGACACACTGTGTGTGTGTGTGTGTGTGTGTGTGTGTGTGTGTGTTGTGTGTGTGTGTGTGTGTTTTCTGCCTTGTGACAGTGTGTGTGTGTGTGTGTGTGTGTGTGTGTGTGTGTGTGTGTGTGTTAGGTCTTCAATTTAACGTCTATACACATTATGTGATATTAGACGAACCTAATCTATAAGAATAACATTAACAGCAACAGCAAAAAATGGATAACTAACTATAAAACATCGAAGAATAACCGGTCATAACAAGGACGTTACTAAAACACCAGTTCCCATTTTACAAAACAGAAAACATAGGACTTTGATGCAATGAAACAGCAATTTTACACATTAGTGGTAAATCGGTTACAACTGTATCCAGAGAACAATTAGGTAGAGGTGGTAGATGAGGTTTTAACTGTTTGCAGTGGAAAAGTATGTGGGAATTTGTTATCATTTCACCACAAAGGCATGTTATATTTTTGCAAAACTCTGTCTTAAAAGCGTTTAGTTTGATCTTATATATTAGCGAAATTATGATCCGAGAAAACGGCAAACTACATTGATAAAAAGAATGAAGTGTGTCAAAGTTTAATAGCTGGTTTATGCGAGTATCAAGAGAACATCCCGAATTTTGTTGTTTTTTCCTAAAATGTTTCCAGCATGCATTTTCTAGAAGACTGTATCCCTCGTGGATAGACAATGGGATACTGATAACCTGTGTGTGTGTGTGTGTGTGTGTTGTGTGTGTGTGTGTGACATAAAAATAGAGATTATTCAGCATTACAACATTGAATCGCGAGTCTAAAACTTTATGGAACAAAATGGTAAAATAACAGCTAAAGTTCTCTGAAATTGTAAAAATATATCTGAAGGGCTACCTAACTTAAATGTCCGAGAAATGAGAGGAGAGAGAGAGAGAGAGAGAGAGAGAGAGAGAGAGAGAAATCATGAGTCTGATTAAATGGCATCAGCACCGCTAGCATAGTTAATATATCCAGAGGAAGAAACTTCCCGTTATAAAACTAAAATCAATACTTAAAAAAAATCATACTTTAAACAAATATAATTCACGAACCTTTAACTTTCGATGGTGGGACAATTTATGTTCCGCTTCATTTCTGTCAAGCGCGTGCAAGCGCCATATTGTTGTCAGGAAACATTCGGAGTGTAAGACCTAAGAATAACGTTGATTGGCTCAGTGAGAGAGTTTCCCTTGTTTTATTGGTCGATAACTCGGTCGATGAAAAAGAGAAAGTAGCCTGCGGGAAGTAAGGGAGATTACACCTTAAGAAATTTGTAAATCTGATAGTTTCCCATGGAAATACAAACAACACAACCAAAACAGAACGAGGTGAAGTGTATCAGCGGGAAACAGGCATAATCAACAGAAGTCGACTCATCACGTGTTTGATTAGTTCTTTTGACATGAAGAAAAAAGGTTTTGATCTTTTCCGTCCTTAAATGTGTGCATAAAGCATTATTACTAGTCTGGTGTTTGGTTCACGAACAATCCAATCCCATTTCGACCCATTTGTTTTCTGTAATGGAAACACGATAGAGATGCCATTCAAGCTAAGTACTTATATGAAGATCACGTTCAATTTACAGTCGGTCAGAGTCCATCTACATAACTCTCTCTCTCTCTCTCTCTCTCTCTCTCTCTCTCTCTCTCTCTCTCTCTCTCTCTACATGCTAATTATTGTACGTTTTAGTACATTTCCATTTCAAATCATTGCATTTCATGCTGTTCCCCCCCTCTCCCTTCCATCCTCTCTCTCTCTCTCTCTCTCTCTCTCTCTCTCTCTCTCTCTCTCTCTTTTGTTTTTTGCTCCCCCCCCCCAATTTCATCTCACTTTGCTTAATACCTTCTACGTATTTTCATGCCTTACAAAAAATGATTACATGTTGTGCCTTCTCTCTCTCTCTCTCTCTCTCTCTCTCTCTCTCTCTCTCTCTCTCTCTCTCTCTCTCTATGCGTGCGAGCGTGCGTGTATGTGTGTGTTAAAAATATGTACGTATTTTGTCATATTCACTTCACTGTCTGTTTTCATACAAGCCAATCTTGTACGTTGTAGTACATAATTTACATATGTTCCCCCAGCCAACCTCACTCCCTACCCCCACTCTCTCCTTCCTCTTCATTATTGTTATTCTCATTTATATTTTTATTTTATTTTATTATTATTATTATTATTTCTTTTCTGTTTATTATTATTCTTTTTTTTTGTTTTGTTTTGTTTTCATTTCTCTTCTATTTTCATTTGCTGTCCCTCTATGATTACATGACCGCTTTGCTTGCTTCTTTGCTTTCTTACATTAATTGATTTCACTGCATGTTGTAGTCCCTACTCAGGGCGAGGACTGGATGTAAAAAAGCACGTCAGTGCTTATCTATTATCCTCGTAAATAAAGAATTTTGTCTTGTCTTGTTTGTCTTGTCTCTCTCTCTCTCTCTCTCTCTCTCTCTCTCTCTCTCTCTTACACACACACACACACACACACACACACACACCGCGCGCGCGCGGGGCAAACACAAACAGGTAGACACACATGCAGACACAGACCCCCCTCCCCTCCCCGCCCTTCACAGAGAGAGATGCCTTTACCAACCGAGTGAGGCAGAGATCGGGGGGTATGATGACAAAGATTCATTAAAAAAAAAAAAAATAAATAAATAAAAAACTAGAATACAAAGACGAACATAGATTCTTCACTTAGAAAGACGCGAGAATGAAAACAGGCCATGAAGTTCAGAGACAAACCAAAAGTCGAAGACATTGAGAGAGTGACAGAGAATCTGAGAGAACAACATAATGGAACAATCCGCTGGGTAAAAATCGCCACAAAGACCAGAAGACACCTATATGTCTGCGCCTACTATCGACGAAAGACAGGTGATAAAGAAAGCCTTATTCAGTTTGAGTCATCTGTCAGAAAGGCTGCCGCTACCAATGACGCACAACTGCTCATAGCAGGGGATCTGAACCTTCCTGACTGGGACTGGTCTACTATGACCCTCAAGCCATCGAGTTCCTATCCAGACCTTCATCAGAAATTCCTTGACTTGCTCCACGACGTTGGACTCGAGCAGGTCGTCCTCGAACCCACTAGGTTAGAAAACACCCTTGACCTCGTCATGACAAACTGCCCCAGCCTGATCCCCTGTGTAGAGATACTGCCCGGCCTCTCGGACCATGAGATTGTGTATGTTGAGTACAACACGAAGGTCTCCCTGTCCAATTGCCGGTCACCCCCATCCCCTCTGTACAACAAAGCGGACTGGTCCAGCATGAAGAAAGAGATGGCGGAGCTCCAAATTGAGATGGATGCCATGGCTTCAAATGACTCGACCTCCGCAGAAGACTTGTGGATGAAATTCAAGACCACCATTCAGGGCAGTATCACAAGAAATATTCCCCACAAGACTCCCAGGAAAACCGATTCCTACCCATGGATCACCTTAGAAGTGAGACGCCTCCTGCGGAAAAGGGACAGAACTTACCGAAAAATGAAGAAGCATGGAACTGAAGAGCTGAAGACAGAAGTCAGGCGACTGAGAAGAGAGGTGCAGCAGAAATTGAGACGCGCGTACTGGGACTATGTCAACCGACTGTTCACCCCTCAGGAAGAAGAACAGGACAGGACACCATGCACAAAGCGGTTTTGGACGTACATTAAACACCAGCGTACATCTCAGTCAGGTGTCCCCCCCCCCCCCCCCCCCCCCCCCTTAAGGTCCAGGGCCGCCTCGTCACCGACTCGAAGGCCAAGGCTGAGGCTCTGGGCAGCCATTTCGTCACAGCATTCAGCGAAGGCAAAGATTACAACCCAACAGAAGTCCATGAGAAATGTAGCATGCCAGGCAGTCGAGAGGACTTCCCCACCATGTCAGTCTTCAGTATCACATCACCAGGAGTTGAGAAGCTGCTGGTGAACCTGAACCCGGCGAAAGCAGCAGGCCCAGACAACATCTCCCCACGTGTGCTGAAAGCCTTGGCCAGTAAGGTGGCTCCTCTCCTTACGAGCATCTACCAGCGCTCACTTTCCACTGGCTGTGTCCCCGAAGACTGGCGCACTGCACATGTCACACCTGTGTATAAGAAGGGAGAACACTACAAACCAAGCAACTACCGCCCAGTCTCCCTTACTTGCGTCTCGTGCAAGATATTGGAACACGTGATTGTCAGCAACGTGATGGGACATCTAGAATCTTCTAACATCTTGACTCCACAGCAACATGGCTTCCGCAAGAAACACTCCTGCGAGACACGACTGCTTGAGCTGTCAGACCAGTTAACATTAAACCTGGACAAAGGTCTCTCAACTGACATGGTAGTACTTGACTTTGCTAAAGCTTTTGATAAAATAAACCACAGCTTACTAATGCATAAACTTGACCACTATGGTGTTAGGGGTGACACAAATCGATGGATTTCCAACTTCCTACGAGACAGGAGGCAGGCCGTGGTCGTAGAGGGGAGCAGGTCCGAGTTTGTCCAAGTGAAGTCTGGGGTTCCCCAGGGCTCAGTCCTGGGCCCTTGCCTGTTCCTGGCTTACATCAATGACTTGCCAAGCCACGTCTCGTCCAACGTCAGACTCTTTGCAGACGACACTGCCATTGACCGCCTTATCAGGTCTGATACTGACCGCAGGATACTGCAGAATGATCTTGACGCCCTGAGTGAGTGGGAGACTCAGTGGGACATGGAGTTCTACCCTGACAAGTGTAACGTCCTAACCGTTCAACGAAGCCGGAAGCCGACACCAGAGGTGGCCTACACACTCCATGGCCAGCAGCTGGAACATGTCTCCTCTACCAGGTACCTTGGGGTCAACATTCAGAGTGATGGACGTTGGGACCAGCACATCACCAGCATCGTCAATAAGTCAAACCGCACACTGGGTTTTCTCCGACGAAACCTAAAAATCGGCTCTAAGCGCATCAAACAAACAGCATACAAAGCTCTGATCCGCCCAGTACTCGAATACTCAGCCTGTGTCTGGGACCCCCACGATAAGAATGACTGTGACTCTCTGGAGAAGGTCCAACGACGCGCAGCCCGCTTTGTCCTCAATCGCCACAGGAAAACTTCCAGTGTGGAACAGATGCTGCATGAGTTGAAATGGCCCTCCCTGGTACAGCGCCGACGTACAGCACGCCTCTGCATGATGCACAAAATCATCAACAAACTAGTGTGCGTGTGCTGTAACCAACTGGCCCCCGCTGTGACCCGTTCCAGAAGATGCCACAGCAAACAGCTGAAGAGGATCCCCGCCAAAAATGACTACCGCAATATGGCCTTCTTCCACCGCACAGTCAGGGACTGGAACAGCCTGCCAGCAGACGCCGTCCTGTCCCCCAGCCTTGGCACCTTTTCTTCAAAGGTGTCAAGTCCACAATAGACCGTCAACCCCTCCGTCAACACCCCCCCCCCCCCCCCCTCCCCTCCCTCCCCTGTTTTTTTTTTTTTTTTTTTTTTTTTTTTTTAACTTATTTATTTTTCTTCTGCGCACTCCCGAAACGCCGATAATGGTCAAAATGTTGACCGTGGGTGTACACGGAAGAAGAAGAAGAAGACAAACATTGACAGAGGCTATTCGAGAGAAACGTAGGCTACATATAGATTACTTAGTGAGATACTGGGAGAGACAGACAGCCACTAAGACATGGAGTCAAACGGACTGAGGCTGAGACAGTGTGAGAGACTGGAAAAGGACCCCCCCCCCCCCCCACACACACACACACACATGTGCGTTCGCACGCATACTTGCATGCACACATGCACGCACACACGCACCCCCCCCCCCCCCCCACACACACACACACGCACGCACGCACATACGCACCGCCCCCCCCCCCCACACACACACACACACGCACAAAAGAGCGCACACACACGCGTGCATGTTCATACACACACATGCACGGATGCGCGCGCTCGCGCACACGCATGCACACACACTCACACACACATGCATGCTCATACACACGCACGCACGCACGCGTGCACATACACACACATGCACGCACGCACACACACACACACACACACACACACACACGCGCGCGCGCGCGCGCGCGCGCAGATGAAGAGAGAGAGGTGCTGCATCCCATTGTCAGAATTCATTTTCTTCACGTAGGATACTTCACTTATGAAGCTGAAAAAGAAAACTCGAGAAATCCGAGTGAATGCAAAAATACAAACATTCACACGAACCCAAGGAACAGTGTGAGCCCTATTCTTGACTGTTAAGCCCAGGCATAGAGCATTATTAAAACTGTTGAATTTTATAAGATTATTTAGCATTATGAACATTTTTAGTTTAGTTTTCAATCTCGAGGCTGGAACCAGCGCGTTACGTCATGCTGCCCTGGCCCTAAATGTGAGAAACGATTAGTCATCCCACACGGTCTCCATCACTCACTGCCGAACCCTTCACAGTCTTCAGTTAAGACAGATAGACCAGATCCTCCTGGACACCAGAGGAGAGCTGGAAAAAGTGGGCTCCAAAACAAACATGGAGTTACAATTGATTCACTCCCACTGTGGCGTTACGGGCAATGAGGAAGCTTCTTCTTCTTCATTCACTCAGATAGGATCCCCAGAGGCGCTGACGAAGGCTGCTATACGGCAGAGGCCCTCCAATGATCCATAAAACTTTTCCCTCATCGGTGTGTTGGCAGGCCAGGTCTCTGCCCTTAACTTTTCATGTGTGGGACAGTCCTGCAGGAAGTGTTCCACTGTCATTGAGGCTGTTGCGCATGGGCAACTTGAAGACTCGCCAATGTGAAATTTTGTGAACATGTGAGTGCCCTGTCCTCAGTCTCACAATGCTCACTTGTACTTGATGAGGAAGCTGACAAACTCTCCAAGCTGGGCAGCAGAGAAGGACCACACTGCTAACCACAAGTCAAGACCGTCCCTAAAAGTCACTTCGCTTTCATTGTCCTGAATGTTGTTTCTTTTACCTGAAGAAGACCTATGTGATCAAAATTAATTGTCTTTTGTCCTATAATCTGTTTGTCCAGATTGTCTTGCGGAACCAACAACATTTCTTTTTAAAATTAGAAAATGGAATATTCAGGAGGCAGTTGACATGGCAAAGGAAATTTGCCAGATCAGAAAAATAACAAGACACACACAAACCAACAAACAGGGGGTAAGGATCAACAAAAATGAAGTGGTGAACAAAGGCGAAAGGAAAGGCTAAGAGAGACAAGGTGATGTAGAAGTTGAAGAAAGAAGAGAACACCACGAGAATTCAGAAGGCAGCTCAACAAGGCCGACATGGTCTTCATGAGAAACACACTTCAACAAGTCTCGCTCGAATGAAATATGACACATGGCTCATCTCTGGATCAGCTTAATCCCCAGATCCTCATAAGACCTCATGCCCTCGAACTCAAACTTGGTGACATGTGGAGAATAGGATGAACCTGTGTGTCGACTCTGTCAGAACAAACACAGTGGAACGGCTATTGAGTTCATCCAAAGCAGCACTAACCCATAGAAAGTATACATGGAGGCGCAACAACTTGATGTGTTCAAAGAAATCGAATATGTGGTCAGCGCTGCCAGAGAAAACACTACGTGATCAGAAGTTCCAGCAACGACGTTCTACACGTGAGGAGGCACAAATCATTGTCTGGAACATTTCTAGACCATGAAATTGGGATTTGCTGGATAGAGTTGACGACTGGAAGTGCATGGCATACTGGATAGAGTTGACGACTGGAAGTGCATGGCATACTGGATAGAGTTGACGACTGGAAGTGCATGGCATACTGGATAGAGTTGACGACTGGAAGTGCATGGCATACTGGATAGAGTTGACGACTGGAAGTGCATGGCATACTGGGTAGAGTTGACGACTGGAAGTGCATGGCATACTGGATAGAGTTGACGACTGGAAGTGCATGGCATACTGGATAGAGTTGACGACTGGAAATGCATGGCATACTGGGTAGAGTTGACGACTGGAAATGCATGGCATACTGGGTAGAGTTGACGACTGGAAATGCATGGCATACTGGGTAGAGTTGACGGCTGGAAATGCATGGCATACTGGGTAGAGTTGACGACTGGAAATGCATGGCATACTGGGTAGAGTTGACGACTGGAAATGCATGGCATACTGGGTAGAGTTGACGGCTGGAAATGCATGGCATGCTGGAAAGAGTTGACGACTGGAAATGCATGGCATACTGGAAAGAGTTGACGACTGGAAATGCATGGCATGCTGGAAAGAGTTGACGACTGGAAATGCATGGCATACTGGAAAGAGTTGACGACTGGAAATGCATGGCATACTGGAAAGAGTTGACGACTGGAAATGCATGGCATACTGGAAAGAGTTGACGACTGGAAATGCATGGCATACTGGAAAGAGTTGACGACTGGAAATGCGTGGCATGCTGGAAAGAGTTGACGACTGGAAATGCATGGCATGCTGGAAAGAGTTGACGACTGGAAATGCATGGCATACTGGAAAGAGTTGATGACTGGAAATGCATGGCATGCTGGAAAGAGTTGACGACTGGAAATGCATGGCATACTGGAAAGAGTTGACGACTGGAAATGCATGGCATGCTGGAAAGAGTTGACGACTGGAAATGCATGGCATGCTGGAAAGAGTTGACGACTGGAAATGCATGGCATACTGGAAAGAGTTGACGACTGGAAATGCATGGCATGCTGGAAAGAGTTGACGACTGGAAATGCATGGCATACTGGAAAGAGTTGACGACTGGAAATGCATGGCATGCTGGAAAGAGTTGACGACTGGAAATGCATGGCATGCTGGAAAGAGTTGACGACTGGAAATGCATGGCATACTGGAAAGAGTTGACGACTGGAAATGCATGGCATACTGGAAAGAGTTGACGACTGGAAATGCATGGCATGCTGGAAAGAGTTGACGACTGGAAATGCATGGCATACTGGAAAGAGTTGACGACTGGAAATGCATGGCATACTGGAAAGAGTTGACGACTGGAAATGCATGGCATGCTGGAAAGAGTTGACGACTGGAAATGCATGGCATGCTGGAAAGAGTTGACGGCTGGAAGTGCATGACATACTGGAAAGAGTTGACGACTGGAAGTGCATGGCATAGCCTACATTCCAGAATGGGAAAACCATCAAGAGATCAATTTGAAACGTGAAGGTTGAAGGAGAAATGAACTTCATAAGGCCGAAATTTCCCACCATAGAATAGGTGTCTAATCATTAATCCACTTAGATTCATCAAATGATCGTTACTGAACTCAATGCGCCATATGAAAGCAGAACGGAGGAAGTAAAATTGTAGCGTAGGATCATCAGATTATGATCTCATGAAGCAGCTCTCGATTTCTCGTAAAAAGAGGACCGGAACACCGAAGGTAATTTCAGAGGCACCTGAAAAGAGTTTCAGAGGAAGAAAATAGAACTTAATACGGCTGAAATTTCCCATCTTAGAACAGGTGTCTGATAGCTTTGTGGGTAAGATTCTGTCAAAATGCTATGCCTTCAGACGCCCAACCATCCAACCTAGAATGTAGGGTCTAATCCTGGCAGTGCAAAAAAAGAAAAAAAAAGAAAAAAAAAAAGAAAAACATTTTATGACAGCAGAAAGACATATAGGATGCGGTCTGACCGCCATGGAGTGTAAGGAGTTCAAGACAGAACAGTTGTCTGAGAGGGCTTCTTCTCTGAAGGTCTGTTGTCATGCTCTCCATAGAGGCTTTCTCTCGCGGCATTCAGGTCATAGCATGGGCTGTCCACCGTTTATCAGTTGTCACTGTTTTCGACATTAATTTGCAGCATTAGAATATTGATGTTTGTCATGAAGTTTGTCGAAGAATTAGTTTACCTTCATAAGGTGATCAGGGTATGTATGTAGGGAGGCACTATCTAGGTAGGGAAAGGGTGGGGACTAAGGGAGGGGGTGAAGGCACACTTAGCCCAAACTGTCTGGAACATGTTCGGTGGCAGAGGGAAAACCTGTGTTGTATTATCCAGGAAGGACAAAGGTAGCCCATACTGTCCGGGGGCAGCTTGAGCGGTAAGTACAGTTTTGATTGTGACACCGGAACTAAACGAGCATCGTTTCACCGATTGCAAGTGTATATAATGTTAATTAATGTAGTGCTGTTCTTTTGAAACTGCACTACCAGACTGCTCAAACAAACGATCAAAATCCCAGCTATTATTAATTCAGCTATGCACTCGATGCTCTTTGGAGAAACTGCGAAAAAAAAGTGAGGAGTTGTTGCAGCCGACGGATTACGGCCAGGAAGGAAAATAACTAAGGCCTACGGCTCTCGCGAGATTTACTGCTTCGCTAAGCATCATGGCGGAGGAAAACGTCACTTTGGAGCTTCTCCTTAGTGAGTTTTTTTGTTTATTTCACACGCAGTGAAAATTCATTTTCGAAAATTGAGTCATTTGTTTCTTCAATTCATCAGGCGTGACGCTAGTTTGTAGTTTATATTTTAGAATGCATAATATTGGAGCTTCAGGCCCACATCGTGAACATGCGGGTTTCCCGTTATTTTATAAATCCGGCTCTGGGTGGCTGGACGTCTGCAAGCGAATTGTCTGCTTTGTCAGTGTCTGCTTTGACATGATTGTAAACATGTAAAGGAACAGTTTTATGACCGTGAGAAGAAGTTCAGGTTTTGTTGCATTGAAAACTTAACGGATTTATATAGACATGGGTTCATCTTTTTGGTTACGTACACTGAATATAGTCGAGATCGATAGTACAGTGGTGTCAAGTTGAAGTACAGGGTTTGATGCAAGGAAAACTTAACCGATGTTAAAGATATGAACTCTTGTCGTTGGAACGTTCATGAATTAATGCATTCATGATACTAGATTTGCAGTAGTTTTTAAAGTTTGGTGTTTTAGCATAGTTCATTTGAGTCCGCCCTCTGGTTGAATATGCCTCGTCTGTCTGGGACCCGCACCAACGCTGCCACATTGATAACATTGAGACAGTCCAACGCAGGGCAGCACACTTCATCCTACACAGCTACTGCAACACCTCCAGTGTTGGGAACATGTTGCAGCAGCTCAGTTGGCCCTCTTTGGCTAATCGTCACGGCAATGCTAGACTGTCCATGTTCAACAAGGTAGTGCATGGCCAAGCCCATGTCAGCTGTCCCAGTCTCAAAGAGAAAACTCTACCAACAACGAAACTGCAGAACCAGCATCATACGCAGTTCCAAAGAATACAGGACAAGCTGGACTATAGATATTCCAGTTTCTTCCCAAGGACCATCAGGGACTGGAATAGTCTTCCTTCAAAAGTCGCCGTGTCCCCCATGCTTGACACCTTCAATGGGAGGGTATTGGAGGGTATCAAGCCTTGCCTAACGCACCAACACCACCACCCTCTCCCATGCCTCTTCCCCCAAACCCTCCCAACCCCTGCCTAGCTTTGTTGCAGAATTTGCGTGAAGCCTGGTGTTGTGTTGGAGACCATTGCTGTGTTCGCACTTCATAAGGTGGAGGTCTGAACATGTCCTCAAGGCTTCTCACCCCCAAATCTCCCCCGAGGCCCCACACTAGCCCATATGTCCTCTCCCCCTGATAGCTGGGACAATCCACTCCTGCAACCCCCCCCCCCCTCCCCCAGCCATACCACAACCCCCACCACACCCTCCTTACTGTCCACCTTCAAATTCTGTTCTCTCTTTTTCGTAGTGCTGCGCACCTGAGTATGACAACAATGATTGGTTTTCGATCGCTGGTCATCAACGGAAGAAGAAGAAGTAGAGGGGTTCCACTTCCTCAGTGTGATTCATTTTAGATAACTGCAAAATCTGCCCATTTGAAAATGCAACCAATACTGAGTTT
Organism: Conus canariensis; assembly: GCA_033310375.1. Classification (NCBI taxonomy): domain Eukaryota; kingdom Metazoa; phylum Mollusca; class Gastropoda; order Neogastropoda; family Conidae; genus Conus; species Conus canariensis. Next base: position 38,634,179 of record CM065714.1, read on the forward strand.
ATGGATGTGTAATCCTTTGGATTTTATATTTGGTTCATATGAAAGTCACAGGCTGCTTACACTAGGTGTGCAGAGAAAATCTTTAAAGTTTAGGGTCTTACACTGTGTCACAGCCAGCTACGGTTTAGGCCAACTAAAAGACACAAGCAAGTTCACATAGTGACACTCAGGTTTGTAAAGACATCTGGATCCCTGTGCTTCAGAACTGTTGAGTATATGTATGCAAGGGCTCAGATTGCCATGACATTTTGACATGGAAATTTTGAATGGCGTGTCATGTATTCTACTCGTGCGTGAGGTTGTGAGGTTGCAGAGATGGGAATTAGTCCTTGTCTCTCTCACTCAGTCATATGGAACGGCAACAGTTCATAAATGGTGCATGTCCATGCCACTATAGCTCATCCAGAAATGTGAATGATCAACTTTTGATCACTTTTAGTATTGAAACCACTGAACCAGAGGAAGAACAGAACAGTGTCCCTTTGCTTTATTGCCAAAATTGGATCCCTGTTTGCTGCATTCATTGTACTGCGCAATCTTCAGTAACAAAAATGTAACTGAAGACGAAGGGTAAATGGCAGAATTACATATCTGGCCAAAAGAGCTTGAACAAGATTTTGTTGTAAGCAAATCAAACATTGCACCTTTTTTTCTAACATGATCATGATGATGATTATTACCGTAGTCTTCATTAATACATAAGCTATTCATCCATCTCTCTCTCTTTCATTGCATACATGCTTATTCTCATTTATACACATGCACACACGCATGCGCACGAGCGCTCACGCATGCACGCACGCATGCACGCGCGCACGCACGCAACCACACACACACACACACACACACACACACACACACACACACACACACACACACACACACACAGTGATATATACCATGATAGATTTTAAATGAAAAGAAGAAAAAAAATTTTGAACAAATTCAAAGTGACACGCACACAAACACTAAGACACCCAGGAACATATGCACAACACACACACATACACGCGCGCGCACACACACACACACACACACACACACACACACCACACCACCCCACCACCACCACCACCACCTCCACATTTTAATAGCTTGCAGACTGTCCACAAGGTGAAAAGTACAATCAGAGCAAGTTGATGATACTTGCTGTTATTCTTAATTTCTTCAAGCAGCACGAGAGCTCCAAGGTACTATAAATTCAGTTTCTCTGAATGCATTTGCTTTTTGTCCCCTGAATTTAAGCTGCCAGGGGGCACATGTCCTACAGTGATTGAAAATAATCCGAAACACATTGAATGCATGTTTTATAATGTGTCTTCTTATTTGCTGTCTTTTTGTGTTTTTCGTAGTTTGATCTCCAGTACTCATAAACCCTTCTCCTTTTTTAATCACATTCTTTTGTAGGTTTGGGTGTTTTTGACACTTGACTTACACAGTTGCTTTGACCTGAACTTGTACTATTTACTGTTATTGGAATGCTTGCTTGTCATGTGAATGCATAGTTCTTCTTGGTCTTCTTTTTCTTCTCTCTCTCTCTCTCTCTCTCTCTCTCTCTCTCTCTTTGTGGTAGTAAAATACTCATACCTTCCTCCCCTTACATTCCCACTATCTTTTCTCTGTCTCTCTTTCTCTGTCTCTGTCTCTGTCTCTCTCTCTCTCTCTCTCTCTCTCTCTCTCTCTCTCTCTCTCTCTCTCTCTCTTTATCTGTCAGTCAGTCAGTCTTTCTTTTTATTTGTTGCAGTTGTCATCATCATGAGTCTGCAAATACAGTAAGGAAGTATGACTTTCAAATGGCCGAAACTTGAAACTAAATTCATCATTTTATACTTGTATTATTTGAAATGTGAACAAAGCAAAGAAAATCGCAAACATCTTGGAGACATGAAAAAATGATAAAAACACAGTATTGTAATCTTTTAATAAGAATATCTTTTAAATGGTAAACACGCATATACAAGCATACTCATTACAAAAAGACCACTAATAAAAGAGTGTTTAAAGTAAAAAAAAAAAAAAAATGTAATAAATAAACTGGAAATATTCTTTTGAAAAGCAATTTTTATGCCAAAAATGCATTAAGCCAGATGCAAAGTACAAAATTGAAAATGATTTAAGTGTGTATGCTCAGAACTGAAAAGAAAAAATAAAAGTGATGATGTCACCTATTAATATCTTCTCTGACCACATATGAGCATTTTAGGTAAATACAACATAATCTATTGCATTCCCAAATACATTTAAGATCTTGTTTTCTACAGACAGTCATTCAGAATACTTCATAGTCTTCCAAACCTGTGACTGAATCACTATAATTGCTTGGAAGTATGCATTGTGTAAAGTGGAGCATATGAAAAGTTGTATTTTCTATGAAAACAATGTGAACTGATGAAAGGAAGAGGTGCAGAAGAAGGTGACAAGCCCTGATTGGGATAGAGGAATCAAAACACACAGTAATACTATTTATAATACTGTGTTACTTATGCAAAATCCATGTTATAATATTGTATTACTTATGCAAAATCCATGATCTAATACTTTCCAGCAAGTATATTTCGTGTTACAGACTGACACAAAAGGGCTAACAAAAGCAAAGAAAAGAAAAGTTAATGGATGCATCTAAGAGAGTATTGCTCAGACTTCCTGATAAACACTGCAGGTGTCTGTATCTCTCAGGCCTGGTTGACTCTGGGATATATTATGAAAATAAATGTAGAGTAAAGCCCTGTCATGCAGTCTCAGACCAGAATGGAAATCCGTAGCATCTTCATCATTCTCATTCAATTCCCATTGATCAGCATAAAAAAGTCTCAAATTCTGAGGCCCTTCATAGCATCTTCATCATCCTCATTTCCATTGATCAGCATTAAAAAAGTCTCAAATTCTGTGGCCCTTCATGCCCTGCCGTCACGGTAACCTCAGTTTTGATGTCCTCTCCATGTCTGTGCAAAATCCATGATCTAATACTTTCCAGCAAGTATATTTCGTGTTACAGACTGACACAAAAGGGCTAACAAAAGCAAAGAAAAGAAAAGTTAATGGATGCATCTAAGAGAGTATTGCTCAGACTTCCTGATAAACACTGCAGGTGTCTGTATCTCTCAGGCCTGGTTGACTCTGGGATATATTATGAAAATAAATGTAGAGTAAAGCCCTGTCATGCAGTCTCAGACCAGAATGGAAATCCGTAGCATCTTCATCATTCTCATTCAATTCCCATTGATCAGCATAAAAAAGTCTCAAATTCTGAGGCCCTTCATAGCATCTTCATCATCCTCATTTCCATTGATCAGCATTAAAAAAGTCTCAAATTCTGTGGCCCTTCATGCCCTGCCGTCACGGTAACCTCAGTTTTGATGTCCTCTCCATGTCTGGGCCTTGGTTTGATTCCATCTGGATCACAGGTATTAGCAAGTCCATGGTGGGGTATCATTGGAAGGACATGGTGGCCCTCTGGAGGGAGAGCTCACTCACACCTGCTCCGCAACTAAGCAGTTATTGTTGTCAGTAAGGGGTTTTGTAGGTGGTGTCTTGCGTATGTTGGATCAGAACACGCAACACTGAACACCACCAAAGTGACTCAGCAGCTGTGCAGTGTCTCCTCCGGTGGGTTGTCTCTTGATGGCTTGACACTGACTGTTCCCTGTGGATTGTTGGTGCCAGGATTGCAGTAGGTCGGGCCAGGCTGCATCTGTGGACGGGGTGTTGGAATGAGTGGCCTGGGTGCAGTGCCACTGAGGTGGCACAGAAGATGGGACAGCAAAAAAATGAAATAAGATAAAATAAGAAAAGAAAAGAAAGAAAGAAAAAATTTTTAAACAAGACTTTGCTATGTTTTCTACATGTGCTTACATTTCTGTTACTTAATTTTGCTTCTGAAAAAGATTATAAACTATATTTCCTTGACCCATCATCATGGTCAGATGTTCTCAGTAATGGTTTCAAAGTGGGGTGACTGCAGGCAGAAATTTAAACACATGCAGAAACAGAATGAATGGGCTGCCAAATGAAGGAACAAATTTTAAAACAAGCACAACGTGTTTCACCCGATTGGATCTTCTTGGAAAAATCTCTTCCAGCATAATTTAAACAGAAACGGTGTTAGTTACTGCCACAGATGCAGACAAGCAGATTACTGGACAAAACACAATGCATTTCGACCTCTTGGGTCTTCTTCAGGCAAAAACAAACATTTAGGGCATTGAAAACAAAGAGCGAGAAACCACTTATCTTCTCGTCAGATATTGAATATGAAAATGATTATGCCTGGAATGGAATGTGAAAATAATTATGCCTGGAAAAGCGTGGCTGTCTTGAGTGGTTGATCAAACCAAGACCTTGAAACAAGAATCCAAGACCTTACCCGCTTAGCCCGTCAAGCCTCACCACTGGTTACAAGAAGGAGTATGACTGCGAGTGTTGGCACTCACACAAACACACACACACACACACACCGACCCACACTCGCACACATACACACACTCTCACCAATTTATGATTAGAAAATCTTCTTTATCTCATTTATGATTTTATTGGTGTTTTTTGTTTGTATGTTTGCAGACGCAAGGCAACCACTTAGAAAGCAAGCAGAATTCTCAGATTTTGTTGACTTTTTTATTTTGTGTTTTCTCAGACAAGGCAACCAGCCCAGCTCTTCATGATGATGACTGGGATGCCATAGCCTCGTTCTGTGACCAAGTGAACAAGGAACTGGAAGGACCGCAGTTTGCAGTGCGACTGCTTGCACATAAAATTCAATCTCCAACAGAACGGGAGGCCCTCTGCGCCCTCAGTGTGAGTGTGTGTATGTGTCTTTGTGTCAGCATGTGTTTTTTCCCCAACAGTTGTATTATGTTTGTAGTTAATTGCTTCGATTTTTTCAGAAGCAGATAGAAGTATAAGAACTGTGAATTTAGGGTGAGAACGGTGAACCCTGAATATACCAGTCAGTCAGTCATTGTGTGACTGGGGCATGCGTATTTTGTATTTGAAGGTGAACGTGTGTCTGTGTATTGTTCATGTGTGTGTATTTTGTATTTCTGTGTGTTCATAAGTAATATTTACATGATAGCACACAAGGGATTCTCTGTTTTCATCATTTGTTCAAATAAAAAAAAAAATTTTAATTGTTTTTGTTTGGAAATGAAATGAGGTAGGGAACAGTAAACAATAAACAGTAAACAAGTGGGGTAACTTTTGCTCCCATAAGAAAACCTAACACAGAGTAACTTTTATTCAAGAATGGCACAGCCTTTTAAACTTGAATAAAGTCAGACAAATACATAGACGAACAATCTAATAGTGGGGGAAAAAACAAGCACAGGCCAACAACTCAGCTGTCTTCATAGTAATGACTTGGCAAAGATTTGGACTTAAGGGGGGGGTGGGGGGGAGTTTGAAGATGGAGAAACTGGGAACATAAAATTAAGAAAATATATTACAGATATGAAAACTCTTCACTAGCTGCATAAGGGAACCATCGCAATCCCTTATATCTGCCTTCAAAAGTGATTGCGATGGTTCCCTTATGCAGCTAGTGAAGAGTTTTCATATCTGTAATATATTTTCTTAATTTTATGTTCCCAGTTTCTCCATCTTCAAACTCCCCCCCACCCCCCCCCCCCCCCCCTCCCCCCCCTCTTAAATCCAAATCTTTGCCAAGTCATTACTATGAAGACAGTTGAGTTGTTGGCCTGCGCTTGTTTTTTCCCCCACTATTAGATTGTTCGTCTACGTATTTGTCTGACTTTATTTAAGTTTAAAAGGCTGTGCCATTCTTGAATAAAAGTTACTCTGTGTTAGGTTTTCTTATGGGAGCAAAAGTTACCCCACTTATTTACTGTTTATTGTTTACTGTTCCCTACCTCATTTCGTTTCCAATTTCGTTTTGATTAAATTGAGGTTATTTGTATTTGTTTCTGTCCGTCTGTGTGTTTGTCTTTTGATCTCCCTTGTATCTTTGGGTGGATCCTCAAGTGTAGGCTCAAAGATTGTCCCCTACATTTTATATTATTTGCATAATGTCTTTAGTTTTTCAGCAACTTTTTTTCTCCCCACACTTTCGTTTGGTTTCATTTACTACCCTTCACTGGCTGCTTTGGGGGTGCTATTGGATTCTTTTTTGCACCCTTGGTGGTGAGAACACCACGGTATTATGGACTGTGGTGTGTCTCTATTTGACGCCAGGAGCGCAGACACAACCAGCCGTGTCTCCCTGATGAGTTCTGACCCAGCGGACGAAAGGCCTCGGAGCAGGCAATACAAATATATCTGCCTTCAGAAGGGATTGCGATGGTTCCCTTATGCAGCTAGTGAAGAGTTTTCATATCTGTAATATATTTTCTTAATTTTATGTTTCCAGTTTCTCCATCTTCAAACACCCCCCCACCCCCCCTTAAGTCCAAATCTTTGCCAAGTCATTACTATGAAGACAGTTGAGTTGTTGGCCTGCGCTTGTTTTTTTCCCCCACTATTAGATTGTTCGTCTACGTATTTGTCTGACTTTATTCAAGTTTAAAAGGCTGTGCCATTCTTGAATAAAAGTTACTCTGTGTTAGGTTTTCTTATGGGAGCAAAAGTTACCCCACCTGTTTACTGTTTTTGTTTGTTTATGTCATTCTGTTTTCAGACCTTAGAAGCCTGCGTGAAAAATTGTGGCAGAACATTTCATCAGGAAATTGGAAAGTTCAGGTTCCTGAATGAACTGATTAAACTGGTTTCTCCTAAGGTAACTATATGGATGTTTTCAAATATCTTGCCAGATAGTGTGTCACCATGTACTAACTAGTTAAGGAAGAATTGATTGGAAACAAAAGAATTGAAAGGGAAAAAATTAGGAAACTGAAGGAAACTGAAATGTTTACGGCTTCACATTACGATTTTTGTTAATCTTTTTATCAGTAGGTCCTTCACCTTACTATCACCTACCAGAATTTGGTTAAAAAAAAAGAATTGACTTAACAGCCTTAAATTAAAGTTTTGTCGAAGGTCTTCACTTGCCCCCTTAAAAAAAAAAAAAAAAAAGTGTAAATGTGAAAATGATTATGCCAGGAATAGAAATGGGATTTTTTTTCTCATGGGTAAGGTTCATAAAATCCTAGAGAGCAACATTGAAACAAACATAACTTCTGGCTAAATAATCTCTTTTGTCAAAAAAAATGTTACTATATTTACTTCTTGCTGCATATGGTTAATGTTTGTTTTTAATGTTGGGTCCATACAGTACCTGGGAGGCAGGACATCAGAGCGAGTGAAGACACGCTGCATTGAGCTGATGTACAGCTGGTTCAAAGGTCTGCCCCATGAAACCAAGATTGGGGAGGCCTACTTGATGCTGAAGAAGCAGAAGATCATCAAGGAGGATCCTACCTACATGGATAGGGTACAGAACAACAACAACAACAACAAATATTGAATTCCATGAGTTTAACAGAGATTAGGTCATGATGTACAAAGTAAAATTATGTGGGTTCAGTTGTTTGACTGCTGTGTTTATTTCATTTTTGCTGGCATGTTTTCACCCACAGACAGTTCATAAGAATAAACTTACCACATTAAGCTGACATCCACCATGTTCCAGTAGCTGGCATCATAGTTTAGGGGTGGGGGATGGTCCTGTCAAGAAGCCATACTTCTGACTAAGTTTGCCTAAATAAAGTGAACCATGTGGCCTGTGCTGCCTTCCACAATATACACAAAGCCATTACACAGAAAGCATTAGCAATACAAACAATCCAGTGCTGTGACAACACACATTTAACATTCTGAAGAACGTTTTACTAGGTATATGAACTTGAAAACATGCAAGGCTGGTGTGATGGCCCTCTTGTTATGTGTCATTACATAAGGCATCCTTAATAAGTTAATGATATCGTGTGAGTTGTTGTACCCCATTGGCTGCAGTACAGGATAGTTTGCAGTAGGTCCACATAGACTGGGACCAGGCCTGAGACCAGACATTTATGTGTCTTCCCCCATGAAGGTTTTTGTTTTCTTTTGATTTCTGTTTAATGTTGGGGGGGGGGGGGGGGGGGGGGGGGGGCAGAAGAATGTATTGAATCCAAGTGTCGCAGATTCACAAGCTGCTTGCTTCACACATAGGGAGCACACCAAGAAAAGGATCCCCAATCATTTATCTTTGTCTCCACCACAGGAACCCTTACCCTATACTTTTGATACTCAGATGTAGGTCAAGGCATCACTCAGACTAAACAAAATTTAAAAAAAGTTAAAAGTTGATGATACTGGTCATAGAGAATGGCACACACACACACACACACACACGCACACATGGACATGGACATGGACATGCACATACTCTGCACGAATAAATGAAAACAAGGAGACTAAGAATGAGGGGAAGAACCCACTTTGGGGAGCAGAATATCAGCATTTCAATGTTTCTGTCGAGGGACTGAAGCTACTCACAAGCAGTACATGCTTAACATTTTTTCGTTTTGTTTGTTTTCTCCAGACTTTTGATCCCTTTCCTCCACCAAAGCCTCGGCGAGCTGATTTTGAGGATGAAGAAAAGGCAAAGGTATGGTGTTATAACCATTTCTCACATGCAGAAAAGATTTTTTTCTTTTTCTTTTCTTTTTTTTTTTTGAATGCAGTAAAAATGTTTGAACTAAACAGCAAATTTGTTATAAGTTGCTGAAAATAGTTGGCGTTTTGCTGAATTAAAAGTTTATATGTAACCTGAATTTATGATTTTACATGTATGATTTGTTTTCCCATTGATAATTAAATGCATTTGCATAAGTATCAAATTAATTTTGTACGTCTCAAAGTGAACATTTGAAATTAGTGTAACCATTTAAAAGAGAAAAAAAGAGTTATCAAACTAACACCAGTTTTTGTGTAAAAATCTAGTTGTGTATGTAATTTTCTGTGCGTGTGTCTCTTCGTGTGTTTTGTTATACATGTAACTAGTAATTGGAGTCACTTGCCTTCATTCCAATAATCCAGTATCATTCTGTAAGATGATAATGACTCCCTGTTGGTCATCTTTAACACTGCCTTGGAAGTTTGAAGTATTTGTAAACCCACCTCTGCTTTGCATTCAGAGTCATTGTTATCGATTCAGTAGCACCTGGGCCACTAAATTTTTTCACAGCCCTCTGTCGCTGTCATTCATCACCACACTTGAATTAATGTAGGGGAAAATTTTTTAAGACAATTTGGGCTTGAATCGAAGCACTTTGCCACCGATTGCTGTATGTTATTAATCAAGATTTCGCAAATGAGTTGTGCGGAAACAAAATATATGATTAATCTCAGCAGGGAGATGTATGTGAAGCAAGAGTTAGACGGTAATAGCAGATGCTTGGATATAAATGGGTTAGTTTTTAACCCGTTCACTGCCTGAAAATGTTACAAAGGCTTTCCCAGTGCCAGGGAAATCTAATGATTTGGGGGTAATACTTAACAAAAAATTCTAGCTCAGAAACTACAAAAGATATAAAAATGAAATATATATGATTTTTGAAGGAAATTGAATGAAGATTTTGAATCTGGGCTTCTTTTGTTTTAATTTTGATAATAAAAAAGTATTTAGGCATTTAGATTTGGATACATTTTTTTGCACGATCAAAAACATATGTATTTACCACTACAGCTTCACATCTAAAAAAGGACACAAAGCAAAAAAGTTGAAAATAAAGTTTGTATTGTCACACTACACCTGTAAATGAAAGTAAAACAGTTTGCAAGTCTATCAAGACGCTCACACTCTAAGCAGACAGGTCAGTCCACGACCACGCCCCCCTCCCCCCACCACATCCCCTTGCTGGACTTCAACCCTCTCTTTCACTCCTCCTCTTCCCCTACCTTTCCCTCTGCCCCGTGTCACGCCGCAAGCAGGCTGCGCACCCCTCTCGCGCTGACTATCACATCACTGGCCACTGGCACACAGTGCAGAGTACACACTAGGCTAGCTCGTTTGACGCTTGCCAGTCAGCTGAACACACACTGAGGTCACACAGCCCGACTCAATAACTGACGAATATGGTCGGCAATTCCGTCACTATCATCATCTCACCTTCATGCTCGAGTAAGTCGTTGAATAAAAGATTATTGTGTTTGTCAAAAATGATTAGCAGAGCCTGCTCAGCTGTGTAAATACGTTGATTTGGTTGCTACGCTTGTCGAAGGTTGCGCCGCCATCTTTGCAAACAAGACGAAGTGCTGGCTGGTCATCCAGTCAGTGATGAGAATAAATGGGCTTTCCCATCACGTGTGGTCATTTGCATATCATTTTAATACTACAGACATATAAGGCTTACTACGCACACTCTATTTAAGTCCGTTAATAGAAATAGTAACGAATGAAAATTCAAGAAAATTGCATGACGTCAGTGGACAGCCCATAGGCACTGGGAAAGCATTTTTACTTCGGCGTCAGCTGACGGCTTATAGGCACTCTTCGGGTTAATAGGGTAACACTGTTTGGTTGCCATTTAAGCCTATGAGCTCTCTCTCTCTCTCTCTCTCTCTCTCTCTCTCTCTCTTTCTCTTTCTTCTTTCTCTCCTTCTCTGTCTCATTTAACCTTTTTTTTCAGTCCGCACACTGTTTCTGTTTCTGTGGCAGACTCGGGTCAGCAGCACAGCTTTGTAGTGGAAAATTTGATCACAACAGTATTAACGTTGCTCTGTAGAGAATAGGAATGCAAGTATGTATCATTCCATAGAGTATTGCGGTCAAGATCTCAGGATTGACAATGTTTCAGACACTTTCTCGTCTGCTCAAAAGTAAGAATCCTGAAGATCTGCAAGCGGCAAACAGGCTCATCAAAAACATGGTGAAAGAAGTGAGTGTTATTTTTGGAATATTTGCAGACGTTTTGTTGTTTGTATTTAATACATTTGTTTGTATTGTGACATTTGTTTTAACAATATATTCCTTGATTCCTATTATATTTGATTGTAAAACGTATCAAATTAAATTTAGTTCTTTATTATATTGTCGTATTTTTTATGTGTGTACAATAGTTTGTCAGGACACATACAGTCACATGTAGGATAGTACTTTTTTGTTATTGTTTTTATGGTTATTATTAAAAAAATGTTTTGTTACTTTATACATCTGTTTATACAGTTTAATGCCAGTGATTAATGCTAGCAGTTTTGTTCTGATGCATATTTTAAAATTAATGGACACTTCTTGGTTTTTGTTAGTATTTCCTAGAGGAGATGAACAATATGAATGATTTCCATAGGACGCAGAGAAGTCTGAGAGACGATCACGAAGGATTAATGAGTTGGAGGGCATCAATAACCAGGTGAAGTTGCTCACAGAGATGGTGAGCTTCTACAATTCTTCCTCCTCCAGGTCCGACATAGAAATGATGAAGGTAAGTATTGCTTTTGCAAGAATGGTCTCTTGCCTTGAATATAAGGTTTCCAGAAGACATTGCTTTACTGGTAAATCGATGCTTGAATGTTTACTTACGAAGCTCTGATAACAGTCTGTGACGGATTGAATTTTAATAGAATTTGTCATTGAGAAACTATTTTTTTTGTACATTTGTTCCAGACATCATGAACATTTTGAGCTGGAAATGTAATGTTGCTGGCCATCAGTAGAGTAAGACATTGTAAGTGTCATACAATTTTTCAGTTGTCAAGACTGTCAGTATTTCGAAAAGCATAACACTGGTCTGATTAATCAAAATGAATGTATTTTCCCAGTCAGTTCTTTGTAATTTTTTTTTTGATACTGTTATTAAGTGGAACATAATTATTGAAAATATTTTTTGACTTTTATTAGATGTATTTTTGGTTTCAGGAATTGTATGAAAATCTGGAAAAGCAGCGGCCAAAATTGTTCAGACTTGCCAGTGAAACTGAGGAAAATGAAACAGATGCAATCAGTGTGTATTATTTCAGGAATAATCTGTATGTTTTTGTTACTCTGTGTGTGTGTGCATGTGTGTGTGTGTGTGTGTTGCGTGCGTGCGTGTGTGCTTGCGTGAATGTGTGCGTGCGTGCGTGTCACTGTGTGCCTATGTATCATTCCTGTGAATGAATTGTCTGTGTATAAGACAAGGAAAAGAGAGAGATTGTTTATGTGTGTGTACACAGAAACAAATGAGAGGATAGCTTGTGTTCTGATTTCGTGGTTTGTATGTCAAATGTTGTGTGTATCTTATAAAGAAAGTATCCGAGTTAGATGTGGAAGTGTGAATCTTAGAAAGAAAACGTGTCAACAAAGCGTACTGATGCTTTCAGGTGGATTTGACTGGAGTGGTTGTTGAACCTATGTGGGGCTTGGGCTTGAAAAGAAAACTAATGTGTATGCAAGCTGGATAGTTTGGGCACATGTGAAATTGGAATCCAAACTGCAGTTTATTAACATTTGTGTTCTATTCTTTTTGTTAACTTTATGAATCATAGCTGATTTTCAATGGAACAATTGCATGGGAAAAGATTTAACTATTTGAGAAAGATGGAGATTGGCGGTTGACTTGGATTTGATTGTGACGCTTCATTATTTGATCCTTTTGAGTGAGTGAGTGTGTGTTTGTTCTTGCAAATATAAACAGTGTTGATTGTATTTTGTGTTTATGCAGTTTATATACTGGCATGGATGTGCATGTCATTTGTGTACAGGTTTTGATTTTTTCCTTCCATTCCAGATGAAATTTTGAAAGTGAATGATGCAGTGACGAAAGCCATGTCACTGTACATGAAGAAAGTGCAAGGAGCCGCTGATGAAAATGGAGAAGCCGATGGAGGAGTTCGAGGTAATAAGTTCCTTACGTCTTTCAACCCAAACCCAGTCTCATCATCCATCATCATTTTTTTTTTTTAATCCTCCTTCATATAATGTGAGCAAGGCAGTATGAATTAATGAAGTTTAGTTTATTTGCACCTTACCTTATTTTGGCAATAAACGGGTTCAGAAGGTTAAGGGTGGAAGGAGATGGCTGGATCCTGCCTTCCATAGACTTGTGTCCTGGACGTAGAGGGCCTCCAGTTTCACTGTCCAAGTAGCCTTGTTGCTTTTAGACTTGTAACCGTTTTTTACGCTTTTGTACTCATCATGTACATTTAGAGTGTGACAACGGAAGATAAACACAATCTTCTGCTTTCATGTAAAACATGGCATAAATAAGAAGTTCAGGAAATAACAAATCGATCACACATGCATGCGCTCGCGCGCACACACACACACACACACACACACACACACACACACACACACACACACACACACACACACACCTTTCCTTCCATGGAAAAAGCTGCAAACAAACAGTAATCAAGTAATGGGATGTTCAGCGGCCTAGTATAGAAAGAAAAGAAAGAAAAAGTATTATCACAACATACAATTATTATGAAATTTAATCATCAGTGTGTAATAAAGGTATATTGCTATAATTGTAAAGATTACAGCTCAGATTGCTTGAAACGTTCCCCCCACCCCCCTCCCCTCTCCAAATACCAACAACAACTAAAAACCAGTGGAAGAAAAGAAGGAAAAGGAGATCAGATAGAATCACAGTGTAGACTGATTGAGTTCTTGGTCTCCTGCAGGACAAGGGGTAAAACAACTAGCCAAACATACTAAGGGGTAGGGGTTCATTTGAGCACTGGACATAGGACATAGGAGGCTGGACTGATTGCATATGAAAATGACTGAAACATTGTTAATCAAAGTGGCATATCGTCCTGACAAATATTGGACACAGTCGTCAAAATTTATGATCAAGCCGCGTCCATTTATCTGCAACAGTGCACTTCAACTGCTGTGTGATTTTAAGCCTGAATGTGTGCAGCTCACTGCTTACTTACAGCGTTAATATGGCACTGTTAAAACCATTCCTGTCCAAAGGAACTAGCTTTGACAGTCTTTTCGAAACCATGTATCTGAAGAAAACATCTAACATTGTTTCAGAGCAGTGTACGTTCATTTCTTGACAGCTGTTGACTGTTGAAGTCAAATAAATCAAAATTGATCAGCAGTGTCCTATTTTAGCGCACCCCCCTCCCCTTCCACAGACTTGGAACACATCCTTCCCCCTCCACACACATGCATACACACACACATATACACTCACACAGACATGCGTGCTCACATGCACACTTACACACACACACACACACACACACACACACACACACACACACACACCATTTTTTGTTTTATGTGGAACACTCGCACACCCACACACACACACACACACACACACTTTTTTGTTTTATGTGGAACTCCATTCACTAAAACTGGTAGGTTAGGAGGGGGTAGAGAAGGGGGTGGGGTGGGGTGGGCAGGGAGTACTCTTTGCTTTTCTGTGTTCACAAACCAGAAAACAGAATTGTCAGCAGCTGTGCTCGTCAGCCACATTTACAAAGTTCAGGAAATACCTACTGATCAATTAAGCTAGCAGAATGAGTTTCTTCCAAGTTCCAAGTTGACTTTTACAAAGCAAGATATCAATTTGAAACTAGTATTTTAATCTGTTTCATGTCTGTAGAACTTATCAGCAACGTTCCCAGTAATGTTTTGATTTTGATATTGCAATTCACATACACACATGCACGCATGCACATTAAACTACCTGTGTACACACACAAACACACACACACACGCACGCACATGCTCACATTTTTTATGTTTGCATCCTGACATTTTGCACTAAAGATCTCCAAAATGATCTATTGATTTTCCTTGACCTGTCACTTTGAAAAAAAGTTGTTTGGATCTGTTGAACTCTGTATAATTTACAGACAAAAATCCATTATGTTCTTTCATTTCATTTTAGTTTTCATCTGAAAGTACCTGAGAAGTAAAAGCAGAACGAAACAAAACAAACAACATTTTCCCCTGTATCACATTGTTCTATTAATCTCCAAAATGTCCTGTGGATTTTCCTTGTGCTAGGTAGCACATGTTTCCTAAACTTTTGAATTTCCATACCAAAAACTGGTGGTGTATGCGTCTTTTAAAAGGATACTATATGCCTTTGGCTTTTCATCCATTTGGATCACATGTCAGTGCCCTGCCAGCTTTTAAGTGTCTGTTTATTGATGTTTCCCAACAGACACATCATTGTTGGACCTTGGGTTTGAGTCTCCAGCACGACAGCAGTCAGTATCAGAACCAGCCTCTGGGGCCTCCGCTATTTTGCAGTCAGAGTTTCAAAACCTGGGTATGTATAATGTTTTTCTGTGGGTGCGGAGTATTCTTACTGTCAGTGGAGACGTGTACAGTTTTTGTTTTGTGGACTATTTTGTTGTTCTTGTGAGACTGTTAGTACTCACATTTTTATATAAATACTAGCCTTTTCCTCACCATGAATGAGTGTACAGTGCAACTTCCTAGGATTCAATTGTTGAAGAGTTCTCATTGAGTGCACTATTTATTTTCTATACTATCTGAACCAAAAAAGAAAAAAAGAAAAATCATCAAAATTTCTGTAGGACATTAAAGGTACACTTTGTCTGCAAATAGTTCAATAAAACATGATATATTATCAAGACCATAAAAAAAAACGTGTAAAAATAAATCAGAAAAAGATATTGACGGTGATAGAGTATAGATACATAATTTTGTATGAGTGTGTGGTGAGAGAGAGAGAAAGTCAATGACCTCCTCTGCGGGCTTGACGATGGGAACGTTTCCTTATTAGCGATGTTAGACCTCTCTGCAGCATTTGACACGATCGATCATAATATTTTGTTCTCACGGCTTCAAACTTCCTTTGGATTCAAAGACACAGCTCTCGACTGGATTATCTCTTAGTTGACTGGACGGACTCAAACAGTGTGTGTACAGGGAAGATACTCAGACAGTTCTCCTCTTAGGTACGGTGTGCCTCAGGGTTCTGTACTTGGGCCAGTCCTTTTTGTGCTGTATGCTAGTCCTGTGTCTGACGTCATCAGTGGTCACGCCATGTCGCATGAGAGCTTTGCTGACGATACTCAGCTTCATCAGTCGGCTCCCATTGCTGAAACTGACTCACTGATTTCTCGGATGCGGGGCTGCATTGCAGACCTGAAGGACTGGATGACAACCAACAAACTACAACTAAACGACGACAAGACGGAACTCATGTTCGTGACAAAACAGCCTAACCATCCTTCTCTGCCTTCAACTGTCACTATCAATGACTGTGCTGTCTCTGTCTCCATCTCTGTCCGCAGTCTAGGGGTCATACTTGACCAATCCCTCTCCTTTGAGAAACAGGTTTCAAATATTTGCAAGATTGCCTATTTAGAACTAAGAAGAATCAGCTCTGTACGTCACCTTCTCTCTACAGATGCTACAAAAACTCTCATTTGTGCATTTGTCTTATCTAGAATAGATTACTGCAACTCACTTTTGGCCGGCCTTCCAAAATACCTGATAGAAAGATTACAGCGAATCCAAAATCATGCAGCCCGAGTCGTCTGTAGAGCAAGAAAACATGCTCACATTTCGCCTCTCCTCCACTCTCTTCACTGGCTATCTGTCTCAAACCGTATCTTGTACAAAATCTCAACTCTCACTTTCTCTGCTCTCTTTGAAAATGGACCTTCTTATCTCTCAGATCTCCTTAAAATCTACACCCCCTCTCGACAACTACGCTCCTGTGCTGACGACCGCCTTCTGCGAATGACTCACTTCAGGACTACTACTGGTGAAAGATCTTTCTCTTTTCAAGCTCCAGCGACGTGGAACAGACTGCCAGACTGTCTCAGACATTCAGATTCTATCTCTTCTTTCAAGTCTAAACTTAAAACCCATCTATTTTCTCATAATTAGTCAATGCTGTGGGGAGAGGGAGTGGGGGGGGAAGTTCAACCTAACTCGTAGCCGTCTGGGCCTTTTCAAATGTAGCGTATGTGTATGTTCTCTATTATATGTATTTGTTGTATGATTGAACGTTATAGGATTAAGTTTTTGTAGTGATATTTGAAGAATAAGTGAATGTCACATTGGTAGGATTAGGATTTGTTAGTTATTGTAGTAATAGTATTTGTATTTGTAGTGGGTGTAAGGTGTATTATTGTATATGAGAAGGGTGAATGTAGTATGACTTTGTAAAGCGCTTAGAGAAATTCGTTTGATTAAGCGCTATGTAAGAAATCATTATTATTAAAGAAGACAGTTGTCAAAGTTTCTGAGGAATGTATCTTGTTTGATCGAGATTTTAGTTTAGTAATGGCTTGGTTCCTTGATGATCTCATCAGTATTTGCCTCCTTTCACAGAGTGAGCAAGTCTTATAGTCCACCATAACTAGAAACATTTTATTGATATATCTTTAAAAACGAAAAAAGGTAGGAAGAAAAGAGGAAAGCGGAACTGTTGACAGTTTCGATAAGTTTAGAAACAGTCGTACATCCGAGCAGTTGATTGGTCAGAATTTAGTGGTTAAGTAGTGTTTTTTTTCTAGAGTTTGTTGTCGATGGTGTACTGATGCATTCATCTCAGGTGTAGTTCAGTAGTGTGTGTTTGTATTCCGTGATGGTGCAGGTCTAGGGGACGCCCCACCAGCAGCTTCTCCCTACAATGATCTAGGGGGTCTCTTCTCCTCACAGCAGGTGAGTTGAACTGAAGAGTAAACACTGTAGTTTGTGGTTGTAACATGCACCAGTTTTAAGACACATGACCAGATGGGGGAGGGGGGGGGGGGGGGGGGGGTTGGCTGGGGAGGAGGGGGGAGGTTGCTATATTTTTTTTCCTTCCTCAGACTGTTCTGTGCCCTCATGGAGATGCTGGAGGGATTTTTCAGAGCCAGTTGTATACCCGCTTACTGCAGATTCTTTGCTGGTGATTTGACGTTTTCTGTGTGTCTCTGTCACTAGAGCTTTAAAAAAAAAAAAAAAAAAAAAAAAAATCTTTAAATGTTTTGTCCATTTTTCATGAACTGTTTTCTGCCTTTGTGGCCTTTTCTCTAGTCTTTGTTCATGAAAGCCTTCATTCACTTTTGCTCTGCCAGCTTTTTTGTTATAATTTGGCAGCTAGGGTAGTGAGACTACTCATTGCCCAGAGTGACCACCAGGTGTTCATTCTGCAGTGCGTACTTAAACAGCTTGTTTCATGTACTTTTTGTGCTTTTGAATGGTTTTGATTTAATATATTACTTTTTTTGTGGTCTGCACAGCCTGATCTTATCCAGCTGAAAGATGACAGTGATGTAGCAGCCATGCTGTTAATTGATGTAAATATGAAGATACTGTCTTTGCAGACATGCATACCATCCTGGAATAGCTGTGTCTGTTACTGAAAAACTTGAAAATCGACAACCATTTCAGACATTATGGCTGTGGATCACATGCTGCTTATAAAAAAAAAAGAAAGAAAAAGTACAAATGGGTGCACCTTTTTTCGCAGCTGGACAAACCTGGTAGAAGATGAATTGTTGTAATTGTAATGCTCTGTGCATGTGCATAATCCATAACGGGCTTTAGAAGAGACTGAACTGAGCTGAAGTTATGAGAAAGCGCTGAAAAGACAGCTTGCTGAACCATGCAGATCAAAATGTGTGAGGCTGATGAAGATAGATCGCAGATCCTGTTTTAAAAAATATGCGGCCAGACCTTTAGGAAATAATATGAACAGTACTCATGGTGGTTTTTTGTTTGTTTGTTTTTTTTGCTGTCCCAACCTCTACGCCATCTCAGAGGCAGTGCACCCACACTGCTCATTCTGACACCCCGTCCACAGCAACAGCCTGGTCGGCCCCGCCGCAGTCCTGGCACCGGCAATCCACAGGAACCAGTCAGTGTCAAGTCTTCAAGAGGCAACCCACTGGAGGAGACACTGCACTGCTGCTGAGTCACTTCGGTGGTGTTCAGTGGCGCCTGTTCTGATCTAACATATGCAGGACACCACCTACTAAGCCCCCTACTGATGACAATAATTGCTTAGTCGCGGAGCCGGCGTGAGTGAGCTCTCCCTCTGGAGGGCGCCACCACTTCCGTCCAGTGACAGTCCCCATGGACTCGCCGATACCGGTGACCCCGACGGAAATCAAACCAAGGCCACAGACGTGGAGAGGACATCGAAATTGAGGTCACCATGAGAGCAGGGCATGAAGGGCCACAGAATTTGAGACTTTTTTTTTCAATGCTGATCGATGAGACTGAGGATGATTAAGATGATGTTACGGATTTCCATTCCGGTCTGAGACTACATGACAGGGCTGTACTCTACGCTTCCTTTCATAATATATCCCGGTGTCAACCAGGCCCGAGAGATACAGGCACCTGCAGTGTTGGTCAGGAAATTTGAGCAACACTCTCAGAAACGCATCCATTAAGTGGATGAACTCGACTGTGTGGTCCCAGTCTTCCCAACTGAGTCCGCAGCAAACTCAGCTCTGTGTAGGAGCTGGTCGGGGCAGAAAAACCCACATGGCTCTGATGGGATTTGAACCCACAACCTCCCAGCCGGGAGTCTGCAACACTAACCACTTCGCCATGGCAGCTGGTCAACAGTACTCATGTTTACAATAGAAAGGGAAAAATTTTGTGCTTGAATTGCAAGGGGATGTTCTTCCACCAGTGGTGGTCGCTGTGATGAAGCGAGCATGCGAACATGCAAACATTGACATCTGCACGGCATCATATTTGTAAGAATCTTGTGTGTTCCAGAAAATCCTTGAAAATTACAGATATTCCTGATTTTTACTTCATCTGCCCCTGATGGAATGATTTTAGTGTGGGCATGTCTTTCTTCATTGTTTCTCTCTTTCTTTCTTCCTTCTTTTTTTTTTCTGTCCATCTTTTAACCCACTTGAGTCAAAGTCCACCCGTGTCGCTCATTCTGGCTTCTCATCCACAGCTACAGCCTGGCTTGTTCAGCCACAACCCTGACACTGGCAATCCGCGATGAACAGTCCATATCAAGTCATCATGAGGCAGCCCACCAGAGGAGACTCGGCATTGCTGCCAAACCACTTTGTTCAGTGTTGCCTGTTCTGATCCAACATATGCAGGACACCACCAAGTAAGCTGCTTCCTAACAGCAATGATTACTTGGTCACAAAGCCAGCGTGAGTAGGCTGTCCCTCCAGAAGGTGCCACCACGTTGTCCAACGATAGTTTTCATGATTTGCCAATACCAGTGACCCGACAGAACCTCACAAAGGGCATAGAAGTTTAGAGGAAATTGAAGGTCACCAGGAGAGCAGGGCTTGAAGGGCCACAGAATTTGAGACTTTTCTTTTTTTCATGCTGATTTATGAGGATGAAGATGATGCTATGGATTTTCATTCTTGTCAGAGACTGCGTGATGGAGCTGTACACTGCACTTTCTTTCATTATACATCCCAGCATCAACCAGGCCTGAAAGATACAGATACCTGCAGTGTTGGTCTCTCGGTTTCTTTTTTTTAGGATGGGACTTTTCTTGCAACATGTTGACAGCTCTGCAAAGGTCCTGTGTGGATAGCTGGGCTATAGTAATAAATCTGAATTCAAAGCTACACAGCCATACACTTTTGGTGTATTTGCATGCCACTTTGCAAAAAAAAAGACACTTCATGTGCTACATTAAAAGAAAAAAACAGCTGACACACAGTCACAAACCTAATAGAAATCTGGGTTAGACATGTGTATTTACAGTTGATGTCCAAGCCAGTTTCTCTTAATTATATCTTGCTATAATCACAGTTTTAGTTCTTTATTTACATTTTCAGAATAGATATTGTCATTTTATAATGTTCATGGTCTGGCAATTACTTGAATCTACTCAAATGTAAATCATCTTTAGATGAGAAGCCATCAGCTTCAAATTGAAATATGTTTTTGTTTCTGAGGAAA
The DNA here is from genome assembly GCA_033310375.1 of Conus canariensis. Classification (NCBI taxonomy): domain Eukaryota; kingdom Metazoa; phylum Mollusca; class Gastropoda; order Neogastropoda; family Conidae; genus Conus; species Conus canariensis. Next base: position 38,654,934 of record CM065714.1, read on the forward strand.
CTTTTCAGAACAAAAGAAGTTTCCAAAATAACCCATTTTTTTCAGGTGAGAAATACTCCAAAAGCAAATTCAGGGTGCACAGGTCTGCTTCTTTCATTTTTCTGTCTTTTTTTCTAATTTATTGTTTTGTTCTTTTTTTGTTGCTGTTGTTTGTGCTTTTCCTCTATTGATGTTTATTGTCGTTATTGTCCTTTACTTTGCCTTGCGAACAGTCTCAACAGCCAGCTCAAGGAGCCATGGGGGGAACTGCAGGTGTGTCAGGCCTACCCGCTCCAAACTTGGTGATGGGAGGAGGGGTTGGAAGCATGCAATCTGCTGCCCTGGCTCAGAACAGACCCCTCCCTACTCCTCTGTGCCCTCGGCCCTCTTCCCTGCCCAGCAACCCGCACCGCAACAACAACAGCAGCTGTTCCAACAACAACAGCAGCAGCAACAGCAGGCTACTCCTCAGTTTGGGAACTTAGCGTTCACTCAGACATCTGTCTTTTCAGGTGAAAATGTGAAGCACAAAAAAGTGATGGGGAGGAGTGTTCTTGGAGCTGAAGTGGGAATTTCAAGAAATTTGTAATGATGCAGGAAATATTAATGCAGCTCTGATGCCACTGATCCAGATGTGCATTTCTTCTAGTAAGGAAGAGTGATTTTTTACAGGAGTTCATTAAAATTCACAGCACTGAGCTGTCGAGAATATGTACATAAGCAAACAGCATGTCTTTCATTGATGGCATATTCTTTGCATCTGAAGATAAGGAAATTGTGCATAGTTTGCAACACGCCTATTTTCATATTGTCAAATATTGAAATGTGAGAATATTCAATGACTATAGGAGATACTGGTTAGATCTTTGAGAAAACAATAAAATAAGGAACAACTTTTATGGTCAAGATGCTGAGAAGTTCATAATTTGCAGTTTTACGTGGTAGGTAACTTCATTTGTTTAGGGTTGTTTTACTATGAATGAGAGCTGCCTGACTGATAATGTTTCTCCCATCTGTACAGCGGCAAATCCAGCATCCTCAGCAACCGTATCTTCCTCAGCTGCCGCAGCTGCTCCTTCAGCCATGGCCGACCTAGATGCCCTGGGCCAGTCACTGTTGGAGAAGAATCGATCCAAGGATTTTGTGCCACCGCCAATGGGGTATGTGTGCAATTTACACTAATTGGTGCAAGATTTATTCTAGTCAGATGTGAAGGACAAGCGTGTTTGTGTTTGTATAGAATGTATGTAGCTTTATCGTCAATGATATTCAAGTAATGATGACTGTATTGCACCAGAGGTGCCAGTAACAAAGTTATTCAATAAATAAAAGTCATCACTATCAGCAAGTCAGATATTTTCAGATTTAACATTCTCACAGGTCATGAGTATTTTAAAGTACAGCTGTTGTGAAAGATATGAGAAAGTGGGATGCACCAGATTGAAAGGTTGTACCATTTCACACATTTGAGATTGCCAGCCTTGTTTTACTACAGATATCAGAGAAACAGGGTTAATATAGTGTGAGGAACATTGACATGAGGGAAACATAAGGGAATCAGGAGTTGAAAGTCAAAGCCATATCATAACCTTCTGCCAAATCATTCTGACTGCAGCACCCAGCCCAAACTGACCATGAACCAACTGGCGGCCGCCAGGACAGTTCCAGCACAGTCACCACAATCGCCACCACAGCAGCCGCCCTCGCAGCCTGTGTCGCTTCTGGACTCTGTACTGAACGATTCTTCAGTGTTGGTTCCAGTCACCCCTCCCATCCATAGCTCCCTCTCTGTGTCAGACACAAACACAAACAATGCCTTGCAGACAGCGCCATCCCTCGTGGACAAAGACACTTCTGATTCCGGGTTCTCACCCATGGTCAGCGCCCCCCTTCCAGCCCCGCCGGCATCGACACCAGAATTGTTGCCCTTGACAGACGTCTTTGTTCCTCTGGAAAGCATAAAGCCAGGTACATGCTGTGCTTGTGTTGGTGTTGCCCCAAGTGTTGCTTTTGCTGGAATCTGTGGTAGTTGTAGCAGCTGTAGTTTTTACATGTTCTATCTTCTCACAATGTAATGTGATACTGGCTGTCTTATCGGTTTGCCCTCTCCTTCCTATCCCCCACCCCCCAACCCCACTTTCCCACCACCTGCAGTTGTGTCTGTCCTCCCCCAACCAGTCCTCTCTTCTGTTTCATCTGTTTTATACTCTTGTTGCGATCTCCTTCCTCATTATCACCCTGCCTACCCCTGTGCTTCCACCCCGCACTTGTCTCTGTTCTCCCATATACTTCTTTTCCCTTCATCTTACGGGTGCTACTGTGCCGGTTACATGCCGGAATGCCGGTTTTTAATGATGGCTGGTGCCGGCAATGCCGGTTTTAAAAATCTGAAGAGCAATGATTTTTCGAAGAATGATTGAAATCCCACAGCAGTTCCACTATTTGTTTGAATTCTGATCCAAGTCTTCAATACGCTCTGTTCTCGCTCTTCCATGCTGGAGGTACAAAGTGCTCAACTTCCTTCAGGTTGACTCGACACACCACAGACATACGCACATGCTCCAGATGTTAGCCCTACTACGGAACAGTTGTTACAATGCCGTTTTTGACAAAAAGCAAATGTCTCAAGGCAAGAGGGGGTGGAGAAAGGCTTGCGAAATCAAATCGATGGCGATTGGAATGGCTGATGGAAAAGGATACAAAACAGCGAAATATTTAGCCTATGGCTACAGAAAATGGACATGCCAGGGGTGGCTTTCTGTTCCGTTTGAAGACTTCAGATTTCAGTTAGTGATAGCAAATTTTACAGTGACTTCATTCCTCTTGTGTGGCGATTTCAAATTGAATGCCCAGAGTGCATCTGTAGAGTAGCTGTATTGTGGATTCTTATTTCAAGAGTATCTGCAGTCGGCCGCCAAAAATACATTCATGTAGTAGCTCTAGTTTTCAGTGACTTCAAAGTCAGGAGTATAACTCATAGTGACTTCAGAAGACAATCTTGAGCCCCTCTTCTTCAGAATACAATCTACAGTATATGGAAATTAAAAGGTGCAAAAGTATGTGTAGATTAAATCTGAAACAAAACATAAGAGAAAAAAGTGATCCTTGATTTTCTTCAGGAAACTGCATTTTAGGTGTGTTTTATGTATTTATTTATGAACTTTTAGCTTTAATTTCAGGCCTAATTTTCCACTTTACATTCAGCGAGAACCTTCCATTTGCCTTCTAAAATGCCTTTTTCTTTCAGCTTCAGGGGGGCATGTTCCCCCAACAGGGGTGCTGCCAGGGCCTGGGTGGCCCATAGTCCCCTACCTTTCAGGTTTTTACAAATCTGCTGGTAGCATCTGTGCATCTCCCTCTCGTTTATTCTACATTCTTATCTTCCTCCTCTCCCTTTTGTCCTTGTCCACCCGTTTTCCTCTTTTTTCTCTTACCTTCCCCTTCATGTCCCTGTCTTTTACTTGCCCCTCAGATCTCCCTCCTTTCCTCCATATTAACTCCTCCCCGCTCTCCTTCCTCTGCCACCCCATTTTACCAGCCTGTCAAAATATCAACATTTTGCAGAGTCTGACAAGAGAGATTACCTTTGTCATGGGTCTAATCACAGTTACATCCCTTAGACCTGCGTTTAGTCTCTGCACCGCTTTACTTCACAATTTAGTTGCATTTAAAATTTGACTGTCTGGCACAAAACTGATTGACTCTTGATCTGCCTAGTATGTTATTGAGTCACCACGCCAAATTTGGAGATGAGAAAAAAAACTGGATTTGTGAGGGAACAAGAATACAGTCCGACAGACATACAGAATGTGACAAATATATTAGACTAGAAAAGGAGTGGGAAAGAAATTGTGGTTGTATGTGTGTGTGTGTGCTGAATATCTTGAAATTTCTCTGTGTTGCTGTCTCTTGATTTTTATTTGTACTGTGCAGGGTTTTTTTTTTTTTGCTATTGCTGTTATTTTTTTTGTTTGCTTTTTTCTTCACTGTATTAGTATTATTGTTACTTGAGTGTTTTGTGAAAAAAAAGAATAGAACAACCTAAGAAAAGATGTAGGAGAAGGTTTGATTAGATGTCTTCCTGTCTCTGCGAGTGTCTGTGAACATATTTTAACTGTTCATAAGTTTGTGTCTGAAAAACATGTCCAGTCATTTGTTCAGAAAACAGAGTGAGAAAAATTTTGCCGGCCATTGCAGTTAGATTCACCTTATTCTCCTGTCTTTATTCTTCCCTGTTTATGCCCCTCCATGTTCTTCTCGTCTCCAGCTCCAGTTGACTGTTGCAGATGGAACTGAATGTCATTATAGATTTCAGTTCTACAACCACTTCCTTCTCCCATTCCTGGCTTGGAGCTTATAGAATAAGATACATACACTCTAGTTCAAACACAGACACCTCTGTCTTTCTTTTTATCTGTCTCGCTCACACATGTGCATGCAGACGCGTACGCACACACACAGTCACACACACTAACACAGGTTACACACACTAACGTATGCAAACACACACATACACTTGTGCACGTGTGGTAACACACACTAGCACACACACTTAAACCTACATACATACTCGTGTGCACACATACACAAGCACACTCGCACACACATACACACACTCCACACATACAACACACATACACACACGTATGCGTGTGCACTCACTGCACTCAGACACAGACACACTTAAGTTAGAGTTCTCTCTTCACTGTTTAGGCAGTGTATGAGTTCATTTTTTTTTATTCATAAACCTGAAAATGGATTACAGAAGACAGTGCATGCAAAATTCACCAATTGATTGAGAATTGCCACAACTTATAGTTTGGGAAGTGACATGCTGTTTTACCTGGTTTATCAACCTTTTCTCTCTGTCATGGTGTCAAGCGGAGGATGTATTCCCAGTGACGGCTTATGACAAGAACGGTTTGAAGTCCATGATCCACTTCAGCAACAACCGTCCACGCCCAGATGTCTTGGTGATGGTGTTGTCCACCCTCAGCACTAACGCTAAATCAGTGAAGAACTTCATGTTCCAGGCTGCTGTGCCCAAGGTAAGAAAGCAAAGAGAACTGTCAGTCAGCCGAAGGTTTCAGGTTTGGGGAAAATTCTACGTTCCATAGATGCAGCGTTGCACCCATGAAGGATTGGTGGTGGTGGTGGTGTTTTCTCCCTGTCACATCTTCTGCCATCTTGTGATTCTGAGGCTGCTCATCCTGGCTCTGCGATACTTGATAACACCCAGGCTCATCCCTGTCAGTCTCAGCACCAGCTGCCTGCAGGGAGCTGTCAGTGCTAGATCTGTACCAGGTCATGTATGAGAGGGGGCCCTGAGAAAGGACTCTGAATTGTGGCTGGGTCATCTCTGTAGCAGTTGATACTGTCTGTTCAGATTTGTTGAAAGTCTGTTCAGATTTGTTGAAAGTGGAATGGCAGTGTTTTTAAATGGTATGATGTATGTCCTGCTACAGTGTGTATTATGATGATGTTGAAAAGAAATCAGAAATGGGTGTGTTGGATTTGTGAAGTTTCTGCCCAACAGTTCTTTTGTCCCACCTATTTGGGACAAAACACGTTAATCTTGGCTTGGGTTCTTTATTTCCTTTGTGTGTGCGTGTGTATGTAAAGTAGGAAACCTTTCCCACCTGTTACTGAAATGTTGGTGTTGCCAATCACTGCATTGCAGGTAATGAAGGTGAAGCTGCAGCCCCCATCAGCCACAGATCTACCAGCCTACAACCCCATCCTGCCCCCTACCGCCATCACACAAGTCCTACTTATAGCCAACCCACGCAAGGTAAGTCTACAGACAGACCTTGTGATCTTTCCAGCACTTGGGCTGCAACTGTTACAGGTTTAAACATGTTGTTGTTGTTATGAATGTGTATGTGTGTGTGCTTGTGTGTGTGAGTGTATGGTGGAACATCATTACAGTAATTTACTGTGTCGTCATCATATTTGGTTTTGCATATAATGCAATTGAGAATATAAGATTTAGTCAGTATTCACTATATTTTTTACAGTGTGGAATCAATGTGATTCAGTAGTTCAAGTTAGTTGCCTTTGTCGTTGTTTAGAGAAAATTATCTTGGTTTTGTTACAGAGAAAAGATGCCAGACAAAAATGTAAGAGTCCATGGATTGTAGCAGATGAAAAGAGGATGGCAAGATATAGAATCTCCAACTGCAGGCAGAAATTTTAACAAGTTCTATATGTTTTTTTTTTTTAAATTTTGACAAGAGGTGGGTTATGAGATCATGGTAACATAGTCATAAAGAAAGTGTCTAGAATCAGAATTTGGGTTGAAGCTGTGATTTCTTTTTAAGTGAAAAAAAAAATCTGACTGTACTGCCTTGACTTGAAAGTAAATCTTGGATGCTTTTGTTTGAAGCCAGGAGGATAGTGCAAAGGGTTATGTCCTGTGCTCAGTTCTGGAAACTGTCCACCATGGTATCACCATTCAGAAACCCATTGGGACCTTTGTGTGCAGGAGAAGGTGCGTTTAAAGTTCAAAATAACCTACATACTGGGAGATGACCCGATAAGCGACGTAGGCGATGCTGATGAATTCCCTGTCCAGTGACCTGCAGACAGATTCCAGGATTCCACTCATGAGCCATCCTCGTCGTATGCCAGTACCATACTGCCGTGACACACAGCCGACCACTGATGTTCGTTCACCTTCACCCAGATAAATGTGTGCAGAATGAAAGGAAGAGTGGGGGCTTGAAAGTAGTATGTGATGCTTTTTAGAGGTATTCACTTTGTGGTGCATTGAGAACAGCTGTGATACGAGTATGACTGAACAGCAACAACAAACAAACCAGCTGAGGTAGACATCATTGATGGTGTTCCAAGAAAACTCTCAGCATTTTACCAGAAGCTTGTTGGGAGTTCCATGATTGTTGTTGTGTATGTACCGGGAATGGAATGGAATCTGAAGATGAATTTTAGTGTGTAGTGAGTGGTGGAGGTGACGGTGTGTTTCAGAGATGGTGACTGGACCGTAGAATTGTTCATGTTGATTCCATTAATCAGTTTGATGACTATTTATTCATGCTAGTTTTTCTCTTTGATTCACTTTTAATAGCTGTATACATGCTCATTTGTATGTGTGTGTGTGTATGTGTGCCAGCCTGCATTGTGATTGTTTTCGTATTCCTCTACATGAATGTATATATCAGTACTTTGTGTTTGTGTTTGTGTGTGTGTGTGTGTGCATGGATGTGCAGGTGTACACATGCACATGTGTTTGCTGTGCAAAACTGTTTTCTAAAAAAGCAGAATGTGCAATCCCTCTTGCTTCCTGTCTTGCTCATTTAGATACTTTTATATGCTTCCTGAAGAATAGAAGTATTAACGTTTAGAGCTGTATTCTTATATAGGAGCTGTTTACTGAACCGTTTCACACTCGTGCATCTTTGTTCATGAACGGATTTGTGTACTTGTTGTAACTGAACTTAAGGGTACTTGGAACCTAATAATTGTTGGAGAAAGAGTGACGGACAAAAACACAACAACCTTCCTAGTTGTTCTTCATAAAGTGTTGTTTAAACCTCTGGAAATGTTTTCTTCAAAAGAAACGAAATGGTGATAGATCTGAACATAGGTTTTTGTAATGTGTTTCCCTTTGGTGTCATTTTGACTGTTTTGCCTCATTGGCTGGAGATTTTTTGCAGGTTTGGTTATCTGCTCAAGCTGCGTGCGTCATGCCACTCTTTAGAATCCGTTATTTTTCAATCTAGAATAAAGTTCTTGGGAAGGAAAAAAAAAAAAAAAAAGGGGGGGGGGGGGGGGGGGGCACAGTATTAAACCAAAATACTCAATTTGCAGTTCAAACAGCATAATATTGTAAGAACATATGTTCTTGGACATATATATGCACACACACTCACACACTCACACACACACACACACACACACACACACACACACACACACACACACACAACAAACAAACAAAACCCATGCAGAGAAAGATGTAGTTCAAATAAAGACTCTCATACACGTGGGTGTGTGCACCCACTCGCCTACCTGCGCCTTCATAGTTGCATTGTAAAGACCAAATCAATGACAATAATGGGATGAAGCTTGATGGACATGACAAAAGGTAAAAGAAGAGAAAAAGAATGCTCAAGGCTTCCTGTCATTCCAAATACATGACTACCATAATTGTTTTTATTATGTTTTATGGCTTGAATATTATTCTGTCCAACTGCACCACCATTGTTTGATGGTTTGTACTGTTCGGCATCCTATATTGTGCCCCTTCAAATTCTCTGCAAGCAGTCACCAGTTTGCCAGCTCTGTTAGGGCCAATTTTCTCAGCAGACACAGTTGTCTCTTGTTTCAGTTTAGTCATTGTCAGATGAGGTTGCTAAAATTTTTGCTTTTTTTTTTTTTTTTTTTAAATTTTTTTTTTATACCTTTCACTGTATGCATGCATCCAGTTGTTGAAAGCCGATTGAACAGTTGTCAGTGCTGATTTAACAATTTTTTTTTAGCATGATTTATTAGATGGAATGTAAGTTTATGCAGCTGTAGGTGTAGGATGTTCCATATGGGTTGGTGTCGTTGTGTTAGTTGTTATCAAGATTTTCATCCTTTTTTTTTTTTTTTTTTTTTTAAGTTTGATGTGTGTTGTGCCTGAGTTTCAGGGGAAAAATAACAACAGGAGGTAAGCTCTACAAACAAAACAAGACAAGTCATGAATGATGTCTTTCAACAAGTGTTTTCTGTCAGCATGTACATGAAACCAGACTTTTGTGTGTGAAATTATCTTTTCTTGCTTGTAAAGATACCTGAGTCATGGTAGGGTGTAAGCACTGATGCATTATTTTTAATCAGATGGTGTAAAATAACTTGTGACAATATCTTTGAATCTGGTATAGTGTTGGCTGTGTAAGGAGTCACAACAGTGTGAATTGTGTGAATGCAAGTCTGTCTTGCTGCAAGTCAGCATGGGTTCAGGTGCAAATAGTGTGGGTGTTCGCAATCATGTTTTGGTGGTGTTTTTTGTTGTTGAGGTATTCGCAAGGGTTTTTAAGTAAATAAGTGTACCTGGGCATATGTATACAAGCAATGGTGTGTGTGTGTGTGTGTGTGTGGTGCGCGCGCGCTCGTATCTGTGTACATGCCCATGTGTGCGTGCTTGTGCATAAATGTGTCGCGTAAAAAATTCTGTATGTATATTTTACAACAGTCATACTGTGAATACAGCAGGCATTTACAGACTATGTTTCTTAATATTGTACGAAGTGAATTGCTTGCATGAAAGCACATGTAACAAGTGTAACCAATTGTATGCAAATGATCCATGTCCACCTCTGGCCCATTACAGTGTCCCTACTGGGGTTTGCATTATGAATGTCTGGTGTATGTCAGCAAGGTTCCCGCAAACTGATACATGTATAGTGCTCTTCACAACAGCTTCTGTTCCATTCTCTTGTTTGCATCATTTCCTTCTCCTTTTCTCACTGTGGTTTTTTTTTTTGTTTCCTCATCTTCCTGACAGCGCCATTCAGTAAGTCTTAAGTCTTAGGCATACGAACACACATCTTTTTCATGTTGTTCATAGCGTTTTGTTAATGAGAAAAGAAAAAAATTTTAACCAGTTCCTGTCATCTCTCCTTGTCCAGCCCCAACATTTTAAAAAGTCTTTTAGTTCTGTTGTAATTATTTTCTTACATATGATGTCTCATATGTGATGCTGAACATACATAAAGTTTTTTTGAAAGTGCTGTCGTGTATGTTCTGAACTAAGCAGTTGTGATACATTATGTTGTGCTTTGTTTGTTCTTCACTTCTTTTCCTTTGTTTGTGGTTTATTTTCTGTGAAAGTGTCAGGTTGGTTCCATTTGTACAGCAGTTGGTATTGACATACTGGTAACAGTGCATTCAGTGCATGTGGGCACTGTCAAAAAGGCTTGATTGAGAAATCAGAAAGAAACATGACTGAAGAAAAAGAATAACTCTGTATTGCATGTGGTCAGTTTGAATGTGTGACTGCATGGTAATGACCGTACAGTAACAAGTTTCTAGCACAGCCAGAATAAAGAAATGGAAGGAATGGTATGGATACAGTTTTTTTTCAAGAGAGCGAGCGTGAACATCATAAGCAAGAGCTTCTGCAGATTTATGTTGATTGGTTACCATATTGTTGGGTCTTTGCCAAGAACTGTTTGCAGAGTGCAATATCTGAGTAGCTAGAGCACTGAACATTTATTTAGGTCACAGGTTCAAAGTTCAGGAGTGTTTGGTAGATGGAGTGGGAACCCAGATTTTTCCTGTCTGCACGGCAGATTAGCCCAAGTTATACACAGAATTTGGCGTCATATACTTTACCATGTCAGACCATAGCATTCAACGGCAGTTAGCCAGCTCTGTCAGGCCGAATTTTTTCCGTGGCCAATGCAGTCATAAGACAGTCACGTGATGTCACCCCACTTCCGGCCCGGAAGAAGCCAGTGTCAACTTCCTATAAGTCATTCATCTTCGGCCTGCCGTCAAAGCAAGATAAGTCTTGTGCTCTGTCTCGCCTATACTTGCCTTTGTGTTAACTTTGCTGTGTTTTGTTCTATACTTGATTCAGTTGTGGCTTGCAAATGTGAGGCTCTTGGTGGGAGCGTATTTATCAAAAGATTTGTCTCTTTTACCGGCACTCTCGGGAGCGTATTTATTAAAAGATTTGTCTCTTTTACCGGCACTCCCGCGACTTTGTTACTCGCGATCGTCGGCACCGCTCGCCGGTCGTGTTCCCCCACCATATTGCCGAGCCTCGGGTTCAGCACGCATTTTGTGCTGGTTCCGGCTTGCACTAGACCCTGAGTATTTTTGCCGTGTGAGGCTCTTGGTGGGAGCGTATTTATTAAAAGATTTGTCTCTTTTACCGGCACTCTCGGGAGCGTATTTATTAAAGATTTGTCTCTTTTACCGGCACTCTCGCGACTTTGTTACTCGCGATCGTCGGCACCGCTCGCCGGTCGTGTTCCCCCACCATATTGCCGAGCCTCGGGTTCAGCACGCATTTTGTGCTGGTTCCGCATATTAAGGTTTAGGGCTCAATAACTATCACACCTGTACTCTTTACCCTTCACAGGTAGAACGTGTTCGAGTAAGGGTGTGTGACACTGATCTGCTTATTAAGATTTAGTGCCCAAGAACTATCACACCTATACACAGTGATACTCCACGTGTAGAGATTGCTATTAATAGCCATACCAGTCACACGACCGGTGGCGTGTACGGGTAGTTCGAGTTTTCAGTCGATCTCTCGAGCACTTTGCACGACACCACACGGACGATCGAGATTAATTGATTTTCTCGATCGGCCACCTTGTCTCCTCTTTGCGGTCGTGTGTTCCGGGTTTGCTCTATCCACCTGTGCCCAACATGGTGAAGGACACCGCCGGGTCGAGCCACTCCACTGCTCGGAGTTCGCTCAATTTCCCGGAGAACCCGCGGGTCGATTCCATCTCGGAGCAATCCGTTCGCACTGATGAACGTACGGTTCGGGTAGACAGAGACGACTTCTCCGCGGAAGGGACGCGTGATCTTCCTCGTCTACCAAACCGACGGACGCACGACCGCGGCGTCCCAAGGCTGATAGGCAAGCGGCCACCATTTCAAAATGCCTTTCATTTGATCTGCCTGCTAGTCTAAGGGCAAAGCTCCCCTCAAGGTGCTGCCCAGAAAGTCTAATGGCAAGGCTCCCCTCAAGGGGCCCGGCCGAGCAAAGACTAGCCAACGGAATTCGCCCTCCCCCACCCCTTCTCCATCGGCCAGCTTGCCCTCTAGCCTACGGACTCGCTCGGAGACTTCTAACTATCATGCTGAGTCACGCGAATCTCGGCCCCCGGGGCACCTTGCCGAGCCGCGGACCAGCACGGGTGACGGATCTGGATGGAATCACCATCCGTCACTCGCCTTGATGAGTCACGTATCTCTTTTTCCCCCCAAATTGATACGTGCACTCATAGCGCTCGGCCCCACCGGGCACAGGTGCAGCCAACACCTGAGCTCGAGGAGCGCTTCGACTCCGGAAGCAGCCTTATGGTCACCCCGACGCACGACCTCGGTGGTGTCCATAATCCTGGGCGTGCGGGCACGCCGCGCCATGGGCCCGGCCGTGCCCATGCACAAGGACGGTCGACCTACCCCGATCGAACGTCACCTTCTTCCCTAGGGGTATTGGACGTTGGGGAACCGACCTTTCGGATCCCCATTTGGGCAACGTCCGCGGTCCCGCTCCTCCGGGGGGAGGATCTACCAGCGGGACCAAGGGTAACCTGACATATTCCTCCAGGGGGAGGAACACGGGACCGCATCCTGACCAATCCGCACTTTCGCGGGTTGGGGGCTCGACTTCCGCATCCTCCTCCATACCATTATGGCCCTCCCAGGCCCATTCCAAGGACGTGTATGGTGCAGTGCACAGACCTGGACGGGGACGACAGGCCACGGCCTCTCAAGCCCCCCCCCCAACAGTGATTCAGGTTACCCGGGTCCCCGGGGACTTTCTGCCTACAAGAAGAAGAGGGTCTCGTGGCTACGACTCGGCGGATGTCTGACCTACGCATTCGCCCAACGCGCTGGTCAGACCTTGAGTGCGGCCTACCTACCATGGTTTTTCCCCAGGGCCCCCACAGCCCGTTTACCTCCCCGGGGACCGGTGGCTCTATGCCCCCGAGAGAGACCAGTGGCTTAACGCCAACACCCAGCACGACCAGCTACATGGTCGAATGTGGCACCCGGCCTCACTTACCTGGGTCGACCTTGGTCTCCCTCCTCGGGCGCTGTCCTATCGGCAGGACGATGTCCCGGCCGCCGATTATAGGGCCACCGGGGACACACTACAGGCACCCCTCGACTTACCTCCTGAAGACGGGTGCTATGAACCCTCTCAGGACCAGTACCTCCCTGAGGCGGACGATGACGAGGAGCTAGCCCCCACCTCATTGTACGATGTCCGCACGATAGAACGGTGGCGACCAGACCTCGTTAGGAGAGAGGCCGCACCCGCTGACGAATTTCTCTCCCTCTCCCCCGGCCCAGAGATCTAGACCAATCTACCCAAGAACCCCTCAGTCGCCTCCTTGTTTACGGACAATCCCGTGACCAGGGAGATGGGCATTTCCCAGTCGGACCGTCGGTTGATCCCCCACCTGCCCCCCCCTACTTCCGGCGCCATCTCCTTTAAGAACCTAAAGGAATGGGTCCGAGTAGCCAGGATGGGCATCCTCCACACCACGGCGGGACACACCTACTTGGACATGCCCCTTCAGCGAGCGGAGGCTCTATGGCCGGAGGACGATGGTGCCATCCCAGTACCGGGGGACCCGGGCTCTGAGGCGCACCAAGAGCCTGACCCTCGCTTGTTCAGCGATCCTTTCATGCGACACCTAGTTAACAGGATTTCGCATCACCTTTCGGCTGCGGCGGACAGCGCAGCCAGAAGCCACTTCAACTGCTTGTTGGTCGCGAGAGAGGCCGTGCTGGCGCGGACCTCTCTCTCCCCGACGCTTAAGGCAGCCCTGCGATGCATCCCGGGCCAGGTCCAGTCGCTCTTTGGCGACTACTCGGCTGACGTCATAGCACAAGCAGTTGAGGAACGCAAGCAGGCTGTGTCCTTTGCGCCCAGGCCACCGCCACGCCCTGCTAGACCCCCACTTCGTTCCTTCCCCAGGCACAGACCCTATCCCAGACAATCGCCTTCCCGCACCGCACGGCCCGCCAAGCGACCTAATCTTCTCCCAAGGCCTAAGCCAAAACCCCATCAGCAAAATTTTCGGTTAGGCCAACAGTCACGCTCCCGGAGCTGACTAGGGAGACAGCCCGAGGGGGACTTAGATCAGGTAGCACCCCCCCTCGCCCTATCCCCCACCCACCAGCCCAGACCCTCGCCCCCCCTGGCGGGCAGCCTCTCCCGGCATGCCCACCAGTGGAGACGCATACGCCTCACCCCTGGATAGTGGCGGTGCTACAGGAAGGGTTTCGCCTTCCTTGGGCCCACGAGCGTCCCCCCCCCTCATGCTATCTCCCCCTCCCTCCCCCAACGAACCCTCCCCCGCCAAAGCAGAAGCTCTTCGCACGGAAGTCCAAGACCTCCTCAAAAGAGGGGCCATCTCGGAGATTTCCCACCCAAACCCCGGCTTCTACTCTTTGTGATCCCAAAAGCCTCGGGAGGATGGAGGCCCATTCTAGATCTTTCGCCCCTCAACAAGTTCCTCAGGCCCACCAAGTTCAAGATGGAGACCCCCACCCAGATCCGAGACTCCATCCATCATCGCGACTGGGCCACATCCGTAGACCTGAAGGACGCCTATTTTTCAGATCCTGATTCACCCGGCCCACAGACGATTCCTACGGTTCGTCTGGCAGACCCCGGAGAGGCCTGCACGCATAGTGGACCTCATCTCCTGCCTGTCACAGGCACCCCACACCTCGGCCAGAACCCTGTCCTCCCTCCTAGGAATGATGGAGTCCCTGTCTCCCCTCATTCCCCTGCGGCGGGTCCCCAAACGCCAACTTCAGAGGGAGTTCCGCCGACGTTTGTCACAGACCTCCGACCGCTGGGACCAGGTCATTCCCCTCGGACACTGGTTCATTTCGGCGACGGAGGAGCGGCTCACTCCAGCCACTCTCTCCACCGGGTCCCCATCTCCCTCCCAACCCAACCCAACCACTGGAACTTTATACAGACGCCTCCAACTTGGGCTGGGGGGCCCACGTGGAGGACAGTCACGCCTCGGGGAGTGGGAGCTGGAAGCGGTCAGGCTAGCCCTTCTCCAACTCCAGCACAAGGTCGCGCACCGACTTGTTCTCCTCCTCACGGACAATACGTCGGTAGCTTGCTATGTCAACAAAGGGGGAGAGGCCCGCTCCATAGGCCTCTCCCTCAGAACAGAGGCCCTCCTTCGCTGGTGTCGCGCAACCATTGGTTTGTGCCCATGATCGACCTGTTTGCCACCAGCTTCAACCATCACCTGCCCCTGTACGTCTCTCCCGTTCCAGATCCCCAGGCGGATGCAGTCGACGCACTATCCCTCCCCGGGACGGGCCTACTGGCGTATGCCTTTCCCCCCTTCCCCATCCTACACAAGGTGATCAGGAAGGCAAGGCTGGAAAGACCCAGGCTGATCCTCGTAACGCCATGGTGGCCGACCCAGTCTTGGTTCCCGGACCCCAAGTCCCTCACCCACGTTCCCCCCCTCCGGCTCAGCCCTCGCTGGGACATGCTGAGACAACCCCGGTCAGGTCTTCCTCACTCCAATCCCAAGATGCTTCGCCTACACGCGTGGCTTCTATGCCAGCCCAACTGCGAACATCTGCATCTACCCCCCACTCGGAGAGACCCCAGTCCGTCCTAGACACACTAGCCGGGGCAGGGGCCTCTCAGGGATTACGGGACTTCGCCTCGGCATCTCGCAGAGCCAGCACCGAATCCCTCTACAACTACCGTTGGGAGAGATGGATAACCTGGTGCTCAGATAACTCTGTTCCCCATTACTGCCCCTCCAACATCCAAATAGGAAATTTCCTCTCCCACCTATCCTCTTCCCTTAAACTGTCGGCTGGCTCCATTCGGGGCTACAGATCAGCTATCTGCACTACCATTCGTCAACTGGGGGGCCCTTCTTTGACAATGACTTTCTCCTCAGAGAGGTGTCTAGAGGAGTTGCTCTACGGGAAGCTCAGTCCCCTAGGCGCATTCCCCTCTGGGACCTTTTTACGGTCCTCGATGCCCTCAGAAAAACCCCTTTTGAACCCATTGCTTCTATTCCTTTTGACCTCCTCTCCTTTAAGACCACCTTTCTCCTCGCCCTGGCCTCGGCCAGAAGACGAAGTGAGATTCACGCCCTCAGCGGTGACCCCACAGATATCGCCTTCCACAGGGACGGCTCAGTCTCTCTCAAGTTCCTTCCGGAGTTCCGACATCTTGGGAAAGGGAGAAAAAGATGGAGACATGGACCTTTGCCCCTCCAGGTGTCTCAGGTACTACTGGGAACGCACACGCCCCAGGCGCTCCTCCCAGAGACGACTCCTTATCTCCCTCAACCCCAACAATACTAGAGATATCTCGGCGGGAACTATCTCCAGGTGGCTCTCCAAGACGGTGAGATCTACCTACGCTCAGGCGTACAAGGATCTCCCTGTCCTATCACCCAGGGCCCACGAGGTCAGAGCACTGGCCACTTCCACAGCGTTCCAGTACTCTGTCCCCGTGCGCCACCTGCTGGAGGCAGCCTACTGGCGTTCGGAAAATCCCTTCATTAATTTTTACCTGAGGGATATCCGCATGACCAGAGCTGATGGGTCTAAGGGGATTTCCTTTGTGGCGGCCAATGCAGCCATATCGGTCAACCCCAAGAACCACTAGGGCGCTCGCCCTCCTCCGATTCCTTTAAATTCTGCTATGGTCTGACATGGTAAAGTATATGACGCCAAAATGGGGAGTTTGTGTTATACTCCCTGTTTGGCTAGTATACTTACCATGTCAGACTCTAATTCCCTCCCTACCTTCCCCTCTGGCGCCAAGGTTCTCGGGGTCACCATACACCAGGCCTCGCTGAATGACTTATAGGAAGTTGACACTGGCTTCTTCCGGGGCCGGAAGTGGGGTGACATCACGTGACTGTCTTATGACTGCATTGGCCACGGAAAAAATTCGGCCTGACAGAGCTGGCTAACTGCCGTTGAATGCTATGGTCTGACATGGTAAGTATACTAGCCAAACAGGGAGTATAACACAAACTCCCCATTTTTATGATAATGATAAGATTACACTACATACACTGAACACGAAAACAAAGTGACCATTATTGATTTACTTCTAATCTTCAACATTGCAATTTTAATTTTAGTGCATTTTAATTTGCTTTGGCAAGCCACAGAGCAATTTTTTTTCTACAGTTTGCACTTGGTTGCCAGTGCTGACACGTTTACAAACCTGAACATGAAAAAAAAAAAAAATCACACAGTGATATTTTTGCTGTACAGGCCTCAGGGAGAAGTAATGAAGATGGATTTGAACGTTTGCTGTTTCAGTGAGGTGAAAACTAGTAGATCGGATAAAATAAAGTTTGAGAAACATCAGAAATTCACAAAATTCAGTATTTTTCGTGTTTACATGATGTACCAACACTGTTTTCACAGCAATTACTTATGATGAAACATTTCAAGAATAGCTAAATAGAGCAGCACACTAACCTTGGTCCAGGGAGAGATCACCATTGTAATGTCACCAATGTCTTCATTGCAATGTCACCAAAGTGAATGGAAGACAAAAAGCCAATTTCAAAATGTACTCACAGAGAATGCAGCATTGAAATGCCTGTGTGCCAGGTACTCTTGGATCCAGGGTAAAGGGCCTGGATCTAAATTTGGCTCTAAATGATTTTGTTAAGAGTGTACACCGGTGTCTTTTCATCGGTTGCACCAGCCAAAAAAGGGAAGCTATGCTGGATCGGCAAGCTGTGATTTTATGAACAGCAGGAATTGTAGTACATATGAATAAACCGTTCTGAGTGTTATGATGTGTTTTCATCAGGAATATGTGTTTTAAAATTGAAGATAGCTGCCTGGTGTTTCTTACCAAGCCACAAAAATTGTCACTTACTGTTATCGTGTGCCATCGTGTACCGGTGGAGATGGAGGACACGTATAAAACATCGTATGCATCCTATGTGAGAAACTGGAGGAATAAATGAGATAAATGAAAATGAGTGACTGATATTTGAATGGTACGGGAAACGACTGAATGAGCGCCAGTAGGCTGCTCTTTGGCCGGCTCTACCTGGGTAGGCAGCCCGTTGAGTGAGTGAGGTAGCGTGTTTATTGTAAAGTGCTTAGAGCTTGGTCTGTGACCGAGGATAGGCGCTATATAAATACCCAATATATAATAATATATAATGTGTTCCCAAAAGCAATCCCAAGTCATGATCAGAACAAGAAATGGAAACAAATAGTTGCATCCATAATGAATATTTGATACACCTGTATGTTATTGACATTATGACCTAGCTTATATTTTGTTCAATGCAAATGGAAGAAAAATCCTCAGGTTTTGTTTTTTTCGAAGTGAACATTTCAAATATCATAACATAATCTCTCCACTGTGAGCTTCTTCATGTCACAAATCTACCATGTTTTTAGTACTGTTGGGTTTTTTTTTGTGAATGCTCGATTTACAGCAACAAAAGAAACAAACATGGGTTATATTCTGTAAATAATATTAATTAAATACAAACAAACTCCAAAAAAATAACAATGATGACAATTACAGACCGATCTGAAAAAGCCTTTAAGTGAGTGAACCTCACACCGCATGTTTCTGAGAACAACCCATATGGCTTCAAAAGTTTTTACTGATACTTTTGGACTTTTGCCATTCATTTAACCTCAGAAAAAGCAATTGAAGTGACCTCCTCATGACCGAAAATGAGAGTCTTAAGACACCAACCTCAGTAGATCTTAGATTGACAAATAAACAATATGAAACCCATCTTCCTGTACTGAATATGACTCGCATATGTACAGACTTGCTTATGCTTGAACCTGCTCAGTTGCATAATGCGTGCAGATTGGATAAACATGTGGAAGACTCTGTAATCCAAGCCAGTATTGGATGTGTTTGGGGAACAAGACAATATGCAGCATGCACCAGGTTAATTAGAAATAAGACAACCACCACCAGGCATTTTACCCACAGCAGTGTGCTGATGGACTGTAGACAGTGTTAACCTGTCAAATGTAACTGACAATGGTGTAGGCTCCCACATCCTACCCACAGCAATGTGCTGATGGACTGTAGACAACGTTAACCTGTCAAATGTAACTGACGAGGATGTAAGTTTCCACATCCTACCCACAGCAATGTGCTGATGGACTGTAGACAGTGTTAACCTGTCAAATGTAACTGACAAGGATTAAGTTTCCACATCCTACCCACAGCAATGTGCTGGACTGTAGACCATGTTAACCTGTGGCATGTAACTGACAATGGTGTAGGTTCCTACATCCTACCCACAGCAATGTGCTGATGGACTGCAGACAATGTTAACCTGTCGCATGTAACTGACAATGGTGTAGGCTCCCACATCCTCATGGTCTACAGGCCAGGAGATGGTCTGGACATGCACATGTGTGGACTTATTCCATGCTTTGGAAAAAATGAATAAATGAAAAATAAAAGAAATCCAGATACAATTGGAAGTCCAGCATGAAGGAAACAAGAGACATCCCAAATGACTGGAAAGGACAGTATGTGTATTTATGTTGGGATGCATGTTTACACAAGGTATTTTTTCTTTGTTTTAAATCATGGCTGGATTTTTTTTTGCGAGACGTCCCCAAACTCAGTGCATTGAGGAATTATCCAATTGTCTTCATGCTATTGTATTACTCAAAGGAGATAACACTTTTCATATACATATACTCTCAAGAAAAAGAAGGGAGAGTAAGAGTGGCGTAAGAGAAAGGAAAATTCTTTTTTGAAGTGGATTTTGAGAGGTGCGATTATCTGGTTTCTTGAAGACAGAGTGAATTGCACTTGATAAAGACACTCTCAGTGAAAGATGCCATCACTTGAGAGACATTTTTTCTTGTTTGTCTATTCCAGGGTTTTGTTTGTTGTTGCCTTTTTAAAAAGGATCAGTGAGCATGTGAAGATGATGGCCTGGGGTTGTATTCTGGTCTGACACGACCTGACGGTTGTAGTTGCGTCTTGTCAGTTAGATCCAGGAATTAAGCAGGCCTGAAAGAAGCCGGTGCCTGCAGAGTTGTCAGCAAATCTGAAGACAGACACAGCCACTAAGTGAATGAACCTGACCCAAGATACTAGTCTTCCCATTTGTAGTCTATAGTATTCTCAACAGTGAGATCTGGCAAAGGAAACAACAACAAAAAACGCCCCTCCCCCCTAAAAAAAAAAACCAACAACAAACAAAACAAAAACAAAACACACACACACACACACACACACACACACACACACACAAATAAATGCCACTGATAAGACTTTAACTCACAACCTCCCATCACGCTGCCCATAATGCCCACCTGATGTTACCAGCCACCGTGTCGAAGTGGTTAATTTAATGTCGTGGACACCTGGCTAGGAGGTCGTGGGTTCGATTCCTATCAAGTCATGTGGGATTTTTCTGCCCTCAACCGGCTCCTACCCAGTGCTGAGTTTGCTACAGGCTTAGCTGGGAAGATTGGGACCACAGTCAAGTTCCATCCACTCTCTGTGAGTGTTGCTCAGATTTCTTGACCAACACTGCAGGTGTCTGTATCTCTCCCGCCTGGTTGATGATGCTGGGATATGTCATGAAAGTAAGCGTAGAGCACAGCCCTGTCATGCAGTCAGTCTCAGATGGAATGGAAATCTGTAGCATCATCTTCACCATCCTCATTCTCGTCGATCAGCATTTGTGAAAAAAGCTCAGATTGTGAGGCCCTTCATGTCCTGCTCTCATGGTGACCTCAGTTTCAATGTCCTCTCCATGTCTATGGCCTTGGTTGTATTCCATTGGGGTCATTAGTATTGGCAAATTTATGGGGGCTGTCATTGAATGGACGTGGTGGTGCCCTCCAAAGGGAGAGCTCACTAACATTGGCTCTGTGACTAAGCAACTATTGTCGTCAGTAGGGGGCTGAATAGGTTGTGTCCTGTTGTGTTGGATCAGAACAAGCGCAACTAACACCTCTGAAGTGACTCGGCAACAGTGCATTGTCTCGTCTGGTGGGTTGCCTCAT
>CM065714.1:38680663-38685663 GCA_033310375.1 Conus canariensis
TACTAAGTAACATCTAATGCTCAACACAATTGGAAGACCACTATTGTTCTCTGTGTCATTTTATCAGACTTTGTAGGCTCTATCTTTAAACAATTCCAACTGAATGAATTTCGTCAGAGAAATCTGTTGATCATCTATACTTGCTTATTAATGAATAAAGTGGATTTCAGATTCTTTGTTATTAACTGTCGATCTTCATGAAATAGTGAGTGAGTGGCCTTTCGACGGTTTGAGCAGTGTGCTTTACAATAGGATGGTTAAATCATTGAAATAATCAAAACAGACAAAATTAGGCTGTGCTGAAGGTTCCCCCCTTCCCCGTCCCCTTAATGTATCATCCCCAGTTGAAAAAAAAAGAGGGGGGAGAAGGGGAGGAAGGGGGGGGGGGGGGGGGCTGAGCACAAAAATTCCCGAAGGTGAATTAGTGCGGGCTCAGTGATTTGAGCGCTGGCTTCCAGACGCTGTGGTTTGAATTGTCAGATATTGTTGGTTTAAAGGCCTTTGGCCTGCATTGTAAAATCTGTTCTTCTTTTTTTTTTCTTTAAATTACGGTGCATATCCTAACATTTGTGGAAAAGTTCTTTGAAGAATTAGTTGCCCCATCCCAATCCCTTTTGAAACAGTTCCTTTTCTTCCCCCATCCCCCCAGCCCCTTCATCACTTCCTCCTTCGCCCTGCCCCCCCCCCCCCACCCCCCCATCCTCCCGCCCCCCCCCCCCCCCCCCCAGGTGAAAAGAGAGCAGAGACTGCACGTGAGCGGCGGTGCGATGCTATGCAGGCCTGTCGTGTATCACGGGCAAACGGGAGGTCAGCTACCCTCGCCTGCCATCACTGGCCCTTTGTGACCTTTGGAAAGCACGTTTCCTCCGCCTCCGGGGCCTGTAGTTGTGTGCTTTGCCTTGACAAGTCGGATCGATCAATGGGTATTCTGTATTGACAATTTCACTGTTGATATTCGTTGTCTTTTTTTGCTCCCTTTTTTTTTAACCCCCCCCCCCCCTCCTTTTCTTTCCACCTCCTCCTTCCCCACCTTTCTGTCTTCTTTTCTTTCATCGTCAGCTTTCTTGGCCGCCGTGGCACAGTGGTTAGCGTTGCCAGTTGCGGGAGTTCGATTCTCAGTCAGGGCTTTTTTGGCTTCGACAGCTCCTCCCGAGAGTTGAGTTTTTCTCTATGGGCTCAAATGGGAAGTGTGCAATCACAGAGTAGAATTTCATCAACTTTAATGGTTATTTTCTCTCAGAGTGTTGCTCATAATTTCCTGACCCAAACTGCAGGTGTCTGTACCTCTCGGGCCTGGTTGACGCTAGGGAGTATTACGCACGATGAAAAGTGGACCACAGCCCTGTCCTGCAGTTTCTGACCAGAATGGAAATCCATAGCATTATCGTCCTCATCCTCATGCCCCACTGGTCAGCGTCAAAATCTCTCGAGTTTTGTGTCCTTCTTGCCCTGCTGTCGTGGTGTGACCGCAGTCTTGATTTTCTCCCGCGTCTAGGCCCAGGATGAGTTCATGTGGGGGGTCGTCGGTATTGGGAAGTTCATGGGGTCAGTTGTTGGACAGACGTGATGGCTCCCTCCAGAGGAGGGGGGGGGGGGGGGGGGGGGGGGGCTCTCACTTGCGCTGACTCTGCATCAAAGCAGAAGTTGTTGTTAACAGAAGGGGGGGGGGGGGGGGGGGGGGGGGGGGGGGGGGGCTTTGTCGATGGTGTCACGTGTGATGCGTCTGTTGGAACAGAACAGGTTTCACTGAACCCGTCCGTTAAAGTGACTCGGCAGCAGTGCAGTGTCTCGTCTGCTGCGTTGCCTGTCCACGACTTAAGACTGACTGGTTCTTGTGGACTGTCGGTGGCTGCAACGGGACAGATCGGAATGTGACAGTGGAAAGGGATTCAGTATGAGCGGCGTGGTGTGATGCACACATGATGAGACTGCAAACACACACACGCACGCACGCACACACACACGCACGCACGCACGCACGCACGCACGCACGCACACACACACGAACGCACGCACGCGCGCTCACACCACACAACACACACACACACACACACACACACACACACACACACACACACACCACACACCACACACACACACACACACACACACACACACACACACACCACACACACACACACACAACAACACAACCACACACTCGCCACACAAACACAACTCACGCACGGACCTACACACACACACACACACACACACACACACACCACACACACACACACCAGCACGCACGCACGCACGCACGCACGCACGACACCTACACACACATACACACACACACACACACACACACCACACACACCGAAATTATCAGCGAAACAAAACAAAATCAAGTGATAGTAAAATTAGTTGCCGTACTGACAGTAGGCAAAACTGATTCAGGCGAAATGGAAATAAGCGAAACGACTGCAGGCGAAACTGACGAAGATCCCCCGACAACAGCACAAGAGGAGGAGGGTTTCTTTGTCTGTCAGAACGTATTTGCCTTGCTAGCTAAACATGGTCATCGGTTTTGATGTATCCGGAACACGAGGCGGATAAATCCATCTGTAGCATTGTCCTCTTTTCTTTCGTGTCCCCGACCAGACCGGCAAATCCAGCCAGAGTGTTGGGTGAAGAATGGAATCGTACGTTGAGACCCTGTTTCCGATTGCCACACATTTCCCTGGAAGTTCTCTGCAGACCGGACCATTTTTGTACTCCCAGTTCTTATAGAACAGGGAGTACTTTACAATGGGAACGAAGAAATGCTCTGTGTGTGTGTGTGTGTGTGTGTGTGTGTGTGTGTGTGTGTGTGTGTGTGTGTGTGTGTCTGTCTGTCTGTCTGTCTGTCTGTCTGTCCGTGGTCAAAATGTGTTCCACTCGCTCCAGACAAAACTACTGGGCCGATCTTTCTGAAAATTGTAGGTATGTTCATTATGGGTCACGGATGATGCCCGATGTTTAATTCTACCGTTATAGCCGTTACTGACTCGGTCGACTCACTCACTATATCAGGCTCAGACGTCTGGACCTAATAAGGTCTGACCCTAGCATAAACCTTGGCATACACTCTGTGAACTCTCATGGCACGAGTTCTGTCTTCAGAGTCTGCGGGTCGCGTGCCGATTGTTTGACAAGACTGATGACTGGTACTGTTTTCTTGCAAAGAGAATTCCACGGATGATGTCGTGCTTTTACCATTGTTTTTTCCTCCGTCGTATGTTCTTTTTTCTTTTCAGCTTTGCGTGTGTTTCGTTCATTCATCTTCATGTCTCCCCATACTTTTTTTCCCCATTTATCCTTCTTCCTCCATTCCCAAAATCTTTGCTGTAACTTATTTGTTTATTTTCATTTTTTCTTACGATTTCCCCCCTTCTCCCTTCTATCTGTGTGTGTGTGTGTGTATGTGCGTGGTGTGTGTGTGTGTGTGTGTGTGTGTGTGTTGTGTGTGTGTGTGTGTGTGTGTGTGTGTGTGTGTCTCTCTCTCTCTCTCTTCTCTACACACACACACACGCACGCACGCACGCACGCACGCACGCACGCACACACACACCCCACAACGCACGCACACACAGTGACACTGATTGAATGAAACCAGTGAGCTTTCAGATTAATCTCAGGTTACCCTGGCATTTACACTCAACACACACACACACACACAACACACACACACACACACACACACACACACACACACACACACACACACACACACACTCACACCACACACCACACTGAGAATTTTTGTTTCTTCTCGTTTCAGTTGTCAAAAAGGTAATTCAGCCTTCGCACGCGCAGTTAGCTAGAGGCTCTTAAGGAAGTTATTCCCAGACTGAAGTGTGTGCGGAGAGAGTTGAGGGTGAGAGATGGGAAGGGAAAGGGAGGGGGGGGGGGGAGGGGGCTGGACGTGGGGGAAGTTTATGCCGTAGACTTTCCCTTTCTGTTATGTCAACGTTATGCTGTGCAGACCTCGCTACTGCAGTATATCCTTTAAAATTCACTGGAAGATATTACTAGCAGCCATACAAAAAGAAGTGTGAATTACATTCGAACAATATCGGTCCCTGAATGACATCGGAAGCGTTGAGAGTCCTGTCACAGTGGGGTACAGTTTTAAACTGAAGCATGCTTCACAACAGGGGCTTGTAAGCACTCCTCTATGTAAAAGTACCTGAGTTCATTGAGTGTGTGTGTGTGTGTGCGTGTGTGTGTGTGTGTGTGTGTGTGTGTGTGTGTGTGTGTGTGTGTGTGTGTGCGTGCGTGCGTGCGTGCGTGCGTGCGTGTGTGCGTGCGTGCGTGCGTTCGTGCGCGCGCGCGTGCGTTGCATTCTTAACACACTAAGAGAACTATAGATACAAAAGACGATGATCCCCTACTTGTGCATCGATTTAAGTAATGGCAATGGATACCAGCGCCTCAATCCCCACGCGCGCCTCAGTTACGAACTTCAAAGATCCCATGAACCGATGTGAGCCTTTGCTAGGTGATGGAAACACGAAGAACTGTATTCAGTATTCTCCCTCCATCGAAAACGGGTATTGGCTGCGTACAAAGGATTCTGGCGAATTTTGAAACAGTTCATCGGAATAAGAATGTGAAGAAAAGTTGAAGAGGCAAGCGGGTTGGGAGGGAGTGGTTAGGAGGTAGAAGGGCGGAAGGAGGAAGATTCAGCCGCTGTGGTAAGAGGGAACCCCTGTAGCCTAACCCCCCCCCCCCCACACACACACACACACACACACACACGTCTCAGTCAGCTTCATGAATGCAAGCATTAAGAAGCACCCCCAAAACAGACAACACATGAAGAACATAACACTGTTTCACTGCTGGCAGATTCGCTGTAACGTAAGTAGTATGTATCTTGTAACATAAGCAGGATAAGCAATGTATATTATGTAACAAAAGCAGGGTAAGCAATATGTACCTTGTAGCATAAGCAGGATAAGCATATGTATTATGCGACATAAGCAGGATAAGCAAGATATTATATTATGTAACAA
>CM065714.1:38690663-38703163 GCA_033310375.1 Conus canariensis
GCTTTGCATAGACTGACAACCGCGTGAATTATCATCTGATTCAGTTTCGTTTTGTTTTATTTTGTTTTGTGCTAAACCTATGAACACTAACACGTGTTGTCTAATCGTTATAAATTGTCAAAGGCGTAAATTTTTGTCTGATTCATAGGTAAACCTTACAGTGCTAAACTTCTAAATAATAGCACGATGTCGTCTCACTCCAAAGACTTACAGCTATATAATTGTTCGTATAATTCACAGATAATACATAACTAAATTGATGAAGAGTAAAGATATACCGTCTGCTTCTTGTAGAGTATCAAGAGAGTAATTTTCGTCTGATTTACAAATAATATGCGTTATTGCTAGATTTCTGAACAGTACCATAGTTTCGCAAGCTTCTTACACACTGTCAACCATTTGATTCTTCGTCTGAGTACAAATAATACGTTCTAATGCTAGATTTATGAGCAACACCACAGTGTCGTCTGTATTTTATAGACTGTAGGTATTTTATAGGCTATAGGTATTTTATAGACTATAGGTATTTCATAGGTATGAATTTTTCTTTTGTCCAATGCTCAGATTTTTTTTCTAGACTATCGATTGTATGATTTTTTTTTCTTTGTCTAATGATGCTGTTTGAATGTATTGTTTCCTCTCACTTTGCTCATTCTGGCTCACCAGTATACAGCCACACCCGAGAGGTGTCGCGACCACAGCACCATCGCAGTCCACAGGAAGCAGTCAATAAGAAGTCATCACGTGACATTCGCGAGAGGAGATACCATGCATCACTTTTCTGTTGCTTGTTTTGTCGTCGTCTTCTTCCATTAGTTGATAATCATGACACGCAGTTTCTCGTTCGAAATTCTATTACCAGAGTTAATTTCTGTTCTTTTTCCACAAACGTGTCTCAGCCAGGCGTGAACACACACAGCAGACACAGACATAGAACACACACACACCACTCGGTTTCACATAGTAGCTTCAGAGAGAGAGAGAGAGAGAGAGAGAGAGAGAGAGAGAGGGGTGTGGGTGGGGTGTCAGTCGAGACCTCATTTTTCACTCAAACCTGTCTGACAAAAAAGATAATTCTATGAAAAGCACTTGAATAAGATGAATGAATTAAAAGAAAAAAAAAAACACACACACACTTTTATCTGCAGGAAGTATTAAGAAAGAAGTGTGTCTGTGCTGTACAACAGGTGTTTGTCTGTATGAAAATGTAACTTCCTCCTTCTTGTCAAAAGCACTTTAAGTGCAACTTGACGTAAACGAATACAATGTCAGAATGTGAAAAAGCTGTCTGTCTACCCCCTCCCCCATCTCTCTCTCTCTCACACACACACACTACCACGCACGCAACCACACACACAATATATATATATATATAGAGAGAGAGAGAGAGAGAGAGACAGACAGACAGACAGACAGACAGACAGAAAGAGAGACACAGAAAGAGAGAGAGAGAGAGAGAGAGAGAGAGAGAGAGAGAGAGAGAGAAGAAGAGAGGCAGACAGACAGACAGACACTCCCGACACACGGAGAACGAAAGCTAATAATACCATACGATGACAACGTGCATGTTATTCAGAAAGCTTTTATTAATCAAAATTACAAGATGAAAATAATTACGAGGTGGAGGGATAGAAATAGAGACCGGTGAAAAGGGAGAATACACGTCCACTGACTGATTCGACCAACACACAACTAAACTTTACAGTACTACTTCAGGTCAAGAGCTTAACTGTACGTCCACAAGAACCAAAACTATTCTACACACACAGTGAATGCTGCAATGCGCCATCTCTATCATATCCACCACTGCATCGGCGTACATTGAAACTTCCTGTGCCAGCTCTTACTCTCTGTACCTGGGGAAATGGTTACTGATACGCGTGTTATGTTATTCTGGTTGCTGTAAGCTCGGTAACTTCTTCTTCTGCGCACGCAGGCTGATACTCCTGCGGACACTCCCTGTATGGACAGGCAAGTATTAATCCCATCTACCCAACAAAGGCAGTGGAGTTTTGTGTGTATGACTGTTTTTTATCCCGCCATCAAGGCAGCCATACTCCATCTTCGGGAAGGTGCATGCTATGTGTGACGTGTCATCCATACCAACGGCCAAACTGGCCTTCTCTTCCGAAAGTTGGTGATAGGATTTTACGTGCGTGCAAGATGTTATGCGTGCGTTCACACACAGAACCTCGGTTTATAGGCTCATTCGGGACTGTATGGGAAATGGAGTCAGAACTAATGTTAACTCCGGGGGAAAAATTCCCTGTACCGAAACGGCCCGGCGGAGATTCGAATCCGCAACCCTTTGATTACGACTCCGGCGCTCTACCAACTGAGCTATTCCGACCCCTGCTCGGTAACTATAGACCTCTTTCGTGGATTATTCTCAGAATCACCCCTAGGTGCAGATCCATGATTTCATCACCCAGCAATTCGTCTATGAGCAGTCATGAATGTGTCCTAAACCAACTGAACGTCAAGACATGCAGACACACTCGCGCAGGCTCACCAACACACACACACACACACACACACACATAACACCACCCCACACACCCTAGGTGTCCATGCGGAGAGAGATTGTTTCAGCTGTCGCACAACCATATTCTGAACTACACTGTCTGAAATATTACCCAACGCTAAAGATATTAACTGTTTGAATAAACTTCTGAACTATGACCTTTCGTGCGAAGATTTTGATTATGGTTTGACAAATCAATAGGGATATCATAACCGAAACATTAAATGGGCACAAAGTGGCACGGAGGGCCTTTTGTCTTAGATGATGGGGCAAAGGGAAAGGCACATGGCCTAACCCCTTATATGGGGTCTCAAATATCTGCAATTCTAAAAGTACATTTTGTTCTACTGTTCCTTCATAGAATAATAAGCAACTGACCTGATTCATTGTCCAACTGTAGCTCTGTACTGAAAATGGCTCCAAAGTTATATAGCTGATCACTGACTTCTTCCCGCCATAGCGTAATGTCTTCTTCCAAGTCCCATGGGGGACTTTTCTACAGTTGTTGTTTACAACTCACACCTGTTCGTCTACGGAACGTGTAGGAAGTAGAAATTGATGAAATATTCAGGGTTTTTTTTATAGCCATGTATTATATAGTCTTATTGACAATGTCAAGTACTGTATGATCCATCTAATGTGGCCTACACATTTTTAATGGGGAAAAAAGCAAAGACACACACACACACACACACACACACACCACACACACACACACACACACACACACACATCTCCGCGCGCGAGCACCGAGGAACTACCGTAATCGACATGAGAGATTTGAAAACGGAAACGACCACCATGACACTGTGCAATCGAATTACATGAGTATGCTGCTTTAACAACAGCTAGTAGCAACTCCTGAAACCTTGTCGCTTTAAACTGTACACCGTCTGCAAAAATTACATAAATAGCTTCTTGGCATCATACCTACATCCAGTGCATTAACGACATTTTCACACAGGTCATGTGCGAGTCATGCATTAGTTAGTTCTACAGTAGACAAGACACTAAAACCACGACAGTCCACGCTGCTATAATAGACGGAGAAGCTGGAGCGATGTGTATCCGACTCTCTTATGTCCTTTCCATGACAGCAGTACTATCAGGGAAAGACGATGAGCAGGAGACAGGATGGCGGCCTGTTGCCAGTGATTCCAAAGTTCATTTCATTTGTCTGGCACAGCAGCGAATAACATCACTGAAAACTCTGCGAACCTTGTAAAATCAGAACACGACGTCTAAAGCTAGCTGCGGAGGAAAAGAGGGATCCAAGCAAACCTGAATGGAAAGTGACGTCTGCGGGATCCCTACGCTAATGGCGGCACCGTGTCCTTACAGCAGACCCAAATACAGCGTTCTGCGTTTACGTTTGGCACTGTTGTCGATTAATCACAAACATGTGCATTGTAATTAATGTACTGAGTGTGGAATCTACCGCCAATGAAGGATGTTTAAAGAGAAAAAATGTTTTTTGTAGTTGTAATGAAACAGTAATGCAGCCTCCCCTTCCTGATGAATGAATACATACCGTAGTATTGCGTGCTTTACGCGCGTTTAGTGAGAACCGACAGGCTCAGTACTTCTGTCCGCACTGTCTCTGGTCACTCTATGTGTGTGTGTGTGTGTGTGTGTGTGTGTGAGAGAGAGAGAGAGAGAGAGAGGAGAGAGAGAGAGAGAGAGAGAGAGAGAGAGAGAGAGAGAGCTTATCGGTAAGTACGGTAAACAGCATCTTTCCGTGCGTGGGAATTTTGCTGAGGGCGCTTACTAGCTGGAATTTGGCTCTGTGACGGATAACACGTGTCAGGCGTGTGATTGTGAGAAAGAATAAGTAGCCTACATCCGCAAGGGAGTGTACATTGCTGTTAGCTTACGGTCAGCTGATAGCGTAAGCGGCCGACAGGCCACACGCCACAATTAAGATTTTGCACTGAAAGCCTATATAATCCATGTAAGCGTTTTGAGGCCTACCATAAATTGGAGCCAGTATTTAATGTTAAACTGATGATTGATCCAAAGAACAACTCCCAGCCAATAATTTCCCTTGTTTGGGGGGATTTGCACCGATGAAATCACAATCTTTAAGTACATGACCTTCTCCTTAGCCGACAACGCATTTCAGGCTTTTGCACTCATTCGTGACCCCCTCAGGGGGTGGGGTGGTGGTGGTGGTGGGGGTTCCCGTAACAGTCCCATTCCTTTGATTTTAATCTGTCTGCTTGGAACCACCTGGCTTGTACCTTGATGACCATATGAAAGAAACTGAGGAGAATCAATAAAAACTCTGAAAACAATCTGATTGCGCCAGTCTATAAATTCTCGACTCTTTAATCAAGGTCTTGGCGCATTAATTTTCAGTGTGCAACCACAGATGTCAGTGGTGAACCGATAACTCTCTTATTGAAGAGAGTTGATTCTGCACCAGCAATGGTGGTGTTTAAAATCCGCATGTGGCAGGGGAAGGGAGTGTTTGACGCATTAATGCCATGGAATATAATTCTCGTGAATGCTGACAGTTTCTCACACAACGGGTTTGTATGTACCGGGTAGGAAAAAAAAAATTGTGCTGAGGAACAAATACACAAACTAGACAACAGCCATTTACCAAACACATGTGTTTAAAAAAAAAGTTTGTTGTATGGGTGAAATATATACATATACAAAAATTATCAAGTTAAAAACGTTCGAGCTGTGTGAAAAAGTGTAAGTATACAAAGGTCGTTGACCAAATACACGTGTTGAAAAATGTTGGTGCTGTAGAAAAAAAAACGTACAACTACACACAACAGTCATTGATTTATTAACAGTCATTGACCAAACAAGTCATTGGCCAAACACCAGTCATTAACCAAACAGCAGTCGACCAAACAAGTCATTGACCAAACAGCAGTCATTGACCAATCAAGTCACTGGCCAAACAACAGTCACTGACCAAACAAGTCATTGACCAAGCATCAGTTATTGACCAAACAAGTCACTGGCCAAACACCAGTGACAGTCATTGATTTATTAACAGTCATTGACCAAACAAGTCATTGGCCAAACACCAGTCATTGACCAAACAGCAGTCATTGACCAAACAGCAGTCATTGACCAAACAGAAGTCGACCAAACAAATCATTGACCAAACAAGTCGTTGACCAAACAGCAGTCACTGACCAAACAAGTCGTTGACCAAACAGCAGTCATTGACCAAACAAGCCATTGGCCAAATAGCAGTCACTGACGACCAAACAAGCCATTGGCCAAATAGCAGTCATTGACCAAACAAGTCATTGGCCAAACAGCAGTCATTGACCAAACAAGTCATTGACTAAGCATCAGTCATTGACCAAACACCAGTCACTGACCAAACACCAGTCACTGACCAGACACCAGTCCTTGACTAAACACCAATCATTGACCAGACACCAGTCCTTGACCAAACACCAGTCCTTGACCAAACACCGGTCATTGACCTCACGGACGTATGTTCAAAGAG
This sequence comes from Conus canariensis, assembly GCA_033310375.1. NCBI lineage: Eukaryota > Metazoa > Mollusca > Gastropoda > Neogastropoda > Conidae > Conus > Conus canariensis. The sequence continues at coordinate 38,696,669 of CM065714.1, forward strand.
TTCAGTCAGGACACTTCCTGTCTGGCACTGACGGCAAGAAGTAACCCTTCGTTTGAAAAACACACAGAGACAGGAAACCTTATGAAACTGGGACACATGGAGTAAGGGACTCATGCATCTGAACCCCGGACATCGTAGAAATGATTCCCAGATACCATGTAACCGATCCAATCCAATCAATGACCACACAGCAGTCACCAAGTTCTTAAAGACCTCCACAGCTCGGTTCCTTCGACCTCTAAAGCTAACTACGGATGACAAGTGGGATCCGAGCACACCTGAATGGAAAGTGTCGTCATTGGTGTACTGATCGATAACCGTCTTGATTGAAGACAGCTGATTCCGCGTCAGCCGTGGTAATGTTTAGAGTCCGCAAATAGCATGTGGAGGGAGAGTTTGGGGCATTAATGCCATGAAATATAATCCTCGTGAAAGATTGGGTGATCTTGTCTGAGAGGAGGCAACAGCCTAAGTATATATAACAGAAGCGGCTTTTTTCCATCCTGTTTTTTAACCACGTCCTTGAAGAAAGTACGACTTTCCTGTACAGCCTTAGGGGGAATGATGGTGACAATTCACTTTCACCCTATATGCATCTTCTTCTAGCAAGAACACCCACTTATTCACACATTCAATGGTGAGCTGATCTTGTTTAGCACACATGACCACACAGTAACATTTTTTTATGTAATGTTGCAATGTATGATTTGTTTAGCCATCAAAAGTAGAAAGAGCAAAATTAAACTTAACTAACAAATATTGTTTAGTGGACGTAAGAATAGGCATAATCCGGAAAAATAATATTTAAGTACAATGTGATACCGTGATGGTTAGAATGTGGCTATCCTACGTAGAGATGTTGCCAGAACATTCTTCTATGGGGTTTCTCTGGAGTAAAAGCAACAAAAGCACTTTGTTTTCATAAATGTAAAGAAAAATGTTCAACATTGTATGCGTCGAACATACAAAAATAATGAGACATACAGGTATTGAAACATAACTGTACAGTTATAATTTGACAATGAAACTCGAAGGGCGTTAGAAGTTTCAACAAGTTTCCTTTACTTAGATATGAAAAGAACGGTTGTAAAATTTTCTGTATATTGTTCGCTTACAAATCATACCTTCATACTTCCTCCCTCCCCTCCTGCTACACACATACACGCACGCACGCACATACATACATGAAAGCGTGAAGGTGAATGATGTAAATGTGACCCCAGAAGTGGCGATTCACGTCAAATGGTGTGTACATTGGAATAGGGAAATGAAGCCTTCAGTACAATGGGAAAAAAATCCATCCAAACCAGAACTGTCCAAGCAGTTCTTCTTCCCTCTCATACACCGTCATACTTGCTGGAGACAGGTCCAAAGGATGAAATCGATGACCTTTCTCAGAGCCCCGTAGACCTGTGCAGCTTCTCTGATTGTGTAGTTGGCATCGGCCATGTCTCCTCTCTCATCCCCTGGAGGTCCTTACAGTCTGTTTACTCATTAGCAGGTCTACCCGCAGCAAAACATAGCTGTGATACCATGCCCCTCGCCGAAATACTCATGTGGAACTACTCCCTCGCTTTCCACTTCGATCTTCCTACGTGCTCATACCCCCAGAATCCTTCTATCCCAGTTTTAGTGCTAGCAAGTCAATCAAAATAAAGATGACTTCAGGCCACCTTACAAATGAAACCCCGCCCTGGGGCTGCGGTTCTTGCCGGTAGTGAGTGGTCCTGGACGTATGACACTTTGCTTCCGCCAGAGGATTTTCACCTGACGGTCATGGCACTGGCCTTTCGTAGGCAACGGTGACACAGTTTGTCATCTGTTCAACGCGTTGCTGATGTCAGGCCGAAACTGTAGTTAATGAGTCATCAGTGTCGTTGACGCTTCCTTTTTTTTCTGTTCTTTCTTTTTTCTCTTTTTACTATTTTTATCTTTTTTACCTGTAGGGAGTGCTGAAGTATCGAATCTGATTTATGAATGAAAATAAAATGGTCAAGCCAAAGTGACTGAGGCCATTAAAAAAGAAATCCTTGGAAACACGTTGCTGGATGTAGAATCGAGTGTGTGTGTGTGTGTGTGTGTGTGTGGTGTGTGTGTGTGTGTGTGCGTGCGTGTGTGTGTGTGGTGTGTGTGCGTGTGTATGTGCGTACATGCGTGCGTGCGTGCGCACGCGCGTGTGTGTGTGTGGGTGTGTGTGTGTGTATGAGAGAGAGAGAGAGAGAGAGAGAGAGAGAGAGAGAGAGAGGTGTATGTATGTTTGTGTGTGTGTGTGTCAGTTAGTTCGTTCGTGTGTGTGTGTGTGTGTGTGTGTGTGTGTGTGTGTGTGTGTGTATGTGTTGTGTGTGTGTGTGTGTGTGTGTGTGTGTGTGTGTGTGTTTGTTGTGTGTGTGAGCGCGCGCGTGCATATGTATGATTATAGTCAGAATGCTTTTTCAGCCCCCTCTCCTCTTCCGTCTCTTCTTCCTAATTTTCATTTCTAGGCTTTCACAGATCACATTATTTTTAAGAAGATTATTGTCATTATCAGACTTGGTCCCAATTATTGAATTATTTTGTCTCAGATTTAACGACGATCAACATGCATGTATTGAATACACAAGGATCTGGCTGTCTTTTTGTTTCGTTCGTGAAGAGATAAGCACAACACAATTAACCGCTTTGCTCATTCGTTCATCCGAACTATCCTAATGCGCTCAACATTTTTCGAAAAGGGACTCAGATGGAATTACGATTAGCTGAGAAGTAAGAACAGTGGAAGACAGAGAAAGAGATGGGAGGACGGCATCAGTGCGTGGACTGGCCTCACACTCAGCAACTGCCTAAGAGCGTCTGAGAACCGGGAGGACTGGAGGAAACTGGTTGTGAAGTCTTCTGTGGCGCCTCAACGGTCTTCAAGATTCCGGGGTAGATGAGGTAAGATGCGCACCCGCATAGATAGGGCGAATTCAGAGAACTGAACGCAAGGAAAGATTATGCACTAAAAGTAGTTCAAACGACCTTGATAATGACGTTCATTGTATTTTTCGATGTCTTTTTTTCCAGTGTGAATGGGAAACGGCCGTTGAAACCATATTGTAACAGACATTAAAACACAGTTAAGTTTTCGAGTTTATTTTCATCGAAACATAACAAGACCTTGTTGAAGTTGGCCCGAAGAATCAATGAAAATGTACAAAAGAGTGACTCTGTAAAAGTGATATATACATGTTTTTTTTCTGATTCGATAATTTTTTGTTACTGCTGCCATCATCATTCATGTGTTTCTATAGTCTCGTTTATTGTATCATGTTTTGCTTGTTGCCCCTTATTTTCATTTTGTTTGTTTGTTTCATCCATGTAACCACATGGGGATTTTTTTTATTTACATCTTGTATCCTGTATCTTGAAGCGAGCGCCACGGGCGGCCAAACAAGCACTGATAAACAAGCGCAAAACTCTAAATACACGTCTGTCTGTTTATGGACAGAAGTCGCTCGAATATTTCATTCCAGAGAAAAGTAAGACTGTGATGTCAGTGACCAATACACAATAATTGTACAAAAATGAAAAGGGAGGATGGGTGATGGGAGGGGAGGATGAAAAGAGGAGGAGGAGGAGGGATGCGCGGATTGGGGAAAGGGAAGGGAAGGGTGTCAACGTATAAATGTGCTTCTGGGACGCTTTGGGTTCAGCTCGTGCCTTAAACGCACAGCATGGAAACAGCGGCGCGTGCCAAATGGGCTAGACATTAGAATCACACTGGAGGCAATGAACATACAACACGATAACAAAGCAAAACTGGACATGATAGGAGGAAAGAAATATCCAGCTGCGTATTACATGTAAAAAAAACACACTTAGGGGGGAAGAGAGAGAGAGAGAGAGAGAGAGAAGAGAGAGAGAGAGAGAGAGAGAGAGAGAGAGAGAGAGAGAGAGGAGAGAGAGAGAGAGAGAGAGAGAGAGGAGAGGAGAGAGAGGGAGGTAGGATGACAGGTGGTGGGGAAAAGCTAGGGGAAGTATCTGGTTAAAACACATTCCTACGCTACAACTGTAGACACAATCTTGTCAAACTATAGAACTTCAACAAGACGATCATCATCATCAAAAAAAAAAAAAAAAGTACTGGTGACATTCTCTACACCACTATCAGACAAGGAGGACAAACGGCACCATCCTTCGAGAGACAGAAAAACAAAACAGAATGGAATCTTCTCTCGCTTCCCATGTCATCAAGTTCTTTTTTTCTGTCGTTATATCACCCGAGCATCGCCATCCGATGCTGTCTCCTTGTCGTCTGATGCCTCTCGCTCATCTTGAACAAGCCGGTTGTTCGTGCTCCCGATCCAACCCCATCCTCACGGCCCTGCAGATGGCGGCAGTCAGCGTCGATTGGTTGAGGAGGATCATGGCTCTCGGAATCATGGGAGCTCGGAACATCTTGTCGGCGATTGGCTGCAGAACGGCCTGGTGGGATGACGTCACAGGGAAGAATTCTTGTGTGGGTGGGTCTCGTAGGTTTCTCATAGCCAAGGGGTCTGATCTACAAAAACAGGTAAAGAACACATGCGTCACTGCTACTACCAGTATATGAAAGAGAGAGAGAGAGAGAGAGAGAGAGAGAGAGAAGAGAGAGCAGAGAGAGAGAGAGAAGAGACAGAACACGAGAGAGAGAGAGAGAGAGAGAGAGAGAGAGAGAGAGAGAGAGAGAGAGAGGAATGGAGAGAGGGAGAAAGCGATTTCAAAGTCGTTTATTTCTATCTGGGCCACAGGCCTATACATAACGAAATAATATCAACTGCAACAATAGTTATGATGGGTCGGGAAAAAAGTGACCGAAGGAGTGGTGTGGTGGTGGACTGGGTGCAAACAAGGACTTTGGGCCGTAAGGAGAAGAGACGGGCAAAAAGTATAACTGCGCAAAATAACTGAATATCTAAACAGAAAAAAAGCAATGGCATGAAATTATGGAGATCGAGCAAGCTATAACCTATCATCAAAGGTCAATCGAGCAAGCTTTAACCTGTCATCAAAAGTCAATCGAGCAAGCTATAACCTATCATCAAAAGTCCATCACATACATTGTAAGCAGACTTTCGGGCATCCATTGGGGGGGGGGGGGGGGGGGGGTGGTGAAGTTTTAATGCTATAATTCAGCAAAGAAACAGGCACTGGCTTTCCGTCTCTTCATTACATGGAAAGTAAACTTTGACAGAGCGACATGTTTGTGCATCTGTCCGGGTGAGTAGAGTTGTTCCCGTTGGTGGACACACACCAGGCAAAACGTTTGTATGCAGATCGCTGTATTATAGACAGACGAACAAGAAATGGTGATCAACCTCTAAGACACTTCTACAGAATATACGGTGTCTATTTTAATTATTAGTGCTGAATCTATGAAGGCCATTTTTTGTAGAAGGAACACCAATCCTAAGTTATGTTAAAGGACTCTAATGCAAAAATATCTGTTTCTTCAGTATAATTCTTTTCTAAGATCATTCTTGAATGAACATTATCATTCGTATTATTCTTTTCCATGTAAAGATCCAGACCATTCCTGTCTATACATGTCCAACAACCTTTCTTTTAATAGAAATAAACAATGCAGGAACATCACCGACTCCCTGCTGAAGCCACACAAAATAAAACCCTCTCCAACAGAGAACTGTCCGGATTTCCGAGGCCTAGCATACGTTACTATTTCTGTCTAATGTTAACAGCATTTCCTCGGTTATGGGAGTTTCTGTTTTCAATCATGAATTGAGGGTCTGAGTTGTGTGCTTGTGTGTGTGGCGCGCGCGGGCGGGTGTGTGTGTGTGTGTGTGTGTGTGTGTTGTAGTGAGAGAGAGAGAGAGAGAGAGAGAGAGAGAGAGAGAGAGAGAGAGAGAGTCTTATAAACACGCACTGAAAACAGTATTCACGACCTTTCGTCCCTTTTAGATTTCTACGCATTACTTTCATTCTAGGACAGAGCAAGTAGGAACTGGGAAGGGGATGGGGGTGGAGAAAAAGAGTGAAGTGGTTAGGATGTGGTTGGTGGGAGTTTTGGAAGATATAGGGTTGGAGTGGGGATAGACGAAGCTCACACACACACACACACACACACACACACACACACACACACACACACAGACAAAGAGAGAGAGAGAGAGAGAGAGAGAGAGAGAGAGAGAGAGAGAGAATATGTGGGCTGCACGTTCACAGTGCAGACGTTATTGTTTTAAGCACTTGTTTAATGTGTTGACCATTTCCCCTCCATAACTTCACGTAACGACAGGACAGCGAGCACAGAATTGACAGCATAACTGCCGCAAGTGTCCCAGTGACCTCTGGCATTTCTCTTTTTCTTTTTTCGCCCCCTCCCTCTCCCTCCTCCCCATTTGCCACGACGTAGCGACAGGAAGGTCGGCCTGGATTGCATCACACACGTTCCATCGTGCGTCGAAGCAGAAGCGGTTTACGTGTTGTATTACATGTCTCGTGTCACTTTCTACGACATTGCACGGGGCTAATTCTTTC
>CM065714.1:38708163-38735663 GCA_033310375.1 Conus canariensis
CATGCTCTCTCTGTCTCTCTCTCTCCCACCCATCCGTGTCAATGATTGAGCAGTTGCACACACAGAAAAATCTTGGTACCTAAGTTGAAACTATAATTTGGATAACTTTCTCGTTAATCACACTGGCGGAAGCCGTTCCAAGTTGACACAGTTCATCACTCATACAAGCAGTTGTTTTTTCTATATTCATTTTACTTACACTTTATTCTGTTCGGCCTGTGACACACCACAATGTCTCCAGAAACATGTAGCCTAAAGAGCAGTGACTATTTCGTAACTGTTTCGTCTACCGCCTGTCACACGGTGAAATGCCCACGGCATAATTCTGCAATTTCAAGCAGTTATGGCACCGAATGTTGCACAAACACCGGGTAATAAGATCAGGCCGCTAGGGGTTTGGTTCCAGCTTCCTTCCGCCTTCTGTCTCGTGTCCCAAAGGTCATGCAGCCTTCAAATACATCAATCATCAATAAAGTTTTCACAGGGATGTTGGAGGACAAGTTTTGATTTGAAGCAGCCGACCAGGCTAGCTCACACAGGCTCGTAACTAAATATAATCATAAATCCTCGTAGCCAAAGTTTGCTTTCTGCGCTGCAGCGCAAGCGGCGCTCTCACACTCCCAGAGGCCTTGCAAATGTGATTATAACTGCAGACTAGTCAAGTAAACACTTCGCAAGTTGTTGCACGAAACAAGATAAACTGACCACCAAAAAACAAACAAAAAAAAATTTGAACGAATGTCACCATCAAGACCCACTGACAAATAAACAACTGTCCATCTTTTCCATACTGTACATCTTTAATCTTTTTTCTTCTCTCTCTGGTGTCCCCGGAGGTGAGGGGTGGAAAGGGACGAGGGTGAAGGGGTGGGGAGGGAGAGGGGCAATTGCACGAGAGCCGGGGTGGAGTGGAAAAACTCGCAACCCGGACTAACTCATGGAAAATGTAGCTAACCCGGGCAGTCTTGTGGTAATATTTGGCCAGGGGGCGAGCACTGTAATCACACCTGCTTTTACCGTGTTAACATTTCTAAGATGGTCTTCTCCAGGGCCAGCTTTTATGTTTAGCTGACAAGTTAGGAGCAGCAGATGAATACGCTCATAGGAGACAATCACTAGCCGCCTATCGAAAGTCGCAAGCCCTAAAGTGTTAGCCGTTCAACATGAATGCCAATTCAGTTCTCGTCTGAGATTTGGCTTTAACGCCGGACCACGGATTTAAAATTTTTTTTTTTTTAATGTGTGTGTGCCAGACGCAGTCACCTGTCTGTCGTCAGCGCCGATCCTTGGCTCATGATGCGAAATCCACGAAAACACGCTTTGCCGAGTTCGATGTAGGGCACATGTTGAACCGAGTGCACGCACGAAATAGGTTGGAACCCAGTTTTTACAACTGGGCCAGAAGGGAAAGGCAGGAAACACCATGACTCATGCTTATTTTGCTGTTTTGAAACATCCGCGTGACGCAGACTTGGGCTATGTAGTGCTAAAATCGATAATGAAGGTGACATTAACGTCCTGTTAGCGGAAGACTCTCTTCACTACAAGCTGTTTTCAGATCGGAGACTATATTGTGCCTAGAGACAGCTAACATAAAACTTAGTGTTCATTTGAAAAAAAAAAGTGTTTAGATTTCCTCCGTAATCGTAAATACATTTTCGTAACACTGAAAATACATGTTAACAACAACACGTAAGAAGCGAAACGCATTTCTGGTATAGAAATATCGCGAAGAGTTTATTGTGATCAAGAACTGAGAATTAAATCAAAACTCTGAATAGGCATCTTACCTTCTTCCGTAAAAGAATTCAGAAGAAAAATTAATTTGCACGAAACAGCAAACCTATTTTTGCCAATAACTATCGCAGACAATCATATGGAATTTACCAAAAAGATGGGATGGTCTTTATATTTTACCTACATATCAAGTAAAAGGCTTTTCACACTACAGGTTTTATTTTTGAAACATTCAATGTTGCAGGCTAACGTTGAATGTCTTTCCAGACAGATAAAGCCAACGCTTAAGTAATTATGTTTATTTGTCAGTTCGAAAGTGGGAGAAACTGCGGTTTTGCGCTACCTTCGAGAAAACCGCGCATTTAGGCTGTGGTTGACCGTTATTCCTCAGGGCACCGATCAATGAAGTCGAAAGAAATGACTGATGTAGATAGACAACGTCAACAGAAGGAGGGAGGGCTAACCTGTACTTTTACCCCGAAGCTATTTCTAAAAGATTTACTCAGTGTTCAAATTATTTAAAAAACATCTACCAAACTTTGCAGTTATTTCCAAAAGATTAACCCAACGTTGAAAACTATTTCCAAAGGGCCCACAGAATGTTGAATTTAGTTCACTGATATAATAGCGTAAGTTGAAGGGAAACTGCAAAAGACAAACAAAACAAACGAAAACAACAACGACAAAAACAACCACCTCAAAATAACACATCAACACGCAGTTTGCAGACCCCCCCCCCCCCCCCCTCCCAACTCCCAGGACCACGACATCTTCCATTTACAACTCCATTCCGTCACTCGTGTGCTTGTGACTACCACGCATAACTGTCGGTCAGTGAAGTCAAGCTACCTTCATGTCTGTCTATAGTTCACGCCGGTACGAGGTCGATCAATTTGCACACAAAATGGGATCTGCATGTCATAGAACAGTTTTTATTTTTAAACTGACAAGCCTGTTGACATGACCTTGGCCGAGGCTGCACTGATCGTAAAGCATACCTTGCGTACACACACACACACGCACACACACACACGCGCACACACACACAGTCACACTCACACACACGCGCGCACTCTCTCTCTCTCTCTTTCTCTCACACACACACGCACACATGCGCGCGCGATCGCAGTACACGCTCAGATAGTGAAGGGAAAGAGAATAAATCTCCCTCAACACACACACACACACACAAACACACTCCGTCACCGCCTCCCCTTTGTCCACGCCTTCCACCCCCCCCCCCCCTTCTTTGTTCCCCTCCACAACACACATGCACACAGTCACGCTCGATCGTCCCCGTTCTTCAGTGCGGCAACAAAAGCAGAGCAATCCATTCAGCTGTCGCACGAGTCACACAATCCACGGTGCAGCAGGTCAATCATGGAAAACACCTCATGACCCCGGACAATCGGGTTCCAGTCATCATACAGAACCTCTCTAGCCTACAAAGCCCGAAATCATAATTGTTCATGCAAAAACAAGAATTTTCTTCAATGAAAAAGTTAAAACTACTTTCAAACGAAAACTACCAATTCTCACTGATGTTTTAATTTCATCATGATCCGGTTTCATTGCTTCTCGATCTGATGGCGGTAATATGAAAACAGAAATTGATTCATTAACATATTGATTATAAGCCCATGAAAAAAGGTAAGTGTGACTCGCTTGCATACGCCTTGCTATCACATGAATGGTAACATTGTGCAGATTGCCGGCTGCTTTTCAGTGAAGTGCTGAATAGCAGACTCCGAAATAAATGCCATAATTAAATTGTTTTCATCGTACACATGTTACTACGATCAAACTTTTTTCTTTTGACTCCTTGGATGTTATAACAGCGTCAATATCATTGTTTGGACGTGAAAGTAATTGTTTACCTCTGAATTTTCTGTTTTCATTTCATAATTACAGTGTTCTGACGGTGACACTTATACCATTTACATGTCAATGATTACACGACTTGTCATTATTTTCGTGACGATAATTGCGTTTTTCAGTTATGATAGTCATTGTTTTAAATCATGAATTGAAGGCAACAGCATTTTGCTTGTGATATAAGTCATGGGAAGAAATAACTTGGGTGCGCGTATGCATGCGTATGTGTATGTGCACGCACAAGTCTTATACACATGCACTGAGAACAGTAATCATGACCTTTCGACGCTTTTGAATTTCCGAACATTACCATTGTGCTTATTTTCGTTGTGAAGAGCAGAGTGGGGACGAGATGGTATAGAGCAGAGTGGAGGGGCTAGGAATATGGGTGGTGGGAGTGCTGGAAGACATAGATACACGGACACACTCACACATACAGAGAGAGAGAGAGAGAGAGAGAGAGAGAGAGAGAGAGAGAGAGAGAGAGAGAGAGAGAGAGTACATGTGGGTGGCACGTTCACTTTGCGGATATTATTGTTTTTGTTATTTGTTTTAATGCGTTTTTCTCCCCCCCCCCAAAAAAAAAAAAAAAGAAAAAAAAAAGGCTTCAGGGATAGATAGGACAGCAAGCACAGAAATGACTGTATAGCTGCTGCACGTGTCCCAGTGACCTCTGGTACCCTCTCTCTCTCTCTCTCTCTCTCCCCATTTGCCACAGCGTCGCGACAGGAAGGTCGACATAGATTGCATCACACACGCACCATCGTGCGTCGGAGCAGAAGCGGATTACGTGTTGTATTACATGTCTCACGCCACATTCTCCGCCATTGCACGGGGCTAATTCTATCCATTCACCAGCTCCCTGTCTGTCGTGTTGGAGTTTCATGTGCCGTCACCAACTGGCTACGAGCATGTCTTCTTATCTAGAGAGAGAGAGAGAGAGAGAGAGAGAGAGAGAGAGAGAGAGAGAGAGAGGAGAGAGCATGCGCCTGAACATGTGCGCACATGCATGTAATCTTCTAACATCAATCAAACTTACTCGCATGCGCATGCGCACTCACACATACACGCACACAGAGGCACGCTCGCAGTTCATACATCTGGTTACACAACAGTTATTGGCGAGTCAGAAACAAAACCAAACAACAACAACAACAACAAAATCCAACAAGCGAACAACAACAAAAGAAAAGAAGAGAAAAGCTGAAAAAAGAGAGTGGCAGAAAAGAGGAGAAGAGAAAAAGAGAGTGTCAGAAAAGCGAAAAAGAGAGAGGCAGGAGAGTGTCAGAAAAGCGAAAAAGAGAGAGGCAGGAGAGTGTCAGAAAAGCGAAAAAGAGAGAGGCAGGAGAGTGTCAGAAAAGAGAAAAAGAGAGAGGCAGGAGAGTGTCAGAAAAGAGAAAAAGAGAGTGTCAGAAAAGCGAAAAAGAGAGAGGCAGGCGAGTGTCAGAAAAGCGAAAAAGAGAGAGGCAGGCGAGTGTCAGAAAAGCGAAAAAGAGAGAGGCAGGCGAGTGTCAGAAAAGCGAAAAAGAGACAGGCAGGAGAGTGTCAGAAAAGCGAAAAAGAGAGAGGCAGGAGAGTGTCAGAAAAGCGAAAAAGAGAGAGGCAGGAGAGTGTCAGAAAAGAGAAAAAGAGAGAGGCAGGAGAGTGTCAGAAAAGAGAAAAAGAGAGAGGCAGGAGAGTGTCAGAAAAGCGAAAAAGAGAGTTACAGAAAAGAAGAAAAAAGAAAAAGAGAGTGTCAGAAAAGAGAAAAAGAGAGAGGCAGGAGAGTGTCAGAAAAGAGAAAAAGAGAGTTACAGAAAAGAAGAAAAAAGAAAAAGAGAGTGTCAGAAAAGAGAAAAAGAGAGAGCGGCAGGAGAGTGTCAGAAAAGAGAAAAGAGAGAGGCAGGATAGTGTCAGAAAAGAGAAAAAGAGAGAGGCAGGAGAGTGTCAGAAAAGCGAAAAAGAGAGAGGCAGGAGAGTGTCAGAAAAGAGAAAAAGAGACAGGCAGGAGAGTGTCAGAAAAGCGAAAAAGAGAGAGGCAGGATAGTGTCAGAAAAGAGAAAAAGAGAGAGGCAGGAGAGTGTCAGAAAAGAGAAAAAGAGAGAGGCAGGAGAGTGTCAGAAAAGAGAAAAAGAGAGAGGCAGGATAGTGTCAGAAAAGAGAAAAAGAGAGAGGCAGGAGAGTGTCAGAAAAGCGAAAAAGAGAGAGGCAGGATAGTGTCAGAAAAAAGAAAAAGAGAGTTACAGAAAAGAAGAAAAAAGAAAAGAGAGTGTCAGAAAAGAGAAAAAGAGAGAGGCAGGAGAGTGTCAGAAAAGCGAAAAAGAGAGAGGCAGGAGAGTGTCAGAAAAGCGAAAAAGAGAGTGTCAGAAAAGAGAAAAAGAGAGAGGCAGGAGAGTGTCAGAAAAGAGAAAAAGACAGAGGCAGGAGAGTGTCAGAAAAGCGAAAAAGAGAGTTACAGAAAAGAAGAAAAAAGAAAAAGAGTGTCAGAAAAGAGAAAAAGAGAGAGGCAGAAAAGAGGAAAAGAGATAAAGAGTGGCAAGAAAGAGAATTGCAGAAAAGAGAAAAAGAGAGAGGCAGGAGAGTGTCAGAAAACAGAAAAAGAGAGTGGCAGAAAAGAGAAAAAGAGAGAGGCAGAAAAGAGAAAAAAGAGATAAAGAGAGAGGCAGAAAAGAGGAAAAGAGATAAAGAGTGGCAAGAAAGAGAATTGCAGAAAAAAGAAAAAGAAAGTGGCAGAAAAGCGAAAGGAGGAGTGGCGAGCAAGAGAGTGTAGAGCAAAATAATTTGACCCCCCCCCCCTCCGCCATACACACACATACACACCTCCTCCCTTCTCCACCTCCCCAAAGACACCAGAAACCGGCAACACACTGTTGACTATTTCTGGAGGTTAAATCTTCTTCTTCTTGGCTTGCTTCGCAGACGAAGATTACTGAGGGGGTTGTCCACGTCGGTTGCAGGAGCGCTGATGGCTGATGAGTCCTATGCGGGACAGGCATGATCTGCCACAGCGGCCACAGGTCAGCGTCGGGTCCGGTGGTTCTTGAGCTGCTGCAGCCTGGCGTGCTTTCCTCCTTTGCCCCTTCTCTCGGAGACTTTCTCTGCGGGAGGCTTCAAACGAGGATGCAGCCTTGTGAATGGTGCTTCTCCAGGCGCCACGGTCGGCAGCGAGGTCTGACCACTGGCGGTGGTCGATGTGACAGGTACTGAGGCTTTTCTTTAGATTGTCTTTGTAGCGCTTTTTAGGCGCTCCTCTATCACGATGGCCAGTGGACAACTCTCCGTAGAGGACTATTTTTGGCAGGCGGTGATCTTCCATCCTGGAGACGTGCCCTGCCCAGCGCAGTTGGGACTTCAGCAGCTGAGCCTCTATACTTGAGACCTCCGCTCTTTCGAGGACTTCGACGTTGGTGGTAAAGTCACTCCAATGGATGTTGAGAATTGTGCGGAGGCAGCGCTGCTGGAAGCGTTCAAGGAGTCGCAGGTAGTGACGGTAAAGGACCCACGACTCTGAGCCGTACAGGAGTGTGGTCAGTACGACTGCACGATACACGCTGATCTTGGTGCTTTGCTTCAAATGCCGGTTGTTCCACACTCGTTTGTAGAGTCTTCCGAATGCACTGTTTGCTTTGACCAGTCTATTGTCAATTTCTTTATCAAGCTTGACATCTGAAGAGATGGTGCACCCCAGATAGCTGAACTGGTGGACTGTGTTCAGCTCTGTCTGGCCAACTGTGAGGTGAGGAGAGTGAAACTCTGTTCGAGGTGCAGGCTGATGCAGGACTTCTGTCTTTTTCAGGCTAATCTCCAGTCCAAAGAGCTGTGCAGCCTCTGCAAAGCAGGAAGTTAGCCTTTGTAGAGCTGCTTCTGTGTGAGCAACAAGGGCAGCATCGTCTGCGAAAAGGAGCTCTTGTCTTAGGAGGTTAAATACGAACAAAAAAACAAACCTTATATTCGTACTCAATGGAATAAACAAGAATGCATACAATCTCTCTCTCTCTCTCTCTCTGTATGTATGTAGTATGTATGTATGTATGTATGTATGTATGTATGTTGTGTGTGTGTGTGTGTGTGTGTGTGTGTGTGTGTGTGTGTGTGTGTGTGTGTGTGTGTGTGTGCGCGCGCGCGCGCGCGCGCGTGTGTGTCTGTACTAGAGCTCTGAACTTCACCATTAGTAAGACTTTTGCTTATATAAATGCGACAGTTTCAGTCCCACAATTGAGGTAGCCACATTCCATTTTCGAACGTGGACCACAGACGGATGATCAGGTCATGACAAGAAAGCTTTAGACGTACACAGTGACACTGATCATTGTAATACAGACGGATAATCAGGTCATGACAAGAAAGCTTCAGAGGCACACAGTGACACTGATCATTGTAATACAGACGGATAATCAGGTCATGACAAGAAAGCTTCAGGCGCACACAGTGACACAGATCATTGTAATACAACCCTTGGCAGGCAACACAGAGGAGCGGAGGCAATGCAGGAGAGGTGTATCCATGGGAAGAGAAAGCAAAATGTTTTGTTTGTTCGTCATAATAAAACAAAATATAGGGGGGGGGGGGGGGAGAGAGAGAGAGAGAGAGAGAGAGAGAGAGAGAGAGAGAGAGAGAGAGGAGAGAGAGAGAGAGATTAAACACGACAGGGATGTTCAGAGGGAGAATGTCAATGTTAATAATTTTCATACACCAATCTGAGAATATACTCATTCTGGTGCACGGGAAAACTGCGGTACATAATTTAAAAAAAAAATCCTTTCTGGCCTTTAGCCCTAATAGACAAAATCATGAGGACTTTTAACGGGAGAGAAAAAAAATACGTGCCCATGCTGAAGAAGCATTATACCCTTGTCTGTAAACTGTCTTGCTATTGGTAACAAAAATCGGCATCAAATTAATTGATTCGTATTTGTGCTTCCACTCGAAACATCATGGCAGTAGTATCATGACAATGAAAAAAGTCTGCCACGTACTATGCACTGAAGAGGGAGAAAGTCTGACTCTTTTTCTCACGCTTTCAAGTCACGAATACCACGAGTCATAAACCTGTCATAAGCACTAATGCTTTTCGGTTTCATCGTGAAAATCGTGCACACTGCAGCGTGTTATGCCACAACTACAGCAAATTGTTTGTCATCCACGTTCTTATACATTCATCCAGTGCAGGCCTATTCTCTTCGAAAAGATACGGATATGTCTGGTATATGTCTTGTGGATATCAACCAGTCTTACCGACTTTTTGTTTCTATTCAATGTATTTATGTTCATTGAACAGAAACAAGAAGTCGGTAAGACTGGTTGACATATACCCGACTTCTGTACCCCTGGCAAGATATGGATTTCACTTCCTGATGTCTCTCACAGACCTGCAAACCGACATCCAAACGTGTTGGTTTGCGGAACTACATCGGATTGAGGGATCCTTTTACAGCTCAGGTGAGGGAATGTGGGGGATGGGGAAGGAGGGTGAGGGGGAAGAGAGGCAGCTGGGATGGGGTGAGAGGACAGGGGGAAATAAGAGAACGGAAGCGGAGGGGGAAAGGAATGAGGAGGAGGGAGAGCGGAGCGGAGCGGTTAATTATGTAGGCTCGACAGCCTTTGGCCTGCTCTGTCAGTTTTTGCTTTAGGGGATGATCAGCATGAAATGGGTAATGCCCTATTTAATACTAAAATCTGCCTGGAAGCAATAATGTTGCCAGTGTTTACTGTGGCTTATTTTTTAAATATTGAGAGTTTCTGCAATTACAATAAAGCTAGATAAAGAGTTCCAAATAACACCAAACATATAAGTAAGAAAAATGTGCATGAAAATGTTTTGAACAACCAGTTTATTCAGTTCCATAGAATGACCTGTAACATGGACTTATTACGCGAGGACAGACTGCCTGTTGTAAAATGTTTAAAAAGTTTCTTTCATTTCACCTTGTACACTTCAACATTCTACACTCGGTAATTAAAGAAAGTTCAGCCTTTTCTTCAACCATTTTTCAAAATCAGAGTAACTCGATCCAACTCAAAAGATCGGCTGTAGTCAAATGGTTAGGGCATTTGCCTGCGGAGCTGGTCTGAGTCGAACCATTCGTGGGTCGGACTTTTTCGGCTTGAAAACCCTCTCTGTCCAAACGGCAATGGATCGGTACCTGATTCAGTACAGGGAAGATTAAAGGCTGAGGAAGGAGAGGGATGAGCGCCGCCTTCCTTTATACCGTGCTCCACATAGAGTGAACCTGTGACAGTTCTTTGCCCTTATGTTTGGCTGCTAAGCTATTGAACACTTTTCAACCAGTTGAATTTTTTGTTGTTGTAAATCTTCTTTTCACATCTATAAATGTAATATACTTCTTCAAAGTAGGTTATGAAATATTTTCAGATTGTTTTGACTGAAGTAAAACGGTACCATTATGTGTTTTTAGTGTTGGACTAAATAAAATGTGCCATCATTCCGAAAACTCCATTTGCCTTTTAAAATGGTTGTGGTAATATGATGGTCGAATACGAGCTAGATTATCATCAGCCATGACTTTTGATTTTTTTTTTCCACACCAATCGATTCCAAACCACAGTCGTATCTGTAATTGGGAGTATTTTACATTTTGACGATTGAACTTAATTTGCCATTCCTTAGCTCAATTCAATAATTTGTTGATACAGTCTTTAAGTTGTTTAAAGACATTGTCATTGTTGTATACTTTAGTATTATCGGCCATATTAAAAAAAAAAAGAAAAGATAACGATGTCTGGAAGGTAGTAAAGAAAATAAATGGGCAAAGCATGTGGAGCAAAACACTGCTTTGGGGAACGGCATTGGTAACCCATGATTCCGCTAATTTCGCTTTTCTAACACTTGTGTACTGGGTTCGGTACATCAGAAAGTCTTTCATGCACTCAAGACATTTGTCCTGAATGCCGTGACCCTTCAGTTTCTTGTGTGGGATTTTTGGCAGATGCCTTTCAGAGATCCAGACACATTATATCAATGAATACATTTTCATTACAGTGCAGGTCTTTGGTGTGGTTCCTCTCCTCTTTTTTGGCTTGAACTGCGACATTCATCGTTGGTGACATTTCTGCGTTTGTGACCGTTTTGAATCTCACAACGAACCCCTTGGCGGCTGGATTTCATTGCAAGCAGATCGGTGTGTGCAGACTGGAAGAAGGGTAACAGAAGTTGCTTTAAAAGTGTCATCGCTTCAGCTGAATCAGCTAATCCTTTCACACGTGAAGGACGGCAAGACAGTGTATTTGATCTGTGAGTCCCATCTGATCGCAAGGATGCTACAGCCCTTCCCTGACAATCACATTCGTCACGAGAAATCAAGATCCTACCGGCTCACAATGACCTAGCTTTCTGCAAAGGATCGAGTGGGATTAGACGAGCGTGTCTTGTTTTCAACGCATGATTTCACACACACGAGATTCTAGGTAAAAGCCTCGTCTGGAGAATTTGGAGAGGGTCTGAGTCTACACGGATGTCGACCCTGAACAGAAAATGTATAACTTATCTGCCGCCGTGGCGAAAATGTTAGCGTCGCTGTTTCATGCATGGAGGTCGTGGGTTCAATCCCCCCCCCCCCCCCCCCACGCCATTCATTTGTGGGATTTTGCTGGTCCGAACAAATCCTACACAGATTTGAGTGTAACATGGGCTCAACTGGGAAGACTGGGACCACACAGTCGAGTTTTATCCACTTAATGGCTGCGTCTATGAGAGCGTTGCTCAAAATTTCGTAACACTGCAGATGTCTGCATCTTTCGGGCCAGGTTGAAGCCGGGATATATTATGAAAGTGAGCGCAGAGAACAGCTGTGTCATGCTGACCGTAATGGAACTCAAAAGCATCGTCTTCGTCCTCATCGATCAGTATCTCAAGTTTTGCTGCCCTTCATGCCATGCCTCAAGGTGACCTTAGTGTCCATTTCCTCTCCACATCTATGCCGTTGGTGACTTCGTGTGGAGATCACCGGTAATGGCAGTTCGCGAGGACAGTCGTTGGGTGACGTGGTGGTGCCCTGCATAAGGGGACGTTTACTCACGCTGGCTCAGAGACTGAGCTTCTATAGTCGCCATTAGGGGGCTTACTAGGTGTCCTGCGTTTGTTGGATCAGAAGGGCACTGCTGAGCACCACCGTATTGACTCGGCGGCAGTGCAGTGCCTTCGCTGGTGGACTGCCTCTTAAAGACTTGCCAGTGACTGCTCCCTGTGGATTGCCGGTGCCGATGCTACAGCCGGACAAGTCAGGTTGTGGCTGTGGACGGGAGGCCGGAATGAGCGGCGTGGAGGTAATGCCCTTGAAATGGCACAGTTAATGACACACATAAAAGAAGGAGAATCTGAACTTCGGCTGTCTCAAGCAAGGACTGATCCCAGGACCTTTGGTTGAAAGGAATAATGCTCACACCAGGCTGACCTGCTTCGTTGAGGATCAACGGAAACCGTCATTTTCGATTCAAAACATGGCCACAGATATCAGTCAGCACTCGACAGGTCCTTTCTACCATTGACGGGAGGAAATCAAAGGCTCAGATCAACGTCAGTCGAATGTCAGGTGAAACGTTTTCCAAGCAGGCGAAACACATTTAGAACCAGTGCATCACGTTTTTCCATAAGCACGGTGCCCATAATCTCATTTCCCATAAAAGCATATTAAAAAGGACAGAGAGAGAGAGAGAGAGAGAGAGAGAGAGAGAGGGGGGGGGTGGTGGTGGAGGGGGAGGAAAAGAAAAGTTGTGGTTACAGTAACTCGACCGACCCGATCTTTTTTTAGTCGAAATTCAACTTTGTCTCTCGACGCTGAAAATCAACAACAAAAACCTAAGGTATCATACAGAATGAATTGCTTGCCGTCCGATCTACGTGTGAGAAAGCAGTCGAACTCAGAGAGAGGAGGTAAATTTCATGCGATCGTCAGCAGTTTTCCTCTGTTGAACTGGCGAAAAATGGCGTCTTTGCCAGAACGCTACTGCATGCTCAATGTGCAGATGCAAACTGGATACATGTGATGATGTTTGAAGGTCAAGACAAAAGTGAACACTATGCATGATGGTGTGTCAGCCATACTGAAAGGTTAAAAAAGAACCGAAGAAAAGCATACAAAAAAACAATATTTTTCGACCATAATTTCTTAACTACAACTTCTTTTGCATCAACTGATCTTGCCAATAATGATTTAGTTTCATTCTGCAACTATCACGTTTCCTGTAATTGAAAAACAGATATACTTGCTTATTTCCAACTGTGTAAAACCATCTGAAAATGAAACGAAGAGAAAGGTGTGCTTTAGAGTTTAATGTTCTGATCCGATCGAAAGTGGATTACAAAGGCACAGGCATCCATGAGATCAAGAAACGATTGTTAAACCTCTCTCATCCTCTCAGTTTTTCTATCCTTCCGATGGCACGTGCGGTTTGCTATCCTGTTTCCCACAGCGGTCGTTAGCTGTCAGTTCATGCTCCAATCGTACCTTCCTTCTCTCTCTCTCTCTCTTGTTAGATAACGAGGGATTCTAAGAGAGAGAGAGAGAGAGAGAGAGAGAGAAGAGAGAGAGAGAGAGAGAGAGAGCAATGCCAAACGTGAATATTTTTTTTTAATGACAAACGGTACAACTGAGAAGAGCAGCAATCTGTGACACTAATGCAGACTCAATCCAGGGACAACAAAGCATTATGGGAAATGGGATTATGGTAAACGCGACATATCCTTTAGAGCAATGTGCATTTCAAGGCCAATTTGAGCACGGCATATCACACAGTAAAATGCCCACAGCAACATTCAGATTGGAGCAGTTGTACTGCAGCAGTGACTACCCCATTGCTGCACAGAAATAACTGTCAGTAAAATCTCAGCTACCTGCTTTGGGCCGCCTGTTTCTTTTGGCTTTCTTTCTCGCGCTCAGCTGGTTAAGTAGCCCTTGCAGAAAAAAAATATATCCATCACAAAGGATGCTTGTGCCATGTGTGATTTCGAAACAACCCTGTCTAGTTCTCTTCGGGTATTTGATTGAGAGCAGTCTATAAATGGGCACGCCGCTAATACACACCCACTTAGAAGCGCGCATTTTGCACGTGAAGAGAACGTTTTCATGATGTCGATTTCATGAAACAAATTTACCAGTTTTGAGCAGGTTCAAAATGAGAATACCCGCAAAAAATATTTCAAAATCTCTTCTGAAAACAATTTATGTCAAACGCCGTGTGGTGAGGTTATTTCGAATCGAAATACCCCTTAGTAACACAAGTCCGATGTAGACCTCTTCCCCGTATTTTCGAGGCGTGGGCCCTAAACAGGCCGAGAAAGTATCGAAGTAGACAAGCTGAGGAACCCAGTGCATGTTAAGGCAATGTAAGAACGCACATAAAAGTTTGACCCTTGGGGTTCGTCCAGGTGTCATTCCAGCGACATCAGCAATATAACACGTGGGCGCAGATTTATCTAATTAATGTTGGTGACACAGATGGTTACAAGCACGTGTGCGCTTGCTGCACAATTGAGACACAAGGGAGGTCGATTAGTGCTAATGTGCGGGGGACCATAACATTAATTATAGTAAGGCCCGTGTCCAACAAGAGCCGCAGAAACGGTGTGTTGTGTCGAAATAAGTGTGAAAAACGATGTTTCCCGTGTGCCATCAATTTGTCAGGAAGACAGTTGAAGAGCATTTCACGCGTGTTCCCTTTTTCTAACGTGCTCTAGCTTGGCTTGGTAAATTTCTTCATAGGCCAAGAGTGGAGTGGCTAAACACCTCGCCTAGCTTCCCCCCTATTCGCCTTTGTCGGAGTCTCGTTCGCTCGAGCTGGGCACCAAAGACACTGCATGCCGCGAGAAAATGGTGCTGTCAGCTGAGCTGCTTTCTCAGGTAACCACATTTATAAGCCAGTTTGTGGTTGTCTGCTACCCAGCGAGGGCGGATTACTGCCTGCACGTGGCCTTTGCGCGTGCACGTGCACCACCGTGTGTCTGCTTCAACATTGACAGTTTGATACTCGGCAGCGAAGTGTGGCGACCAGACAGGCAAGCCGTGTACGCTGTAAAACAGCCAATCAGAAAGTGGTGAATGCCTTCGATTTTCGCTATGGAACTGTTATTGAGAAAGAGGAAGATACTTATTCTTTCCATTCCTGATTCATGGGTTGGTAAAATTGTGTTCACGAGGCAGTGAACGGCGTCGAGACGTGGATATCACCTGAGAATCAAGTAGCAGACAAGAACAGACCGGCTTCGAAATCTTAACGAGGTATCTGATTGATTTATTCCGAAGCCAATTGATTTATTCCGAAGCCACTTGATCTCCGGGGAGTCGGGACAGAAGGCCGAGAGTGCCATGGAAAAAGTAATGCAAAATCACCAGTTGGGCCTCGATGATAATTCAGTTTGTGCATTAGTCAGAGGTGCTCTGTAGCCGCTCGTACCGTGTGTGTGTGTGTGTGTGTGTGTGTGTGTGTGTGTGTGTGTGTGTGTGTGTGTGTGTGTTGTGTGAATGTGTGTGTGTGTGTGTGTGTGTGTGTGTGTGTGTGTGTGAGAGAGAGAGAGAGAGAGAGAGAGAGAGAGAGAGAGAGAGAGAGAGAGAGAGAAGACTTAACCTTTTCTTCACCTCGTCCACCCACATTGTTGTCGGCAGCTGTATGTACGCCGCCATGGTCATAAAGACACAGTTTAATGGTGATGAATGAAAATGGGTTGTCAGAGAAAAGAACATTTCCCGTCCTGCTAAGATACTGTCTAAAGTATAAGGCCATTTGTCTTTTTTCCCCCGCCTACTCCCACCCCCCCTTCACCCCCCCCCCCCCCCCCCCCCCCCCCCCCTTAGTGGCATTACTCGGACACCGCTCATTCCAGCTCAACTCCACAGCCACTTTCAGGTTCGTCCTGTCACGACTCCAGTAGTGACAGCCCACAAGCGATATTTATCAGGAAGTCACGAGGCAACCCATCAGCGAAGGCACTGCTCTTCTACTGAGTCTCTTCGGTGGGGTTTAATGGATGCCTGGTCTGATCCTGCATGTGTAGGACACCACCTACCAAGCCCCCTACTGACGACTGTAATTGTTTTTGGTCTCAAAGGCAACCAAAGCTGGCGCTGTTTTTCGGAGGGCGCCATCACGTTCTTCCAACAGACAGACCCCAATGAACTTATTGACACCGACGACCTTGACTTGATCTCAACACAGGCGTGGACATGGAGTGAAAATAGAAACCGAGGCCACAATGAGAGCATGACATGAAGGGCCACAGAATCTGACAGCGTTTTTTAATGATGAAATGGGAACACAATGATGGGGACTGAACTGTGGGGTTGCATTCTGGTCGGAGACTGATGACAGGACTGCATTATACGCTTCCTTTCATAGTATATGTCGGCGTCAGTCAGGCATCTGCGCTGCTAGTCAGGACATTTGAGCAACACTCTCAGAGACACGTCCATTGAGTTGATGACATTCCACTGAGTGGTTTCAGTCTTTCCATCTGAGCCCATAGCACAATCAACTTGGGTAAGACCTGACTGGCGTAGACCTGACTGGCGCAGAAATATTCCATAAGTTAATGCTTCTGATGGAGATTCGAATCCACAACCTCCCAGACCGCGAGTCTGCGACGCTAACCGCTGCACCACACACGTCGGTTTGTTGTTTGTCTTTTATTTGTCTTTCACCCTCACAGGCTGAAGGACAGAGGAAGTCATACTTTGCAGGGAAGGTCAGAGCTTTGACAGTGAAACCCTTCATAACACACCCTACCAGTTGCATGCCTCCCTCCTTTGAAAGACCTGTTTTTGTGGGAGTTTTTTTTTCTATTGTCTGCACCAGACTATTCTGTACCTTTATACTAAAGACCTATTTTTGTGGAATATTTTTCTCACTGTCTATACCAGACTGTACCGTACTGCAGACCTGTGTTTTGTGGGACATATTTCTCGCCGTTCGTCTTTAGACTATACTACACTGTCCTATGCGAAAGACCTGTTTTTGAGGGACATTTGTCTCAAGCTATACCAGACAATGCCATACTGTATCACACTACACACACTACACTGTGCTAAACTATATCATACCACACCACACTACACCCCACCATACTGCACCATACCACACCACACTACGCTTTCTACTGTATTAGACTTGAGTGTACTCGTCTACAATTTGCTCAGTTATGTTATAGTATGCTAGATACTAAATAAGAATTCTAACTTTTGGAGACAGCTTTGATTTACCAAAGATACTTTTCTGGATGTTCTACAGAGGCGCCAGTGTAATAAACGTCGCGGTGAGAATGGGACAGTGATAAATTGCTGCATAGCTTGATTTAAAGGGAGAGACGTGTGCTGTGTCAACGTCAATATCCACCAGCTGCGCCTTGTGCCTTGTTGGGTTCTGGTGGACGCACGTATGCACGCACACACACACACACACACACACACACACACACACACACACACACACACACCAGAGCTAATATGTAACACACGTTCTGTGTGTTTGTCAGGTATGTGTTGTGCTGTGGAGGGCGCGCGCGCACCCGTCCGTGTGTGTGTGTGTGTGTGTGTGTGTGTGTGTGTGTGTGTGTGTGTGTGTGTGTGTATAAGTCTCGTCTCTTGTTCCTTAATATACATGTCCAGTTTTTTGTATTGTATTCTCCAAATATGGCATGCTGGCTAGGTAGCAAATTGGGCCAGTCGAGAGCCAGTCACGTTCGTGCTAGGAAGTCGCATCAGTCGGTTTTCAATGCGACCGTATGGTGGAGCGAGGCGATACTGGTATTTGAAGCGAGTCAAAATACGCCTCGCCGCTGACATTCATACAGCTAAACACAGCCAACTTATTGTTAGCCGGAATAGCTCAGTTGGAAGAGCGTGAGACTGAAGATCTAAAAGTCCTGCTAAAATTTCAGGTCCCAACACTTCTTACTTCAAGAGATTCGAAACAGGATCAAAGCGAGGGGTATGGGGGTGGGGGTGGGAGGATAAAGGAAAAAGAGGGCGGTGGAAGGGAAGAAGGGACAGAGGTGTAGGGGAAAAGGGGGAGGCGGACAGGGAAAGGGGTGGAGGGGTACGGGGAAAGGAAAGGAGTGGGTTAGGGTATACAGGGGGTGAGTGGAGTGAGAGGGGGGTGGGGAGGGCAGGGGACAGAGGAAGAGGAAAGCGGAAGGGTAATGGAAGAGACGGGCTGGGTGGTTAAAGGAACAGAGGAGTACGGGAGGGGGGAGGGGGGGGGGAATACGGGGTAGGAGGAACGACTAGTATCTTTCTCGCTCTCTCACTCCTCCCTCCCTCCCTGTCTCTCCCTTTCACCCTCCCTTCCTCCTCCTCTCGCTCTCTCTCTCTCTCTCTCTCACGCACACATACATGCACACACGCACACACACACACACACGCGCCGCGCGCGCACACACACACACACACACACACACACACACACACACAACACATATTTATGTACATAATTAAGGCTCAGGCACGTGAAGTGTACATAACGTCAGCACAATGAACATGCACATACACTCGCATATACGCGCATCAAACACCTGCATGCGCAGACAAGCACACACAGGTATGCACGCACACACATAAATACACGCGCGTGCACAAATAAACAAGCACTACTGACACAAATGGGTGTGCGCGCGCGCACCAAATCCGACTCATTTCAGTTTCATTTCAGCCCATGCGACCACACAGGGCCGTTTTAAAACTGTCACCAATGAGAGAGAGAGAGAGAGAGAGAGAGAGAGAGAGAGAGAGAGAGAGGGAGAATGAGGAAGGGGAGAGAGAGAGACAGAGAGAGAGAGAGAGAGGACAGAGAGAGAGAGAGAGAGGAGAGGGGGGGGGGGGGGACGGTGCGAATATCCTAAATTTATACATAGCACTTTGAATAATTTATCCGTTATTGATTTTTGTATTGCTGTCCCTAAGGCAAGAAAAAAAAAAAACTTGGCCGCACTGGGTTCTTCAGCTGCTCAGCTGACTTTATCGGGATCCATCACTAAAACCTTTTAACACAAAAAAGAAAAAAAATCTTTTCTTAGCACAAAACAGGAGAAATATTCATAGCATTCCAGTCATCAAACTCTCACTCTGGTCTCTGGATTGCAGGCAAAAACAAACAGAAACCAAACACAGCATGTTGTGAATTGTATATTGAGGAGAGAAAAAAAAAACATATACAGAGGTGGATGATGGGGCCAGAAATGCTGGGGGAAAACGGACAACTGAAAGAACGAGAGAGGGGAAAATAATGATAAAAAGGCAGAGTACAAGAGAGTAGGCCTAACACAAAAGAGGATATTATAGGCACGGAATCATTCAAACAAAAACAAACAAAAAAAGCAGAGTAAAAGAGATTAACAGAAAAGAGAATATTGTTAGCTCGGAATTATCAGAAGATGGAGATACAGGTTACACTGGAAGACCCACCCTACCGTCCCCCCCCGGGTGAAGAAAACAGTGAGAGATGTTCTGAAATTTATAGAGGTGGACTGGCCACAAGCTGAGGCAGAAAAATGATGGACGACAGTAAAGAATAAGAAAAAGAAGTGCCAGTGAGAGTGAACATGGGAAAAATTACTAGTATGAAATTTCCAGAAGAGCGGGAAACAGCTTTTTTATTTATTTTTTATTTTATTTTTTTTTAACGGAAACGACATTCCCGCTTTTTCTTCCCTACAGAAAAGAGACAGACATCGGCACATATACTGGTAAACACAGTCATATCCTTTCAAGCCCTGCTGACCATATCAAGGCCACATCAAAGCTGCTGGTACAGACAGACAGACAGACAGACAGACACAGACAGACGACAGACACACACACACACCACCCACACACACACACACACCACACTTGCGGGCGCGCACGCGCAGTAACATACATCCATGGGCAGATTTATATTACTGTGTATAAATCGACAGACACCAGCCCACAATTTTGGTTGAAAAGAGAAAACAAAGATCAATAGTTAAAAGAACAGACACGATCTCAAGTGAAGATAAATGAAATTGCCTGTGTGTTTGTGAATGTGTTTACGTGTGTGTTAGAGAGAGAGAGAGAGAGAGAGAGAGAGAGAGAGAGAGAGGGAGAGAGGAGAGAGAATGGTACCGAAGACTGAAAATTTAGAACAGTAAAAAAAAAAGATTCAAAACTTACGCAAAATAGATCACAATCCTTTCCAAACTCCGACCACTTTTTTTTTTTTTCTCTGCTCAGAATCCTAGATCCACAAACCAAACGGAAAGATTTCACCGGCACGCTAGCAAATAGAACGGGAAGATTCCTCCCTCTTTCCTTTTATTACTTTTTTCTTCTTCTTTTTTTCAACACCTTGTCTGAATGACAAAACAACTTCCCACTCGTCTCGGAACTCCCCACACAATGCTAGTCACTGCACCTGGTGATTTTCGAGTGTCGTCTGCAAGTACGTCTGCTTGCTGCGTTGGGTGATCGATTCGTTATGTCACTTCTTTGGCCAGACAGGCGTGTGTCTCTCTCCGTCTGGTTAGGGACACACAGAGCAGTGGAAAATAGGCCCTGACTAGGGCGGTGCATTTCATGTGGGGAGGTCCCAGCGCTGCGTGTGTCGGTTAGTATTCCCACTCACCCACGGTATCATTCAGGATTCTCTCGCGGTTTGGCGGAGAGAGAGAGAGAGAGAGAGAGGCGGCGCGCATGTTCGCAATATTGCTGCGCGGTGTCGCTTGGCGCTAATCTTCCGACTCGCCGTCAACATTTTTTTTGTTATAAATGAATGATGAATGGCGTTTTGGTGCGCGATATCAGGCCTACAGAAGAACATTGCCAAGTTTGATCAAGGGGGAAACGGGGAGAAGGGGAGGAGAGATGGGGGGAGGGGGGTGGGAAGGGAACGTGGGGTGGTGGTGGATGGGGTGGGGGTGTGTGGGAATGCGGTGGGGCTGGGGCCAAGTGCGGATGGTGAGGGAGTGGGGAAAGCATAATTCGAGTGGGAGAGAAGACGCGATTAGGCCGGATAGAAATTTTAAGTCAACAAAATTGTATGATAGGCTAGTATGATGTTCACATGCTTATGCATGTACCCACGCACGCACGCACGCACGCACGCACACATGTATGTATGTATGTGTGTGTTGTGTGTGTGGGCGCGCGCACGTGTGTGTGTCTTGAACAAATATGTGTGTATGTTGAGAATACATTTGAATGGGTAATTTGCCAGCAAAACTACCGAAGCAACAAGGCCCAGAAGTCATCGAAGCACTGACAACTATCAAAGACTACGGAAAATAAGACAGTGACCAGTAACGGGCATTACACGTGGTGACTTCTGTCCAAGAAACGGAACCAGTCACTCCGTCAAATCCCCAGGATCACCAGTTTAGTAAAGTGATCTTGACGGTCCTGTTGAGCAGATCCAAGGCAAAGGCAGAGGAAATCCCTGAGGCGCAAGAAGCGGGATCCGGACTGAAAAATAACACATCTGAACAGACCTTCAATAGCAGACTGCACACAGAGTAGCATCTTCAATATCAACGGGACCTCTGCCACATTTTTTCGACTTCAAGAAAGCCTTTCACCTTATTTGGCATCAAGATTTTATGCAAGACCACAAGAAACTGTATCCTTGATCGCTTCTCGTCCAAGCCACAGCAGTAATCCACAAAGATGTGAACAGCGCTGTTCTAAATAACAGCCTAGGATACTGCTCTACCCCCCCCCCTCCCCTCCGCCCCTCCACATAACTGCAGGAATGCGCCAAAGCTGTCTTCTCTTTCCTAGTCTGTTTAATACTTATCTGGACACAATGACACAGGAAACGCATCCGGATTTCAGCACATCCATTTCCTTTGAAAGGAAACCCGCGTTTTGCTGACGACATCGACCTACCGGGTGGCAGCGAAGCAGAATTCATCATTAGACAGGAAAAACATCAGCTCAAAATGAAAGCGAAATCTTGGTCGACAAATCCAGACGTTCAAGAAGCTAGCATCAAG
The DNA here is from genome assembly GCA_033310375.1 of Conus canariensis. Classification (NCBI taxonomy): domain Eukaryota; kingdom Metazoa; phylum Mollusca; class Gastropoda; order Neogastropoda; family Conidae; genus Conus; species Conus canariensis. The sequence goes on from CM065714.1 coordinate 38,729,708, forward strand.
TTGAACGTACACTGAAACAATTGAACGACTTCAAGTATCTTGGCAGCAGACTATTTCTCTAAGTTTGATACTACAAATCTCTATAAACTGTTGAAATCAACATCATTGTGCTGATTATTTAAAAATTACCTTTTTGTGTGATGAAAGTTGTATGATGAATGTATTGTACTACATTTTCAAATGACGTCTAAGATTTGGGTCTTTATTCGTCTGTATTTCTGTTAGCATTATATACGCTAACCTTCTGAATTGTCTCCTGCACATGGCGGATTGGCAGTAAAGGAGATATTTAGTGTGTGTTGTTTACGGCAATTGCGAATCATTGAGTATTTTTATGTTCGTGAAAATATGAAGCCCAAGTACATTATTTTGCAAATGATATTACTCTCCAGTTTCAATACGGAGGACGGCAGAGAGAGAGAGAGAGAGAGAGAGAGAGAGAGAGAGAGAGAGAGAGAGAGAGAGAGAGAGAGAGAGAGAGAGAGAAGAGAGAGAGAGAGAGAGAGAGAGAGAGAGAGGGAACAATCTAATACGTTTTGAATTTGAACATTCTGGTGATTATCAATTTTAATATATATATGATGAAGCAACGACAAAAAAGCTCGTATATTTCACTACTGAGGTATTTCTTTCAGATGACTGTCTCCGTGGCTCATGAGGAACGTGACCTCCAGTTTACTGTGACCAGATCCGCCGAAGCAGCAAAACTGTCTGTTTTCACACAAGAACGGGATGATACTATTTATACGGGACATGGAACGGGAACTCTAGCTCCTCACGGGAAGTGGAAAGGCAGGTACACCGTCCAAGGGAGGCAGTAGATTAAAGCAGACAGCATACCTTCTGGTTGCTGGAAACAGAGAAGAAGTATTTTGGTCCCACTATAAATCCAGGTCACAGAGACCATTCTTCATTAGGAGCCGTGGACTGTGCCGGTCATTCAGGTTGGAAATGTTGATTCCTTTGTATAACTGCACGGGTATCTCGTGTCTTCTGGCGGGTATCTGAATGATGTAATGACATTTCACGATGACATCGCCAAGACTGCCCCAAAGGACAGATAAAGCCTACGTGATCGGTAGGACAATGTACGCCATGAAATGCAGGATCTCTTACGGTGCGTAGTCTGTGGCGACTTGACACTTACAGCTCTTTGTGAGCTGCTTGTGCTATGCCTGAGACAGAACAAAAGCGGGAATGGTTCATAGAGGTGTTGGGATGAGCAGCGTAGGAGTAATGGTACTGTCAGGACACATAAGACATCACTCAACCCTTACCACACCAAACCCCGACCCCATTCCCAAAGCCCTCACTCCCTCACGCCCTCTCAAAAGAAGAAAACATTGGAAAAGAGCCAGTCAAAACACTTTTAGAGTTCCAGGCTGAAGTGGTTAAAGGAAATACTAAGTAATACGAGAAGAAGGTGAAAAAAGAAAAAAAATTGAAGTCTTTTTTAAAATTTGTTTTGAATTACATAATCTTTTTATTTTTCATATGTATTGCTTAGTGTACTGCTCAGTAGCCTGCTCTGCAATTTCGGACATTGACTCTTTTGTTGTTGTTGTTGCTGTCTTTTTAGAAAAATTAAAACATACATGACATAACTGCTGGGGAGAAATTACATCCACGCTGTCTGCCGTCATGGGTTTGCCCGTCCGTCGGCACATGGGGACGTACACACCATGTGCCAAGGCGACCTCATGAAGGGCCATCTCCATTAGACCCCTCACGTGATTCGGGTGGATGGTTCGCTCTTTCAACGCTAGTTCCTGCTGCAGAGTTATCTCACAGGGACACAAGTATCAAGGGCAGGTCAACGGCAGGTTCTGGGGACCCCTAAAGGACTAGTCTGCAGAAGAAGGGGACGAGATGGGGCGGGTGGAACGGGCTACCCACCACAGAGGCTTGAAGCTTGAACCGGAGAGAGAACTGTCTGGAGTATGCCGACAAACAACGCAACTTTGACATCAGCCGCCGCCAGTGTCCACTCCCAAGCGACAGAGAGGAGAGGGAGACTGGGACAGCCTCCATCCGAGCATCTGCTTCAGCATCTCCCCGGAGAGTGACTCTGCTCTCCTGCTGCCTGTCATATGGGTTCCTCTACTAGGATCTGTCTGCCCACACCCGTCCCCACAGCAGCTGAAGAAGCGGAAGATTCGTCTTCGTCGTATTCCGTGGGGTACCGAAAGGTAGGCTATGTCTGACTGTTTGTTTGTCTGTGTCTGTTCGTCTGTGTGTCAGACCCTGATCTGATTGATTCGTCTTCATTGTGTTCCGTACAGAGAAGTTGGCTACGTCTGTTTGTCTGTCTGTCTGTTTCCATGTCTGACCCCGATCTAATCCAACAGAAACCACTCGTATAACTATCTGTATATCTGTAAATTTTCACGTGCGTCCGGCTGTTTGTCTGTTGTTGGTATGCTTATATAATTAACCAACCAACCAGTTAGTCTCTGTCTCTGTCTCTCTAGCACTCTACCTCTCTAGTTCTCTCGCTGTCGCTTCATTTGTCTCTCTGTCCGTCTCTCTGTTGGTTATTCTGTCTGTCTGTCTCTCTGTTTATGTCTGTCTTTGTCTGTCTGTCTGTCTGTCTCGCTGTTTTTCTCTCTGTCTGCCTGTCTCTGTTTCACTGACTGTTTGTCTGTTCGTCCGTCCCTTTCGTCTGTCTGTCTCGCTGTCTCAGTCTCTGTCTGTCTGTCTGTCTGTTGCCTGTCTGTCTGTCTGCTTGTCTGTCTGTCTGTCTCTGTCTGTCTGTCTGTCTGTCTCTCCTGTTAAAAAAGTCTGTTCTCATTTGGATATAGTTCATGTTTCTCAAAATCATAGAAAATGAGTTGTATAATTTATAAGTACATGTATTTGGTTCCAAAGCTGCAACTTTACCAGTTTATTTGCGTACTATTGCGATGCAAAACAGTGTCTTGCCTCTGAGCCTAAACAAAATGTAGAACGTGGAAATCAGCTCTCTGAAGTCTTAGCATTTCTTTGTTTTCTTTTTCCATTTTTATACAGTAGATTGATCTATCTGTCTATCTGCATGCATGTCTTCTGTGTAGGCTATGTATGTATATGTGTGTGTATGCATGCATGTATGCATGAATGTATGTATGTATGTATGTATGTATATATGTATGTATCCATCTATATCTATTTATCTACCTATTCATCTATCAATCAATCTACTTACCTACCTACTTTCATACCTGCCTATCTACGTACTTACCTATCTATCAATCCATCCATCTGTCCATCTATCTATCTGTCTGTCTATCAATCGATCTGTCTATCAGTCTATCTGTCTATCTATCTACCTAATCTTTGTGTCTCTGTCTCTCTGTTTCCATCTCTGTCTGTCTGTCTCTGTGTGTTTCTGTCTGTCCCTCTGCCCTCTGCCTCTGTCTGTCTGTCTGTCTGTCTTCCTCCCTCTCTCTCTTTCTCTGTTTTAACTGCATATCCGTCTATCTATCCATCAGCATATAGTATTTGTCTACCTATTGTCCAGTAATTACGCTGGAAAGGGGGGGGGGGGGGGGTAGGATCTTTTAGTACAAATAATATCTCCGCCTTCCAGAAGTCCGGTGTCAGTAACTTCCTCCTCTCTGTCACTCTGTGACTCTGCTGTCTGTGTCTTTCTCTGCTGTCTGTCTGTCTGTGTGTGCACCGTTCGCCTGTCTGTACACTAGGAAATCTTTTACATCTTTTTCTTCTTTAGTCACGGTTGATAACATGCCAGCGTTTGTCTTTCAGTTGATAGTCTACCCACTAGGTAGTAAGAGCATATACATTGTTAACAGTGGATAATGCCTGTCTGTTGTATGGTGACTGTTTGCCCATCTGTGTTAAAAAAAAGAAAGAAATGCTTTTAATTAATTTTCTACTAAAAAAAACTCTGGACCAAATGAATTAAGCAAAATGCCCAGTTCAGCCGGCGCAGGCTAGGATTAATTTTTTTTTTTTTACTTCAGCTTTAAAAATGTCAGTGGTTTAGCCACCAGATGATGTGTTGGTCGTTCAAGCGTAAATATATCTTTGTCGCTTGTTTCTCTTGCGGGACGGAACGTTTGTTTTTCCGAGCGTGGTGAGGGCCCTCACGGGGCCTTGTGTGGTCGGCTGGGCTGGGTCTGAACGCTTCGACTGTGTGTGTCTTTCGTCTTGACCTTGTTGGTCTTTCCTTTCTTGTCTGATCTTCGCCTCCTCCTTCTTCTTCTTCTTCTTGTTTTTTTTCTTCCCCGCTGTTCTCCAAACCATCCTGTTAGGTTCAATGGCTAGTTACGGGGGATATCGACGTTTCGGATGTTGACATTGGTCCGTGGCTGTGGGGCATCAGGGACAGTTAAATCCTGCCTGCCTGCCTGCCTGTCTGTCTGTCTGTCTGTCTGTCTGTCTCTTTATCTCTGTTCCTTTCTTCCTTTCCCTTCCTATTTTTCTTTTTTCCGTCTCTTATCTAGACTGTCAAGGCTCTCTCTCATCCTCTCTCTTTCTCGTTTCCCATCTGTAGAGAAGTGTTTCTCTCTGCCTTCTCTTTTAATCCGGAAGATGAATGTTTGTGCGTACGCGCGTGTGGATGTTCTGTGGAGAAAAAAAAGTTTTGTTTCATTGGCCGTACTTCTTCTTCATACATAACAGGTCTAGTGATATCCTGCTCTTGTCTTTCTGTGCTCACGAGATAAACAGGGCGTTAGCTGTTTCTGAAATGGAAACGTCCGTAATTTCTTTTCTGGAGAGTGCTTCCTGGGCGTGCCTTTTGAGACCAAAACCAAAGTGTTTTGTCATCACTCACATAGAAGTGCTATGATGTAAAGACGGTGACACTCATGCCGATCATTCTTTGCTACCGACATAATTTGTGCACAGTAGAGGGAAAAAAAACAACAACAAACTAAACCGATTCAAAATTAGAGTGTGAGTTTCTTGATGTAGTGTGTGTGTGTGTGTGTGTGTGTGTGTGTGTGTGTGTGTGTGTGTGTGTGTGTGTACATGCATACATACATACATGGATACATTTTTTTCTTCTTTTTTTTTCCATCTCCTTTTTCTTTCTTTCTCTTTTCTTTTCATCGTTCGTCTTTATTTTCCGTCCTCCTTGTTTCTCCGCCTTCTTCATCTTTTTCTTTTTTCTTTTAAATTTCTTCCTTTTTCTTATTCTTCTTTGTCTTCTTTTTCCTTCTCTGTTTTTCCTCGCTCTTCTTTTCATTCACCTTCCTTCGTGTCTTCCTTTTTTTCCCTGTTTCGTAACCCTTTTTCGTCCTCCTTCTCTTCTTCTGTTTTTTTCTCTTCCTCCTTCTTCCCCTTCTCCATCACACGCTTGCTGTTATTCTGGGCGGATCGCAGATATTCTTGGAAAGAAAGAAAGAAAGATAGACAGGGAATAACGGAGCTTTTGTCTACTGCTGTCTCTCATTCAGTTACAGAGGAAGTTGGGGATCTTGATTTTCCTTCATAGTGACAATTCAAATAGTTTTGTGAGGATAAACTTGTTCCGAAATTTTGTTTTGAAATTTTAGTCCCGGCAATTTGATTTTCATGTTTTGACAGTTTTGTTCTGTTGAGAACAACACGAAGTCCGGCTTTATGGAATAAATGACCACATAATCAAATTCTGACAAGTTGACAAGTCTATTAACATCTATTTAAAAATCGCTGCACAGCGCGTTTGCATTTCTACCCTTATTCTAAACAGTGATAACATCAGCAAACAGTTTGCATGAATAAGAGATATCCAGAAATTCGTCATCAATATAAACTTAAAATAACATTGGACATAAGACTGATCTTTGACGAACTTTGCGATTTATTGGGAGAAAGAGGATGTTTCAGAAGTTTGTGTAACTGTTTTTTGTTTCTCAAGAAAGGAAATGCAAATCCGAGAAATTCTGTGTATAAAGCATGCTATTTTTTTTTTCGAAAGAAGATTATGGTCATCACGGCTAAAAGCTTTCCACGAAGTGAACAAGTACTG
>CM065714.1:38740663-38743163 GCA_033310375.1 Conus canariensis
GTTCATTTCTCTCTCGCTCTCTCTGTTTTGGGGATAGTGTTCATGGTGCTTGTGGGAATGGCTTGCCGTTATCCAGGGTACGACCAGCTGGCCTGTCAATCAACACTGTGCAACGAGACAGCTCGTATGGATCGTGGAAAAGGGTTTGTCGGTCGATGATGCGTCATCTGGTAGGGACAGACAGATATACGCAAAAGCCAACAAAAAACCAGATGAGACCGGCGGGGAAGTAGCCGGAATAGCTCGTGTATTACAGAAGAATGTCACGTACATACTTGTTATCTCTTGTGCCACACACATTCGAACATTCACGTACGCACGCGCGCGCGTCACACACACACACACACACACACACACACACACACACACATGCAGATATAGAATGAGAGAGAGAAAAGGGAGGGAGGGAGGGAAAGAGAGAGGGAGGGATTGAGAGAAAGGGAGAGAGAGAGAAAGGGAGAGAGAGAGCCGGTGAGGGGGGGGTGGGGGCAGAGAGAGAGAGAGAGAGAGAGAGAGAGAGAGAGAGAGGAGGGAAAGATAGAGGGGGGGGGGGGGGATCGGTCTGCTGACACGTTCGTCCTAATTTCAGTGAACATTTTTAAATGGACAATTAAAAAAGGGGAAAAAAGAGAAAGAAATAAAAAGGGAAAGAAAAAGAAAAAAAAAAGAAGAGAAAGAAAACTGGACAACACAACTCCCACTATAAAACAAACAAACTCTGCAGCATACATGTACGGGACTCGAGGAAAAAAAAACCCGTTGGTATTTAAAAGGATGTTCCATAAAAATTGTTTGGAAAAGGAAGGTTTCTTCAACGACGATGCACCCAGGACAGGTCACGGGAAAAGTACCCGCGGCAGTTTGTTCTGTTCACTGTGGAGGATGACGAACTGTTTGAAGAGGAGGGGTTAAAATGTGAGCGTTACAGGGATGGGGGGAGGGGGGGAGTAAGTGCGTGTGGAGGGATCTGTGGAGAGGTATGTGACCTGAGCAAAATAAACTGGGTCGAGGGACGGTGTTTTTTTTTTTTCCTTGCTACACTGGTCAGCACTGCGTGAACTTCGTGTGGATGAACTCACAAATACACCACTAACTTTTACTTATCGCTTTTGTTTTCTGTTGTGTCAAAACATTTTCGACAAGTTCTTTTTCTTGGTTCTTTCGACGTTGTTTATTCATTTTATTCAGTCCTAAAGTCCTACAAGGACGTAGTGGCTTGTAGGAGAGTGGGGGTTGGGGATGGGGGTAATGAGGGGGAGGACGCTGACCGCTGCCCCCCGCCTTGGTCAGTCTTGTGTGTAAGGGAGAAGGTCAGAGGATGACAGGGCTGTCCACTCCTTGCTGTAGTCCTGCCCGCTCTTCCTTCTGTCTTCCTCTTTGTCCTCTTGCCCTCCTCCACAGATCTCACAGCCCTGATAGATATGGCCCTTTGCGGTCGGCTGGGCTGTAAGCAACACTACCTTAGCTTACCTCCACAGATCATGATTTTAGAAAAAGGGAGTTGTGGAGCAGCACGGGGGCAAGTGACTTCATCTTCTTGCTGTGTTCATACTGATGAGGACACTTCCCTATGTTGCCTGATTTATTGTTGCTGACATGGAGAGAGAGAGAGGGAGGGAGAGAGAGAGAGAGAGAGAGAGAGAGAGAGAAGAGAGAGAGACAGACAGACAGACAGACAGGCAGACACACACACACACACACACACAGACACACACACATGCGCGCGCACGCACACACGCACGCACACACACACACACACACACACACACACACACACACACACACACACACACACACACACACACACACACACACACACTTGTACACAGTGCTGATAATACTGACTATTTGTTTTCTTGTGCAGTTCAGCAACCTGATTTTGAGACACTTTTTCTATGCGCTGGTTAAATTCATGCAGATCTAGTCGAATGTCGAGATGCTGTGACCCTTCTTTATTTTTTGCTGCCCTTTTAGCCGCATGATCTGCCCACTCGCTTGGGGGTGATCCCGGAGTGAGAAGGAATCCAGCAAAAGGTAATACTGGTACCCATTAGAGACAACTCATGAATAATATGTTTTATTTCAATAGTCATTTCTAGTCGTTTTTTTTATGCCTCGGGATTTAATGGCTTGTAAAACAGACTTTGAGTCCACACAGAATAAGATTTTGCATGTATCCATCGAAAGATCTACAATGTAATTTAATGCCATAAGTATGGCTACAAGTTCAGCAGTAAAAATGGAATAATGTTTACCAATGTAGTATCGTTTTTCTGTTTTTAATGAGGGTATTACAAAAGCTGCACCAGTATTTCCATCATCAAGAACTGATACATCGGTGTATATCTTTAGATAGTCTGTATACTTACTTTCCAAGTGGTAATCAACTAAACATTTTAATAGGTTAGGGGAATGGTTTTTGGATAAATCTGTGTGATCAATGTCAAATATTGGTTGATTTTGTTCCCATTCTGGAAGTGGAGAAAAAGAAGGTTTAATT
>CM065714.1:38748163-38760663 GCA_033310375.1 Conus canariensis
AGAGAGAGAGAGGGGGGGGAGGGAGAGAGAGAGAGAAAGCGATAGAGAGAAGAGAGAGAGAGAGAGAGAGAGAGAGAGAGAGAGACAGAGACAGAGAGGGAGAGAAAGAGAGAGAGAGAGAGAGAGGGGGGGAGACAGAGACAGACAGACAGACAGAAACACACACACACACACACACACACACACACACACACACACACACACACACACACACAGAGAGACAGAGACAGAGACAGAGAGAGGATATGAACTGCCGGTGTCATGGAAGTTCATCCACATACTGACCCAGAGGAATAAACTATAGTCTACTTCACCATGTACTTTGACATCCGTTAAAGTGCTTTGATTAATGCGAGTGTAACTGCAACTGATTGCATTGAAGTTGCTGATAGCGGTTATTGTTCTGAGAACAAATGGGGCTGATTGTCAATTTCAGTGAGAGAGAGAGAGAGAGAGAGAGAGAGAGAGAGAGAGAGAGGGGGGGGAGGAAGGAAGGAAAGAAGGTAGGAACAAAGGACTGTGTTGCACGTACTAAACTATTCCTCCCCCCCTCCCCCCCCCCCCCCCCCCCCCCCCCCGTTCATTCTAGATCGTCGCTGCCATTTCTTCGAAATGACGTGACTCACGTAATCATGTTTGCTGACCTCTTAATCTGGGTGACTATCTTTCTTTCTTTTATTTTTTTTTTTCTCTCTCTTTTCTTCGTTCCTTTTTTTCTGTGTAAACTCATTTAGACCTTCGGGAACTTCTGCCCATTAAGACATTGTGTTGTTGTCCTCCTCCCCCCTCCCCCCCCCTCCCCGCCTCTCTTCTCCCTACCCCCTCCTCCTTCCCTTCCCTAAGACAGACTTCCTGTTTTTAATTCTCGTTCTTCTCTTTCTTTGCCCCCCCCCCCCCCCTCTTTTCTTTGTCTTTTTTCTTTTCTGTTTTTCCTATCTTTTCGTATATGTTTGTTTGTTACGCCCCCCCCCCCCCCTCCCGTCTCCGCCCTTCTACTTCTTCCTTGTTTGTTCTGCCTTTTTTGTCATCTTTCCTTGCTATGTTCCCCCCTCCCCCTTGTTTTCCTACTTTATATTTCCTGTTTTGTTCGTCCTTTAGTTTTCTTTCTCAATGTGTCATTTTTCTTTACGCGTTCTGCTTTTTCTCCTTTCTTTTCTGTACGTATTTTTTCTTACTATCCTTCCTTGTTCTTCTGCCTTATTTCTTTCTTTCTTTTCTTCCCTTTGTCTTGTTTTCCTTGCAGTTCCTTCCTTCCTTCATTCCTTCCTTTCTTCTTCTACTTCTTCTTCTTCGTCTTCGTCTTCTTCTTCTTCTTCTTCTTCTTCTTCTTCTTCTTGGTGTTTCCGTGTTGTTCTCTTTCGTGTGTGTGTATCATTGCGTTTTCTTTTTTCTTTGTTCTTTCTTTCTTTCTGTTTCCTGTCTTTCTTTTATTTCTTTGCAGTTTTTTCCCTTCATTCTTCGTTTTCATCTTTTTTTTTTTGTTCTTTCTGTATGCTTGTCTCCAGTTATCTTTCTCTTTGTTTTTTTTTTTTGTCTGTGTATACTTTTATTTTGTTGACTCATCTTTCTTTCAACATTCTACTGTTTTTTTTTTCTGTCTTTTCTGTTCATTCTTTCTTTCTGTTTCTATGTATTTTGATTGGCCGTTCTTTTCTTCCTCCTTCTGCGCCTTTCTTTGAATTTTTCTTTATTGCTCTATTTCTTTAACATGTTGACCTAATTCTCTCTTTCTTTTCCTTTTTCCTTTGTTTCTTTCATTCTTTTATTCCATTTTGCAATTGCATTTCATAGAATCGCAAGTAGTTGGGAAGGCTGTCTGGTTCATTTGACGGCATTGACTGATTGAAGGGACTCAGGAAATGAGGTGGGAACTAACGTAGAGCTCGCCACCTGCCCTACCCATTTCCATGATTACAGGTCTGCGCAAACCAACAACAGGCAGACCCGTCAGTGGTGGGGAGGGGGGAACGGGGGACAGGGGGAAGACAACGGAGGGAGTGCGGAGGAGCGAGCGGTAAGAGGTACCGGGGTTATAGGGGGTAGGATGGGGGAGGGGAGGTGGTGGCAGTTGTAAAGGGGTGGGGAAGGGGTTCTGTGAAAAAGTGAGAGAGAAACTAACGAAAACGCAAACGATTTTTCAGCAGGACGACGCAAACTCTGCACGCTGACTTTGGCCCCTGCGCACATGAAAAGTACCTCTCTTTGTCGGACGTTGTTTTCATTACTTGCTTGCGAATATTTTTCATTTCTTTTGGCAGTCCTGTCACTTTTGCCCATATCATTATTTACTCAGGCAACAGGCCCAAGAAATGCCGCGACAGACACATGGGAAATGATATGGCTGCTGAGTGGCCGACACGGCATGTCAGTGGGCGATGGCAATCTCCTAGTGGTGCCTATCTCCTCTCCTTGTGTGCATGCTTGGTATTTTCGTGTTTCCGTTGCCTTTTGAATTTTGACATTTAGAACTTTAGGCGTGCATATCTAACATGCTGTAAGAATATACAATACACGAATGGAGTTTGGTCACAAGTAGGTTTTGTACTTCTTTGTTTTGTTTTAGAGATCGGGAAAAAAAAAATCCCGGTCCACTCTTCGCCCAAGGGTTGCTCTCGTGGCTAGAACACGTGCCCCTCAGATAGAGAAGCCAGGGTTTGCACCTCTAGATTGTCGCATTGTTTTGTACACATAGAGACCTGACCAATATAGACCTGACGCAGGAGGATGGACTGGCCACAGACACGGTCCAGCAAACCTGTGAGAAGCATCATTGGGCATGCCCTGGTCTGGAATCCGCGAAGACCGCAGAGGATGGAAAGAAAACAGCTGGTCTCACGACCTTGAAGCTAGGCAGCACCAAGAAGATTCCTGGAGTTATCTGGAAAGTAGCGTCCAACGCTTTTGTCAGCCACCTGTAATCCAGAAGGAATAGAGACCTACCAGTAGGGGTATTAAAGTAAGCATTGTGACAAAAAGAGTCATGAAACTGTTTCATACCGAGGTAAACGTTAAGCACAGTGTTTCCGGTGTTTTCTATCTGGCATAATTTGTAAGAAAAACGTTTCGAAGCTATTTCATGTGTGATTGTCAGTCGACAACGTACGGTCGTTCCGGCGAGCTACGTCATAAATTTCACTTCAATACTGAGAGAAACACGTAACCGGAGACTGAACGAACGAGGTACGTGAATCCAACGATCATTCTGTGCACCAGTCCCACAGTTGGTTACTGCTCAACAGATGGCATTTGTGCCTGGATATTTTTATCATGTGATTCACTTCACACCAAGCAGCTTCGAAATCCTAATTGTATTTAGTCGGAAAGTATGTTTCACTGTGTGTGTGTGTGTGTGGTGGGGGGGGGGGGGGGGGGGGGGGGGGGGGGGGGGGGGGGGGGGGGGGCTAAATGAGATACTGACTTTATGAACGACGCCGCAACAATCGAAAATTCTCTTGCCCCTGTTCTTACCCGAACGGTTTTTCCCTATTTCATTTGAATTGCTTCTGTCTTGTAATGGTATGAAATGGAAGCTCCAGTGTGTGTGTGTGTGTGTGTGTGTGTGTGTGTGTGTGTGTGTGTGTGTGTGTGTGTGTGTGAGCGTGCGTGCGTGTGTGTGTGTGTGTGTGTGTGTGTGTGTGTGTGTGTGTGTGTGTGTGTGTGTGTGTGTTTGTGATAGCCCCAGCTAGGGTCACAGGTGAATGTTTTAGTACTTGAGCTGTCGTTATTTACAACAAATTCAGAGCGTGTCTGACCCGTACATGTCCCAGCATAAAGCGTCCGAGTCTCAGCATCATCGCTCGTGGCTGAACGTCACGGAGCATTAGGACAAGAAGGAGCATCTGATGGAAATGCTACAGTCATCCTTGTCTTTGAATATATGGTGAATTGCTGCGTGAAAAAGATGAAACTTAGAACTGACCACGAGTGGAAAGTTATAATTCGGAAATCAATCTGGTACGTGTCTTTTAAGCTAGTTTTGTGTGTGTGTGTGTGTATGTGTGTGTGCGTGTGTGTGTGTGTGTGTGTGTGTGTGTGTGTGTGTGTGTGTGTGTGTGTGTGCGGGGCGCGCGCGCGCGAGCACGTATTGTTAAGTTTCATATTTTTTCACTGAAAGTGGCATTGCACGCAAGTTCCAGATTCAATTAATGTTTCGACCCCTATTAGGGAAAGGAGGATAAGAGTTCACAAACACTTAACTACATCACACGAATAAAAGAAAACTGAAAGGCGCATATATTTACACGGTTCTGTTAGGGGTGTGATAATACGTAATCTGCGAAAAATCATGACATGGCAATCGCAGACACTGGCCCAAAGTCGCTATGAATTTTTTTTCTTCTAAACTATGATACATTTGGCTAATTTTAGCTGATGCTTTTACCACCTGACAACAAACTGAAAACATTTACCAAATCACGTGAATTGTTACTGCAACGGAAAATGATTAGTTTCATCATCATTTGCCTCGAGCTTCCGAATTCTTCACACACACACACACACACACACACACACACACACACACACACACACACACACACACACACACTCACTCACTCAGTCATACTCCAACCCCCCCCCCCCCCCCGCCCCTCCATCTCTCTCTTACATACAAGCACACACAGACACACGGACACACAGACACAGACACACACACACCAGACACACACACACACACACACACACACACACACACACACACACCACACTCACTCACTCATATCCCCCCTCCCCCTCTCTCTCTCTCTCTGTCTCTCTTACATACACACATGCAGACACACACACACACACACACACACACACACACACACACACACACACGCACGCACCCACCCACCCACCCACCCACCCACAGAGACTGTAACCTTATCCTTCAGCTTAAGGGAAAAAAATCTCCTGAGAGGGAACACAGGACGAATTCTTCTCCTCTTAACTTACCTTCTTTCAGCCGCTGACGGCAGGAAGTACTTAGCCTTGACAGATAACGTGCTACATGTCACACCGTCCTGCCGCGTCTCTGCACAGTGTTTTCCTTCATCATCCTGCCATTAGATCCCGCCATTGTTAGAGAGAGTACCCCGGGCTTAACCCTGCTCTGCAGTTTCCGTTCATGTGCACAGCGTAATCTGCAATCGCTGTTCTGCAATGTGCACAGCGTAAGTTGCAATCGCTGTTAAGCGTAAGTTGCAATCGCTGTTCCGCAATGTGGACAGCGTAAGTTGCAATCGCTGTTCTGCAATGTGGACAGCGTAAGTTGCAATCGCTGTTCTGCAGTGTGCACAGCGTAAGCTGCAATCGCTGTTCTGCAATGTGGACAGCGTAATCTGCAATCGCTGTTCCGCAATGTGGACAGCGTAAGTTGCAATCGCTGTTTCTGCAATGTGCACAGGCGTAGGTTGCAATCGCTGTTCTGCAATGTGGACAGCGTAAGTTGCAATCGCTGTTCTGCAATGTGGACAGCGTAAGTTGCAATCGCTGTTCTGCAATGTGGACAGCGTAAGTTGCAATCGCTGTTCTGCAATGTCTCCGTCGAGGAGAACCATTTTGGGTGGATATGAATGGATGGTGGGAATGCTGTCTCTCTTACACTCCACCGAGATCGCTGAACGACGACACGTTAGGATGCCATGTTCGACTCATGTGTGTGACCAGCGCGCGCGCGCGTGTGTGTGTATGTGTGTATGTGTGTGCTTGTGTGTGTGTGTGTGTGTGTGTGTGTGTGTGTGTGTGTGTGTGTGTGTGTGTGTTGTGTGGTGGTGTGCTTGTACGTGCGTGCGTGTGCATGCGTACGTGTGTGTGTGTGTGTGTGTGTGTGTGTGTGTGTGTGTGTGTGTGTGTGTGCGTGCATGTATGCATGCGTGCATCTGACTAAATTTGGAATTAAGATCGGCCACATATAAAAATGTCTTGCCACATATGACAAAGTAAAAGTTTATCATATATGATGAATCATTTGCGTGAAGTCGCAAGAACGCAACACCGCGAACAATTGTTCTTGTTTTCACAATTACAGTTACCAAGCAACATCAATACCGAAATGGAAGCGTCAAACACAATATACATCATCCCGCCATTACGTCCAAAGAAGTTAACGATGAACGTTTGAGACACATCTGAGCTAAAAGTAGACGCGTGCGTGACGCAACACAGCCAAGAACCATCTGCATTGTGCATCTACAGACAACCTCCCACCCACTCCACACCCCCATCGCCTTTCCCACCGCGTCCTCTTTTATTGCAGGTGTGTTATTTCTTTTTGTACATGCAGTCTTAATGGAAAGAATGCGTTCTGAGTGGCACAGAGTGAGTGACTGACTTATCTAACTGAACAACAGCAGTCAAAAAACAGAAACTGAAAAAGTATGGACACGACTGAACAACAACAGTCAAGAAACGGAAACTGAAAAAGTATGGTCACGTCTCTCGATCATCCGGCCCCGCAAAAAAAAAAAAAAAAAAAAAAAAAAAATCTCGCAGGGTACCGTGTCAGGAAAGAGAAAAAGAGGCAGACAGAGAAAGAGATGAGAACACAACATCCATGACGTAGACTCAGCCTCGTACGACTGTTAGAGAGCAGCGGAGGGAGACGATGATGGAGGAAAATCAGTTCAAGAGGAGCCCCAACTACGACTCCAAGACTCATGGTGATGATCCCGATAAGGCAGTAACACACACAGCACCTGAGTCGAATAGGAAGTTTGCTCCTCCTGTTTGAAGTAGAGAGCACGGAAAGCGGTCCTGCAACCCCCTGAATGCAAAACTGCTGCTGTAAAAACATTAACTGAGCCATTCAGACGTCGAAGAGTTCAGCAGTCAATGGCAGCAAAGTGTAGGGCCGGCTGAACGCATATTGAAAACCACACAGACTCAGGATGGTGAGGGTGTGAGGGGGAGGCGTGGGAGTTAGAAGGGTGAAGGGGGGGGGGGGAGGGGGTAGAGTGGAGGTCATGAGAATCAGTAGCTTAACAACGTATAAAGGGCACAGAAAATATTAGAGAGAGAGAGAGAGAGAGAGAGAGAGAGAGAGAGAGAGGAGCAGGTGGTTGGGAGAAATTCCTGATTTAGATTCTCTTCGTTTAAGTATATATCCTGGTTTTCGGTGTCGTTTGATCTGACTAAAACATGGTTGGTAGTAAACTTGGTTCTAGGTCAGTCATTTAGGTCTCAGGACTTGATTGCTTTTGTTGTAAATTTTAGGTTTGGCATTCTAAAACATTTTAAAACTCAGCTTTTCGTTTATAACTTGCTAGCAGCCGTAAGGTGGCCTTCATGGTCAGCTGGGCTAAAACAACACGACACAGTCTTGGAAGCAACCAGATTAATATTTACGAAGTTTTTAGGAGAGGAGAGGAAAGAGGGTGGTGGAGAGAGAGGGAGCGGGAGAGGAGAGATTGACTCCCTGACCTCGAATTCAAACTGGGTGAAAAGGGTGGGAGGTGGGGGTGGGATGGCCTTCCATGTCTGCTTTGTCAGGGTAGACTGATAATGGGACGTATCCTGAGTTCACGCAAAGCAGCGCTAACCCACAGAAGGCACACAACCAAGCGCTTAAGGAGATCGCGGTTAGTCCTGCCAGAGAAAATACTACGCAACCAGTAGCTCCAGTATCAACGTTTCACACGGAAGGAGGCCACAAGTCATGGTCTGGAACAGCTGTGACATCGTGAACATAAAGCGGGGTTTACTGGATGGAGTGGATGATGGGAGTGCACAGCAGTCCCGTCAGAATGGGAAGACCATCCAGAAATTATCACGGAGTGTTGCATGAGACCACCTCGTTCAACATAAAAGGCGAGAACATGAAAGAAGTGGAAAGTTTTTCAACCTGGGTACTGTCGTCATCACGGATGTCGGAGCTGACTAAGGCATCAGTAGCCGCATCAACAAGACAAGGCACATTTTGAACACCCTGCGACTCATATAATCTCCTACGGCCCTTTTGATTCAGTTCAAGATCAGAATTTTGAACGCCAGTGTGAAGTCTGTTCTGTTACATGGTTCAAAGACTTGGAGATTAACAAAGTCCAACATTTGCAGTCTCCAGACGTTCAACAACAGGTGCCTCGGGCCTATCCTCAAATGTGATGGTTAGAAGTTACGTTCTAAAAAAAACCCTGCGGGAGAGAACCAAACAAACTTCTATAGACACGGAGATGAAGAAAAAAATGGGCCTGGATTGGTCACTCACCACGACAGCCTCCAACCAACATCACAAGACAGGCCCTCAAATGGAACCCACAGGGGAAAAGGAAGGTGAGACAACCTCGACAGACTTGGCGCCACTGCGTGGACTCCGAAGTGAAGACAGCCGGGATGATATGGGTCCAGCTGAGGAGATCAATCCGGAACCGAGTCCGCTGGAGGAGTGTTGCTCTAGCCCTATACTCCCTCAGAAACTCAAAGGATGAGGTCAAGGAAGTCAAGTGGCATGAGACCGGATACTGTGCTCAACTCAGGTTCATCAAAACGAATGATTCTTATTGAACTCACTGTGCCATATGAAAACTCTGCAAGACTGTGAAGTATGTCAGTCTTGTCATCAGCTTGAGAGAATCTGGCTTTCAAGCTGAAGTCCTCGCCATAGAATTCGGAGGAAAGGGATTTTTAGGCTTATCCGCTAATGATCTTATAAAACAGCCCGCGATTTCTGGGAAGAAGTGGACTGGAACCGTATAGAGGCAATGGGAGAGGCAACCGAATAGAGTTCCAGCTGTATCTGGTTGTGGAAGAACAAAAGTGAACTTCATGAGGCTTACCTTTTGCAAATTAGGACAGTTGTCCGCAGGCGATGTGGGGACCAAGGCAACGCCTTGAGACGTTTACCCACTCAGAAGTTGACGGTGCCATTCCAGGCAGCGCAAGAACAAATGGAGGGCATCTGTAAGTCATGACCAGGATACTGCTCTGTACAATTAAAATGTATGGAGTCCAGGGCCCGAACACTTGTCGAGGGGAAGGGAGGAGATCTTCTTTGAAGACCTTCTGCTGTCAAGCTTTCCCAAGAGTTAGTTCCTATCATTACATTGGCCATTTCAGATTTGATGGCAGTAAGGCAGCTTAACATTCAGCCGCCTGTCAGAGTTCGTTGTGCTTTGGTGTTCTGAAAGCTAACCGTTCCAGTCTCAGTGAAAAGTGAAAGAGAGAATACGTATTTTTCTCCTTTGAAGATTCTTTTCTTTTGAAATTTTACAATAACAGACATGTACATTTCCAATTATAACATATTTCTAACATTTTGCGAAAATGTAATGATCAACCAAACATGCACACACTTACATGTAAACATACACAAAGACGTACATATGTATAAGTACAGGCATGCATGTATGTATATATATATATATATATATATATATATATATATATATATACACTCGTACACACACACAAAAGGGAGAGATAGGAGCAGGCCAAAATACACAGCATTAAAGAACAATGATAATAAGAAAACCATATGGAAGCTTGGGCAAAAACAAATGTTGCTCTTATTGAATTGTACATATTCTTGACATGATTTGACAGTAGCGAACAAAATGTCCATGGTGTGATCTAAAAGTGACAACGGTAACAAGTATGCGCTATACATACCCATTTCCTGCTTTCTTTAATACATTTTTCAATCTTATTATTTACAAAGCATCGGAATGTAGCACAGTATATTCTTTTCAAACTTCTCTAGCAGCTGAATTACGTGTGTCGATCTTTTACGCTCAAAATCATGGTAACTTACTTCCAAACAGCTAATATATTTTTGGAATGTGTATGTTTGTTTCATTTCTCTCAAAAACGCTTCTGTATCAGGTTTTATTTAATTCCGCAGGCGTATAGGACACATATGGGGACAATGTTACAAAATAACATGCATCTCCTGTTTCTGTATTTCCACTTCAGCCAGACTAAACAACTCAGCATTAAATTCCTTTCCTACATAATTTTTACACTTTGCATTTAATACTTTTTAACTTTATCCTTCTACAGACACCGTCAATCTCTCTCTCTCTCTCTCTCTCTCTCTCTCTCTCTCTCTCTCTCTCTCTCTCTCTCTCTCTCTCTCTCTCTCCAGCCCTGGACCGGTCCACTTCCGGAACATTAATCTTCTTTATCTTCCCTTGGTGCCCTATTCTGTCATTTTCATTGACTTTGCCTTTTTCCCTCTTTCTTTATTGTTGTCCACCATTTTCTGCTTTTGTAGCACACACAGTTCCCTTTGTCTGAGAAATCCTTGATACTCTTTCTCCCCCCCACCCCTCTTTACGATTTAAATCATGCTAATTGCTGTGATTGTCGTCATTGGTATTGTGTTGTTGTTGTTGTTGTTGTTGTTGTTTCATCTGACAACTAGGTAACGAGAATTTTACCACCAGAATGGACATTCGCTGTGGATTCTACAATGCTTTGGTTGATCATGATATTTCAGTGTATTTTTTTGTGGCCTTTAATTTTACTTCGATGATAACAAAAAAATTCATCGCCATGAACTTAGCGTGATGGCTTGCGTAATTCAGCACATCCTTGAGTCTCTCTGTCTCTGTCTGTCTCTGTCTCTCTTTGTCTCTGTCTATCTGTCTGTCTCTGTCTGTCTGTCTGTCTGTCTGTCTTTTCAAGGATGTTAGTATTCAAATCAACATGTTCAAGATTAAGACCGGCTTCTATTCACAGTTGCCCGAAGCAAAGGTTCTTTTCAAGAATCAGCGATCGAAAGCTGGAATTCCAAAAATACCCAGACAGTTCTAGAATCGACCGAGATTTCAGCCAGGCTTAGAACATATATTCCATGTAGGCCTGTAAGTCGGGTTTTTTTCCCTACGAGAGGAGTGACCTCTCTCTCTCTCTCTCTCTCTCTCTCCTCTCTCTCTCTCTCTCTCTCTCTCTCTCTGTGGTGGGTATATGATGGCAATATGATGCCTGTGGTGAATGCGTATAAGTATCTAGGTGTTTATTTTTCAACAAGGTTAAGTGTTACTGTGGCATGTAGGGATATTGTTAGCGAGGCAAAAAGGGCACTTTTGAGTATAATGCAGAGGTTACGTCAATGCAATAACTATTCTGTTGATTTTTTTTTAAAAAAACGTTTTGATGCTCAAATAATACAGTATGGTTCTGAAATATGGGGGATGGAAAAAGCTGCACAGTACTGTGAAAAGGTCCAGTTGTTTGCCCTAAGAAATTTTTGTCTGTTGATATGCGAACACCAAATGATCTTGTGTATAATGAATTAGGCAGATTTCCAATAACTATGAACTCTATTGTTCGATATATTCGCTACTGGATAAAGTTAGTACAAATGGATGGACATAGGCTACCAAAGAAAGCATATCTAATGCTGTTATATTTAGATCAGAGAGGCAAAAAGAACTGGGTGACAAATGTAAGATTATGTCTGTTTCAGTATGGCTTTGGAATATGTATGGTTGACCCAAGGTGTTAAAGGTGCAAATGAATTTTTTTAGTTTGTCTAAGCTGCGACTTATTGATTGTAGATGGCAAAACTGACAAGATCATGTGGGCAACAGTGAGCGTTATTCAATGTATAGAATGTTTTGTCATATGCACTGTAGTCCAAAATACTTACATTCAGATATGGAGAGGCACTTAAAACATATAATGTCATTGTTTCGTTTTGGTGTGTCAGACCTTGCTGTTCATTACTATAGATACAGGAATCCTACACCAAATGATCTGTTATGTCCCTTCTGTAAGAATATCGACGAAAACGAAATTCATTTTGTTTTGGGCTGTCCATTTTACGATAAATTAAGAAAACAGTTGATAGCTCCAAAATATTGCAGAATAGCAAGTGCTTTCCATCTTAATCTATTGTTATCCTCAGTTAATGCAAAAACAGTGAAAAACCTCTGCATTTACTTGTACAAAGCTTTTAAAGCAAGAGAGACCGCAATTTCCTTAACTGATTTATAATCAAGAGTGTAGATAATGAAATGCATAGTTAGTCTTTATCTTTTCTTTTTTTCTGCCGAAATGTAAAAGTTACTGTTGCGTTTCTGTGTACACACTCTCCTTCTAAGAGGGCTTGTCCGTACTGTAATAAAATGTCGTGTCGTGTCGTCGTTTCCTCTCTCTCTCTCTCTCTCTCTCTCTCTCTCTCTCTCTCTCTCTCTCTCTCTCTCTCTCTCTCTCCATTTTGACTTCTCCTGAAGGAGCCTGTGTGGTCAGCTGTGCTGCAATGAAAGTGACCCTGAAAAAAAAGTCTATCAAGTGGCGTGTGACCACTGATATCAAAGCGGTTGTTCCCATTGCCGAGAGACCAACATCACGATCCAGTGACTTCCTAAAGATACAGTGAAGGATGGTTCATTCAAACGAGTAAAACTTTGGGGGGAAAGTACAATAAATTTAAAAGTAATCTTAAGTGACTCCGCCGGTTAACATGGACAAACAAATTACAAACAGAACACAACGCGTATCGACCTCTTAGGTCTTCTTCAGGCAAGAGAAACAACATTCAGGACAATGAAAACGAGAAACGAGCACTTTTCTTCTCG
>CM065714.1:38765663-38778163 GCA_033310375.1 Conus canariensis
ATGCAAGCATTACGTTTGCGCGAATTCACATTCCCGTCAATAACGGAAAGAGACAGATGACACCAGACCTGTCGGCTTCTACGGAAATGTGCTCCTTCCCTCGCATTCATTTTAATCTACTTGCTGTTCCCGTGTGTATATTTCTGGCTGAAGAACACGATTCAAAGAACGGCTGAGTCTTTTGAAAGGAACACTCATCATTGCTGCTATGCCGTGCAGCTTCGTATTGTCAGCCTTGGGTCTCGGTGCAACTGAATTTCACGCACTTTTGAATTTCACGCTATGAATTTCTCGGATTTATTAACACATGAATTTCACGCAGGTTTCCAGTTAAAATCTCTCCTTACTTGTCATTTGAATTTCACGCACATGCATGCACACGCACCCCCCGCATCGGTGTGTTTGTGAGTGAGTCCCGTGTATAAACGCGTGAATACAAATCACAATTCATCAAGACACGAATACCAACAACCAACATGGGAAATCCGGCCGTGGGAGTTTATACGTCACGACGCTTCGCTCACAACTCACAAATCACAATTCAGTTCAACTACACGGCTCATTTTGCCATGGCACAGCAAGAGACGAATATCACGATTACAACAACCAACAGGGGAAATCCGGCAATTCTCAGCCGTGGGAGTTTATTACGTCGAGGACCGTGAAACCGAGAAATCAAAGACATGGCGTTGTTCGATACGTGGATGTCCAGCGCGCTTGAAAACAAGTCTCGACTTCAAGGACCCGATTTACTCAAATGAGCACAATCATGAACTAAAGACAGAGAAAGACATTTCCGTCTCCGAATTTCGAAAACAATGCAAAAACGTGCAGCCGAGGATCTATTTCAAAGGCCGGCAAAATTGATGAGGAGAGAGCTAGGGAAGTTGCCAGAAGATAATGACTTTGACATGCGTGACGTTGTGTACGTGAGATACGCGATGTGGAATGAGAGAAAGAAGCACATGCCAAAACAACCCAAGAATAGACTCGAAACACATGAATATGTTACCCAATATGGACTTTTATCTGAACACAAAGAAGACATGGTGCAGCTCAATGACAGTGAAAACGGAATCATTATTTTTGCAGCACCATCAAATCTACATCTTCTCTGTGATCCTGCTGTCACAATCCTGGGGGACGGCACCTTCAAAACATGTCCTCGGTTTTTTTTTTACTCAACTATACATCCTGCATGCTTTCAAAAACGGTGTCTATGTGCCATGTGTGTTTCTGCCTACTTCCTTCGAAGTCAGAGGACATTTACCACAAAATGTTCCAAGCAGTCCACTTCATGTGTGTCCAGCAAGGACTTCATCTGGATGTTACATCAATCAATCTTGACTTCGAACTGGCAACCTACAAGGCTGTGCTCAAGATCTGGCCGAATGCTTCGATCCGGGGATGTTTCTTTCATCTTTCACAGGCCTGGTATCGAAAGATCAACAGTCTTGGACTGTCAGTCGACTACCAACAACCTGATTCAGACGTTGGTTTGTGGTTGAAGCGTTTCTTCGGTCTCAGCTTCCTGAACCCAACGGAAGTTGAGGACTGCCTGGCTTTTGATATCATGGACGATGCTCCCGATGATGGAGGGTGTGTGCAGTTTTCTGACTACATCCTGTCCACGTATGCTGCACCGGACGCTACTTTCCCTCCAACTCTATGGGCCAACCATGACCTGGATGAGGTGAAGACAACGAATGGATGTGAGTCGTTCCACCGGCATTTCTCGGACCTGTTCAGATCCCCACACCCCAATGTGTTCGAGCTGATGGCCAACCTGAAAGACATACAAGCTTACAGCGCTACAAAGCTGAATACAATCAGGACTGGTCGTGGGGCTCCGGTTTTGCGTCGACAAGCCGTTTGAAGCGTGATGCGATGGCAACAATCAGAGACGATACGCTGCCAATGACATTTCGAGAAAACAGTTCGTGACAAAAATGTCTTGGAAGAATCTCCCAGCAAAACTCTGAATGTCATTCGCATGTATTTTATTCTTGTTGGTGAATGAATTGAAGACATGTATTTTATTCTCGCATGTATTTTATTCTTGTATGTGAATGAATTGAAGACATGTATTTTATTCTTATATTCTTACATGTATTTTATTCTTATTTACAATTAAACTGTGATTATTTGAATTATTTTTTCCTCTCCTTGATGTGTGTGCATGTGTGTGTGTATGTGTGTATTGTGTGTGTGTGTGTGTGTGTGTGTGTGTGTGTGTGTGTGTGTGTGTGTGTGTGTGTGTATGCGTGTGTGTGTGTGAAGAGGTACATGTGTATATGTGTTTTACTGTAAAAATTGCTTGAGTATGTGAAAGAATTGAAGACATGTGTCAGAATGATTCTTCATTCACCTCTTGAAGAATTTGAAACAGTGTCTTTTTCGTGTACAAATACATCATAAAGAAAAAAAGTAATTATTCAAGGAATTGAGACTAATCATGGTAACTGATCAACCGACGTATTTAACAGAATAAGCATTAACGAGAATTGTAACTGGATTTTCTCAAATGATCACATGCAATGAAATTCAAACACACGAAACGGAAAAGAAAAATGAGAACGAGACGAAAAAAATAATCCCAAAGGTCAAATTCATGCCCTATTTCTCTCCCTCTTCGTCTCCTTCTGTCTGTCCCCCTTTACTGCCTCTTTCATGCCTTCATCCCCCCCCTTCATTTCATTCCTTTTCTTTCATCCCTTCCCCCAACACGACCCCCAACTCTCCTCTCTTTTCAGCCTTCGAAATTATTCAGATCAAGCTTCGTTTCGCGTATTCACATTCCCTCATACGAAAGACATACACCGACCCTGTCCTTCTACGAATTCCCTCCTCTCGATCGTTTTAACTTATTCTGATCCCTCTGTTTCGGCTGAACGAACACGTTCAGACGCCCTGACTCTTTAGAACACGCATTCATGCCTCCTCACTTCGTATTGTCCCTTTTCTCACCCTCTCCCCCCCCCCCCCCTTCCGCCCCCCTCTTCCTCTCTTTCACGCCTTCATCCCCCTCCTCTGTCGTCTTCCCTTTTCCTCATGCCCTTTCCCTCCCACCTCCGACAATTAAAAAAAAAAAAAAAAGAAAGAAAGCGGTATTTTGACAAACCGACACCATTTCTTCATTCTCGACCTTCGATTTTTCCAAAGAAAGAAAGAAGGAAAGAAAGAAAGACGACCCCCCCCCCACTCCCGTCCCATCTCACCCTACTCTCCACCACTCCCTCCCCTACACACACACACACACACACACACACACACACACACACACACACACACACACACAGAGAAAAAAAGCGCAAACACGACCTCCCACCTCGAACACGCATAGGGGAGCTAGCTATGAATTTAAACAAAAAAAAAAAAAAAAAAAAAAAAAACGTGCCTGACGACCTCTATGTCCCCACCCTCCACCGCCTGTGTGTGTGTGTGTGTGTGTGTGTGTGTGTGTGTGTGTGTGTGTGTGTGTGTTGTGTGCGTGTGTGTGTGTGGTGTGGTCGTGTGTGGGTTGTGTGGTGTGCCGTGGGGTGCGTGCGTGCGTACGTGTGTGTGTGTGTGTGTGTGTGTGTGTGTGTGTGTGTGTGTGTGTCTGCGCGCGCGCGCGCGTGTGTGTGTGTGAGTGTGTTTCTGTGAAAAGGCCGCACCCCCTGTCTTAATTTCTTCTCGTGATGATGTGTGGGCGGTTAAGTTTCTTGCATGAGCTGCAGTTGGACAGGAAGGACCATTGCCTTTCTGTGACTGCCAAGGTTTCTTCACAAACTGTGTGTGTGTATGTGGGACAGAGGGTACAGGGAAGGGGGCGAGGGGGACGAGCCAACCTGGATCGGGTTAATGTGGGGTGGGAGGGAGTTGGGGGAGGGGAGAGGTGAGAGATGGTCTGGTGGACGGAAAGTGGAGCAGGGAGTATGATTGTCTACATGTCTGTGTTGATAACGCTCCGATAGCAGGAAACAATCCACAAGATCACAGAGATGAGAGAACATTGGTGTGACTGGCCACGCACAAAGAAGAAGAAAGTAATGAAGAAGAAGAAGAAAAAGAAGAAGAAGAAGAGGAGGAGGAGGAGGAGGAGGAAGAAGAGAAGAAGAAGAAGAAGAAGAAAGAAGAAGAAGAAGAAGAAAAGAAAAATGATAAAGAAGAAGAAGGAGAAGAAGAAGACAGAAAGAAAGAAAGAAAGACAGACAGAAAGAAAGAATATAAGGGTGAAGTCAAAAAGAAGAAAATGAACAAGAGGAACTAATTGTTAACAATGTGATGAAAAAGGAAACAGTTGATGAAGAGGATGACAACAAAGAAGACATGAAGACAAAGAAGATAACAAAGAAGTAAAAAGAAAGGACGATGATATCAAAAGAAGTAGATGAAGAAGAAAGCGAAAATGCTGATACTGGTGCTGATAATAAGATGGTGAAGGCGAAGATGATGATGGTAATGACAATGATCATGCGGGAAAAAAAGGATATTGTGGTTATGGTGTGTAACAATCGCATGTTTAACGTAATGTCTTGCATGCACTTTCAGTAATTAATGGCGATTCTTCCTGACAAAAGAAAAAAAGTGAAAATGATGGTGATGAGAACATGCTAATGATGATGATATGATGATGATGATGATGATGATGATGATGATGATGATGATGATGATGGTGGTGAAGAAAAAGGAGAGAAACCGATTTCGTGACAGCAATTTGTATTAATCAAATGCTGCTTTTAATGTCATTAATATGCTTTCCATATACTTTCCTCAAAGTAAAGGAGGAGGAGGGGAGGAGGAGGAGGAGCAGGAAAAAGAAGAAGAAGAAGAAGAAGAAGAAGAAGAAGAAGAAGAGAAGTCATGATGATGATGATGATGATGATGATGATGATGATGATAGAATAAGTAGGGAAAAAACGGATTTCGATGAAACAAGTTTATATCAATTGGTCGTTGATCGTAACTTTACCATTCCATTCCTGCACATAGGCACAACCGTGCCATCTTTTCGTGGACGGAAGGCCAGGGCCTCTTCATTTCAAACGGCTTCTCCGCCGACTGCTCGTCGCTCAAACTTGGCCTTCATTCTGCCGACAGCTGTCGCAACACTTGCTTCAAGCACTTGCTTCAGCTGTAAACACGTGGATCACGCCGCACCAGGTTTTGAATCAAGCACCGCAGGATTCACCAGAATAATGGAAGCTATGCTCTGGAAGGCCATGATTCCCGCGCCGTGGAGAAAAGGATGACGAGCGGAACGACTTCTGCCTGAAAGAGGGTGTTACGGTTGTAGAGAAGTGCCTGTTGGTAAAACCCGCTTTGTGAGTTGGTACGCTGACTATGACAATAGAAAAACATGACTGACAGGTTGATGACACGCGGGTGCTGGATGTTACAGGTTGGTTGATGTTGCACCCTTCTGTGTACCCAGTAGGCCCTACCTTTTAACTTCAGTTTCAAGCGGTTAACTGAACGTCGAAAGCCAGTTAACGTCACAGCGCCGACAAAGATGACAGAGCCGACTGTGTGATTTAAAACTGTGGGGTTTCTGATGATAGTTGATGCGACAGGGTGATATGGGGCGCGGGATTTTTACTTGTACAATAAAAGGCAAGACAAGAGAGCACTGTACGACATCCCAGCTGGCATTAATGACATAGGGTGGCAGTTTGCGTAGAAAGAGGGGCCACCTCTCAGTCGCTTCCAGAAATAGTCGTGTCCCCTCTGACAGTGGAGAGGTCACCCAATGGGCAATGGGGCAAAGAAGTCGAGGAGGGGAAACGGAAGCCACCGCGCCCGTGCCTACGCGCATAATTATTAGTGTGTGTGTGTATGTGTGTGTGTGTGTGTGTGTGTGTGTGTGTGTGTGTGTGTGTGTGTGTGTGTTGTATGTATAGACAGACAGACAGACAGACAGATAGATAGACTTATGTATATATTCATATGGAGAGAGAGAGAGAGAGAGAGAGAGAGAAGAGAGAGAGAGAGAAGAGAGACAGACATATAGATAGATAGACAGACAGATAGACAATATAGCGAAGAAGGTAAAGCTCCGCAGTTGCAGTCCACTCTCGAAAGGTTTGTTTAGTCTAAAAGCTTGAAATGTTAGGCTAAGGTATGCTTCTGCATGAAGCATTTGCAGTGTAAGAAGTTGAATCGCAGACGCTGACCCGTGACAGAGAAAGAGGAAGAAAACGAGAGAGAGAGAGAGAGAGAGAGAGAGAGAGAGAGAGAGAGAGAGAGAGAAGAGAGAGACAGACAGACAGACAGAGTACTGAAGATTGTTCTTAGCCCCCCCATTGTGATTCCTCCTTTTACATTTGTAATGCTTCCTGCAGACGGCTATTTTGAAGGCAGTTATAATACATTGGTCATGACTTGTTTTATCAAGCGGAAGAAGGAAAGAAAGTTAGAAGAAAAAAAAAGAGAAAAAGAAATTCATGGCGAATGAAAGGGGCCAACAGGAAAGAAACCCAAACCGAGCCATGAATTATTCACACAGGTGCTACACACTCCACAGTGGAAAAAAAAAAAGATTGAAGAAAGAGGACCGTGGATAGGATCTTGAAGAGGACTGTGGAAGAAGACGGATTCGATTATTATGACTTGCGTGCGCGCGCCCGCGCGCTCACACCACACACACACACACACACACCACACACACACACACACACACACACCACACACACACACACACACACACACACACACACGTGCGCGCTCACAGAGTGAGAGAGAGAGAGACTAGACAGAGAGGCTCACACAGAGGGGCATATAGACACAAACGCTTACAAGAGAGAGAGAGAGAGAGGGCGAGAAAGAGAGAGAGAGAGAGGAGAGAGAGAGAGAGAGAGAGAGAGAGAGAGAGAGAGAGAGAGAGATAAACGTCGTTGTTCTCCAGTGTTCCGGATGATGCATTCCAGTGATGTATCATTCACTATCAAACAGCATTCATATAGAGTCGGGACTCACACACAGGGGAAAACATACACACCTTATAGTAGATTTCATGAAAACCCTGCTGACACATATACACAACAAAATGCAGTTTGTTTAGTTCCTTGAAGAGCTAAGCATTTCTCATCTGATCCAGGAATCTATGGAAGACAGATTTTTCAAGCAGATTTCCTTTTAGCGGTCTCTTTTTCTGTTCCATCTTCTGTGCTACCTCAGTGGCCGTGCACCCACGCCGCTCATTCATACCCCCCCCCCCCCCCCCCCCCCCCAATCCAACGCCACAGCCCGGTCCGGCCCACCGCAGCCCCGGTGTCGCGTGAAATCTGGGAACGTGATATCTGGGAACGCGTTCCCAAAATGTACTGTGATATCTGGGAAGGCCCGTGATATCTCTGGGAACGTGGTCTTTCAGAGCTCAGAAGGGCAGAGAGAAGACGAAAAAAGAATGGATTTTCAAGATAAGGTAGGAAACAATTTATTAAAGTGCAATTGAGATCTTTGGCTTTCTTGTCACTTTTTTCATTAATTTCTTGGCATGATTTTCACAAAGTTCACAGATTTCACGATTGGAAGTTCAGGAAATCTGGGAACGCGTTCCCAGATATCACGGTAAATCTGGGAACGCGTTCCCAGATATCACGGTAAACCAGATATCACGGTAAATCTGGGAACGCGTTCCCAGATATCACGGTTCCCAGATATTATACGACACCGGCACCGGCAATCCATAGTCAATGTCAAGCCATCAAGAGGCAACCCACCAGAGGAGACACTGCACTGCTGCCGAGTCACTTCGCTGGTGTTCAGTGGTGCCTGTTCTGATCCAGCATACGCGGGACACCACCTTCCAAGCCCCCTACTAACGACAATAATTGCTTGATCGCGGAGCCGGCGTGAGTGAGCTCTCCCTCCGGACGGCGCCACCACGTCCATCCAACGACAGTGTCCATGAATTTGCCAATACCGGTGACCCCGACGGAATCAAAGCAAGGCCACAGACGTGGAGAGGACATCGAAACTTAGATCACCATGAGAGCAGGGCACGAAGGGCCACAGAATTTGAGACTTTTTTTTCTTTATCAAAATGTGATCGATGAAAATGAAGGTGATGAAGATGATGCTACGGATTTCCATTCCGGTCTGAGACTGCGTGACTGTACTCAACGCTTATTTTCCTAATATATCTCGGCGTCAACCATTCCTGAAAGATACAGACACCTGCAGAGTTGGTCAGGAAATTTGAGCAACTCTGTCAGAGGTGCATTCATTTAGTGGATGAAACTCGACTGTGTGGTCCTGTCTTCCCAACTGAGCCCGTAAGCAAATTCAGCTCTGGGTTAGGAGCCGGCTGGGGCAGAAAACCCCACATGACTCTGGTCGGAATCGAGCCCACGACCTCCCAGGCGGGTGTCCGCGACGCTAGCGCGCTCTCTCTCTCTCACTCACTCTCTCTCTTCTCTCTCTTCTCGCTTTTTTTTATTTTCAAGTTTTTCCTGTGATTTTTTTTCATGACGACCATGAAAGAAAATGGCTCCGACGCTATGAATGGGCTTCGCGGTTGACGAGGCTATGACCACCATGAATGGATTTGAAGTGTGCATATTAAGCACTCATCCCACCCCACCCCTCCTCTCCGCCCCCTTGGCACGAGGGAGACATTTCCCGCTCCAGGGGTCCGTATTATCATTACATGTTAGGCTGTGTGTCCCCAGACTGTCGGAGCCGGTTGATCCGAAGTGTCGTTAAAGTTGAAAGCGTCTGAACAATAGCACTGCCAGCGTGCGCCAGAGTTGTGTGTGTGTGTGTGTGTGTTTGTGTGTGTGTGTGTGTGTGTGTGTGTGCGTGCGTGCGTGCGTGTGCGTGTGGTGTGCGTGCGTGCGTGTGTGTGTGTGTGTGTGTGTGTGTGTGTGTGTGTGTGTGTGTGAATATGTGTGTGTGTGTGTGTGTGTGTGTGTGTGTGTGTGTGTGTGTGTGTGTGTGTGTGTGAGGAGGGGAGGGAGGGAGAGAAAAAGTCGGATTGCATCATCTCTTCAGACAGACTCGACTTTCACTTCACCTAAAGGTGTATGCAAAGGAGGGGGAGGGGGACCATTCCTGTAGGGGAGGGTAAATGTGGGGGCGGGGGGGGGGGGGTTCCACTTCTTGTCAGAGGTCTTCAATGGCCAAAACGGGGGGGGGGGGGGGGGGGGGGGGGAAGAGGTGAAGTTAGGGGAGGGGATGAGTCAGGAACTAGCAGTGAGGGGAAGGGAGCGGCTCTCGTTCAGCTTATCACGCAGACTCGCTAGAATTTTAGTTTTTTTTTGTTTTGAGAGCGAGGAAGGAAAGAGAAGGAGCGGAGGGGAGGTTAGGATGGGTGGGGTTGCGATAATCCTTACATTGTTTGCAAAATACTTGCTGATGACACGCTTCGGTGATGATACCGTCTTCATTCCTTCCACTCCCACCCCCCACCCCCCACCCCCCCCCCCCCCCCCCCCCTTCGTTCTAGGTGCTCTCAGATTTCTCTTCCTTTTTTCGTAATTTAACAAAAGTGGGTGGTAGGAAGGGAAGGGGGAGGGGAGAGAGAGAGAGGAGAGGAGGTGCGAAGAGAGCAGAGAGAGAGATGAGAGAGATACGGATACGGATGATTTATTCAATCATAGGCCACGGCCCCTTATGAAGGGGTGGACTTACACATGCACATAAAGTGATCCATAAACATATCAAGAAAAAGGAATGAAAAACAGTACTTAGTCAAGAACATGCTAAGCTCCGGCGTTTAGAAGCTTTATATAAGTACAATGCAAGCTTTTTTACAACATTTTCTTTAGTGCAAGACATGAGTAAGATGAGTCTAAACAAGGATGGTTGTCGATAATAACTAGAAGGAATGAATTCATCTCTAAGATCACTCAAGGCGGTACACTGCAGTATAAAATGAACTTCATTTTCACACGCGTTTTTACATAATGGACAGGTAAGATCAGCATTGGAATGTTGCCTGTAACGAAAATGATGAACTAAGATATCCGATATTCCAAATCTAAACCTTGTCACTATAAATTCCAGATGTCTGTCCATTTTCATTGACAAATAAGTCGGAATACAGTGTAAGGAGTTATATTGTCTATACAAATCAAATCTAGCACTATCATTCATGTGAGAATTCCATTCTTGCCATCTGCTATCAACCAGCCTGGCACGGAGCGTTCGAATAAAGGTCGGCTCATCTCCTACTCCTTGATTTAACCAGGCATACCCAAAACCCAGTTCATGTAATCTAATTCTCATTTTCGTGGCCCAGTTTATTTTTCCCCTGGCATCTAGGTTACGTAGCATGTTGTAAGCTTTCTTCGGTAATCTACAATCATTCATTTGTATCAGTTTTAACCAGTACTTAATACATCTAACTGTGGAATTCAAGTATATTGGGTATCTATTAGTTTCCCCGTAAACCAAATCATTGGACGTTTGTATTGACACACCAAGGAACCTCTTCAGGGCAAGTAAATGGACTTTCTCACAATCGACTGCAGCTTTATCCAAACCCCAAATTTCAGCACCGTATTGAACAATGGGTTGGATTTGGGAGTCAAATAATTTCACAAATACTTCGAATGACTGATTTCCTAAACTTGATAGTTTCCTCATTATACACAAAACAGCGTGCTTTGCTTTACTCGCAAGATCTTTACAAGCAAAGTTAAAACTTAATCGGGTTGAAAAATAGATTCCCAAATATTTGTATACATTCACGACTGGCATAGTTATTCCGTTATAATTCCAGTGTTCTCTTGCTCCCAAATAGCCACCCTTTCTGAATACAATTTATATTACTCTTCTGCATATTTACTTTCAGTTGTAGAGAAGCAGCAGCGCGCCCTAAATTATTCAACTGTGTTTGTAAACCAATAACTGTTTCAGATAACAAAACAACATCGTCTGCTAGAAGAAGTATAAACAGTTCTAAAAGGTCCTCCGTAAATTGGGCTCCATGTCTACCATTATTTATAACTACAGATGTTAATTCGTTAATAAACAAAGAAAAAAGAATAGGACTGCATACTTCACCTTGTTTAACACCACTAGTACACATAATATAATCTGTCAATTTCCCTCCACTTCTTACTCTAGATTTTACACAGTTATACATACTTACTATACATTTAAATAATTTACCATGAATACCATTTTTTAACAAAATAGGCCATAAGATGCTTCTGTTAATAGAATCGAAAGCTTTTTCAAAATCAATGAAAGCAACATATAGTTTACGATTGAAAGAGAATTGCTTTTGAATAAACGCCATCAGGGTAAACATATGATCAACAGTAGAATAATTACGTTTAAATCCAGCTTGGTATTCTCCCGTAAGATTATTTTCCTCTACCCATTCCTGTAACCTACGGTTAATGATAGTGCTATACAACTTAGTAGAAGCATCACAAAGAGAAATGCCACGGTAGTTATTGGGATTGTTTGCATTTCCTTTCTTGTACAGGGGTATAATAATGGATTCTGACCAATTCTCAGGATAAATTCCTTTATCAAATAGAGAGTTGAAAAATGTTACTAAAAAATGCAAAATAGGATCAGATTTACTACAGTATTTCAAGAACTCTCCAATAATACCATCCGGTCCAGCAGCTTTATGGTGTTTAATTTTCCTCATGGCATACAAAACTTCTTCTTTGGAAATTGGGCGATTAAAATACATTTCAATTTCTTCATTATGTTCACATCGTAATATATCATCAACACTTGTATTGTTTGTCAGTAGTGTTTTGAAATGGTCGAACCAAGTATCTATACTGATGCTATTTGGAGGCTGATTTTGTTTTAAAGAAATCTTTTTCACAGTGTCCCAAAACTGTTTTTGACTATTTACAGATGATAATAATTCTGACATTAAATTTTCATTAAACTGTTTTCTCTTTCTCTTTTGTAAATGCTTATATTCACGTCTTGCCTTGCAATACTCGTGCCGATCTTCAGCGTCATGCGAACGCAGAGATTTATTCAGCAATCCACGAACATGTGATTTACAGGCTCTGCACTCTGCATCAAACCAGTCTTTAGGTCTGTCACTTTTCATACATCTTACTTGTTTTCTCATGCATTCCCCAGCTTCCCTTATACATATGTTAAAGTAACACAGTGCTTCGTTGATGTCAAAATCAATTAAACTGATTGCAAACGCCATTTTATCGTGGAAATGTTTTGAAGTCATATTATCACAAAATACATGTATATAATCATCATTCCACACATATTTTTCCATGATGAAGCTATTCGTATCTAAACTAGTATTTGGGTTATTATCTTCACGATTGACATGAAATTCAACAGGCAAATGGTCCGATTCAATACGTTCACACACGTTCAGCACACACGAATCACTTAACACGCAAATAATTCACAAGACATCATAAAATAATCATTAACACTGCAACCATTTTCTGACACGTATGTGTAGCGACCTTCAAGGTCGCCATGACACAATCCATTAAGTATACACAAATCTACAGCAGTACACATATTCAATAACAACTTACCATAATTATTCAACGATTTATCCT
>CM065714.1:38783163-38795663 GCA_033310375.1 Conus canariensis
ATTGTGAAAAAAGCCATTTGAGGTTGGGTTGTTTTTTTTTTTTTTTTTTTTGGGGGGGGGGGGTGGAGGGGAGGTGCTGGTAGTACAATGGAATGTACATTGCAGTTTAAAGGTCTAAGATCATCTTGCGATGAAAAGACGTTAAATAAAACTACTGAACTGAACACACACACACACACACACACACACACACACACACACAAGCACGTGCACGCTCTCACGCACGCACACACGCACGCACACACAGAGACACACACACACATGTGCGCGCGCGCGTGCACACACACAGACACACACACACTCGACCGAGACAAATACTTGTCAACGCTTTCCTTACTGCTTCTTTCCACCTTTCCTACGACTTCGGCGACCTCTGCGGGCAGGAACACGATGGCGGCGGCGACAGAAATGACACTTCCTTCACAGCCGACCGGCGCCCCGTAAAACCCGGCATGACTGGCGTGTGGTCATATCTCCATGTCTTTTATTGCACAGTAAGACCCCCCCCCCCCTCCCCGCCACCCATTCTTCAACGGCCCACCCCCCTCCATCTTCCCACCATCCCGCCATCGTAGGTTGTCGTCAGGCACCAACAAGGGGGTTAATGATCACACCTCTGTGACAATCTCTGTTCAACACTGTCAAGTTAACTGCCTTTCAACGGTCGGGTCGGGATTCTCTTGAAAGCGTGTTTGAAAGTTACGAGGGTTATTAAGGTGTAATGTCACTTAGAATAATGGACTTAACAATGTAGGAAGTAGCGTATTACTCGGAAATACGGATGTCACTTAAAAAAAGATGAAACAAGCGAATACGCGGGCGTTCTTGAAAGAGGAGACAACTTTGTAAGCGGAATTCTTCCAGGCATCGCGATCCACAAGCTAGGGAGGACCACTGGCGATGGTCAATTTGACAGGCACCGAGGTTGTTTTTTTTTTTTTTTTCAGTCCTTGCTTTGCTTTTTCGGTGCCTCTCTGTCGCGATGGTCGGTGGAAAGTTCGCCATACAGAGCGATCTTGGGCTGGCAATGGTCCTCCATCCTGGAAACGTGCCCTGCCCAGCGTAGCTGGGTCTTGAGTAACACGGCCTCGATGCTGGTGAGCTCCGTCTGTTCTTAGATTTTAACGTTGGTGATGAAGTTACTCCAGTGAATATTGAGGACGGTGCAGAGGCAGCAATAAAAGAAGCGCTCGAGGAGTCTAAGGTGGTAACGGTAGGTGGCCCATGACTCAGATCCATAGATGATGGTAATAGGTACAATGGCTCTGTACACTCTGATCTTGGTGCCCTTCTTCAGATGTTTGTAGTTTCACACTCGTTTGTACAATTTACCGAAAGCCCTGTTCGCATTTGCCAGTCTGTTGTTGATTTTCATGTCGATCTTGGCGCCTTATGAGATGACACACCCCACGTAGGTGAAGTGGGAGACTGTTTTAAGTTCAGTCTCCCCAGTGTTGATGATGGGAGTTGGTACTCTTCCCGAGGTGCAGGTTGGTGGACCTCCGTCTTCTTCAAGCTGACTTCTAGTCTGAAGAAATGGGCAGCCTTTGCGAAGCAGGATGCGATACGCTGCAAGCCTTTCTCTGTATGGGAAACAAGGGCAGTGTCATCAGCAAAGAGGAGGTCTCGGATCAGTTGCTCCAGGGATTTCGTGTGGGCTGTAGTCGTTTAGGGTTGAACAGGT
The DNA here is from genome assembly GCA_033310375.1 of Conus canariensis. Taxonomy (NCBI): domain Eukaryota; kingdom Metazoa; phylum Mollusca; class Gastropoda; order Neogastropoda; family Conidae; genus Conus; species Conus canariensis. The sequence goes on from CM065714.1 coordinate 38,784,848, forward strand.
TGCCATCGAGATGATAACTGATGTAGACTCTATTCTCGTCATCAAGGTCTTCAGTGGCTCGCTTGAGCATCATGCTGGAGTATAGGGTGAAGAGAACTGGTGCCAGGACAAAACCCTGCTTCACTCCATTGATGATAGGGAAGGGTTCTAAAAGGTTACTGTTGAGTCTGACTTGGCCACGATGATCTTCACGCAGCTGGATGACCATGCTGAGGAACTTCGGAGGTCAGCTGAGTCGTTCCATGATCTGCCACATTACTTTTCTTTCCTTCGTGTCGAACGCTTTGGTCAAGTCGACGAATGATATATACAGTCCTTTGTTTTGCTCTCGGCACTTCTCTTGTCGTTGCCTGGGGACAAACACCATGTCTGTGGTGCTCCTGGTGGCTCTGAAGCCACACTGGCTCTCTGGGATACGATCTTCAGCAATGGTGGGGACCAGTCTGTTCAGCAGTATCTTCGCAAGGATTTTTCCTGCGATGGAGAGCAGAATAATCCCGGTAGTTACAGCAGTCAGACTTTTCCCCTTTGTTCTTGTGTAGGGTTATGATAACTGCATCGCGTGAATCTTGTGGTAGTTTGCCCTGCTCCCAGCTTCTTCTTCTTCTTCTTGCGTTCCAAAATCATGGCTCATATTTCCAGACCAGTTTGTTGGATGAAGGCTGCTGTTGTCTTCAGATCCTCCATTGTGCCCCAAAGCTGTGTCGCAAGCGTGGCTGTGTGTGGCCAGCGCTGTATCCGTGCATCCTGGTAAAGGGGGCAGGACTGAAGAATATGCTCGAGGGTTTGTGGGCCTGTCTCACAAGGGCAGTCAGGTGTGTGCGATAACCCAGTATGATGGAAATGGGCTCGCAGACGGCAGTGACCAGTTCGTAGTCTGAAGATTGTGGTCTGTTGGTGTTGCTGTAGTTGGGGCAGCTGATCACCAGGCGGGTGTCTGTGTTCTTCTTCCCAGAGTCTTTTGTAATGGCTTTTGATAACAGTTTTGGCCTCCCTATAGGAGATGGGCGGGTTTGTCTGCTTGAGCCTGCTGCCACATTTGGCAAGCCTGTCTGCCTTCTCATTTCCTGCCAGGCCGCATTGGGCAGGGATCCACTGGACAGTCACCTGCGCTCTTTGTGACAGGTCTTTAAGCTGTTGCACTGTCTCTCTTTCCAGCTTCTCACTGGGCGACTGTAAATTCTGGATAGCGGATTTACAGTCTGTCAGGAAAACGATGTGTGAAGGCGGGTGTTCTTCTGCACTGATGAGCCTGGCAGCTTCTCTTAAGCAGCTGCTCCCAGCAACAGACGAAGAGCTCATGCAGTTTTGCATGTAACACTGGGCCTCAATGCTTCCAAGCCTCTGGTGGAATTCCATCAACTCCTGCAGCCTTACCACTTTCCAGCTGTTCTGTGGCCTTGGTGGCTTCTTCAGTGGTGGGCAACTCATCTCTTACTGGCTCTTTCTGGCTGTTAGGGAACACGGAGACATGCTGATTCAGGAGCAGAGCGGTTAGCGCTGAAGAGAGCCTGGAAGTGTTCCGATTAACGACTTAGGATTGACGCCTTGTCCGTGAGAAGCGCCTGGCCATCTGAGCTGCGCAGGGGACTCCGGACCTGATGAGTGGGACTGTACGTCGCCTTTAAGGCTTCATAGATCTCCACCTGAGGTCATTGGTGTCTGACACAGCTGAGTCTTCTTGGCTAGGTTGATCCACCATTCATTCTGGATCTGTTGATGCTTGCGGTGGAGGCTGCTGCATATTTGACGGAAAGTAGCTTTCTTCTCAGGACAAGAAACTCAACACATGCAAAAAACAAACAAACAAAAACTCTGGAATACCTTAAAGCTGACTAAACGTAACAAGAAGTTTAAAACGAAATCTAAAAACAACAACAACAACAACAACAACAACAAAAACCACGTTCTAAGCCACCACACCATAAATACCCTGCAGATCTGACTATCAAGAGAGGACTGGGGGCACATCTAAGGTAAAAGAAGAGAGCAAGAAGCATAACCAGCCATGCAAATATTGGCACGTTTCAACAACAACACTGCAAAGACTTCTGGAAAATGGATAAGATTCATTCTGGGCACTTCCAGTAGCAGATGCCAATGACATCTGTAAACTGACATCACAGGCATACCTTACAGCCGACTCCATGAAGACCTTGTTCAGGGATCTTCCACAGGACTTGATTTTTAAAAAAAAAGTTTTTATTATACCAGATATACATTTTTGAGTGAACAACAGATCCAGATTTAAGGAATTTTTAAAGTTGTTTGATAGAAACTGTTCTACTGATTCATTAAAAAAACACGCATGGATCCTTTTCATTCATTCATTCATTCAAATTGTTTATTGTCCAGACTCTCCGGATCTCGGCTTCCTTTCAGCTAGCATTTACAAACATACACACTACACACACACACACACACACGCGCGCGCGCGTGTGTATGTGTGTATGTTTATATATATATATATACATATGTGTGTGTGTGTGTGGTGTGTGTGTGTGTGTGTGTGTGTGTGTGTGTGTGTGTGTGTGTTGATGGACTTGGGACTGGGGGTGGTGTACCAATGAATTTACATACATTATGTAAAAATCACTGGAGGTACCACCACGTTAGTAGCGGAGTGGAAGATGGGAAGATGGATGGGTAGGATGAGTTACAAGGCGGTGGTCGCTTCGTTGTCCTTTTGATGTTTTGTTTGTGCTCATGTGGGATGTCGCTCCCTCTTTGTCTCCTGCACCTATTGAACCTCAGCCATGACAGATGCAAGGATTTTGATGAGGGATGAACAGCTTAAAGAAATGAAATTATTAGATCGTGCTTGTCGGTCCCTGCATTCTCGGGTGCTTGTGTACAACGGGTGTGTCTATGACTGATGGTTGTTTGGTATACTTTTGTCGGAACGTACTCTGGTCGTGTACAAAAGTGGGGTGTGTATGCGTGTGCCTGTAGCTTTTTTTCCCATCTATTTCATCTAAATATTTTTCATGTAATTGTCCATATATTTTTGTATATACCTGATTTTCGGTTTCACATTCCATTTCAGTTTTAATTATTGATTTATTACTATTTTGATGTTTTTGTTTTTAACCAGTTACCATTCATTGAACTGTCATTTCAAATAGATACGTCCATACATTTACTTCCCTGATTTCTGCATGTGCGGGCGTTTTTACGCACGCATGCACACGCACGCACGCCCGCACGCACTCAGGCATGCACGGACGCACACACACACACACACACACACACACACACACACACACACACACACACACACACACACACACACAACACAACACAACACAGACACAGACACAAATACACACAAACACACACACACACACACACACACACACACACACACACACACACACACGCACACACACACGCACGCAAAGACACACACGCACACACACACACACACACACACACACACACACACACACACACACACACACACACACACACACACACACACCACAACTATATCAGACTATTGCAGACAACGTAAGATGGGCACTCCATGGCCTAGCCATTGCGTTGGGTTGATACGTCGGTCAGGTGACTGCCTAATCTCGCCAGTGAGACACTCTTCCCAATATCTTTCTTTTCCTAAAAGAAAGCACCTTTATTCAAGAGAAGTCGCATTATACAACGTAAATAAGTAAAGATAAGGAAAATAAATAATCGAGATGAATATGAACACATCATTTACATTCATAGCACAAATTGACATTCTTAAGACAACGGGTTAAAATGTAACTGACAGAGAAGAGAGAGAGAGAGAGAGAGAGAGAGAGAGAGAGAGAGAGAGAGGGGGGGGGAGAATTAGGCAAGCCGAAGTGTATTATGAAAATGTACATATTTTGGTTTTAAGGGTTCTGTGCGATGTCCAGTGGGGCTGTGCTGAACAACATAATCCCAAATCTTTCCGTATTCAATCTTTGTTGTTGAATTTTTTTTCTTAAAATCTAGCTCTGAATCCTGCGCACCGTAGTCTCAAGGTTTTACAAAGGCGGAGTGGCATACCTGGTGGACTGGTGCGCCTGATCGACGCTTCCTTCCCCTGACACTCAAACGAAACAGAAACGATGGACATCGCAGTGTCCATCGCAAAGTTCGGGTGGTTCAGACTGAAGAACTGAGAATGATGTTCTGAGGTCCGGAAGCTCCATCGGAGACGTCCATGCCGTTTCGTGAACCCCGTAAGGTAATGTTTCTTGTTGTAGCCCAGCCGATCGCAAAGGGCCATATCAGGGCTGACTGTCGCCGCGTTGAAGTCAACATGCAAATCTTTAAAAAAAAAAAACCAAACAAACAAAAAAAAAAAAAACAACTTATTCACACAACCCTTAAAAATACACAATCTAAAAACAGACCGGAAATTTTGTTTAAAATCTTTCTTCTGTAAAATCTTAGATCAGATGAAAAATGTTTTTATCTTTGTGAACCCCCACGACAGAAGTTGGGGGTGGGGTGGGGGTGGGGGTATTGCGAGTCGAAAATAGCTGGTCAGGAACGAAAGCCTTGAACGCAGAATGATACCCACCCACCCCCCCCTCCCAACACCCCGCCCCTCCTCTTTCCTACGGCCTCCTCCTCTCCCCCCCCCCGCCCCCATCTTTCCTGGCCTCCCCCCATCCACGCTCGCCCAGTGCTCCCTTCAAAGTCTCCGCAACAGCAGTGGTAATCATGCGCAAAGCATTTAAAACCCATTATTTCATGTTTCTTTTTACGTGCCCGATGATCGTTTATGGCCAGACACAACAAATAGCAGCCCGATGATCGTTTATGGCCAGACACAACAAATAGCAGCCCGATGATCGTTTATGGCCAGACACAACAAATAGCAGCCCGATGATCGTTTATGGCCAGACACAACAAATAGCAGCCGATGATCGTTTATGGCCAGACACAACAAATAGCAGCCGATGATCGTTTATGGCCAGACACAACAAATAGCAGCCCGATGATCGTTTATGGCCAGACACAACAAATAGCAGCCCGATGATCGTTTATGGCCAGACACAACAAATAGCAGCCCGATGATCGTTTATGGCCAGACACAACAAATAGCAGCCGATGATCGTTTATGGCCAGACAACAAATAGCAGTGTGCTACATCAAAAGACGGACCGGGTGGCAAGCGGCCGTCAGTCATTGAGACACGGGGGCTTTCAGATTTCACTGCTGTTCGGAGTTAAGTCGCACGTGGGGTCCTGAATTGGAAAAGAAAAAGAAAGAAAGAGAGGAAGAAAGAAAGAAAAAGGAAAAAAGAGAGGAAGAAAGAAAGAAAGAAAAAGAAAGAAGAGGGAAAAAAGAAAAAGAAAAGGCCGTACCTTTCCTGCCAACGTACGGTATGGTCGAATTATTCATAAAACGAACTTATACGTGTTTCTCACACAGCAAATAAGCATCCCCCCCCCCCCCCCCCCTTAATTTTTAACCAGCCACGATGATGCAGCGGTTTAAGTGTTGCGGACTTGCGTGTTAGGGGGTCGTGGTGTGCTTCCCACCAGAGTATTTACTAGTGGGACTGAGTATGCCATGGGATCAAATGGGAAGACTGGAACCACACAGTCCTGTTTCATCCACTTAACGAATACGTTTCTTTTGAGTGTTGCTCAAATATCCTAACACTGCAGGTGAGTGTATCTCTCGGGTTTGTTTGACGCCAGAATACAGTATGAAAAGAGCCGCGTAATACATCCCTGTCACGTAGTCTCTGGCCAGAATGAAACGCCATAGCACCATCTTAATCATCCTTATCCTCGTTAATAATAATTGAAAAAGAAAGTTTCAAATTTTGTGGCCCTTCATGCCCTGCTCTCGTGGTGACCTAAGTTTTGATATCCTCTGCTCTTCTATGCCTGTAGGGAGTTCGTCAAACTCGTCAGTATCGGCAAGTTCACGCCAAGGACGCGGTGAAGCCCTTCGGAAAGAGTTGTTAACTCAAGCACCACGCAGGCACTGTCGTTAGTCAGAAGGCGACGTCCTGCGTTATGCTGTGTCAGAACAGGCGCCACTGACAATCAACATCGTGACAGGGCAGCAGTGCAGTGTGTCCTTTGGTGCGTTGCCTCGCGACGACTCGAGTTTGATTGCTCCCTGTGGACTTCGGTGCTGGGGCTTCAGTGGCACAAACCTAGGTGTGGGTGTGTGTAGGGGAGCCGGGATGAGCGGCCTGGAAGTGATGCACCTGGATGAAACGGAAAAAAGGTTCCTCTCTTCAAATTTCTCGACAACCCAAAGAAAAATATCAAAGTACACATTGTAACATATATGTTTTTACAAGTATTCAATTCTGTGTATCTACTGATTGATACATGATGATTTCATTTCCTTTGATAGATTGAAATGTGGGGTTTTAATTTTTGTTGTTTGAGAAATTTGCGTTGGGATTTCAAGGAACCTGACAAACTTACTGAGATGCCTGAATTATGCCTTCATTTTACCGAATGGTACTCCCTCCTATATGCATTTTTTTTAAAATTGCAAGTTAACACAACGTGTTAATTTCTTCTCTTTAAACTTTCCAGATTCTAACGTTTGTGTTACTTTGTTACAGTTACACTTAACTAGTACCAGTATTTTCTGTAAACCAACATTTCGAGCGATCTTCTTTATGACTACATGTGTTGACTCACAGTGATTCCCAGCTCAAACGCGCCATTCGGAAATCCTGCTGAGAAGAAACTAAAGCTCCGAAGTACATGTTGAGACTCGACGAAAATACTGATGTCCTTCAGGTTGGAAGCAGTCCTGTGCCCGTGCCCCTATTTCCTCACCATGGGAACTGGATGCCAGACTGCTGCAGGAAACATCCAGCTCTGTAGGAAGAAACGTGATCTTCCCAGGAGACTATCCGCGATACTAATTTCTCTGTGTAAATTGTTGTTTTTTTTCAACAGTGAAGGATTGATTACCGTCACTTGTTTTCATCTACACTTCAGCAGTACAGACCATCTTATGATATGAGGGAAGTATACAGCAATGTGATCAAATTTGCATGAACAAACGAACGTCAGTTTACGTCAATGCCACTTACGTTACTCTTAGTTTGAGAATACGCAGAAACTACAAGCGGCGTTTTTATATGAAGTTTGTCCTATACATGTCAGACACCCTATTTCTTCCACCCTCTCGCGCCCTCCATTTGTGTGTGACACACACACACACACACACACACACACACACACACACACACACACACACACACACAGAGTAGTGGCGCAGACATTAGTTAGGTTTCCAGTGCCTGACCAGCACTTTGGGTTAAAGTGTAGGCCAGGCATCTTCTAATTTTCGACCAGAAAATCTTTTCTCATCTCTTTAATCACTTATATATTTATCTCGCTGTACCCCTCCACACTGAGATCTCATGGCACAACAGAAATTACATGGTGTCTACGGACTAGTGCGCACACAGTGACATCTCCTTGATGAAACTGAAACTCAAAATTTCGGTTTGGTTTCAAGGTAATGACTTGATATTTGATGGACAGACGCTCTGAACCACTTTCTTCGACATCTCAGCGTTGACGCTTTCTATGGTGGAGAGCTATGTTGGTTTGTACAACACACATCGAAGGGAGCTGCGTTACCATTATCTGTATCCCTAGCTAGCAGAGGCATCTTTTGATCTTAGCGAAAAGGCTGAACGGCGATAGAAATTTGGTATCTTTTTTGCGGGTGTTGCTCTATATAACTCGAGTTGGAATTGCTGGTTGGTTTACGTCCCAGCGTGCGCAAAAATCGTCCAGTTCAGATTACTCACATAATTCCGTTTAGCCTGGATGCGTGTAAAATTCGACTTGTTGAGTGCAGAATACATAATTTGGTTTGAATGAGTGCAACCGTGCGAAATTCGGCTGATCGTTCGTTCTGGACGATTGCAAATTCGTCTAGTCTGAATGAATGCAAAATCAGTGTCGTCTGGATGTTGCAAAAGTTGTTAGGTCTGAAAGACGGCAAAATTCGTCTTGCTTTGATGGACGCAAAATCCGCCTGGCCTTGATGACTGCAGAGTTCCTCTTGTCCGCATAACTGCAAAATTAGTCTGCACTGGATGACTGTACAACAGAGATATGTTTAGTCTGGATGAATGCAAAATTCGTCTGGCTTTAGTCTTAAAGTTCGTTTAGTCTGGACGTATGCAAAGTTTGTCCAGTCGGATGGAGCGCAAGATTCGTTTAGTTTGGACGAAGGCTAAATTCGTCTGGTCTGGACACACTTAAAGTTCGTCTGGTGTGGGTGGGCGTAACATTTGTCTGATCCGAATGAGAGTGCAGTTTTTGTCTGGTCTGGGCGAGTGTAACATTCTTGTGCTAAGGGTGGTTGTGCAAAATTTGTCTGCCCAGAATGAAAGCAAAATTCACAAGGCCTGGATGCACGTAGAACTTATCTGATTGTTTAAATACACATTCTAATACATTTTCGGAAAATAATATGATGACGTACATGTGTAGTTTTGAAATGACAGAAACCGTCAATGAATAAGAAAGTAATCAAACAGCTTGAATGTACATACGGGCATGAAAAGGACACTTTAAACGGAAAAGTAGAACAGCAGGCAGTTTGTGTTTTTTCTGTTCTACAGTCTGCTGAGTGCTGAAAACAATGGTTTTTGTAGCAACTCCATTCTGTGTTAAAGTTGGACAGATTATTAGTACTAATTTATACTGTTCATTTCTATTTGTTCTGTTCAGTAGCCTCTAAAACAGAGATATGTTTGGTAAACATTTTCTTTTTTAAATCTTTATATGTACAGATATAATGAAAAAAAAAATATGTACAGATATTATAATGAAATGAAAAAATGGAACAAGTTATAAAATGTTTATCCACACTAAACGTAATAAAAACACGCAAGATCTTAACGGTGTGTGCACTTCCACATTTTTGTTTGATAGTTTTTTTTTTCAGGAAGTTCCCAAAGCTTTTGACACGTTCACGCTCCAAAACCAGTGTTTGGTGGAATCTCACTCACCAGTTCTCACCTATGCTGAATGCGTGCAAAATCACTTACTCCGGATGCAGATGAAATTCGTCTGGTCCGGACACACTTAACATTTGATTGGTCTGGGTGGGCGTAAGATTCGTCTGCCCTGGGTGAGAGCAAAATTCATCCGGTATGGATTTTTCAACATTCGTGCGCTTTGAATGTGTTCTAAATTCGTCCGCCCAGAATAAGAGTAAAATTCGTAATGGTCTGCATGCACGTAAAACTCTTCTGATCTTAATGTGCGTAAAATTCTTCTGACCTTAATGCGCGTAACACTCTTCTGATCATATTGTGCGTAAAATTCAGTTCTGCTCTTAATGCGCGTAACACTGTTCTGGTCGTAATATGTGCAAAACTTAATTCTGCTCTTAATGCGCGTAACACTGTTCTGGTCGTAATATGTGCAAAACTTAATTCTGCTCTTAATGCGCTTATCACTGTTCTGGTCGTAATATGTGCAAAACTTAATTCTGCTCTTAATGCCGTCAAATTCGTCCAATCTAGATGAATGCAAAATTCGTCTAGTCTGGATGTAACATTTGCGTGCTGTGGATACGTTTCAAATTCGTCTGCCACGGGTGAGAGCAAATTCGCATGGTCTGAATGTGCGTGAAATTCTTCTGAGTTTAATATGCACAAAAATCCTTTTGTCTGGGGGCAGGTAAAATTCGTTGGTCATGGATGCACGAACATTTCGACTGGCTTGGATGCGCACAAAATTTGGTTGATCTGGATGGGCTCAAAAATCGTCTGCTCTAAATTGTTCCACGAACATGAGCAATATAGCTTTCTCATACTTCGACAATGAGTAATTTTCCCTCAAAATGAAGTGCAGCTGCATACACAACCCTTCACCACTTCTCTTGTTCCTTTGCTCGCTTTCTTTTTCTTCAATTTTTGTCTTTTTTGTTTATTTTTCATTTTCTTTCTTTCTTTCTTTCATTCTTTCTCTCTTTCTTTCTCTGTCTCCCTGGCTCTCTCTGTGTCTCTGTCTGTGTGTCTGTGTGTTTTTGTGTCTGTCTTTCTGTCTGTCTGTCTGTCTCTCTCCTTTTTATTTTTGCTATGAACTTTTGGGGTCCCGTTTGCTACATGACTTTTTTTTTTAACCTTAACGAAGAATAGGTGCTTGCTTTGGAATCCGCATGGACAGAAAAAGAATTATTTAGATAAAATGACTCAAAGAATATGGGTCAACTCGTGCATTTGAGCAGAGCACACACATCGTTGAGGTTGTGAAGGAAACTGCTCTGTGGGACTTATGGCTGGGTATAAGGACCTCTGGCACCGTCGCGGCACCAAACGCAGGGCACTTTGCTGTCATGGGGCCACTGTCATGCTATGATCGGGACCACTGATTCGGAAAACGATGTCAGTTAAGTGTGTGTGTGTGTGTGTGTGTGTGTGTGTGTGTGTGTGTGTGTGTGTGTGTGTGTGTGTATGTGTTAGTGTGTGTGTGTGTGTGTGTGTGTGTGTGTGTGTGTGTATGTGTGTGTGTCGCGCGCGCGCGTGCGTGCCAGTGTGTGCACTGTGTGTGTGTATGTTTGTATATGTGTGTGTGTGTGTGTGTGTGTGTGTGTGTGTGTGTGTGTGTGTGTGTGTGTGTGTGTAGGTTTTTGTTGCCAGTTTTCTCACTAATTCAAATGTGCCCAGCACTGGAATATTTTAAAACTGAAAGCACGCACATACACGCATACGCGCGCGCGCGCGCGTAGACACACACACGCACACACGCACGCACGCACGCATGCACGCACCCAAGTACAGCCACACCACAACGATATTTGGAATGAGAGCCACAAAACCAAGCCA
>CM065714.1:38800663-38818163 GCA_033310375.1 Conus canariensis
TTGATCTGTATGGTGACCTACCCGAAAGTGTTCTGTCTGGTCAACGGGGCTATCATAACACTGCAGAGTATCCCGCTTAGACTCTTGCACACTCTTTAATAGTTTGAAGAGTCGGTTGGAATAGCTCAGTTTATGATCAAGTTATCATTCACCTTTAAAACGCTAGGCTGAGGTACAATATTTTCAAGACGCAAACTAAAGTTGTTAGTTGTGGTCTGAAGATGAAGACTGACCGACGCGTGTGTATGCGTAAGCTAGATGAGTCAATGTTGTAGTATCACCGTTCGTGTGCATTGCATGGTGAAATTTTCACATCAAAAGTTGGAATTAGAATTTTCGACATGGGGGACTTCGTGTGGGATACAAATTGTGGCTAGATACTGGATACTGGCGTCCACAATGTCAAACGCAGACGAAAAGCACATGTCGTTTTTGTATTTTGTCACTAACTGGATCAAAGCCAATAACAAGTAGTTCTCTTTTAGGCATGTGTGTTGAATGAATTCTGTTTAACATGCGGGAGAGATAAGCAGATGTCTGTGCTGTCTAACTGTCAAAGTCTGAGGTATGTTAGACTTTATCCCCCCCCCCCCCCCTCACCCTCTCCACCCCCGCTTTTCACATTTAAGAAAAGCACGCATTGTAAGGTAGAAGAGTTTGAAAAGGACAAAATGTTCGATGCAGAAATATCACTATGGGTGAGAGAAGGAATTTAATCTATACATGAGCGGATGGACTGTTCCACGCTGTCTGTCTGTGTGTTTTGTCTGTCTGCTCTGCCTTTCTGAATAGCCGTCTTTCTCTTTGTCTATCTATCTCTTACTCAACGTGTATGTCAATGCGTAGATTGCGTACCTGCTCTGCTCTGTGTTTGTGTGTGTGTGTGTGTGGGGGGGGGGGGGAGGGGGTGCGTGCGTGCGTGCGTGCGTGTGTGTGAGTGCGCGCGCGCCGCGCGCGCGTGTGTGTGTGTGTGCGCGAAGCGCGCGTGTGTGCACACACATACATACAGAAGCACACACATACGCACACTCGCACTTATTCACCACTGTTTCCTCTCTTCAACCTAATTCCCCAGTGTTTAGACCTTGTGACATTTAAACTGTCAGAGGGGGGAGAAAACACCTCCACTAGTGCTAAACAGATGACACTCCGTTCCGAGGAAACTGACACCCCCATGTCATTAATACCGGCACAGGTGTTGGTACAGTTCATACTGCTTGGCTTTTATTGCGCTCTTAAAACCCCTGTCGCTCATCGCCCTGTCATAGTACCTCAGAAACCATACGGGTTTAACGATCGCATCTCTCTTCAAATCCCTGCCCTTCACTGTGACGTTAAGTGGCTTTCAACATTCACTTACTCCGGAAACCGAGTTTTAAACTTGCAAAAGTAAAGAAAGATGTCGATGACGTTAGATAAAAGATGTGCATGATTTGAATACAAGCAAGAAACGGCCGGCTGTGAGGGGTTAGCGTGCTGGTGTCGTTTTTGTAGGTCTGGGGTTCGAATCTTTGTTACGCCCGATGTGTGGCGAAAGGAGCCGAAAGTTTCCACAAAACTGACAGCCTGATCATGTTGTAGAATGCAGTGTGTGTGTGTGTGGTACCCCTGCCAGGAATGAAAGCCTAACCACGTTGCTGAGTGCAGTGTGAAGATGAAACAAGCTGCTTGGTTTGATCGGAGAACTGATGTCCTTGAACATTTATGATTGACGAAGTCTATTTGATATAATCACACCTGTGTTATATTACATCACATTATGCGATGCTTTGTCGCATTATGTTTTATTCTATCACGTTATATTACATGACATTACTATGCCTCTGCACACGTTTACGTACGACCGCACCGTCTTTAAAAGAAAGAAAAAAAAACAAACCCTCAGTAAACTGCGCTTGTGACTTGGCCCAGTCACGGGGAAGGTCGGCCATAAAGAACGCATTATTGGCAGGTGAATTCCTCAGACGGGCAAAGCATTGAAAGCAGAGAGATAATCCAGGCAGCCGTGAAAAGAAACCCCAAGATACTTCTTGTCTGAACGTGTGTGCGTGTGTGTGTGTGTGTGTGTGTGGTGTGTGTGTGTGCGTGTGTGTGGTGTGTGTGTGTGTGTGTGTGTGTGTGTGTGTGTGCGTGCGTGCGTGCATGCATGCGTGTGTGCGTGCGTGCGTGCGTGCGTGCGCGCGCGCTCGCGCGTTCGTGTGTGTGTGTGAGTGTGTGTGTGTGTGTGTGTGTGCGCACGCGCGCGCGTGCGAGAGAGAGAGAGAGAGAGAGAGAGAGAGAGAGAACGGACGAATGTTTTACTGAGCGAAAGAAACGGAATAAGCACAAGGCAGCTTTTTTTGCATTTGCCTCTCATGTGTGTGTGTGTGTGTGTGTGTGTGTGTTGTGTGTGTGTGTGCGAGAGAGAGACAGAGACAGAGACAGAGACAGAGGAAGGAGTTGCGTCACCCCGGTGCAAGTACGCGACGCACTTGTCATGAGAGCCTTTATTGTGGCTCGTAAAGGGTCCCGTTCAGGTCAGGACAAGCGGTGCCGAAAACCACAAAGCCAAAATTAATGGAAGCGAGTGGCGCCTCAGGACACAACGTGCGAGTGCAGTGGAGATATGCTGGGGGGGGGGGGGGGGGGGGGGGGGGGGGGGGGGGGGGGGGGGGTTGTGAAGTGTGACAAACGTAACGCGTGCTGGCTGAAGAACAAATCTCGCTGGCTGATCCTTGGGAGAACAGCTCTTAGACTCACGTACATGCGTGTACAAACTCATTTTGCCCTACAGCGCGTCGTCTCTCGTTTTCTCTGTCTCTCTCACTCTCACTCTTTCTCTGTCTGTCCATCTGTCTGTCTGTCTGTCTGTCTCTTGTTTCATGCCAATGCCATCACTGTCGTCATCCTCGTCTGGTCGCGAACTCCACTAACAATCACAAACAAACGGCAGACATTGTCATTTTGTACTGCTTATCTAACCACCCTTTTATCTTCCATTCCCAACCGCTGCCCCACACTACACACCCACCCCCCATCCTCCCCTGTCTCACGTCCCCACCCCCACCCCCATTCTGTTATTGTTGTCTGCATCTTATAATTGCGTATATATGCATGCTTTTGCATGCAAATGCGAGTGTGTGTGAATCATGTACCCTATAATCCTGCGTGCCCGTATTTTTCTTTTTTGATTTCTTTTTATTTTATTTTATTTAAAGTTCATTGCATAATTTAGCTTAGCAAGGACACATTGGGAGACTAGGCTCTGCCTAAAATCACAATCCTTGATCGAATAAAAGTTTTCTGAGTTCTCTCCGTCTGGCTGGCTATGTGTCCGTCTGTCTGTCTGTCTGTCTGCCTGTCTGTCTGTCTGCCTGTCTATCTCTCGGTCCGCCCGTCCGTCCATCTGTCTGTCTCCCTCCCTCTCTCTCGCTCTCCCTGTCTCTGTCCTCTTCTCTCTCTCTCTCTCTCTCTCTCTCTCTCTCTCTCTCTCTCTCTCTCTCTCACTCCTTCCCCTCCCTCTCACTGTCTGTGTCTCTGTAATCCCCTTCATTCTCTCTCTCTCTCTCTCTCTCTCTCTCTCTCTCTCTCTCTCTCTCTCTCTGTTCATCCACTCCAGGAAAGGGGGAGCCTATTTAAGAGCTATGCACGCGGTCTCAGTGGGATCAGGGAATTGTGTACACATGAGTCGGGGGGGAATGTGAGACTCCCACAGCCGAGAGATCCCCAAGACGATTTCTCCAGTGACCTGACCGACCGTCCCTGAAGGTTGTACGGGCTCTGATCTCCGGGGTGTCGGCTGTGACGACAGACCTGGCTTTGTCGTCTGCGTTGTTATCATCGTTCTTATCATTGTCATGTTCATTATCATGTTGAATGATTTTGTTTGTGTGTTGGGAGGAGAGGGGGAGAGGGGTGGTTGGGTGCAAACAGCCCTTTTTTTTTTTTTTTTTTTTTTTAGTGCACGGGGAAAGTGTGTGTGTGTGTGTGTGTGTGTGTGTGTGTGTGTGTGTGTGTGGCTCCTAGAAAGACACACCAGTTTCTGTGTTTGTCTCTATTTGAGACAAGTTTCGATCGGCGCGCGCATGTGTGTGTGCATGCGCGCGCGCGCGCGCGCGTGTGTGTGTGTGTGTTGCTGGCGCGGTGTGGGTGTGATGTGTGGATGGTGTGATGAGTGTGGAGAAGAGAGAGAGAGAGAGAGAGAGAGAGAGAGAGAGAGAGAGATTTTAATTAAAACTCACCTGTTGTAACTTTCCTACAATGTTTCAATTTTTTGCTCATGGATCTTTTGATGTTTTGCAACATCGTTTTTTTTTTTTTTTTTTTTTTTTTTTTCTTTCCCAAGATAGATGAACACAGAAGGCACGAAATTTTACCGCGACATTCTCCCACGAACTTTAAAGGCAGTCCCATTTTTCTTTCTGGAATTCACATATGTACTCGAAATTACTTTATTTACGTCACCGGCTTTGTGTGTCTCTGGATCTATGCGTTACCGTGTCTGTATGCCACCGTGTCTGTTTGTCTAACCATATCCGTAGCTAAACCTTAACCAAACCCAAACCCTTACCGTAAGACTTGGAGAGAAATGGACACGGTGACATATAGACACGGTGACATCTGGAACTCTTACTGAAACGAAAAGGTGATACATATACAGACACGGTGTGACTAATAGACATCGTTACACATAGACAGGACGACACATAGACACGGTGACATACGGACACAGTGACAGAGGGACACAGTAACATATGGACACAGTGACATACAGACACGGTGACATAGAGGCACTGGTGACATAGAGGCACTGTGACATAGAGGCACGGTGACATGACATACAGACACGGTGACATAGAGGCACGGTGACATAGAGGCACGGTGACATATAGCACGGTGACATGACATACAGACACGGTGACATATAGACACGGTGACATGACATACAGACACGGTGACATAGAGGCACGGTGACATATAGACACGGTGACATGACATACAGACACGGTGACATAGAGGCACGGTGACATAGAGGCACGGTGTACATAGAGGCACGGTGACATGACATACAGACACGGTGACATAGAGGCACGGTGACATAGAGGCACGGTGACATATAGACACGGTGACATGACATAAAGGCACGGTGACAGAGAGGCACGGTGACATATAGACACGGTGACATATAGACATGGTGACATGACATACAGACACGTGACATAGAGGCACGGTGACATAGAGGCACGGTGACATATAGACACGGTGACATATAGACACGGTGACATGACATACAGACACGGTGACATAGAGGCACGGTGACATAGAGGCACGGTGACATGACATACGGACACGGTGACATAGAGGCAGTGTGACATAGGCACGGTGACATAGCACGGTGACATAGAGGCACGGTGACACACTAATTAGACACGGTGACATATAGACACGGTGACATGACATACAGACACGGTGACATAGAGGCACGGTGACATAGAGGCACGGTGACATATAGACACGGTGACATACACGGTGACATAGAGGCACGGTGACATAGAGGCACGGTGACATAGAGCACGGTGACATAGAGGCACGGTGACATAGAGGCACGGTGACAATAGACACTGACATGACAACGGGTGACATAGAGGCACGGTGACATAGAGTCACGGTGACATAGAGACACGGTGACATACAGACACAGTGACATACAGACACAAGGACCTATAGACACGGTGATATATGAAGTGACTACACGGTGACATCAGACACGGTGACATATAGACACGGTGACATATAGACACGGTGATATACAGACACGGTGACATAGAGACACGGTGACATAGAGACACGGTGACATAGAGACATGGTGATATAACAGACACGGTGACATATAGACACGGTGACATATAGACACAGTGACATAGAGACACGGTGACATGGAGACATGGTGACATAGAGACATGGTGACATACAGACACGGTGACATACAGTCATGGTGACTAGAGACACGGTGACCTAGAGACACGGTGACATAGAGACACGGTGACCTAGAGACACGGTGACATAGAGGTGACATATAGACATGGTGACATGTAGACACGGTGACATAGAGGCACGGTGACATAGAGGCACGGTGACATCTGGAACTCTTACTGAAACGAAAAGGTGATACATATACAGACACGGTGTGACTAATAGACATCGTTACACATAGACAGGACGACACATAGACACGGTGACATACGAACACAGTGACAGAGGGACACAGTAACATATGGCACAGTGACATACGACAGTGACATAGAGGCACGGTGACATAGAGGCACGGTGACATAGAGGCACGGTGCATACGGAACGGTGACATAGAGGCACGGTGACATAGAGGCACGGTGACATAGAGGCACGGTGACAGTGACATAGAGGCACGGTGACATAGAGGCACGGTGACATAATCAGATACGGTGACATAGAGGCACGGTGACATATGAGGCACGGTGACATGAATACAGACACGGTGACATAGGACGTGACATGACATACAGACACGGTGACATAGAGGCACGGTGACATAGACACGTGACTACAGACACGGTGACATAGAGGCACGGTGACATAGAGGCACGGTGACATAAGACACGGTGACATACAGCACGGTGACATAGAGGCACGGTGACATATAGCACGGTACATGTGACAGGTGACATACAGACACAGTGACAACAGAGCACGGTGACATAGAGCACGGTGAATATAGACACGGTGACATACAGACACAGTGACATACAGACACGTGACATACAGACGGTGACATATAGACACGGTGACATAAAAAGACACGGTGACATCGAGGACACAGTGACATACAGACACGGTGACATAGAACAGACATACAGGTGACATCGAGCACGTGACATATAGACACGGTGCGTGACATGACATAGAGACACGGTGACATAGAGCACGTGTGACATATAGACACGGTGATATACAGACACGGTGACATAGAGACACGGTGACATGAGACATGTGACATATAGACACGGTGACTTTAAGAACGGTGCACTAAGACACGGTGACATATAGACACGGTGACATATAGACACGGTGAATATACGACACGGTGACACAGAGACACGGTGACATAGAGACACGGTGACATAGAGACATGGTGATATATAGACACGGTGACATACAGACACGGTGACATACAGTCATGGTGACCTAGAGACACGGTGACCTAGAGACACGGTGACATAGAGACACAGTGACCTAGAGACACGGTGACATAGAGGTGACATATACTGATATAGAAATGGTGACATGTAGACACGATGACATGTAGACACGGTGACATAGAGGCACGGTGACATAGAGGCACGGTGACATGTAGACACGGTGACATAGAGGTACAGTGACATGTAGACACGGTGACATAGAGGTACAGTGACATATAGACACGGTGACATATAGACACGGTGACGTATAGACACAGTGACATACAGACACGGTGACATGTAGAGCTGACCCCGATTCTGGCTGAACCAAATAAGAACTCGAGGAAGTGACACACATTTGACATTGTCTTCCAGAATGATTTACAGACAATTCTACAATCTGAATGATGGCATTTGCGTCACTTAAAAAAATGACACGGTAGACGTGTCATAAATGCTGTCTCTGACGAGGGATTTCCTGTGCAGCTTGCGCCTTAGCTCGTCAAGCAGGTAGCAGATGATACAGGCATCACCTGAAACTTTCCTGTTTTTCAGCTTTCACTGGAACGGCACTTACGCACGACGACACTCGATGACTAAGGCCAGTGTCACACGAATCACGAAGCCTCATGTCGTGCTGAAATAAGCGTTCAGCATGGGATTTACTGTGTTTTCTGTCTGGCTCATTTGTATTCCACACACACACACACACACACACACACACACACACACACACACACACACACACAAAGAACGAAAAAACAAAAGGGGGGAGAGAAGAGAGAGAGAGAGAGAGAGAGAGAGAGAGAGAGGGTGGGGGGGGGGGGTCTAAGCTATTTCCAAGATAAACTCGTTTTACTGCGTGTTCTAAATTAAGTGAAAAGCATTTCTGGTATCTCGTGTCATAATCCAGAGAACGAAGCTACTGGCAGACACGTGACAGCCAGTACCTACGCCTCGCTTGACATACCAATGGGAGACGAGAACTGGACAGAACCTTTCCAATTCTTCATGAACCTGATGGAAATTTGTTTTGGATCGGTCAGTTCCATTGCGACTGACTCAACGGGGCGCAGGACTGAAGACTGAGAGAGAAACAGGCACCCCCCAAAATCAAGCAGGTGGATCTAGCTGATGATGTGCACCACTTGAGCAGTCAGGGGCGCTGGATAGGTACAGGCCACACGTCACAATTAGGGTTTTTGCACAAAAACACAATATTATAATTGTAAGTGCTTTGAGGCCTACCATAAGTTTTAGCCAGCATTTAATGTTATACAGATTTTTGAGCAAAAGAACGACCCCCCCCCCCCCCCCCAATATTTCCCTTGTTTGGGGGGATTTTTACTGATGAAATCGCAAACAATCTTCAAATACATGACTACCCCTTAAGTTGATACACATTTCAGGCCTTTCCACTCACCCGTGACCCTATCTTTGCATCAGCTCCAAGAGCACAAAGCAGTCCCATTCCTTTGATTTTAGTCTGTCTGCTTGGAACCACCTGGCTTGTACCTTGACGGCCATATGAAAGAAAACGAGGAGAATCAACTTTCAGAAACAAAAAACAAAAAACAAAAAAATACTCAAAACAATCTAATTGCGCGAGTCTAGTAAATACTCGACTCCTTCAGCAAGGCCTTGGCGCATTCATTTTTGGTGTGCAGCCGGCGCCGGGCGAAACAGAGCGTCGAAGTACCTGCCTCTTTGAAATAGGTTATGTCCCCTTGGAAAAACCGTCGTGTGATACCGGCCTCAGTCCATGGTGCACGGATGGTCTCAGTCAGCTTAGACCAGTCAGCAAAATGCTCGGGTTTTGCACCAGCATTTTCTCCCGACGCTCTTGTTGACGCGCATCTTGCGCATCATGCCGGACATACCCTTAAC
Source organism: Conus canariensis (assembly GCA_033310375.1). Classification (NCBI taxonomy): domain Eukaryota; kingdom Metazoa; phylum Mollusca; class Gastropoda; order Neogastropoda; family Conidae; genus Conus; species Conus canariensis. Next base: position 38,809,744 of record CM065714.1, read on the forward strand.
AAACGTGCGTAAGTTGTCAGTTGACCAGCACCAAATGACCGCCACTGACGAGGAATAGCACCACTGACTAATACCATCATGAACCTGTAATCTGTGACACTCTTTGCAGCCAAGACTACCGCCAAAGAACAACCTGTCCCGAAAAGCGTTTGCTGTGAGGGCGTAAAAGTCAACCATCTACAGTCAGTCGACCTTTCAGACTTTTTTTTTTTTTTTTTTTTGCTGTCCCAGCCTCTGCGCCATCTCAGAGGCAGTGCACCCACGCCTCTCATTCCGACACCCCGTCCACAGCCACAGCCCGGTCGGCCCCGCCGCAGCCCCGGCACCAGCAATCCACAGGGAGCAGTCAATGTCAAGTCGTCAAGAGGCAACCCACCGGAGGAGACACTGCACTGCTGCCGAGTCACTTCGGTGGTGTTCAGTGGCGCCTGTTCTGATTTAACATACGCAGGACACCACCTACTAAGCCCCCTACTGACGACAATAATTGCTTAGTCGCGGAGCCGGCGTGAGTGAGCTCTCCCCCGGAGGGCGCCACCACGCCCGTCCAACGACAGCCCCCATGGACTCGCCGATACCGGCGACCCCGACGGAACCAAACCAAGGCCACAGACGTGGAGAGGACATCGAAATGAGGTCACCATGAGAGCAGGGCATGAAGGGCCACAGAATTTGAGACATTTTTTTTTTAATGCTGATCAATGAGAATGAGGATGATTAAGATGATGCTACGGATTTCCATTTCGGTCTGAGACTACATGACAGGGCTGTACTCTACGTTCCTTTCATGATATATCCTGGTGTCAACCAGGCCCGAGAGATACAGGCACCTGCAGTGTTGGTCAGGAAATTTGAGCAACACTCTCAGAAACGCATCCATTAAGTGGATGAAACTCGACTGTGTGGTCCCAGTTTTCCCAACTGAGTCCGTAGCAAACTGAACTCTGGGTAGGAGCCGGTCGGGGCAGAAAAACGACCTTTCAGTCTTGAACAACACCAGTCAGGCTCGACCTGTTAACATCCTGCTGTGCGCATGATCGCAGCCTATGAACGTTTACTTGAGAGAGATGCGTTTGTTTCTTGACCAAAACACAGATGGGCCCACGCGCGGTGCTTTTTACAGATTCTAGTTCGAGCTATTTTGAAAACCTGAATGAAAAAAAAAGTTTAATAATACACCATGAACTGGCTGGTTTCTTCACTTCCACTCTGTAACATTAAGACACTATTAAACACTCTCTGATTAAACTCTCCATCTCCCTCCTCCTCTCTCCCTCCCCCACCCCACGCGAGCGTGCGCGCACATACACGCACGCATGCACGCACGCACACACACGCGCGCACACACACACCGCGTGCACGCGCATCCAGTGGCACACCAGCCACACATGACTTGTCAAGAAAAAACAAACGCATCTCCAAAGAAGATCTGTTCAAACAAGAGCGACATCTAAACAACCGCAGTTATAGGACCCAAAAACTACTGGTCTATTGGAGAAGGGAAAAAAACGCCTCCTTTTTTTGTGCTTATTTAAAACACACAAAACGAACTAGAAGCAGTAACTTGACTCGATAGTCTTTAGAAACAGGAAATTCTGGTGGGGAGGGGGGAGGGGGAAGAAAAGCAAAAGCGTATTAATGCTTTGAAACTATTTTGGTTTCAGTCACGATGAGTCGTGCAAGACATTGTCAACAAAGGTAAGATTTTTATGGTCAACAAGGTTAAGTATTACCAACAAGGATAGGATATATATGGTCAACAAGGTTAAGATATTGTCAACAAGAGTTAGATATTTAAGAAATTGTCAACAGGGATAAGATATTTATGGTCAACAAGGTTAAGATATTGTCAACAAGGGTAGGATACTTATGGTCAACAAGAGTAAGTTATTGTCAACAAGGATACGATGTTTATGGTCAACAAGGTTAAGATATTGTCAACAAGGGTAAGATACTTATGGTCAACAAGGGTAAGATATTGTCAACAAGGATAAGATATTTATGGTCAACAAGGGTAAGATATTGTCAACAAGGATAAGATATTTATCGTCAGCAAGGGTAAGATGTTGTCAAGAATTATAAGATAATGGTCAACAACGGGACACTGTTGTGAACCAGAGTAAAACATTAGCTAATCGGAGTCATTCCTATTCAAGTACTAGATATTGTGGTCCATCTTGCGCTTGAGTATGTTGCCTAACATACTGCAGTGAAAAAATAAAATCACCTCAGTTCAATCGGAAGTTCCATCACTCTTACTCTATTTCGCTTACAATCTTTTCAGCGGGTTACTTCACTCTGTCTACCGATTTGTTACGGAAGTCAAAGGTCATGGTAAACAGTGCCAAGGTCATCAGTTGGCCAACTCGGTGACCATGTCTATGCGTCCTTGAAGTCAGAGCTAAAGTGTTTCAGTGTGCTATCCATCACTGGACGAGACAAACCAAGGGCGACCTGTCAAGCAGACCGCGAGCTGCACCTTGGACGGAAGTGCCAATTTTGTAATGCGTTTTTTTTTTTTTTTTTTTCTTTTTTAAACGCGTCTGCCAGAAGTGCATTCAGTAAGGTCTGCACATTCCTACTCCCCCCCTACATTTTCTTGACCTTCGCTTACTTTTTTTTCTATCATAGTGACCCACAGTAGTGCTGCCTAAACGGCGCATGTGGCAACAAACTAGTGCGGGCTGAACGACACGTGTGGTAATACGTAATGCTGGGTAAATGACATAGGCTGTTACAAGTTGTGCTAGCTAACTGACATATATTGTAAGAGGTAGTGCCCGCCGAACGTCATATGTGGTAATAAGTAATGCTGGCAAAACAACATATGTGGTAATAGGTAATGCTGGCAAAACAACATATGTGGTAATAGGTAATGCTGGCAAAACAACATATGTGGTAATAGGTAATGCTGGCAAAACAACACATGTGGTAAAGTAATGCTGGCAAAACAACATATGTGGTAATAGGTAATGCTGGCAAAACAACATATGTGGTAATAGTAATGCTGGCAAAACGACATATGTGGTAATAAGTAATGCTGGCAAAACGACATATGTGGTAATAAGTAATGCTGGCAAAACAACATATGTGGTAATAAGTAATGCTGGCAAAACGACATATGTGGTAATAAGTAATTGAGCTTGGTAAAACGGAACATATGTGGTAATAAGTAATGCTGGCAAAACGATATGTGTAATAAGTAATGCTGGCAAAACGACATATGTGGTAATAAGTAATGCTGGCAAAACGCATATGTGGTAATAAGTAATGCTGGCAAAACGACATATGTGGTAATAAGTAAATGCTGGCAAAACGACATATGTGGTAATAAGTAATGCTGGCAAAACGCATATGTGGTAATAAGTAATGCTGGCAAAACGACATATGTGGTAATAAGTAATGCTGGCAAAACGACATATGTGGTAATAAGTAATGCTGGCAAAACGACATATGTGGTAATAAGTAATGCTGGCAAAACGACATATGTGGTAATAAGTAATGCTGGCAAAACGGCATATGTGGTAATAAGTAATGCTGGCAAAACGGCATATGTGGTAATAAGTAATGCTGGCAAAACGGCATATGTGGTAATAAGTAATGCTGGCAAAACGGCATATGTGGTAATAAGTAATGCTGGCAAAACGGCATATGTGGTAATAAGTAATGCTGGCAAAACGACATATGTGGTAATAAGTAATGCTGGCAAAACGACATATGTGGTAATAAGTAATGCTGGCAAAACGACATATGTGGTAATAAGTAATGCTGGCAAAACGCATATGTGGTAATAAGTAATGCTGGCAAAACGCATATGTGGTAATAAGTAATGCTGCAAAACGACATATGTGGTAATAAGTAATGCTGGCAAAACGACATATGTGGTAATAAGTAATGCTGGCAAAACGACATATGTGGTAATAAGTAATGCTGGCAAAACGCATATGTGGTAATAAGTAATGCTGGCAAAACGGCATATGTGGTATAAGTAACTGCAAACGATATGTGGTAATAAGTAATGTGGCAAAACGACATATGTGGATAGTATGTGGAAAACGCATTGTGGTATAGTACTGCTGGGAAAACGACATATGTGGTTATCAGTATCGCTGGCAAAACGACACACATGGTAGTTAGTAGTGCTGAGTGTACGATTCATATGGTAATAAGTAGTGCTGGCAAAACGACGTATTCGTTAACAAGTAATGCTAACTGTACGATATATGTCGTAAAAAATAGTGCTAACTGTACGACGCATGTCGTAAAAAATAATGCTGGCTATGCATAGGCGGCAATGTCGGGTGAGGTGGAAGGGAAAGGGAGGAGGTGTGTGAGAGGGGTGAGGGAGAGGAGGGGTGGCGGAAGGGAAGGGAGGACGGGAATAGGGGAGCTAGTATAGCGTAGATGAACGTAGTGAAAGGAGTACAAATTGCTGGATCAGTAATAACGAGTAAAGTAAAAGAACGACACGACGTATAAAATAATGTAGCTTTACGTGAATGATATAAAGAGTACGCACTGGACATGTCGGTGTACAAAGCGGTCAATGATGCAGTAAAGTTACGCAGCTGGACGATGTACGGTGTGTGCTAAGCGGGTCAATGCATAGTAAAGGTAGCGCAGGCTGGACGATGTACGGTGTGGTACTAAGCTGGTCAATGCATGCAGTAAAGCGTAGCGCAGGCTGGACGATGTACGGTGTAGTACTAAGCTGGTCAATGCATGCAGTAAAGGTAGCGCAGGCTGGACGATGTACGGTGTAGTACTAAGCTGGTCAATGCATGCAGTAAAGTGTAGCGCAGGCTGGACGATGTACGGTGTGGTCTAAGCTGGTCAATGCATGCAGTAAAGCGTAGCGCAGGCTGGACGATGTACGGTGTAGTGCTAAGCTGGTCAATGCATGCAGTAAAGCGTAGCGCAGGCTGGACGATGTACGGTGTAGTGCTAAGCTGGTCAATGCATGCAGTAAAGCGTAGCGCAGGCTGGACGATGTACGGTGTAGTGCTAAGCTGGTCAATGCATGCAGTAAAGCGTAGCGCAGGCTGGACGATGTACGGTGTAGTGCTAAGCTGGTCAATGCATGCAGTAAAGCGTAGCGCAGGCTGGACGATGTACGGTGTAGTGCTAAGCTGGTCAATGCATGCAGTAAAGCGTAGCGCAGGCTGGACGATGTACGGTGTAGTGCTAAGCTGGTCAATGCATGCAGTAAAGCGTAGCGCAGCTGGACGATGTACGGTGTGGTACTAAGCTGGTCAATGCATGCAGTAAAGCGTAGCGCAGGCTGGACGATGTACGGTGTGGTGCTAAGCTGGTCAATGCATGCAGTAAAGCGTAGCGCAGGCTGGACGATGTACGGTGTGGTACTAAGCTGGTCAATGCATGCAGTAAAGCGTAGCGCAGGCTGGACGATGTACGGTGTGGTACTAAGCTGGTCAATGCATGCAGTAAAGCGTAGCGCAGGCTGGACGATGTACGGTGTAGTACTAAGCTGGTCAATGCATGCAGTAAAGCGTAGCGCAGACTGGACGATGTACGGTGTGGTAACTAAGCTGGTCAATGCATGCAGGTAAAGCGTAGCGCAGGCTGGACGATGTACGGTGTAGTACTAAGCTGGTCAATGCATGCAGTAAAGCGTAGCGCAGGCTGGACGATGTACGGTGTAGTGCTAAGCTGGTCAATGCATGCAGTAAAGCGTAGCGCAGGCTGGACGATGTACGGTGTGGTACTAAGCTGGTCAATGCATGCAGTAAAGCGTAGCGCAGGCTGGACGATGTACGGTGTAGTGCTAAGCTGGTCAATGCATGCAGTAAAGCGTAGCGCAGACTGGACGATGTACGGTGTGGTACTAAGCTGGTCAGTACTAAGCTGGTCAATGCATGCAGTAAAGTGTAGCGCAGGCTGGACGATGTACGGTGTAGTACTAAGCTGGTCAATGCATGCAGTAAAGTGTAGCGCAGGCTACGCGATCGATGTAATGACCAGTGGTGCTGGCTAACCCATGACTGTGGTATAGTGTTGACTGAACAATACGCTCTGAGTGCCTACCTACCATTGTTAAGATAAGAAAATTGAAGAAGAGGGTCTCGTGGCTAGGACTCAGCAGATGTCTGACAATACGAGTGGCGAAACGCTGTCACAGCCGAACGATGTATCTTGTATAAAGCTGTGTCCACTGAACGAGTCTCAGTTTGGAAAAGGGCAGCGCTAACTTCCGGCGATTGGAAGGCCGGAAGGAACGACGACAGACGACAAAGGTCACAGTCTGAGAAAGCGGCAGGCACGTGCTAACCGTCGTACACTGAGGCAGAGGGAAGTTGCGGCGCTGAAGCGGGGCTGTGATCCCTCTCTTTGCGCCATTGGGAGGTCTCTGTGTTTGGCTCGTCATTTTTGCTGTTATTGGGAAGCTGCGCTTTAGTGTCTAATCCCATGACAATCCGGTGGCGTGCTCCCCCCCCCCCCTCCCCGGCCACCCCCTCCCCTCCCCCCCCCCCCCCCCACACCACACACACACACACACACATACACACACACACACACACACACACACACACACACACACACACACACACTCACACAGACACACACACACACACACACACACACACACACACACACACACTCACACACACACACACACTCACACACACACACACACACACACACACACACACACACAACACACACACACACACACCACACACACACACACTCACTCCCCCGCCCCACTCTCCCACAACCTTCCCGACCACTAGCCTTCGCAGTAAAGGGCTTACAATTTTTCACCCGAGGTTTTTGTTTGTTTGTTCTTCACACACACACACACACACACACACACACACACACACACACACACACACACACACACACACACACACACACACACACACACACAGCACAGCGTGTGTGTGTGTGTGTGTGTGTGTGTGTGTGTGTGTGTGTGTGCGCTCGCTCGCTAGCGCGTGCGTGCGTGGCATGTGTGTGTATGTGTGTACGTATTCATGCGCGCACGTGCATGTGTGTTTGCGTGCATGTATGGACGCGCGCGCATCAACATGCCTCTGTGCGTCCAGGCACGAATAGTCTGACTCAACCTTGCATGTACTAACACGTGTCTTGACCCTACTTACCCACACCTTTCTGTTCTGATCCTCCTCCCCCACTCCCCCCGTACCTTCTCCCCCCATCCCACCCCGTCCCACCTGTCACTGTCTCTGTCTGTCTGTCTGTCTCTCTTTCAGTCACTCGTCTATCCTAACGAGATTATATGTCTGTTCTCTCTCTCTCCTCTCTCTCTCTCTCTCTCTCTCTCTCTCTCTCTCTCTCTCTCTCTCTCTCTCTCTCTCTCGGCTATCCTATATGAGATTATATGTCTGCACCCTGCAATGATTGATGGTTGTAACAAAATGTTTCAACGTGACCCGATCGCGTCGACTTAGGATCGCACCTCAAGGGGACACAGACTGTTACGTGACGATACACACACACACACACACACACACACACACACACACACACACACACACACACACACACACACACACACACACACACACACACACACACTTTCAGAGGAATCCTTTTCGAAGGACGCCAGCACAAAATAATAATAATAATAATAATGAATACTTATATAGCGCCTATTCTCGGCTAGAGACCAAGCTCTAAGCGCTTTACAACCACACTCGTGTAAATTACACGACAGGCTGCCTACCTGGGTAGTGCCGACTGAAGAGCTGCCAGCTGGCGCTTCATTCAGTCGTTTCCCGTATCATCCAGTCAATATCGTTCAATATCGTTCACTCAATATCCTTACTTCCTTCATTCTTTCAATTTCTCACGCAGGGTGCATGCTATGTGTAACGTGTCATCCATACCAACGGCCAAACTGGCCTTCTCTTCCGAAAGTTGGTGATGGGATTTTACGTGTGTGCAAGATATTATGCGTGCGTTCACACACGGAACCTCGGTTTATAGTCTCATTTGAAGGACAAAACTGGCACTTGGACGGAAATAAAAGAGATGGAAACAAATGCAACTGATTTGCACTTAAGGCCTCCTTGGGATTTAAGCGGGGAGGGGGGAGAGAGAGAGAGAGAGAGAGAGAGAGAGAGAGAGAGAGAGAGAGAGAAGAGAGAGAGAGAGAGAGAGAGAGAGAGATTACATGAGAACTCGGAAAAATGTAGCTTAGATCGGAAAACCACTTTTCAATTTATCTTTTTTTTGTGAGTATTCTTCCCCCTCTTCTCCTTTGAAAAAGCTGTGATACCTATGATATCACCCTCCCACCTCCCCAAGTTTGCTAGTAGGACTATGAATATCCCTCTAAGTCTGCTAATTAGGCTATAATACTTCCCTCCGACATTGCTGATTAGACTATGATAATTATGTCGCTCAAAGTGTGCTAAGGGGCTCTGATGTAG
>CM065714.1:38823163-38828163 GCA_033310375.1 Conus canariensis
CAGTGACCTCACTTTGAAACTATCTTTTCCGAAAGATGAGATGAGATTTAAAGCGCGTGCAAGATTTTTTTTTTTCTTGCGTGCGTTTCACACACGAGACTGAGACTTAAAGTCTCTCCCCGAAGGACTAGGAGGACACCGGAGTCAGCAGAGATCTTAACTCCGAAGACATCATCATCATCATCATCATCATCATCATCATCATCATCTCTCTCTCTCTCTCTCTCTCTCTCTCTCTCTCTCTCTCTCTCTCTCTCTCTCTCTCTCTCTCTCTCTCAACGGGAATGGAACTCCGAATCCTGGAACAAGTCAACGTCCGAATGAGTGAGTAGCCATCTAGGCCCTTATTTCTTTCTTTCTTTTCTTTATCAATCTATTTATTCATATGTATTTTTAAATTTAGATATGTTTTGTTTATTTATTTGTTTATCTTATCACTAATTCGTTAAGGTGGAGGGGGTAAACTTACGTTTATTGTGACTGGAAGGTTGTTGAGTTTGAGGGATGAATAGTTCCATCTGGGGGATGGCGCTGCTTGGCGGTGAGAGTTACGACCACCGCCAGCACGGCGACCACAAATCGGTTCCACGACGTAGCAGCAGCATTTGTTCACCGTCACAATCGGTTCCAGGATGACGCAGCGGCATTTTTCAGTGCTGCGGCCTCACTCTCTCTCTCTCTATGTTGTGCATTTGTGCATGCGTTTATGTGTGTGCGTGTGTGTGTGTGTTGTGCATTTGTGCATGCGTTTATGTGTGTGTGTGCGTGCGTGCGTACGTGCGCGCGCGTGCGCGCGCGCGCGCGCGCGCGTGTGTGTGTGTATGATATCTTCTGCGTGCACTTGCTCGCTGTCTCTGTCTTTCAGTCTTTGTCTGTCTGTCTGTTTCTGTCTGTCTGTCAGTGTGTCTGTCAGTCTGTGTGTGTGTGTGCATGCGTGCGTGCGTGCGTGCGCGCGCGCGCGTGTGTGTGTGTATCTGTATCTATGTCTGTCTGTCCCTATTTTTGTGTTTGTACGTGCCTGTGCCTGCGTATGCCCATGCCCCTTTCACTGTGCCTGTGTCTGTCAGTGGCAGTGTCTTTCACTGTGCCTGTGTCTGTCAGTGGCAGTGTCTTTCACTGTGCCTGTGTCTGTCAGTGGCAGTGTCTTTCACTGTGCCTGTGTCTGTCAGTGGCAGTGTCTTTCACTGTGCCTGTGTCTGTCAGTGGCAGTGTCTTTCACTGTGCCTGTGTCTGTCAGTGGCAGTGTCTTTCACTGTGCCTGTGTCTGTCAGTGGCAGTGTCTTTCACTGTGCCTGTGTCTGTCAGTGGCAGTGTCTTTCACGTGCCTGGTCTGTCAGTGCGTGTCTTCACTGTGCCTGTGTCTGTCAGTGGCAGTGTCTTTGAGGGACGGAGCGCAGAAGGCCTGTTTTGATGTGACGTGACGGATTAGTCTGGGGCAGAGACAAAGACATTGATTGTTTCTGGCCACAGGATACAGCAAAAGCGGTGGAGGGGGGGGGGGGGGTAAGCTATATAGCATGAGTTATTGAGGGAGGGAGGGAGGGAGGGAGGGAGGTGAGAATAGTAGCGGGACGTATTCGGAGGGTAGGCAATATCATGGGTTTCTGGAGGTGAGGATGGGGGATTTAAGCCTTTTTTTTAATGTTTTGGGGAAGGCTTATACCATAAATCTTTGGAATGGGAAGGGGGCTTGGGGTTGCGTGGTGGGTGGGATGGGAGCTGAGGTGGATTATTGGAAAATGGGGGAGGCTTATAGCTTGCATTACAGGTGGTAGTGGTGGTGGTGGGGGAGTGGTGGCAGGGGAGGGGACTATAACCAGCATTATTTCCAGGGGAGAGGCTTGCTACATGGATTGTTTCAGAATGATGGATTACAGGGGGTGGAAGGATGGGAGAGGGGGTGGGACGGGGGTGGGTGGGTCTCGAGGTAGGGCGGAGTGGGGGTGGCTGCACACCGAAAATTAATGCACCAAGGCCTTGCTGAAGGAGTCGAGCATTTATAGACTGGCGCAATGAAATTATTTTGAACATTTTTATTGTGTCTAATCATAACTGCTCTTCGGTCCTATTGTCCGATGACATCTTCGTGCAAGGGAAGGCTGAAATGGTTTCCAGAGGTATTGTTATGCCTTGTTCAATTCTGATAGTACTTGTGGATGCTGAGTAAATGCTAGTGTTAATGTTTAGTACGGCCACACCACACACACACACACACACACACACACACACACACACACACACACACACACACACACGCGTTCGCACACACGTACGCATGGACACGCATGTCCATACATAAACAGATTCACGCGCACGCACAGACTCTCTATCTTTCCTTCTTTCTCCACACACGCGCGCATACTCATACACACACAAGACAAGGTGATGACAGAGGTGAAGTTTGTTAAACGTGCGAGTTAAAAAGGATACATGCGCAAAATATTGCATCCTGTTTTACCCAATCCTTCTTCGCCAAATCACATTTCGTCCATTGCATCTTTAATCTCCCGAAATCAGATAGAATCAAGTGTAAAATCGTTGGTTGTACACAAGACATTTACATAATTGACACGTGAAAATAAAAAAAGACATCAACATTATTGGTTGTATCCAGCAAATTCGCATATAGGCCTACTGACATATAGGCAGAAAAAAAGACATTGAAATCATTGGCTGTACACAAGACATTTACGTTTACTGATACATGCAAAAGAAAAAAAAGGGAAAGTCAAATTAAAAAGAAAATAATGGTCTTTATACTCCAGTATCTTATTCAGCTCCTCATTCATAATCCGGTTTATATTCGATATAAACGAGATAAACTGAAATGCTTTCTAAAGCATTAGTGGGAAGAAGGAAAACCTTTTTTTCTTTCTAATTGTGCGCGGCTCTTCCTCGGGAGACACTGAGTGAGCACTCCGCTGAAACGCTGTACTTCAGATGTTCAGAGGTCCGGGAAGCAACTATGGCCAGTTACAGACGAGATTAATTATCAGTATCATCAGTCCCTCAACCCTAGAGTCGGTGAGGCCACTTCTAGAATTGACCATTCTCCACCATTCTCCATCTGCCCTCTGCCGCTCTCTGGGAATCGCCAAAGCTCAGGCCTGTCCTTTCCTGGATGTGGTCTTCCCACCTTCCTCTCTGTCTGCTCCTTCGTCTGTTTCTCAGCACAGAGATGCGACCTATACCACTTCAGTGTTCGTGTTTTCACTGTTCTCGGCAGGTCTTCAAAGGGATCGATGGACGCCTCGATTCTCTTACACCCTTCTCGATCGGTGACGTGGCCTTTGTGGGAGATGCTCAGGATTTTGCGGAAGCGTCTCGTTGCATCATGTCAGGGTTGTTGGTGAATCCTTCCATTTCCTTTTTCCACATTATGAAGTTCGTCGTCATTCTTTTCTTCTTTCGCACCTACTTCAGCCCCCCCCCCCTTCCACTGCGTTCCCTCTACACACACACTTCTCAGCCTACTGTCTGTATCCACACACACACCCCTTCTCTGTCTGTCTGTCTCTCTGTCTGTCTCTCTCTGTCTGTTTGTGCCACAGGCGATACTTTTTTTTTTATCAGTAATTTCCCCTTAGAATTTAAGTGTTATATTCTCCGTTGTCTCCTGCCTTGCTCCCCCCCCCCCCCTTCCTTCTCTGTCTCTCCCTGCCCCCCCCCCCTCTCTCTCTCTGCCTCTCTCCCTCTGTGTCTGTCTCTCCCCTCACCTCCCTCACCCATCTCCTCCTCCACTGGACGAAATCGACATCATTCACAGAGTCTGCGCACCACACGTATCGCGAGTCGTACTTGTAACCAGTGACCCAAGTACCGTAGCATTATCGCAATGACTCAACAGTCTTACCTCCCGCCAGACTAATAAATCGCGAGAGGGGGGCGACACGTTCGCTCGCTCTTCGACCACCGCAACCAGCTGATGATAATACACTGACTTTGTCTTGGTCTGTGGAGCCACGGTCAATGTGGGGTAAACGGCCTATCTATGACATCACGAGCGCGGCCTACGTGTTACTTCTCAGCAAGAGCAGGAAGCGTGAGGACATGTGACTGCGCCAAAGTTCAACAGGAGTTTGGCTTTGGGCTTTTCGCGATGGTGTGTGTGTGTGTGTGTGTGTGTGTGTGTGTGTGTGTGTGTGAGAGAGAGAGAGAGAGAGAGAGAGAGAGAGAGTGTGTGTGTGTGTGTGTGTGTGTGTGTGAGAGAGAGAGAGAGAGAGGAGAGTGTGTGTGTGTGAGAGAGAGAGAGAGAGAGAGAGGAGAGAGAGAGAGTGTGTGTGTGTGTGTGTGTGTGTGTGTGTGTGTGGTGCGTGCGTGTGTGTATGTGTGTGTGTGTGTGTGTGTGTGTGTGTGTGTGTGTGTGTGTGTGTGTGTGTGTGAGGGGTGGTCTCAGAGGTCCAGTCTATGTGCTTGCACTGGTTTGACCCTACAGGTGACGCGAACACTGTGGCTGTTATCGAATCTGGTATGAAGTAGTTCAATAGGGGGAGGGAAGGGGGTGGATAAGGGTGGAGGTGGTGGATGAATGGGGGGCAAAGTTTCGATTCTTGGTGGGACTCTCTCTCTCTCTATCTTACTCTCTCTTCCTCTGTGTGTGTGTGTGTGTGTGTGTGTGTGTGTGTGTGTGTGTGTGTGTGTGTGTGAGAGAGAGAGAGAGAGAGAGAGAGAGAGAGAGAGAGAGAGAGCATCAAAAACCCAGCATCTTATTCAGTATCATTCTCTTAATCAAAATAAACCTTGTCGCGACACATGTCACAAATTACTCTTTTTTTCTCTCTCTCTCGCTACGTACTTCTCTGACTAGAGGTTTTCTCTTTTTTTTTGTGTTCAATGATTTTTGCAGCCTGTTATAAACAGTGACATCATTTGATTGTTCCGGCTTGTTCGTGAAATTTTCTCGGACTGGTCTGACGCAACTGAAATAAGTTTAGAGGGAGAGGGGGAGAGAGAGTGGAGGTGGGGGAGAGGAGAAGAAAGAAGAGGGGGGGGGGGATGTT
>CM065714.1:38833163-38848163 GCA_033310375.1 Conus canariensis
TTCTTTCCATTTTTTTTCTGTCTGGGTTTCGTTTCCAAGGCTCCGGATGTCATGCGGATTACGTTTGACTTTTTGCATGAAACAAGAGAAAGAGAGAAAGGGGAGGAGGGGAGGCGGAGAACGATACAGACGGGGAAGGGCGAAAGGGGTTGGAGAGAGAGAGAGAGAGAGAGAGAGAGAGAGAGAGAGAGAGAACACAGACACAAAATTCGTTCTTCTTCTGTTCTTTTTTTTTCCGAGATAAAGATTGGCATGATCTAGATGAGTGTTTCAGTCCACAATCATGTCCCCTAAACCTCGGTGACTTCCCCTAAAAAATCTTGATCCCCTTTCAGGCTGACTGACACGGCCAGAGTGAGTAAGCCTGACTGAACTCATTCCTGCAGACTATTTCTCCGGACGTTACGTCTGCTATTGTGAAACACTCCATCCCCACCCTCTCCCAACTACCTCCACCCCTCTCCTCTCTCTCTCTCTCTCTCTCTCTCTCTCTCTCTCTGCTGGTCTCCTCTCTCCCGCCGACAATGCGCTGCTGTCTTGTCAGTGAGTATTTTAAGTTACCCGCGAGAGGGTGGAGTTGCCGCCAAGGACAGATACTCCATTTTATTTGGGGGGTGGGGGGGTGGGTGGGTGGGTGGGAGCGGTGCATTGTGAAACTCTGTGCACAGTACGCGCTGCCTTGGCTTAAACGACCGGCTGAAAACTTTACGGGCAGACTACTGCCAAAGTCTTTACGAAGTGAACCCAAACCCATCGGAGGGCAAACTGGGAGAAGAGGTTCCAAGGGAGGGGTGAGGAAGAGAGAAATGGCAGTGGGGGGGGGGGGGGGGGGGGCGGTAGACAGGTTGAGGACGTGGGAGGGGATGGGGCAGGAAGGGGGGGGGGGGGGGAAGAGTTTGAGAAGGAAGGGAGATTTTAAGATAGTGGGAGACAGAACTTCTTACAATTGTTGCGGCATTCATGAGATTCACATTTCATCTAACCCATGTGACACTTCTATGAAAAATACTATAGCAGTATCACTTAATGATACATCACAAAGTGATGCACTCAAATGGTGGTATTAATTTGAATAGGTAGATTTAACACACGCTCGGTAGAATGGTAACACTATCTGTAGCGTAAAGCACTTTTAAAGTGTGACATTAATTTGAACAGGTAGATTTAAAACACGCTCGACAGAATAGTAATACTATCTTCAGCGTAAAGCACTCTTAAATGGAGACATTAATTTGAACAGGTGGATTTAAAACACGCCCGATAGAATGGTAACACTATTCTAAACTCGGGTAAACTGGGGGAAAAAAAGAAACTGACAACGAAAAAGAGGAAATTGCATTATACCAGTTTGAAGAGTTCTTACAAGCAGAAAATCAAACCTAAACCTTCAACGGCTTGCAATATTAGACAACGGTTTCTCTACACTAAATGCAAGTTTGTTAACCTTTGCTATTCACTTATACATACACAAACAGTACATATGCATTCACACACACACACACATGCACGCGCGCGCGCGCGCGGGCGCACACACACACACACACACACACACACACACACACACACACACACACACACACACACACACACACACACGCTAACACTGAAACGCGCGCGCGCACATACGTACATACAGAGAGAGAGAGAGAGAGAGAGAGAGAGAGAGAGAGAGGAGAGAGAGAGGAACATCAAATTAAAAAAAAAATGGGTCGCGGTCACAAACAAACATCACACTTTACAGGATTTATTTGTAGAAAAAAGCTGTAAATGGTGGCGTGATACATTGTTTAAGTACTCGAAGTTCTTCCTGTTATGAATGCTCTCTCTCTCTCTCTCTCTCTCTCTCTCTCTCTCTCTCTCTCTCTCTCTCTCTCTCTCTCTCTCTCCGAGTTTATATGCAGTTCTATGCAATGATTTCTTCCATGTATTTATTGTTTGAGGGCTGGATGAAAAAAAGCCACTGACTTGTGCTTATTCTTTTCCCTCATTAAACAACATTTCGTTCGTTTGTTCTCTCTCTCTCTCTCTCTCTCTCTCCTCTCTCTCTCTCTCTCTCTCTCTCTCTCTCATCCATGTGTGTGCGTGTGTGTGTGTGTGTGTGTGTGTGTGTGTGTGTGTGTGTGTGTGTGTGTGTGTGTGTGTGTGTGTAGGCGTGTGCGTGTGTGTGTGTGTGTGTGTGTGTGTGTGTGTGTGTGTGTGTGTGTGTGTGTGTGCGTACGCGTGTGTGTGAAATGTAAAAGAAAACACATTAAGTAACGGACCCAGTTATGAAGAGAATGTTTTCTGCCTCAACACAACTGAACTGGATATTTGAACAAGATCAAACACACACCGAAACTCACTTTGTGAAATATGGTTACATTTATCAGAAGAAATATCGACTTTATCTATTTGTTCTAGTGGTAGACATTTTTCGCATAAATATGGATAATAAAGTGTTTTTGGTTGTACCTATTGCTCCTGTTTAAATTCCCAGGAACAATGTCGTGTCCCCCCAAAAAAACAAACAAACAAACAAAACAAAACAAAACAAAACAAAACAAAAAATTAACACACCTTGTCGAGATTTCTTTGATTGTTTTAGCGTTAATTCTTTTTTCTTCTTTTTTTTTTTCAACCCCTTCCCTCCTCCTCCCACCTCACCCACATTCATCCCTAGCCCCATCATCAATTCCTTCTTCCACTGGTGACGACCCCACAGAGTAAAAACCACGACATCCACTTTCTGTGACAAGAAGGAAACGTCATGAGCTTGAATACCAACAAGAGGGCCGGCCACCCAAACTGTGGGACAAAGTGAGGGCTTTTCAGATTGCATGTACACACTGAAGTTATTCTTCTGCGTGAATGCCACCATTCATCATGATGGGCGTAAGGTGATGACTCATCAGTTCCCGGCCGATATAGGCTGAGTGCTAGTGGAGAGAGAGAGAGAGAGAGAGAGAGAGAGAGAGAGAGAGAGAGAGAGAGAGAGAGAGACCCTGAAAGCGGTCACCTTTCTATAATATGTCCTCGTCTTCACTGAACTCGCACGTGCAATGCCAGACCTGTTATCCATCTTCTCATTGGCGCCCTGTCGAGTTCTCCAGGATTCTTTTTCTTATCTGGTAAACGCTGCCATTGTAACGATGTGTGCGGACGTCTTTGATAACAATGACAAATGCTTTTAATCTTTTTGAAAGTCACAACTTTGAACTCCGTTAACCCTACTCCTTGGGGAGGATATTGCATCTCGCTGTCTTGAATGACGTATAGTTTCTGTCGAGTTTGCCCATCTAAAGTGATTTAGGAGGCAGAGCATCCATCTTCATCGAGGCAAACAGCTGAAAGATTTTACAAAGTGCATCCTCTTTTCTCCCTGTCCCAGTGTGGCTTTGGTGGAGATGAATTCGCACCAGATTGTGACCTTCCATTTTCAGCTCATATCTAATGCTCAGCTATTTTGGTTACATAACGAATGATTCCACCTCTGACCTACATGTTTATTGAATTTTGCAGAATACGGTTTCAGCTCAGCTGGCCACTGTCATGTGTGTTGATGATTTGCATGGAGAGAAATTGAGGGTTTCAGTTTCATCTGAAACTCATGATGAAAGGTCCTTAACTTACGTTAGACATCCCTCCATCCTCCCCCCGCCCGATTTTGTTTTTAATATCGGACTGTAGCCAGATATTACATAAGGATCGAGTGACTGAATGTCTTAAACCCTTTTATCAAGACTTTTGAAAAGTAGATATGTTTCGGTTTTTTTTTTCAGGGAATATAGGATTTTCACATTTTTCTTCAACAATATTTCAATTGTATCTATGTAATGTTATGAGTGTGGGTGTCGTTTATGTACATGTGTCCTTGGCCTCTTTAGAAAGGAGGAGGGTGTGTCTATGTGCTGATGTTACACAAGATCAGTGTTATGATTGTTTGCTATTTTTGGGGCTAAAAGAAAAACTTACCCTTCTCTGTCGTCTGTTTTTTTTTTCTCTCTTTCTTGTTTTTTCTTTTTTTTTTTTTTTTACGTGGACGTGTTCACACATGGGATCTCAGTTCAGTTTTGAGTCTCATCCGAATGACCGGGATGGAACTGGAGACGTTAATTCTGAAGAGAAAACCATCTCCTCCAATCTGGCTATTTGGGGTCGGAATCAACCCTCAGATCTCGAAACAAGAGTCTGTCGCCTTACACACTGAGCCACAAGGGCCCTTATGACCAAAGTGGGCAACGTCAGACTGGGGAGGGTGTGGATGGAGTATGGGGAAGGGAGTGAACTGATGGGGTGGGGTGGAGCAGGGACAGAAATATCGAAACTGTATCTGTTGTTTGCAAATATTGATGCTCTCAGTCAAAATTTCTTCACTTTTTAAGAAAGTAATCAAAGGTATGTCCGCTACTTCAGAGAAAACTTCTTGAATGAACAAAAAAGAAAAAAAAAGTGACAGATTCGTTTTTTTCCATTTTGACCTTTGGATAATGCACACACACACACACACACACACACACACACACACACACACACACACACACACACACACACACACACACACACCATGTTCCCAAGGCGGACGCAAAGAAGAAATAGTCTTATGCATTTTGCATACAGGCCACTCCTTTTACACCCATTCTTATTATTTAAGGGGTGAAGAAGCTCCGTGGTGCATTCCACATCATGTACCACTCAAAGTGAAACATGTTCTTTTAGAGTGTTGGGACTTGAATGATGTGAGACATAAGCATTTTACAGCAGACCCCATGAAAACCTTGTTCAGAAATGTCCCGCCTAATGTGATCTTTGAATTTTTGAAAGAGATCAACATTTTGTCATCTGATCCAAGATTTTACAGAAGAAAGATTTTAAACAAAATTCCCAGAGTGTTTTAGAGGGAGCATTACAAAGGGTAGTGTGTGTGTGAGGTTTTGCTTAATGGCTTGTGAGTTGACTTCAAAGCGGTGACAGCCCTGACATGGCCCTTTGTGGTCGGCTGGGCTATTATAAGCAACATTACCTTACACACACACACACACACACACACACACACACACACACACACACACACACACACACACACACAAACACACGCACGCACGCACGAACATTCACACACACACACACACACACACACACACACACACACACACACACACCGCGCACGCACGCACGCACGCACGCACGCGCGCGCGCGCGCGCACACACACACACACACACACACCACACAGAGGGCAACAAATACATCACTCCCCCCAAGTCAAGGCAGACCATGTTCACTCCAGTAACAAAAACGTTCCACCATGGTCAGACGGAGACTGCCATATGCCTCCCCGCAAACACTGCACCTGTATGCTCTACACACCTGGAAAACGTGTGCAGGTGTCAGGTTAGACAGGAAACTGCTGCCGCTCCTTCCAGGCCTGGAGAAAGTTCACCCCCCTCAGACACCTGGAGCCTGACAAGGAGGAGTGTGTGGACGAGGTCAGGTCGGAAGGGTTTCCAGAACACAGGTTTTCAACCGTTTTGTTGTGAACTGGAACTGGTGCTGCCAATCAGTTGAAGCTGCTCTGCCAAGGTGGCTCCTGTGAATTGGTGTAGATGGATTTTTTTTTTTTTTACTGAGAGGGATGGGGAATTTCGAAGGCATTTTGCTTTTATCCGATCAGGAATGGAGCCTCTCTCTATTAGTGTTGGGAGACTGTTGGCGTGTTTTTCAAATGTCACGGAAAGCGACATTAGATGAGAAAGTTGGTGTGCGTATGTGTGATCGAGCCTGTGTGTGTTTGTGTGTGCATCTATCTATAGCTATCTGTCTACAAACATCTCTCTCTCTCTCTCTCTATATATATATATATGTGTGTGTGAGTGTGTGTGTGTGTGTGTGTGTGTGTGTGTGTGTGTGTGTGTGTGTGTGTGTGTGTGTGTGTGTGTGCGTGTAACAATAACAATAACAATAAATTTTATTCAATCTTTGCAGGCCATTTGGCCCATATTGACAAGGAGGTTTACATCCAATCACAGCAGATTTTGGACAACATTCCGTGTTAAATAGCACATAATATACAATATCCTGTATTTTCAGCATCTTATTTTTAAACTTTCTACAATATACATAGCAGTTTTGAATGCAAGATTTCCTTTAAGGTTTCTACATAGCAATTGAACTTTTAGTGTGTTAGGAAAGCGACAATAATACATAGGGAGGTATTTATTTCTTAGATGCAAGTACTTTGGGCAAACAAAAAGAAAATGTACAATGTCTTCAACGTGATTTCCACTGCATTGTTTGCATTCAGGATCGTTTCTTAAACAACCAAAACGTGGAACACCATTTAGATGTAATCTGTTACTTCTTAGCAAGCAAATGGCTCTTCTATGAGCTACTAAATCTAAACATGTAATGTAGTTAGCTCTAATGATTTCTGGTTGATATAGACTGTAATCCTCTTCATGAGATATGGAATCATGCCAAATTTGTTGTGACATATCTTTCAGCCTATTCCTAAACTCTTCTAGAAAGAATTTACTATTTCCAGGGTTTTGCAGAGCCCAGACCTGACCAAATCCACACTTGCATAGCAGAAGTCTGATTTCTGATGCCCAATTCTTTCTGCCAGCTGCGTCATGTGCATGCAGCATATCATAACACTGTTTGGGGTATCTGTTGTTTGGCATGTTAATGAGTCTGCACCAGTATTTGATGAGACGAGTTTGAGTATCAATCAAGATAGGAAATCTTCCACATTCACCTAAAGCTACATCATTTTTCACATCCCTACCTACACCGAGTATCATTTTACATATCTTAACTTGCACTTTTTCTATAGCATCATATTTCTGAAATCCCCAAATTTCCGATCCATATAATAGAATGGGCTTAATTTTTGTATCAAATATTTTGAAAACCATGTCCACTGGGAGTGCTTTAAATCTGAAATATAACCTTTTTATGCCTGCTAAAGCTCTAAGGGCTTTACCAGAAAGAGCTTCTACATTCTTAGTCCATTTCAAAGTAGATGAAAAAATGACCCCCAGATAATTATAGCAAGATTCAACCTTTATCTCTGCATCGTTTAGATTCCATTTTTCACTTTTTTTTGTTAAATCCTCCATTTTTGAATACAACTACTTTAGTCTTATCCATGTTTACCTTCAGACCCCATTTTTTACAATATTTTTCTAGACAGTCGATCTTCTTCTGTAGGTCTAGAACAGTGTCAGCAACAATTGCAATGTCATCAGCGTACATAAGGAGGAGAATACCCAACGGATCTCCCAGTATACCAATGCCTCGTGCACCACAACCAATTAACTCTGTCTGAAGTTCAGATAGAAATATAGAAAACAAAAGGGGACTCAAAACACAGCCTTGCCTAACACCAGATAAGCACTCAAAATATTCTGTAATCTTTTCTCCAACACACACAGCTGCCATCACACTCTTATACATACCTTGAATTGTGCCAAACAGTTTACTATGGATCCCTCTGGACAGCAGAATGTAAAGAAGTTTACTTCTATTTACACAGTCGAACGCTTTTGAAAAGTCTACAAATAGTGAATAAAATCGTCCGCCTTGTTTGCTTAAGTATTTCTGCACGAGAGATTGGAGAGAAAATATGTTGTCTATTGTACTATAGCCTTTCCGGAAGCCTGCTTGGGCTTCAGGGATAGTTTCATGTTCATTACAATATTGAGTCAATCTGTTATTAATCACTGTATTATATATTTTACTAAGCACATTCAGCAAAGAAATACTTCTGTAGTTATCAACACAACCTCGATCACCCTTTTTATGTAAGGGAAAGATTACTGCTTTTGTCCAGCTTTTGGGGTACGTTCCGCTACTAAACACTTTATTGAACAAGGGGTGTAGAAACTTAATGAGTACGTTTGCTCCTGCATGGAACAGGTCAGTGGGCAAACCATCTGGCCCGGCAGCTTTACCCTTCTTCATTGCATTAATTGCTTTGAATATCTCAGTTTCTGATATTTCATTATCATGATCAAAGTTATGACACTCTTCACAAGTTTCAGAACAGTGATCCTGTAATGTACCAGAAATTTCTTGTTCAAAATCTTCATCAAGTACATTTTGGTCAAGTGACAGTAAGTTTTCGAAATATTCATACCATTTGTTTGGTGTAATCGTATTTGAACTTTTTGAATTGCTGGCTGTAAGAGACTTTATTTTTTGCCAAAATGATTTAGAGTTTGGGTCTGCGCATGCTTCGTTTAATTCATCTATGATACGTTTGTCTCTTTCATCTTTTTTCGATTTACAAAGCAACTTGAATGCTTTTTTGTGATCAAGATAGCTTTCTAAGTCCTTCCTGTCATCCGTTTGTCTGAATATACGTAGATACATGTATTTTTCTTGTTTAGCTTTCTCACAATCCTTGTCCCACCAAGGTGATTGATTGTACGAACATTGCTTTTTTGGTCTTGATTGCATTTGTTCAGCTGCTTTTTGCATTAGACTGACAACATATTCTGTGCCTTCGTCAACATTTTGAGTTAATGCTTCAAAGAAGTTTGCTAGCTCATGGATTACGTTGGTTTGAAGATAATCAGTAAAGGCTTCTAAACTTTGACTTCTTACTTTAAAATGTAACTTGTATTCCATGCTAACGCTATTCTCATCTTCAGTTTCTTTGTAGCTTTCACGCGTATTATCATTGAGAAACAAAACAATAGGAAAATGGTCAGATTCAGATCTGTCTGCGACAAACATGTCAGAAATAAAGTCATACATTGCTTGGGAACAAATGAAATAATCGACAACACTCATCCCTCTGTTAGCTGTACAAGTAATCTCGCTCTGTTTGTCTTGCTCTGTTCTCCCATTTACAATAAACATGTTGTTTTCTTTTAAAAGGTCAATGAGCTTTCGGCCAAAGTTATTTACAGCATGGTCCTTTGATTTCCGTTCAATTTGAGGCATATCATTCAATAATTCATCAATTTCATTTAACGGGTGTGCGTGTCTATTTTCATGGACAAAATCAATGTCTTGTAACTCACCAGTACGGGCGTTGAAATCTCCACATAATACAAAGGGCAAGTCAGGATATTCACGCGTGTGCGTGTGTATGTGTGTGTGTGTGTGTGTGTGTGTGTGTGTGTGTGTGTGTGTGTGTGTGTGTGTGTGTGTGTGTGTAGATATTTGCTAAAACAAATCAGTTTGGAAGGAACAACAAAATTTTATGAACGGAGTGAGTCTATGTTTTGTGTAAGTGTGCGCTGTGGATACATGTGTGCGTGCACGTATGTGCATACATATATGTTTATGACTGTGTGCATGCTTGTGTGTGTGTGGGTGTGTGTGGGCGCGCACGCACGTGTGTGTGTGTCTGTGTGTGTGTGTGTGTGTGTGTGTGTGTGTGTGTGTGAATCTGCCTATCTATCCATCCATCCATTCATCTATCTATCTGTATATGTATATATTTAAGTATCTTATATTTCTCTCTCTCGCTCTTCTTCCTCTGTGTGTGTGTGTTTGTGCGCACGCGCGCGCGCGCGCGCGTGTGTGTGTGTGTGTGCGTATGTGTGTGTGTGTGTGTGTGTGTGTGTGTGTGTGTGTGTGTGTGTGTGTGTGTGTGTGTGTGTTATTGACAAGTTTGAAGAATCATATAACAAGATAGTAATGGAAAGAGTTTGTAAGCGCATGGCTTATGCCCAAACACAGTCGAACAGGACATTCAGATTTTATGATTCAAAGGACATCAGAGTGGATTGGTAATCAAGGTGACGTTCAGGTGTTTTTTTGTAAAATATGAAACCAAATGTTGAAACAGTGTGAAACTTTTTCAGTGAAGTACACTTAATTTATCAGATTAAATATCAATATCATCTATCTGTCCCCAGTGCAGATGTATATCACGCAAGGAATGGAGGAAAGAGTACTTTTGTGGGCCTGAGCACTCCCATTCAAACTCCAAAGAATAATATCATGCTTCACAAGAAGCTCATGTACCTTAAGGACTTTTTTTCTGGCCTCAATCTACAACACCCCTCTCCTCCTACGCTACCTCCCCAGTCGCTGCACACCAACTTGTCCTTCCGCCAAAAGCGAACTGACAAAACAAAAACGACGAAATGCACTTTTTGTGACAAGGAGGAAATGTCAGAAGCTTGAAGACATACAGGTAGGCCACCCAAGCCTGTGGGACAAAGTGAGGGCTTTTTAGATTGCATGCACACACTGGAGTTATTCTTCTGCGTGAATGTCACCATTCATCATGATGGCGTAAGGTGATGACTCGTCAGTTTCCGGCCGATATAGGCTGAGTGCTGGTGGAAGAGAGAGAGAGAGAGAGAGAGAGAGAGAGAGCTTTGGACCCTGAAAGCGGTCACTTTTCTATAAAATGTCCTCGTCCTCACTGAACCCGCACGTGCAATGCCAGACCTGTCATCCATCTTCTCATTGGCACCCTGTCGAGTTTTCCAAGGCGCTGCTCTTCTAATCTAGCAAACGCTGCCATCGTCGGGATGCGGAGGCATGTCTTTGATAACAATGACAAATGCTTTTAATCCCTCTTAAAGTCACAGTTTCAATCTCGTTTAACCCTACTCCATGGAGAAGGATATTGCATCTCGCTGTCTTGAATGACGTAGTTTCTGTCGAGTTTGCCCGTCAAAAGTGATTTAGGAGGCAGCGCATCCATCTTCATCGAGGCAAACTGCTGAAAGGTAAAGTCAAAGTGCCCCCCCCCCCCCCCTCCTTCTTCAACCCCAATGCATATCCTTCCCAATGCTGGCCCGTTTTAGATAGTTTAGGACACACACACACAATGTATATATATATATATATATATATATATATATATAAGAGAGAGAGAGAGAGAGAGAGAGAGAGAGAGGCACACACACACACACAATCAGGGAAGACTGCGCACTTTTTCAGCTCATATCTAATGCTCGCCTTGTCTGGCTGTAGGCCTGTAAAGTAATAATTTATTCCACCACTGACCTATATCTTTACTGAAATGTCTATACGGCTGGTAGCTCAGCCGGCGGCTTGTCATGTGGGCCATTGTCTCGCGTCGAAGGAAAACGTTGGTTTTGGTTTCATCTGAAACTATGAAAGATCTGTAGGGCCAGACATTTCCCAATAGACTATAGCTGGTGAATACATAGGGACCGACCCACCGAGCATCCTAAATCCATCAACCAAGACTGTTTTTAAGGAAATGTGCTGCAAATTAACTTTCAGGGAATATTTGATTCCTCAGCCTTTTAACAATATTTCTTATTTCAGTCTTGTACCATTCTTTGGTGCGAGTGCGTCTGTTTATGTGCGTGAGCGTGGTACTTACTACTCTTTAGGAGGGAGGGGCTGGTGGTAAAGTACAGAAGTGCATTACTGTGATATTATCTTTTTGTGAAACAAGAAATCTGCCCTTGTCAATACGGCTATTTAACTCTTATCAGACGAAATGTCAAGTTACAATAAATGACATGACTCACTGAAGCTGTTTCAGTTGTTAAATATTTCAGGTTTGTTTGCGGATTTGCTCATGTTGTAGTGTAACTGTGTTTCGGACAGATTAAACTTACATCCTCAGGTGACCTAATTCAACACAGGAAATCTGGACTCGCAACTTTTTTTGTTGCTCTTGCATACTTTGCGTCACCGTTCTGTCTTTCTTTCTTTCTTTGACGATTAAATGAGACATCATATAAACTGTGTTAAAAGTGACAGAATACATAACATTAAGAAAAGGAACAGAAGATGTGATAAAAAGTGCACACGACAAACTGCATTTAAAGTAGTTATGTTGTAACCAAAGTGAAAAGAAATAGTACACTGTAACCAAAGTGAAAAGAAATAGTACACTGTAACCAAAGTGAAAAGAAATAGTACACTGTAACCAAAGTGAAAAGAAATAGTACACTGTAACCAAAGTGAAAAGAAATAGTACACTGTAACCAAAGTGAAAAGAAATAGTACACTGTAACCAAAGTGAAAAGAAATAGTACACTGTAACCAAAGTAAGCCATGCCAGACTATGGAAGACAGGGTATGGAGTTGGGGGGAAGGGGGCGGAGATTTAACGGTCATTGCGAATGTTTTCACTTGTAAATACTGATGCCTTCATTGAATGGTCGATCAAGCTCAAACTTGTAAAAAATGTAATCAAAGAAACTTCTAATACAGCAATGCAAATTCCATGGAAGAAATTTTTTAAAAAGCTGACCGATTCGTTTTCCATTTCTGATCTTGCTCTCGGAATGTTGGTAAAAGTTTCCGGTAAGTAATGGAAGATCTTGCCACTTATGTTTGTGGCACGGCAGTTTTGTACACTAAAAATAGGGATAAACACTTTAAGACCCTATCCGCGGCAGGGACTGGATCAAGTCTGGACAAAGGTGACATCTCACAGCGGGGTTCTCTGTCACGACTGTCAGAACCGCCAGGAAGTGAGCTGTAGATCGACAGATAACCGACTCCTTTGCAACCCTCTTTTCTTCGAGTTTGCCTGTCCCGAGAAGTTCAACGAAACTTCGCACATACTTTCTTTCTGAAGTGACGTACTGTAACCGTCTTGCTCAGAGCTGAAGACGCAAAGAAGACAGGAGACGCTCGTGGCGCTGCAGTCAGATATTCCGTGCTACCTTTCTTCTCAAGTGATTAACAAGAGAATACAAGCCTCATTGACTCGAGCTGAAAGATATAGCAGAGGCTTTTTGAAAAGGATAAATAGCGCAGTGCATTACTTGGGAAAGTCATTTCTCAACTCTTGGTATTATTTAGAAAGTTTCTGGTATATGGATGACATTGGTCCGCCATTTTGTTTGCCAACCTTAATCTCGGATTTCAGTTCTTGAGACGGTTTTGTTGTTGTTATTGCTGTTGTTGTTGTAGCTGTAAACGTTTGTGAAGTTGCAAACAGAAATCATCGTGGCAGATGGGATGTAAAATTGGAAAACAAGTTGACGCAGTTGTCAACTAACTGAATTTGGGATCATTTCACACAGGCTATTCATAGGTCGATTGTTGCTTAGTTGCTGTTACTAGATTACTTAACACTGCATTAGCGAACTGAAGCAAGTTCACGACTGTGTTCTGATTACGTAAACAGCAGGAAGGGCCTTTGATGACATTTGCAGCTGCACAAAAAAAACAACAAAAAAACAAAAAACGCCTGTAAGCCTAATGGACGGGAAGAGACAGATAATGATGGCGATGATGGGAGAGAGGGGTGGGAATGGGGGTTCTCGGGCAGTGTTTCCGGAGGGCAGGAACTCGATTTATGACAGTGAAAACGCACCCAGTCTTCGTCTTTCGCACACACACGCACTCACACACACACACACGCACACACACACGCACGCACGCACGCGCGCGCACACACACACACACACACGCACACAGAGGAAACCGGCGTGCACGCACGCGCACACAATCAGAGTAGACCGGCGAAAACAAGAACACACACACAAATTCGACTTGGTATGTTTATTTATTCCTAAAATGCCGAAAAAAGTGTCAAAAGTGCGGACAGTATAGAACTCAATACATGTCCAGTATAAATTTTAACGCTAAATCATTTTGAAATATTTACTACGAAAATATAAAGCCTGAATATGGCGAATGCGTATAAAGAGATATACAAAAAGGTGTCTCCACATTGCAGTGTATTGTATGGACGTCCAGAGTCCGTCAGCTGAGAAATGTGCATTACTGCAAGTGTCAGCACAATCTGCCCGACCGACCTTTCAAAATTTGGGCTCTGTAGTCATTTTGCCTTATTCCTCTTTCCTGACTCTGAATCGTCTGTCTCCCTCATAAACGACTGTGTGTGTGTGTGTGTGTGTGTGTGTGTGTGTGTGTGTGTGTGTGTGTGTGTGTGTGTGCACGCGTGTGTGTGTGTGTGTGTGCTTATGTGTGTGTGTGCTTATGTGTGTGTGTGTGTGTGTGTGTGTGTGTGTGTGTGTGTGTGTGTGTGTGTGTGTGTGTGTGTGATCCATGTCCCACTCCTTATTCCCCATCATCACCCAAACTCTTGTACCACAAAGTCCCCAACCCCCATCTCCATTTTGCGTCTCTCTCTTTCCCCGCGCAAATTATGAACCAAGAGTGTGAAAAGACTAATGCATTGTTTTCTTCCCCTCTGCATCTCCAGAACATGTCCTTGCTTCTACGAGGCATCGCAGCCAGAAGATGGACCTCACGATCGGCTCTGTCATTAAGAAACAGAAATGTCTCAGGTTTATCGAGCGCTTTCAAGACCATATGATGTTTTATCCAGCCCTTAACGCTATTAGTGTCTCGGACAATGGACTGGGGATTCACCTACACAAGGCCAGCAGTTAGCGTATTGTAATCACACGTATCACCATTCTTCTTTGAATGACTTCTTTTTCTGTCATGGATCTCTTGATAACTGTATACGTTTTGGGGGGTAATGTTTGTGTTGATGTATGTCCATCTTGTTTGTCTAACCTGGATTTTAGGGTCGTCACGCGTTGTTTGTATGGTGACGGTTTTTTTTTTTTTTTTTTTTTTTTTTTGGGGGGGGGGGGGGGGGGTGTTCCTTTCGTCTGTCGGTCTAGTAGCTGAGTTTCTGTTCCTCTTGCTTCAGCTCTCGCATGCTGTTCCCTTGAGATTGTATTTTGCTAGACACGCAATTCCCCCTAGAGTCCTTGGCATACGCGCGTACATTCCACAACAAGCACTGATTCGCTCCCACTCCCCCCCCCCCCTCCGCCGCCATTCTCCCCTCATCCCCACACACAGATCGATCAGGCACATGTCTAAGAGGGTCGGAGGGAGACAGTGTTAAACTTGTTCCAGATGTGTTGGCAGGAGGTGTCAGTCGTTAGGGGACCCCAGTCCTTGTCTTTGACCAGGCGCATTATTCTGAAAACACACACACACATGCACGCGCGCTCACGCACACACACACACACGCACGCACACACAAACAGACTCACACACGTACGCACACACACACAAACACACTCACACGCGCACACACACACACACACACGCACACACACAGAATTCCACAC
>CM065714.1:38853163-38888163 GCA_033310375.1 Conus canariensis
TCTGCTTGGTTACAAAATGCGTGACGTTTACTATTCTTTGATTACTTCGTCTCTGTCAGCTGCTAAACGTGGTGTGAAGCTGCCTGCTCACTGATTGGCTGGTTTCTGTCAGATGATAACGTTATGTGACGTCAGCTATTCTTCCATTCGCTCTTCTCTACCAAATGAGAGCGTCATGTGGTGTCAACTATTCTTTGACTGGTTTGCCTCTGTCAGACAACAGCGTGGTGTGATAATAATTATTCTTTGATTCATCTTTGCTGGGTAATCACGTTGTGTGATTTTAACTATTCTTTCATTGGGTTCGCCTTTGACAGGTTATGTGGTGTAATGGCAATGATTTTTTGCTTGGTGCGTCTCTGTCGAATGGTGACGTTGTGTCATGCTAGCTTTTTCTTTCTTTTTCATTTGATGTATTTGTCAGACAATAATGTGATGCGATTTTAGCTGTTCTTTGATTGGTTCGTCTCTGTCCGAGGATGACGTGGTGTGATATGAACGATTCTTTGATTGGTTCGTCTCTGTCAGATGACAATGTGGTATGATATTAACTATACTTTGACTGCTTAGTCAGTGTCACATGGTACGGTAAATGATGTTAAGTACACTTTGATTGGTTCGTCTTTTTCAGGGGATGACGTAGTGGTGTAATGATAACCATTCTTTGTTTAGTTCGTCTCTGTCAGATGATAGCGTGATGAGAAGTTAACTATTTTTTGATTGATCTGTCTCTTTCAGATAAGATCATGGTGTGATATTCAACATTCTTTGACCGCTTCGTCTCTGTTGAAAGCTAACGTAGTGTGATGTTACCTGCGCCTTGGTCAGTGTTTCTTTGCAGGAACTTGCGGTAATGATGGCCCTTCATTGCCTTGGTCAGTGTTTCTTTGCAGGAAGTTGCGGTAATGATGGCCCTTCATTGCCTTGGTCAGTGTTTCTTTGCAGGAACTTGCGGTAATGATGGCCCTTCATTGCCTTGGTCAGTGTTTCTTTGCAGGAAGTTGCGGTAATGATGGCCCTTCATTGCCTTGGTCAGTGTTTCTTTGCAGGAAGTTGCGGTAATGATGGCCCTTCATTGCCTTGGTCAGTGTTTCTTTGCAGGAAGTTGCGGTAATGATGGCCCTTCATTGCGGTAATGATGGCCCTTCATTGCCTTGGTCAGTGTTTCTTTGCAGGAAGTTGCGGTAATGATGGCCCTTCATTGCCTTGGTCAGTGTTTCTTTGCAGGAAGTTGCGGTAATGATGGCCCTTCGTTGCGGTAATGATGGCCCTTCATTGCGGTAATGATGGCCCTTCATTGCGGTAATGATGGCCCTTCATTGCGGTAATGATGGCCCTTCATTGCGGTAATGATGGCCCTTCATTGCCTTGGTCAGTGTTTCTTTGCAGGAACTTGCGGTAATGATGGCCCTTCATTTGAACGTTCATCTCCTTTGCTTACAACAAGCTGTAATAATGGCTACTTTTTTATTTTTATCTTTTTAAGGTTCGCCTGTCTGACGATACTGTGGCGTCATGTTAACTACTCTCTGATAGGCCAGTCCCTGTCACATGATAATGTGATGTCATCATGACACCTTTTTCTGTGATCGATTTCTCTCTGTCAGATGATAACGCAGAGTAAAATCTCTTTCTTCTTCTTCTTCTTTCCCTTGACTACCGCCTTCATCATTTTGAAGATTCTGTAGACTATAGGGGGTTTGCACGAAGTTGAAGTTGCCTGAATTAGTGTTTGCTGGGCCAGGGGGATGATGGGGAGGGGGGGGGGGGGAACAGAGGGAGGGGTGTGGATCAGATTAAGGATTTGAAGCCCTCCAGGGTGGGGCTGAGGGCAATCTCAGCAGGAAGGCTGTTCCAGTCGGGTATGGTCCTGGGGAAGAAGGATTTCTGTCTATACAGAGTCCTGCAGCTGGAAAGGTGGTATGCTGCTGGATGGGACCGTCGGGTTCCTTTGGGTGCAGAAGGATTTTGAGAGGGTTTGTGGCATGTGTTAATAATGAAGCTTCCATTGTGATATTTGTAAAAGTTCACTAGTCGCGCCTTTCTCCTTCGTTCTGTGAGGGGGGACCACTGAAGGGTTTCAAGCATGTCGTGTACACTGGAGGTTTTCCGGTGTCGATGGGTGACCCAGCGAGCAGCTCGACGTTGGATCGCTTCCAGCTTCTTAATATCCTTCTCTATGTAGGGGTCCCACACAGAGCTGGCGTATTCAAGGGTTGGGCGGACTAGTGATAGGTAGGCTTGCTGCTTAATGCGCTGGGATCCTACTTTCAGGTTCCGTCTCAGTAGTCCAAGAGTTTTGTTGGCACGGTTGGAGACATTGGAAATGTGGGGGCTCCAGCTGAGATCAGAAGTGATGGTGACGCCGAGGTATTTGGAAAATCGTCAGGGTGCTGGACTTTCTTCCTAGCGATGGCATCGCTGCTGACAAACTGGTCTCAAGAGATGTTCGACAGTGAAGACAACGAGATACGTGTTTCCCAACATCTCACTCACGGGTTTGCTCTCAGGGGGATACTGTGGGGCTGAACCGTCCGGTGCTTTGATCCCTTCTACTGCAGATTGATCACGTGACTTCCTGCGCTTCCTCATCACGTAGCGAGCTAATCTGCAACCAACCAAACAACAACAACAACAACAACAACAAAACAGTGAAAAAAAAATCATTAATCATCAGGAGTCTCGACCGTTTTCAGTTTTATCCGTCAACAAAATGGACCGCGTTGAAAATTTTCCGACACCTCGGGGTTTTTTTGTCTTTTTTTTTTTTTTTTAACCCGTAATTGGCCGCAGTAATTTTGCAGTGCTCTGTTCCCGACTTATACAGTAGGCCCACCACACTGCTTGCCAGTTGTACCAAGTGATTAGACGAACGATACGAAGGAAGTCTGGCAGCTAAGATGATGATGATGAACAATCATTGCTGGCAGGCCTAGCAGTAGGCCTGATGTGAGTATAAGAACCTTGAGCACGAAGTTGCGTCATTTTGGTCAAAAGATCTTCAGGTGTTTCTGCTTTCCTTTCGCTAAAAAGTCGGCAGACTCACACATACTGATTCAATGCCACGCAGCACAAGCCCCGTTTTACATCAGTACTATATATTGCCATCTTCTTTAGTCTATCGGGTGCCGAACCAGACGTAGCTGTCTTCAATTCCCACTTTGTTACCTCATCGCAGCCTTTATCACCCGAGCATGCCCCCCCCCCCCCCCCCCCCCCCCGCCCCCATTCCCACCCTCTCTTCTCTCTGTTAGCTCGCTCGCACGTAAACATACACTCACGCATGCGCGCGCGCGCGCGCGCGCACACACACACACACACACACACACACACACACACACACACACACACACACACACACACGAGTACATGCACCAGTACTTTCCCCTTCCCCAGATTAAAAAAAAATTGCTTCAGATTTTTTTCCCAATGAAAATCGTATACCGGATAAAACGAAATCAGTTACCTCTTTCAAGAACGCAAAAAAACGCATCTTGTGGAACATCTCAGAACAGGGTTTTCATGACGTCATTTACATTTACATCCCAACACTCCATAAGCGGGGGGGGGGGGGGGGGGGGGGGGGGGGGGGGAGCATCATGTGGAACGCACCGTGGAGCTTTTTGACCCTTTAAAGATATGAATGGGTGTAAACGGAATGTCCTGTACATAATTGGCACAAAACGTTTTTCTCCTTTATGGCAATTAGTGGCGGATGGTGAAACCTTTCAAGGTTTGGGCGTACCTTGAAAAGATATTGTCCCAGTCTTCATGCGAGAAGTCTACCATAATTCTGAACTTTGGATTTGGGGCTGTTTATCTAATCCGGGAAAAAAGGCCTGAACAGGTCAGATCGTGAAAAAATAACACCCTGAAAAGAAACAAACCACAAAAGCAAGGATGGTAGCAAATATTGAGTCTTACGGCGTATAAGCAAATTGGTACAATACTGACGTCCTTACGGCGTATAACAAGACTTGGTAGCCAAACTACTGACGTCCTTACGGCGTATAAACAAGACTTGGTAGCCAAACTACTGACGTCCTTACAGCACACAAGCAAGACATGGTCGCCAGACTACCGAAGTCCTTACGGTCAATAAGACTGCATTGTGCCGATAGCGCCCACCATTCCTTTCCATTTCTCACTCCAAGATTTAAACAAACAAACAAAACAGAGAGAAGAAAAGAAAAATAATGAAAACACTTGAAAAAAGAAAATATTCCGTAGTTTTAACCCTTTCTCTGTGAGGCACCTAGCCCCCTCTCCCATACTGTGAACTACTCTTCCAGCACACAAAGAGTACTGCAGCTACAGAAGATGCACTCAACACAATTCTTTGAGGAAAATATCGTACCCTGCAGGGGTAACTGCGGTTCTTTCAGTTTAAACGGTATCCCCGCATTTCTCGATGTTCCGCACCAGGAATTCCCTCTGTTTGTGATGCTCTTTGACGTTATTGTTAAAAGTATCTTCCTTCATTATCTTACATTATGTCTTGCCTTCGTGGCCCGTTTATTCTGTTGATATCCTAGTAGAAAAAGGCTACGTTTTTTTCCCCCATTCATTTCAACTGTATCACATAACAGCGTTTAATCAGGCGACTATGACATGGCATAATACATACTATCCAGAGCGGACACTAGCTGTCCGTTTTGCAATGCCTGTCTGCCCATTTGACATTGAACGTACGGTTTGTGGCACTGTTATGTTTTATTGATTTTTTTCCCCGTCTTATTTTTATTAAGCGAGGGTGGTTAATTGAGGGGAATGTTTGGTAGCGTCAGGAGAGAAAGCAAGAGAAGAAGGAAGGAGGGAGGGAGAGGGGGGGGGGAGAGAGAGAGAGAGAGAGAGCGAGAGAGAGAGAGCGAGCGAGCGAGCGAGAGAGAGAGAGAGAGAGAGAGAGAGAGAGAGAGGCAGGACAACTGTGGGAGTGGGCGCTGAGAGACTGGGTCGCAGTAAGGGCAGTAAGCAAGTGACTGAGGCTTGACTGGAGATTCCTCTTTCCTTCTATCCGTCTTTCGCTCTCTCCACATAAGCAAAACAAGTCAAAACAAAAATATCAACATATAAACAAAAAACAACAAAACGTTTCAATGATGATGACATACTGCCTTTCTCTCTCTCAATAGCTATATTACAATGACTGGATAGTGGATTAAGACCATAATAACACGTGCCTCCACGGGGTCAAAGGTTTACCGTTGAATATCAATTAATCTGTCCCTGTCTGACTGTTTGTCTGTCTGTCTGACTGTTTGCCACTCTGCCATTCACGATCATGCATGCACTCGCCTGTTTTGATTTCTTCGTTGCCTGGCAAGGTTCGTGACAGCAGGGAGCTTACAAGTCTTCTTCGGCGGACACCGCTCGTTGTGGTGCACCCAGGCCTTGACGTGCTCCACGGCCAGTCTGGGCAAGGGCCGGATTGGACGCACAGCCAGATCTTTTACTACGCTGGGTCTCACTCGCACCCTGGCATCTGGACCCTCTGCTTTAGGGAAATGGTCCACTACCTTCTCCGTGAACGAAACGTCCAACACATGCCCAACCTGAGACGGCTTCAACGAAGGGGAGGGCTGAGAGGTAACAGGCTTGTCGGCCATGGCATACAGATTCCGCTCTGTGAGCAGCGAGGGTGGAGGCGTGCTCACTCGTACGGTTCCCTGGCCGGTGACTCCACCTGCTCTAAATACATCTGAGGTTGACAGGGACCCAGCAGAGCTCGGGGAAAACAAACTGAGTGAAAGCGTGGGCACAGAGCGAAACTCGGAAGGCAGGGCCGGTATCAACCTCGTTGTTTGGGTTTGTTCCGTTGAGACGAGCTGATCGGCTGCTGAAGGCTCGGTGGGCGGCGGGGAAGAGATCCGAATATTGGCAGGTGGGCTAGGGTGCGTGCTGTCCGACAAACGTCGCAGACCGGGAGACACCAACGGGGGTGGCGGGTCAGAAGTGCGTCTAAGAGGCGCAGACTGCAGGAACAGGGCGCGTTCTGTCCTGTCGAAGTCAAAACGTTCCACGTCCGACCCCGGCCCGAGGGCCTGACGCACCGCGTGTTTCCTCTGCTTGGCCGTAGGTTTTTGGCCGGCAGTCAGACGCACAAGGGGCAGGGAGTCCTCTCCATACTTGACGCGTTGTTCATCTGACTGGATTTGCTCTGTTGCCAAATGTTTGGTTTCCAGACAGGTTTTCATCGTGTCCAAACTGGGGAAGTTGGTCACCACAGAATCTCTGCCCAGGTTTGAGGCAGGATGCGGACTCACGGTTATATCAGAAGTGCCAGCCTTAGAGAGAAATGGCAGCAGCGACCATCTTCTTTCAACAGACGTCTCCTCACTCATGGAGCTCTCGGAGGAAGCTGCGCTAATTGCATTAGGAGAAGTCGATGATCTCTGGCCACAGGATACTGACCCGCTTCTCTTCTTCATTGAGAGGTGGGGTGGAATAAGAGCGATACCTTTGTGAAACTGCGGCTCCACGACTCGCGGATGAATAGGATCCTCGGGCTTTGGCAGAAGAATGGGTTGCTTGAACATTTCCGTGTCTGACTTAGACGGCACGGGAGAAATCTGATCAAGACTCGCTGGTGGAGAGACCAACTCGCCCACTGATTTCAGACAGTGTAAGGTTGCCGACTGAGACGCTCTGGCCAGAAAGGCAGGAGGTTCGGTCCAGTCGATGAATAGGGTGGTGCTGGAGCCGGACGACACCACACTTGGCTTCCGAGGCATGGCTGTGGTGGAGGACGCTACCCGCACTAAGAACTCACCAGAAACGTCTGGTGAAGACGATGCCGATGAAGAGTCACTGCATTTCTCGACTCTCAGTTTAACAGCGATTCTCGTTTCTTCAGCTGTTTCCACTTCAGGTGTCTCTGTGTCTCCGGCAACGCCTTCTCCACCCTCCTCTTTTTGCTCCTTTTCCATCTTTCCTTCGATTCTGTCTTCGGTAGGAATTTCTTGATCACCTGTCTCTTCATCCATACTCTCCTCCAGTTCTGAGGACGACGAAGGCGACGAGGGCAACAAGGGTTCTGTGCCTTCTTCTATGGTTTCCATGGTACAGTGCATGTGCATCTTTAGTTTGTTTCGGATGGCCCTATGTCTGAAAGTGAAATCAGCAGTTATTCTGTCTAGAACAAAACACAACAGGAAGAAAAACGCACAAGGCAAACAAAAGTTGGAAATAAGCATTCACATGAATGAATAATAAAAAAAAAAAGCAACAGGAACTTTTTTTTTTATTTTTTTTTATTTTTTAAAAGAAATGAACAACTACGAGCATGACGACGGCATAGACTTTTATGATACTAATGATGACGACGATGATGATAATGATGACGATGTCGATGATGGCAATATAAACACACTTTCCTGGTCTTGTTATAAAAAGATCATTAAAGATAAGAAAAACAACAACAACAACAACTGCTACAATAGCAACGTGGGTGACAATTTCCTAACCATCTCTAATTCTCTGTATGACAGCCTTCAGTAGCTACAAATCCAGAAAACAAACGAGGCCCTGAGAGGTCAGATACGTTCCTTAGGTTTTTGTCCCCTTTCAGATCCTTGCAGAAATCAGTCAGAGAAAATGAGGCTCCGGAGGGGATTTTGTTGTCCACTGTCCAGAACTTACAGTGGGCACATACTGAGGTGAGGAGTTGAGGGTCTGGAAAGGAAACCACTCGTTTGTCTCCGCAACAGAACTTTGAGCCTTACATAAACTGAATGACCCTCATAAAGAAATACACTCTTGCAATACTGCTTATGATCAGACAAACGCTGCTTTTCCGCAACAGGAGTGACATTTTAAGGTGAAGCTTAACAGATTTATCATTGACATGTGTTGTGCGACAGTTACTGAGAGACATAGTCGTGCGCATGCGCCTTCAGCGGTTTCGTCCGTATGGGGCGGCAGCGGTCACCTGCATTTAGGCCCCGCCACCCCCTTCCCAATCCTCCCGAATCACGGTTTTGCTCCCCGGTGGAGAGACGAAAAGAAAGAAGAGGGAGGAGGGTATGGGACGTCTACAGAGAAGAGGGGCAGGACGGCGGGTCACTCACGCCTCGAACATGGCCACGGACATGACGGTCTGCTCGTGCTCGATCCGGATGGACCTCTCCACGCGGTCCATGCCTTCCAGCGTGCTGCGGTACTCCGTCACGCCCGCCTTCTCCTGCAGCGCGCGCAGCCGACTCTTGCTCTCCGACACCTCGTTCAGGATGTTCTGCACTCGGGCTTGGAGACAGGAGAAATAAAGAAAAAAAAGGCGTGTGTGTGCGTGAGAGAGAGAGAGAGAGAGAGAGAGAGAGAGAGAGAGAGAGAGGAGAGATGCCGTACTTGTAGTTATAAGCATGCTTATTCAATTATTGTGCTTCCATCAGATTTGATGTGTGTACGAACAGAAGTGTTGGATATTCATGCACTAAGAAGACATATATCATGTACCCTCAAACAAGTTAAATTCTAAGAAGTGGAGGCACGGAGAAAGCTAATGGAAGAAGCAAGCACGGAAACAGCGAAAACCTAGGCATGACAAAAACTGAATTTTGATCAGCTGGGCCCAGAACAGGAGAATACATTGTAATCTGCCAATGACTACAGTAGATTTGCCATCGTTTCTGCTGTTTGGATAGACATTTAATTCAAAACGATATCCCTCACCCCACTCCCATGAACTTCATGTAAAAAGCATGAATATTCATCATGCACAGTTGGTAGAAGATATCAACTGGAACTCCGGACTTAAATAGTCTTGGCATCTAAGAAAACCGTTTAATAATAAACACATTTATCCTGGCTGAGCGCTTGTTATATTTCAGCGAAGCTT
The DNA here is from genome assembly GCA_033310375.1 of Conus canariensis. Taxonomy (NCBI): domain Eukaryota; kingdom Metazoa; phylum Mollusca; class Gastropoda; order Neogastropoda; family Conidae; genus Conus; species Conus canariensis. The sequence goes on from CM065714.1 coordinate 38,861,997, forward strand.
ACAAAGTGGTTTGTTTCAGGAGCACAGCCATTGGGTGAAAAGACCAAAGGCCAACTGGACAGCACTTTGCGCTGAAAACTATTTATGGACATCCAAAGGATTCCCGCCACAAAGCGTGGCAGAGATCTCTCTCTTACACACACACACACACACACACACACACACACAGGCCAACGCATACTCAGGTGTATGCACATAGAAAGGCCAAGCTTCTTTACTCATGGGAACTTGTAGTCTAACATCCCTCACTTGCTAACACTTGCTTCAGACGCAGCTCGGGATAGGTATTGCCCATATTGTCGATTTTCAACTGCAACAGCGCTGCCATTTTGAGACAGATGAAGACTTGCTCCTGCAATGAAAACAGAATCTGGATAAACGTGTGAACAGCGCCGTCATCTTCAGACTGATGTAGACTTACTCCTGCAGTCAAAACAGATTTTTGGATTAGTTGGTGAATTAGGCACACCCTTACTAGTATGCACTGACCAAAGGATTAGGCACATTCTGACTTGTATGTCGTGACCAAAGCGCGCGCGCGCGCGCACACACACACACACACGCACGAACGCACACACACACACACACACACACACACACACACACACACACACACACACACACACACACACACACACACGCACACACACACACACACGCACCAGTTTTGACGCTTCATGAAGTTCGCGCCAAATTAATGGCTCTTTAAGGTTCGCACTGCGGAAACAGGATCTTCCAGTTCAGCGTATATGGTATCGTATCGTACAGTTGGATCACATCTTTTTCTCGCTGATAGAAATTTGGGCTGCTTTCCTTGTCAGGTATGTTTCCATTGGCACCCTCTTTTCGGAAACGAAAAATAAATAAGACATCATCTATAGTTTGTTTGCCGACCGAGGTAGGTTTTGTTATGTAAGAATGTCGCCAGGAAACAACTTTGTCGACGAGAGGCGTTGTATGAGCCAGGAGCTTCTTGCATTTCAGGCATCGGTTGACAGCTGCATCCTAAACGTGGGTTCCACATACACACAGCCCAGTTATGAGTGGAAGGGGGAAAGAATAATGACCCATAGGAATTTTGACTGCCAGAAACATTGGATCTGGCCAGTTCCCAGTTAGATGATCAAAACGTTATGTCACCACTGACCACACGTTAGCAGAGATATTTCTGATTGTATGCAATTATCTTAACACACACACACACACACACACACACACACACACACACACACACACACACACACACACACACACACGCATCACACGTCAGCATAGATATTTCTGATTGAATGCAATTATCTTACACACATATGTCACACGTCAGCTGAGATATTTCTGATTGTATGCAATTACCTTACTCACACACACACACACACACACACACACACACACACACACACACACACACACACACACACATATATGTGTATATATATATATATATTTGTGTGTGTGTGTGTGTGTGTGTGTGTGTGTGTGTGTGTGTGTGTGTGTGTGAAAATGTTATGTCACCACTGACCACACGTCAGCAAAGATATTTCTGATTGTATGTAATGATACATACATACATACATACATACGTACACACACACACACACACACACACACACACACACACACACACACACACACACACATATGGATATGAACGTAAATATATCCCGTCGTTACCCAGGTTGAATACTGTTTTATAATCGGCTGGGTAGTTTAACATTCAACAAAGCCTTTTTTCGCCTTTATAATGAACTTTCTTTGTTCACTGTCATGGCGGTTACAGTACCACAAACTAGTCACAGGACCTTAGAATGCAGATTACATCACGTGCAGGTCTGCCACTTTTTTCTTGCCAACCCCAGAGCCATCAACACCACAGCAAATTTACAGGTCACTCGGGGCTCTGACTTTCATATGTAAGCAGGGTATATGCAGGTTTGGGAAGGAAAAAAAGATGTACACAAATCAACGTCCATCGCGGATGGTTACGAGCGCCGCAGGTTTACAACAACGCTGGTTAGCGTGTGGTATTGATGGCAGGTAAGAAGTATTCGGTTCGTGCATCTGCAGCTCGTGGTTGCCTGGTTGGCTCCGTGTTCGCTGTTAGGTGCTGCGAGTTCAAATCCCCCTGGCGCCCAATATGAAAAAAAGCCGTTGTCGTCGTCCATCTGAACGTGCAGTCATTCTTATGGTGTACTATCATGCAAGACAGGCCCCCTCCCCCTCCACTTTCCTGTTTTGGTTATCACCTGTATCACATCTGGTCGATGTGTCAGTTAAAGGTGAATATAACTGACCGAATGCGTTTGTGAGCAGGAACATTGTTTTGATCCACGAGCTCCCAGTTCTGCATTCATGGTGTTCTTGTATACTCTACCCTCGAGCAAGCACTGTCCCTTCCGTGTAGTTCCTTCGTTTGCAATATGGCCTTCTGGGGTAAAGTGGCACACGAGAGATGCTGACAGCATAACAGCTGATGTCATCTGAAGCAGTCACAGTCTGATCCACACGTCCTCCAGGCAATGTGCGGGACACACGCTAGTGCCGTGAAGACAGGCAGCACGATCTATAAAAGGCCCTGAAGAGAAAGATGTCTGGGAAGTCTTCAGAACCACTGCCAGTGATTTAGTGGCGAGGCAACTGTGTGAAGTTACATCACGACGCAGCACGAGACTAACCTCACGCCAACTCTCCACAACACGGTCTACCATACCACACCACAAGAACATCAACATCAGAGGAGGCCGTAGTCAGACAGTTGGAACGTTTGCCTGCCAAAATGACGGCTCTTGAGTTGTAACCGCCCATGGGATCGGATTTTTCCGGCTTGAAAACTCTCGCTGTTCACCCAGCGGTAAATGGATACCTGATTCAGATCGGGGAAGGTTTGTGTGGCCGAAGGAGAGGGACGGGCGCCGTATTTTGTCATACCGTGCCCATGACACATGAATCTTAACAGGTCATTGCCCCTACGGGCGTCAGGCTATGGGAATTGACGCTAAACCTTTAACCCAGCATCAATACACAGCATTCCCCTCCACTCATTTCTTCTCACCCCCTTCCCCATATCTGCCTCCCTCCCCTTCTCCGTCCCTCAGACCCAGTTCTCTGTCTGTCTGTTTGTCTGCCCGCCTGTCTGTCTCTCTCCCATCTTTCCTTGACTCTACCACTCTATGGGAGCACTTTAGCTGTATAAGGCTATATCCATGTTTTTTTTTCTTGTAAAGAAAGTGATAAGTACTGCTTACATGCGATTGAATTATGTAAGTGGTGACTCATGTTTTCATACCAAATAGCCAGTTATCACGTTTAAACATTTATTTTCACGTAAAAACTAGTAAGTATAATGTGAAAATAGGTGAAAACATTTAATCGTGATGTGAAAACATCCTATTTCCACGTGGTAATAATTAAAGCGAAATAACTCCTTTTGTGGCTGATTATACCGTGAAAACAGCTAGTTACCAAGTGAAAATCTCTGTCACCATGTGAAAATAACTGTCATCTTATGAAAATAAGCATTTTCATGAGACAGCTGTTCTCACGTTCCCGCGTAACACCTGTTTTCTTCAGTGATATCTGTAATCATAACTGTGTTCTGGATGGAAAATAGTGTTTTGACATTATCAAATGTGAAAACAGTAAAATTATGACCTTCCGGGTCTGGTGTGATTCCGTACCTTTCTCTTTCCTCATCTTTTTTTGTTGTCTAATTGCCTCATGATTCTGCCGGTATTTTCCTACCTTGGTGCTCAGACACTTAGAAATCAATTACCCGGTGTTACGTCTCAATCTGGTTGTGGACTCATGTTCCAGAATCTCGAGGAAGCGGTTGAAGCGAGACTTTGGCAAGCTAGCCCATGAAACACGTCTCATGGTGCATGAGCGCATGATCTGTGGGCATTCGAGGCAACGAGTTTGTTGATCAACATGCCCAAGAGTGCCACAAGGAAAGAGTTGGGCAGATTGTCTATCCCTCACACTGATCTGAAACCCAAGGCCCAGGCTTACGCCAAAGACCTCTGGCAAGAGGAATGGAACTCGCAGACGGGTAACATACTGTTGAAAATCTGTCCAAACATGAAAGAGTTCTTACCATGTTTCCAAGGCGGTCGTAAAGAAGAAACACTCTTGTGCCGTTTGCATACAGGCCACTCCTTTTACACTCATTCTTATCTTTTAAAAGGTGAAGAAGCTCCGTGGTGCATTCCATGTTATGTACCACTCACAGTGAAACATATTCTTTTAGAGTGCTGGAACTTTTAGAAAGAGAGAGAGAGAGAGAGAGAGAGAGAGAGAGGGAGAGAGAGAGAGAATGTGTGTGTGTTCGCGTGAGTGTGTGCGCGCGCACGTGTGTCTGTAAGTGTGTATGCGTGCATGCGTGCATGTGTGTGTATGCGTGTGTGCGTGCGTGTTTGACGCCATAAAGTATAGCACGGCATACCATGTAGTCCTGGTAGGGAATGGCACCTTCCTTGAATGCCCCTTTGACCAAGTCCAGTTCTTGTTTCCAGTACTTGGGCAGAGATCCACTGACATTTTCCTCTTCTCTCTATTTTGAGAAAACAAACAGCACATTAAACAGTCTAATACAGTGTCATGAAAATTCTTGATTGGCAAACACCGTTTCTTACAGTCAGTCAATGGAACATTTATGATCACCCCTCTTTTCCAACCTAGCAATCGATAAGTCAATCATGCTCATCCTTGGTTTCAACCATGATGACCCCTACAATGATTTCTGACCAAAACATCCCTTCACGGATTTTCTGACCAAACATCCTTTCACGGATTTTCTGTCTACACATTTCTTCAAGAATTTTCTGACTAAATATTCCCTTCATGGGTTTTCTGACCAAATATCCCTTTACGGATTTTCTTACTACAATCCCTTCAAGGGTTTTATTACTAAATATCCCTTCGTGGGTTTTCTGTCCGAACATTCCGTAGTGGATTTTCTGACAGAAGTCTCTTCATGGATTTTCAGACCAAACATCCTGTTATGGATCTTCTGACGCAACATTCAATCAAGGATTTTCTAATCAAACATTCCTTCACGGATATTCCGACGTAACATCCTTTCATGGATTTTCTGACCGAACAACTGGTACTTCTCTTATGATTATCTTTAATAAGTTCTTCCGTTTTCTGACCAAATAATCATGTCAAGCCCCGATTATCAGTGATCAGGCTTTCCATAGCTGTTCCTGAAGAGCAAATGCTCAAGGAGGATTCCCAAGGAACATGAGGCAATTTATTGACTTTTAGCCAGCACATCAACACATAAGGTCAGCATGCAAGAATCCCCCACCCCTCTCCCTCCGCAGTTAGTCAACGTTTTGCGCCTGCATAGCACCAGGAATGTGTCTCTCTGTTCCAGTAGTTTGCAGGTTTCATGCACCAATAGCGAGAGCGTTGACAGAATTCGGCGAATCACTGTAGCGCGACACATGTGGCAATAGACACAGAGACGATACTAAGACAAAACAAATTAAACAACCCAGTTCCTGGCTCATTTTCTACTCGTTTCAGATTCACTTAATCTTCATTACCAACGAGGTAAATGTTGACATATTGGGACACCATTTCTAATCATGTACCACCACGGTTCTTTTGTTGTTGTTGTTGTTGTTTTCTCCATGCACCGTAAATACTGACGTCCTCCGATTGGTGAATGACACGATCGGAATTCTCACTCTTAGCAGCTCATGTAAGAGGAGGGCGGAGGGGTGCAGGGAGTGGGGGCGGAGGGCGGAGTCTTCTCAGCGGCAGAACGACGGAATCCCTCTGGATGAGCAATGTGTGCGCCTGAAGTTGGACGTAACACATCTACCATGCTGCACGAGACCAAAAGCCTGAGCCTTCCCTGACTGTGGCCAAGGGTGCACTACTACACCCCTTTCAGTTTCACGTTTATTACGGCCTAGTCGATCGCACAGGGCCTTGACAGGACTGTCGTTACATGGACAGAAGAATGAGAAGTTACTCTGTCGTGGGGATTATACACCACAGGAACAGCAATGAGTAATCCGTTAATCTTAACATTGGCATCCCCACGGCGGATAAAACAAGGCCTGCTAAGAACGTCAGCCATTTTCCCCTGATCTTCTCACGATCAGATATGTAAGGAAAAAAATCATGAAAAATGAAGACTGTTAAAGAGAGCATAAAAAAAACCTGGAAAATTACTCAAACGCAACTGGCAAAATACGGACATTGTAGATAATCTTTTTCAACAGAGACCCCACCCCCTTTCAAAGAAAAAAAAAGCACAATGGGTGAGGACGGAGGTGGAATGAAGATGGGGTTGGGAAGTGTGCAGAGTTTTAGATCAAGACGAGTGGGTCATAATGGCAGGAAAAACAATGGATGACTGTCCAGAGAGAGAGAGAGAGAGAGACGGAGAGAGGGAGGGAGGGAGAGAGAGAGAGTGGAGGGAGGGGTGGAGAGCGAGAGAGAAAGATACAGAGAGAGAGGAACAGAGAAAGAGAGGAAGAGAGAGAAGAGAGAGAGAGAGAGAGAGAGAGAGAGAGAGAGAGAGAGAGAGAGAGAGAGAGAGAAACAGAGACACAGAGACACAGAGAGAGACAGACAGACAGAGACAGAGGGAGAGGGAGTAAAGAGGGCTGAGTCAAATACAGTAAAAGAAAAGAGAAAATCACTGACACAGAAATTCCAGAGGGCACAGAATACGATTTAACTAAGAGAAAGGGCCCAGATTCCCCCACGAGAGGAAGAGGAGAAGGAGGAGGAGGAGGAGGAGAAGGAGGAGGCAAGAAAGCTTTAGAAGGAGACTAAGATGGAGGTTGAGGGGGGTGGAGGATGGGTGAATCACAATACCATTCACACATCACGAGGCGATGGCAAACAATTGCAAAGTAACCCACATACAAGCAAGAAGGACACGGCACGAGGCAATGACAAAGGCAAGGTAACCCACACACAGGCAAGAAGGACACGGCACGAGGCAATGACAAAGGCAAGGTAACCCACACACAGGCAAGAAGGACACGGCACGAGGCAATGACAAAGGCAAGGGAACCCACATACAGGCAAGAAGGACACGGCACGAGGCAATGACAAAGGCAAGGTAACCCACATACAGGCAAGGAGGACACGGCACGAGGCAATGACAAAGGCAAGGTAACCCACATACAGGCAAGAACAACACAGCACGAGGCAATGACAAAGGCAAGGTAACGCACATACAGGCAAGGACACGGCACGAGGCAATGACAAAGGCAAGGTAACCCACATACAGGCAAGAAGGACACAGCACGAGGCAATGACAAAGGCAAGGTAACCCACATACAGGCAAGAACGGCACGGCACGAGGCAATGACAAAGGCAAGGTAACCCGCATACAGGCAAGAACAACACGGCACGAGGCAAGGACAAACAAAGGCAAGGGAACCCACATACAGGCAAGAACGGCACGGCACGAGGCAAGGACAAACAAAGGCAAGGGAACCCGCATACAGGCAAGAACGGCACGGCACGAGGCAAGGACAAACAAAGGCAAGGGAACCCGCATACAGGCAAGAACGACACGGCACGAGGCAAAGTAACCTACATACAGGCAAAAACAACACGGCACGAGGCAAGGACAAACAAAGGCAAGGGAACCCGCATACAGGCAAGAACGGCACGGCACGAGGCAAGGACAAACAAAGGCGAGGGAACCCACATACAGGCAAGAACGACATGGCACGAGGCAATGACAAAGGCGAGGTAACCCACATACAGGCAAGAACGACACGGCACGAGGCAATGACAAAGGAGAGGTAACCCACATACAGGCGAGAACGACATGGCACGAGGCAAGGACAAACACAGGCAAGGGAACCCACATACAGGCGAGAACGACACGGCACGAGGCAATGACAAAGGCGAGGTAACCCACATACAGGCGAGAACGATACGGCACGAGGCATGGCGTCGTAGATGGTGGGTTCGTTGTCTTCCTTCTGATCCTCCTCTTCCTTCTGCTCGCCCTCGACGTCCTCCTCGATGGTGCTGATGACTCCCGAGCACTGCTTTTCCGTCAGTCTGAAGTTCAGCAAGTAGGGTTTGGGTTTGGGTTGGGGGGAGGGGAGGGGGGGGGAGGGGTCGGGGGAGATGGGGTTCTTTCTCATTGTCAGAGACGAAACCCCCCCCAGCACAAACAACGAAACCAACACGTTGACTTTACGACGCAAGGTACGTAACGAGAGAGAAAGAGAGGGAGAGAGAGGGAGAGAGAGAGAGGGAGGGAAAGAGAGAGAGAGAGAGAGAGGAGAGAGAGAGAGAGAGAGAGAGGAGGGATGGATGGAGAGAGAGAGGAAAGAGAGAGGGAAGGAGGGAGGGAGGGAGAGAGAGGACAGAGAGAGAGATAGGACAGAGAGAGATAGACAGAGGAAGGAAGGGAGAGACGGGGGGGGGGGGGGGGGGGGGGAGGAGAGAGAGAAAGAGAGAGAGAGAGAAATGGAGAAGTAACGTAGAAACAGGGGTAAAAGGAAGCGCGTGACAGAAGAGTGGAGAGACGAACAGGATACATGGGGTTAAAGGGGAATAGACAGAGGTGAAAGGAGAAACGGAGATGGTATATGGGGTTAAAGAGGAATAGACAGAGATGAAAGAAGGAGAAACGAATGGTATATGGGATTAAAGAGGAACAGACAGACGGAGAAGATATATGGGGATAAAGAGGAATAGACAGAGATGAAAGAAGGAGAAACGAATGGTATATGAGGATAAAGAGGAATAGACAGAGATGAAAGAAGGAGAAACGGAGATGGTATATGGGGATAAAGAGGAATAGACCCCACCCGTAGAAGGAACAGAACGAATCCTGTCTCTCCGACTCCAAACATCATCGGGACCAGTCAGTCTAATTAGTGCCTACGCACCAACTTTGGTATCCACAGCAGAAGCAAAAGACAAGTTTTATGACGACCTCAGTGCTGCTATAAGGAGAATTCCCGACAGAGAATTACTGTTCATCGCAGGCGATTTCAACGCCAGAGTAGGTGTCGATCACAACTCTTGGCCCACCTGCTTGGGTCAGTTCGGCACTGGGAAAATGAACGAGAATGGCCAGCGCCTGCTAGAGCTCTGCTGTCGTCATGGGTTGTGCATCAGTAACACCTTCTTCAACACGAAGCCTCAGCATCGAGTCTCCTGGAGACACCCTCGATCCAAACACTGGCATCAGCTCGATTTGATCCTCACCAGACGTGTCAACCTTTCCAGCATCAAGATCACTCGCAGCTACCAGAACGCCGATTGTGACACTGACCACTCTTTGGTGTGCAGCAAAGTGAAGCTCCGCGCGAAGAGACTGCACAGTACGAGAAAGGAGGGCCGGCCTCGCATCGACGCCAGCAAAACAGGCGATCAAAGAAAAGTGGAGGAGTTCGCGCGCGTGTTGGAGGATTCTCTCCCTGGCCCACCCATTGCAAATGCCCAAGACCGATGGGAACACTTCAGAGATGCTGTCTACAACGCCGCCATGTCCACCTTTGGCAAAAAGACCAGCAAGTCAGCTGATTGGTTCGAAGCCCATTTAGAAGAAATGACACCAGTCATCGAGGCCAAGAGAAACGCCCTGACAGCATACAAAACCAATCCCAGTGAGCAAAACCTCCTGGTTCTCCGTGCTGCTCGCAGCAAAGTCCAGCAGTGTGCCAGGCAATGCGCCAACGATTATTGGCTTCAGCTCTGCTCCCAGATTCAGATCGCAGCTGACACAGGCAACATTAAGGCGATGTATGACGGCATCAAGCAGGCATTGGGCCCAACGCAAAAGACAACTGCCCCTTTGAAATCAGCTACAGGGGAGGTGATTCAGGACAGAGAACAACAGATGGACACTAGACACTACACTGAGCTATATGCAAGGGAAAATGTAGTCACAGAAGATGCCCTGAATGCCATAGAGCGCCTACCAGAGCTGGAAGAGCTTGATAGACAACCAACCATAGACGAACTCAACGAAGCCCTGGACTCTCTTGCCTCTGGCAAGGCACCTGGGAAAGACGGTATTCCCGCCGAAGTACTGAAGCGCTGTAAAGACACTTATCACCGAGCTGCATGAAAACCTCTGCCTCTGTTGGAGTGAAGGCGAAGTACCACAAGACATGAGGGATGCTAACGTCGTCACACTGTACAAAAACAAAGGTGACAGAAGCGATTGCAATAATTATCGTGGTATATCCCTCCTTAGTATCGTTGGGAAAGTCTTTGCACGAGTAGTACTGAAGAGGCTCCAAGTACTTGCAGAGCAAGTTTATCCTGAATCGCAGTGCGGTTTCCATGCCAACAGATCCGCTATAGATATGATCTTCTCCCTTAAACAACTTTAGGAGAAATGTAGGGAGCAAAGGCAGCCACTCTTCATTGCCTTCATAGATCTCACAAAGGCTTTCGATCTGGTCAGCAGGGATGGCCTCTTCAAGATCCTCCCCAAGACTGGATGTCCACCCAAACTTCTCAGCATCATCAGATCCTTCCACGAAGATATGAAAGGCACTGTCGTCTTTGACGGCTCAACATCAGCTGCCTTCAACATACGGAGCGGAGTGAAACAAGGTTGCGTCCTGGCTCCCACCCTGTTTGGAATCTTCTTTGCTGTGATGCTGAAACACGCATTTGGTCCTGCAGCTGAAGGTATCTACCTCCGAACCAGGACAGACGGAAAGCTTTTCAACCTCTCCAGACTAAGAGCCAAGACTAAAGTCAAGCTGAGGTGCCTGCGTGACTTCCTCTTTGCAGACGACGAAGCAGTAACCGCCCACTCAGCCGAGGACCTACAGCAGCTCATGACTTGCTTCAGCGATGCCTGCCAAGACTTCGGGCTTACCATTAGCTTGAAGAAAACACAGGTCATGGGACAGGATGTTGAATCTCCCCCAGTCATCAGCATCAATGACCATGAACTGGATGTCGTCCATGACTTTGTTTATCTGGGCTCAACAATCTCAGACACCCTCTCACTTGACGCAGAGCTCAACAAGTGCATCGACAAGGCAGCTACCACCATGACCAGACTGATAAAGAAAGCATGGAACAACAGCAAGGTGACCGAGCACACAAAGATCCAGATCTACAGTGCCTGCGTCGTGAGCACCCTCCTGTATGGCAGCGAGTCTTGGACTTTGGTGCCCGACAAGAGCGAAAGCTCAATGCTTTTCATATGCGTAGCCTCCGTTGCATTCTGAACATCACCTGGCAGGACAAGGTCCCAAACAACACTATCCTGGAAAGAGCCGGATGCACCAGCATGTACACGCTGCTGAAACAGAGACGTATGCGCTGGCTCGCCCATGTCGTGCGCATGGATGACGGACGGATCCCTAAAGACCTCCTCTATGGAGAACTTGTGCAGGGAAAACGTCCCACAGGCAGACCACAGCTGCGATTCAAAGACGTGTGCAAGAGGGACCTAAAAGCCTTGAACATCGACCAGAACAACTGGGAAGCAACAGCCCTCGAACGGTCAGCCTGGAGACAGACTGTGCAGAAAGGTCTCTCCAAGTTCGAAGAGACACTCGCTCAGCAGCACGGGGAAAAGAGAATGAGAAGAAAGGCTGCAGCCCAGGCAGACAGACCAGCATCAGACTTCATCTGTGCCCTGTGCCACAGGGACTGTCATTCCCGCGTCGGACTGGCCAGCCACACCCGTCGCTGTACCAGAATAGACACCTAGAGCGCAACTCCATAGTCTTCCGAGACTGAAGGATGCCTACTTCATTAGACAGAGATGAAAGAAGGAGAAACGAATGGTATATGGGATTAAAGAGGAATAGACAGACGGAGAGGGTATATGGGGATAAAGAGGCATAGACAGAGATGAAAGAAGGAGAAACGGAGATGCTATATGAGGATAAAGAGGAATAGACAGAGATGAAAGAAGGAGAAACGAATGGTATATGGGGATAAAGAGGAATAGACAGAGATGAAAGAAGGAGAAACGAATGGTATATGGGGATAAAGAGGAATAGACAGAGATGAAAGAAGGAGAAACGGAGATGCTATATGAGGATAAAGAGGAATAGACAGAGATGAAAGAAGGAGAAACGAATGGTATATGAGGATAAAGAGGAATAGACAGAGATGAAAGAAGGAGAAACGAATGGTATATGGGGATAAAGAGGAATAGACAGAGATGAAAGAAGGAGAAACGAATGGTATATGGGGATAAAGAGGAATAGACAGAGATGAAAGAAGGAGAAAACGAATGGTATATGGGGATAAAGAGGAATAGACAGAGATGAAAGAAGGAGAAACGAATGGTATATGAGGATAAAGAGGAGTAGACAGAGATGAAAGAAGGAGAAACGAATGGTATATGGGGATAAAGAGGAATAGACAGAGATGAAAGAAGGAGAAACGAATGGTATATGGGGATAAAGAGGAATAGACAGAGATGAAAGAAGGAGAAACAGATACGGTATATGGGGATAAAGAGGAATAGACAGAGATGAAAGAAGGAGAAACAGAGACGGTATATGGGGATAAAGAGGAATAGACAGAGATGAAAGGAGAGACCAAGAGGATAGATGGGGTTAAAGAGGAACAGACAGAGATGAAGGAGGGCGAGACGGTGAGGATATGTAATGTAATGTAAAAGGATATTTATAGAGCGCTTTGCCTCGCAAGAGCCCAAAGCGCATATTACAGAAAAACATGATAAAATACTAATTCTAATTCAAAGCACACACACACACACACACACACACACACACACACACACACACACACACGCACGCACGCACACACACACACACACACATGCGTGCACGCGTGCACACACCCCCCCCCCCGAAAAACTCACACACGGAGACAGACACACGAGCGCGTTAACACCAGCAAACACGCGCACAGTGATAAATGGATATAGTTAATCAGTCCGAGGGAAAAGGTATGTCCTTAGGGAGGTTTCAAAAGTCTCTAAATGGGGATTGAGAGGAATAGACAGAAATGAAGAAGGGAGAGACGGACAGGAGAGACAGGGGGTAACAGGGAGGGGTGAGCTGAAGGAGCAGAGAGATGAAGAGAAGAGACGGCAGTAAAGGGAAAGTCGAACGTGACGTGGAAAGACGGAGAGGAGAGTTGGGGGTGAAGGGGATGGTAGAGATGGATGGGAGAGACGGAGAGTAGAGATGCTGGCAAAGGGAGAGAGACATGGGTAGAGAGACGGAAAGAAGAGATGGTGAAGAGACGGTATGGAGAGATGGTGAAAGGGAAGAGAGAGAGAGATGAGTGGATAAAGATTTGAAAGTGCTCAGTCCTCCAATCTTCCCGCCATTCTACTTTGCTCTAAAAATACAAAAACTAAGACCATGGAATGGAAATAGAATAAAAGCAACAATATACAGAACAACGACAACATCAACAACAACAAAATCGAAAATGATAAGAACAATAATAATAATAATGATAATAACACAGTGAGAAAGGTTTAGATAGATACTTTATATCAAAGACAAAGGGTGTGATAATAAAGTATAACAGAAAATGAGGTTAGGGAGGCAACACATGAAGAATGTAGCCCATATTGAAAAAAGAAATCACAGAAGAGAGAGAGACAGACAGACAGACAGACAGACAGAGGCAGACAGATACACATATAGAGAGAGAGAGAGAAAGAGAGAGAGAGGAGAAGAGAGAGAGAGAGAGAGAGAGAGAGACAGACAGACAGACAGACAGACACAGACACAAACACACACACACACTCACACACACAGGCAGACGGACACACAGACGGATCGGGAGAACGAGCATACAAAATTTTAATATTCAAATACGTACACATGGCTTCCATGGACTGAAGGAAGCATAACAAAAGAGCAGAAGAGCACACAAAATAAAGTGTGAAGTAACGCAGTTTTAATGCACGACATAAAACAGGACAAGAAATTTTCGGCAATATGCCTTCCTCAGCGACAAAAAAATAAAAACAGTAAAGACATCAACATGCGCAATACTCCCCTTGTGAAGCCAAAGTGGTGAATGAAGTAGACAGAGGGACAGTGGAAGAGAGGGTGAGTAGAGTTCGAGGAACAGGGCACGAGGAAAGAGGGTAGAGTAAAGTGAGGAGGAGGAAAAGGAGAGAGAGAGAGAGGGGGGGGGGGGAGAAATAGAGGAGAGAGAGAGAGAGAGAAAGAGAGAGAGAGAGAGAGAGAGAGAGAGAATGGAAGTAGAGGAAGAGTGGAGAGTGGGAGAGAGAAGAGGATGGGGAGGGGAAGGAGAGTGAGTGGAGGGGGAGGGTGTGATTGTATGTAGTGGGTGTGTTGCATATGAATGAAATGATTAGGAGAAAACACAATAAATAAAATACAATATGCACAAAAAAGCATTTTAAATGACAAGGGGAGGTGGGTGGGCGGGGGGGGGGGGGGGGGGGGGTGGAGAAGCGGGTCAGCCGCCTAAAGCACCCGACCCAAGTCTGACCCAAGGGTAGGTTGTCCTACCCAAGCACCAAGGGGTGAGAGGGAAAACGGGAGAACGGGGTTATTGTGTTTTCTCTTGTTCATTTCATTCATATGCAACACACCCACTACATACAATCACACCCTCCCCCTCCACTCACTCTCCTTCCCCTCCCCATCCTCTTCTCTCTCCCACTCTCCACTCTTCCTCTACTTCCATTCTCTCTCTCTCTCTCTCTCTCCTCTCTTCCCCCCCCCCCTCTCTCTCTCCTTTTCCTCCTCCTCACTTTACTCTACCCTCTTTCCTCGTGCCCTATTCCTCGAACTCTACTCACCCTCTCTCCCACTGTCCCTCTGTCTACTTCATTCACCACTTTGGCTTCACAAGGGGAGTATTGCGCATGTTGATGTCTTTACTGTTTTTATTTTTTTGTCGCTGAGGAAGGCATATTGCCGAAAATTTCTTGTCCTGTTTTGTGTCGTGATTAAAACTGCGTTACTTCACACTTTGTTTTGTGTGCTCTTCTGCTTTTTTGTCGTGTTCCAGTAACGATGCAGTTTGTTTCATTTGCCTGAAGGGAACATAGTCACTTACTCGGTAAAGAGCTCAGCTCTCACTCTGTTATATGAAGCCCACAAGGAGCTATAGCAAGTCATCGTATTGTAGTACGCCTTCTCCTGTAGGTCAAAAAGAAACCACAGTATTACAATGTATATGAAAGCTGTATCACCCATAATGTGTACTGATATGTGTATGTTGCGAAAATCTTGGTAACAGCGTTTCATAACCGCTCACTTGCTCAGAAAGGAATCAGACAGTAAAATATATTCGTAGAGTATTTCCTGTGTTCAGTACAACACACACACACACACACACACACACACACACACACACACACACACACACACACACACACACACACAAACACACACAAGGAGACAGACAGACAGACAGACACATACACACACTCACACATACACAAACGTCATCATCACCATCTTCGCCGTCAACATATCATCGCATCCAGACTCTCTATTTTGTTATGTTCCGTTTCATTCATGTCAAAGTCAGTAAAGAAAGATGTTGTTTCTGTGTACAAGGTGTGGAGGTGGTAAAAGTAATCTTTACTGTTTTGGTGGCTATCTTTTCGCGTACCCTGTGAACATGGCAGCGTTAACCCATCCCGGCGGTTGAGTCTTATCTGACGTCGTTTTACCTAACAGACAAGATTCGTTTCGCCTGCTCCAAAGCCTCAACATTATGCTTATTATATTTGGTGAAAGCGAGCTGTGTCTGAAGCATAAACACACTTTTTTCTCCATTCACAGTGCATCTCTAGGCGCCACCGTAGTCTCTCTCTCTCACTCTTTCTTTCTCTCTCTCTGGCATCCTTTTATTCTCACTCTCTCTCTCTTTAGGCTGAATGATCACACTACTGATGTTGTTGTCTTCTGTGGCTAGTTTAAAGGTTGTTACCACTCATTTCACCGTGCAAAGCTCATACTGTGAATGCTTTTTTTCCTTCATTTTCCCCCTTTTCTTTTCTCTCTTCTTCTTTTTTTTCTTTCTTTTTTTTTGCTTGTCGAAAAGGACGATCGATTATCATTCGTACATTGTGCGAGGGGATGGAGTTTCCAGCATTCACCTTCACAGACTTTTAACCAACAGACGAAGTTTTCCGAATCGAAACGCGGTGCCGACACTTTAGTTTGATTTCTGGACTTGAAGGATTGCGCGTTTGACTGAACTGGCTATCGAACACTCACCCCTACCCAAACCCCTACCCCCACGAAAAAGAAACAACAAATTGTAGGCGAAACAAAACAAAAACAGCTCATAGTTAAAATGCTCAGACGAACTGACAGCAGGCCAAACGACTGCAGGCGATATGAGATGCCCCCGATTTCACTGCTCAGTCGTTCCAGAGTCGTCCACCAGGACCGTTGGGATCCTGCAATGAAGAACATTGCACCAGTTGTCTCCAGCTCTGACGGTTGTTGACGAGTGCCCGGACTGCAGCAAACCTCTTCCCGTCCAACAAATCGTCTGTCCATCTTTTTCTCTATCTGCCCACCCCCACTCCCCTCACCTCTGTTCCCTCTTCATTGTTCCTTTAAGCACTTCTTTACTCTTAATTTTGTTTGTTTGCTGTCAGAGTCCACGACTCCCGTGCTTACAAGAATATGGAGATCACAGTTGAATGCCAAAATTTCAGCTTGATCTGAGAGCAATATTCCCGTTTCTTCACTTTGGGTTTAGTTCTGCCGATGCTACCGTGTTCACAAAGTTCGTGCTAGGACTTAAGTTTTCATCCGTTTTAATTGATTTTGTGACTGTAAATGAAATTGAATTAAAAAAAAAATGATCTCCCTACGCAAATGTTAAACTGAATTAAAGACAGAAATTACATTCTCAGCTGCACTACGTCACATTGTACTGTAAGGTTTCATATCATGCATACCTAACTGTATTTATAGAGTCCGACACCACACCGAAATGTACTGTCGTATGAAATTCTCCTTTTTTGTGCTGATCGACGAGGATGATGATAATGAAAATAATGCTATGGAGTTCCATTCTGCTGTGAGACTGGGCTGTGCTCTACGCCTACTTTCATAATACATCCCGGTGTCAACCAAACTTGAGAGATACAGACACCTTCAGTGTTGCTCGGGAAATTTGAGCAACGCTCTTTGAGATCCATTCGTGAAGTGGCTGAAACTCCACTGTGTGGTTCCAGCCTTCCTGATTGAGCCCACAGCAGTCTCAGCGGGTAAGAGCCGTCTGGACCGAAAAATCCCAATAAATGGCTCTGATGGGAATCGAACCCATGACTACCAGCCCGGAATCCGCAAGGCTAACGACTGTGCAATAGCGGCTGCTTAAACTATACTGTACTTAATGCATTGTATGGCACAATCTAACTTCATTGTCGTGACAGATTTCTATGTGAAATTCGAGCTGCTCTCTAGACGGAAATCGCGCCGCCACTATACAGCGCCACTGATACACTTTTCTTTCTGTCTGCCTGTATTTTCGGTCATCTATCAAGGCCGGTTCTTTTTTTTCTACAAAATTTCATCAAAGATTACTCCTTTGTTGTCGAGGGACGTTTTACGTGCACAACGTGCATTCTGCATACAGGACCTGGATCGATTGTCTGCTCCGAAAAGACTTCAGCTGTGCCCGCAGGCAGGGTCATACACAAGACAAGACAGGACAAGACAAGCACCTCACCTTGGCTTTCATCTTCTCGGTGGCCGTGTTCCAGTCCTCCAGGCCTGCCGGCACCATGTCGGAGCTCATCACCTGCCAAGCAAGTCCCATCACACTCGGCCGTGTATATAGCTTCAAAGCCCCCGTTTTCAAATGTTAATTTTGTTGACATACATAGAGATGATTAATGTTTACAACAAATCCAATAGAACACAGCTGTGCATAGTTTCAACCCCCCCCCCCTCCCCGATCTTTACATGGTAATTTTGATGACATAAATAGGGATGATTTCTCCTTTCGTTTGAAATAATCGATTCTGTGGAATTACAGAACGGTTTCATCGTAGTTGTTGTTTTGTTGTGTTGTTGTTGGTGGTGTTGTTGCTCCTGCTTTCATGCTGTCGTAGTCCCTGTTCTTCCGTTCGATTAGTCTATTGTGAGTCGAGCATGTAGGCTGCAAGAGCAGTTAGATACATACGTACATACATATATACATGCAGGAAGAGAGAGAGAGAGAGAGAGAGAGAGGAGAGAGAGGAGAGAGAGAGAGAGAGAAGGGCATGTATTCGGAAGCGCACATGTATACTGAGGTGTGTGTACGTGTGTGTGTGTGTGTGTGTGTGTGTGTGTGTGTGTGTGTGTGTGTGTGTGTGTGTGTGCGTGCGTGCGTGCGTGCGTGCGTGCGTACGTGTGTGTGTTTGTGTATGTGTGCGTGCGTGCGTGTGTGTGTGTGTGCGAACACAAGTGTACGTGAACCGAATATGCTATGCGTCGTCTTAATTTCTGGAATGAGTTGTACGTGTGCGCAAAACAAACCCTTAAGTATTCCGTGTGTCCGAAAAACAGCGAGACAAGCGAGAGACCCAGTGGAAGACCCAAGCCTTCACATTCCTTTGTTTGAATCGAATTGTCGAACAGGGGCTTTAAATATTTGTTGTTATTGTTTGTTGTCTTCTTCTTCTTCTTCTTCTTCTTCTTCTTCTTCTTCTCTCTCTCTCTCTCTCTCTCTCTCTCTCTCTCTCTCTCTCTCTCTCTCTCTCTCTCTCCCCAACTCTCTTTTTTTTCCATTCACTCGTTTTCTTCGTCTCTTTTATTATTTTTTCCCCTTCATTCTCTTGCTTTTCCCCCCTTTCCACACTTCTGTCAGTTTTTGGCATCATTGCGTTGATTTTCGCTTTCCCTTTTGCATTACGCGGTGGCGGTGGCGACGGAGGGTGGGTGGGGTGGGTCGGGCTGGGTAGAGCTGCAGAGGGTTCATATCCAATGGTATTTTGTCTATGACTGTACCGATGTTGTTATTCTCATTAATAATCACTTTTGAAAATCTAATATGGCTCTTCACGTGCTAGAGAGAGAGAGAGAGAGAGAGAGAGAGAGAGAGAGAGAGAGAGAGAGAGAGAGAGAGAGAGAGAGACAGACAGACAGACAGACAGACAGACAGACAGACAGACAGACAGACAGACAGAAGCATGGCACGCAGGCATTCATCTTCACCGTAACCTTTTCCCTGTCTTTTGACTTTCTTTTGTTGTCAAGTTCCCGTATAGCGTTCGAAACGACGTACTCAAAATCGTTCAAAGCTGAAAAAGAAGGTCACATCTGTTGAGTTGAATGACAACTATATCTTTTATGTTTCATTTTGATGATGATGACAGTGATGACAAAAATACACTTCTACCACCACCACTACTATTGCTGCTGCTGCTGCTGTTGCTGTTATTGCTGCTGCTGCTACTATCACTACTACTATTGCTGCTGCTGCTGCCGTTTCTTGTATTTCTCTTACTGTTACTACTTCTACTGAATCAGGTGGGCCGGCCACGTCATCAGAAAGCCAGACAAAGCATCCCCTTAATTAACATCTGTTTCAGGGCAAGCTGTCCTCAGAAAAAGCCCACTGATCGTGGTCAACACAAGGTGTTCACAGACAACCTCAAGGTGTTCACAACCTCAAGGTGTTCACAATCTCAGGGTGTTCACAGACAACCTCAAGGTGTTTACAGACAACCTCAGGATGTTTCCAGACAACTCAAGGTGTTCCCAGACAACACCAGGTGTTCACAGACAACCTCAAGGTGTTCACGGACAACTCAGGGTGTTCACAGACAACCCCAGGGTGTTCACAGACAACCTCAAGGTGTTCACAGACAACCTCAGAGTGTTCACAGACACCTCAGAGTGCTCACAGACAGCCCCAAGATGTAAACTGACAACCTCAGGGTGTTCACAGACAACATCAAGGTGCTTACAGACAACCTCAGGGTGTTCACAGACAACCTCAAGGTGTTCCACAGACAACCTCAGGGTGTTCACAGACAACCTCGGAGTGTTCTCAGACAACCTCAAGGTGCTCACAGACAACCTCAAGGTGTCCCAGAACACCTCCATAGATAATTTCTCAGCTCCTGGCTGTCTCAGACTGCACCTCTTGGCAAAGAAGCCTCTGCCATGGCTGAAGGGCAGAGCATGAAGAATTCGTATGGAGGGAGAAGAGAGGCTGGCTAGCTGGCACGCATCCTTGCTTGTGCTTCTTCTTTTGAGCGCTCCATCCGTGTGAGGCATTTCACTGCCCACACTGGAGCGTTCGCTCTCCTTCGGATCATATCGTCCGCGGTGCACGCACATCACCACTTCTATTTCCTATTCTACCAGAATCTTATATATTTATATATGTATGTATATATATATATATATATATACATACATATATATGTACATGTATATTATATATATATATATATATATATATATATATATATATATATATATCACATCACCAGTTCTACTTCCTATTCTACAAGAATCTTATATATTTATATATGCATGTATATATGTACATGAGAACACCACAGAATTGTGGACTGTGGTGTGTCTCTATTTGACACCAAGAGGACAGACACAATCAGCCGTGTCTCCCTGATGAGTCCGATCCAGCGGACGAAAGGCCTAGGAGCAGGCAATACAAATACAGCTGCCTTCAAGGGTGGATACGATGGTTCCCTCAGGCAGCTAGTGAAGGGTTTCTCATATTTATAACATATTCCCCCCATTTTCTTCATCTTCAATTTTTTTTTTAAATTCAAATCTTTGCCAAGTCATTACTATAATGACTAAAGAATTGTTAGCCTGCCCTTGTTTTCTCCCACTACTTAATTGTTCAGCATTATATATATATATATATATATATATATATATATATACAGAGAGAGAGAGAGAGAGAGAGAGAGAGAGAGAGAGAGAGAGACTGAAAGACAGATAGATACACAGATCTAGAGGGAGAGGAGACTATCCAAGATGTGGACGCACATCATCAGCTCTAGTACTTATTCTACAAGAATCTTATATATATATATATATACATACATATACATATATATGTATATGTATATATATATATAGATAGATAGATAGATAGATAGAGAGAGAGAGAGAGAGAGAGAGAGAGAGACAGACAGACAGACAGACAGACAGACAGACAGACAGACAGACAGGCAGGCAGGCAGACAGACAGACAGACAGACAGAGAGAGAGATGGATTGATAGATTGAAAGACAGATAGATACACAGATCTAGAGAGATAGGAGACTATCCACGATGTGGACGCACATCACCAGTTCTACTTCTTATTGTACAAGAATCTAATGTCATATGGGGTTCTCTCGCTTCCTCGCCGCGTGCAACTTGGTCACCTTTCCCACATCTTCGTCTTTCAATGCATTGAAAACGAAGCAAGCCATGTTGTCTGGACTTCTGTACTATCACAGAATCATTCACATTACATTGAGCCACACCATGTCATGCCATCTCGTTTAATGTCTAGCCGACCATTGAGGCCACCACGTTAGGGTTGATTCTGGGTCATGTGATAGCACCGTCACGAATAATAACTCATACTTCCCACTTTGAGAGAGAGAGAGAGAGAGAGAGAGAGAGAGAGAGAGAGAGAGAGAGAGAGAGAGAGAGAGAGAGAGAGAGCGGGTGGGGGAGGGGGGATGTATCATGAACTCACTTGGATAAAGTTGCGCTTCCAAGTTTTCCATGACGTCCTCAAAGTGTTGCGATTCCTAAAACACAAGAGAGGAGGGGGTGGAGGTGGTTGGGAGAGAGAGAGAGAGAGAGAGAGGAGAGAGAGAGAGAGAGAGGGGTTGATATTCAGATCTTGAGAGGGAGAATCATTCCTCACGTTCTTGTCTTCAGAGACATAATCACAGTTGCCAACCTCCTAAAACTGAAATTCGATGGTCGGGGGTAAGGGATGTCTGAGGGACACTTGGCTTTTAACTGGAAGCATTCTTGTTCCCAGCTACCGGTTGGCTCAGTGGGTTAGTTAGAGCACCGAGTCAGAGAGCAAACCCCGCCAGCCAGTGCCTGACATAGAAACTGCCATTTGAGCGGCCCAGTTTACTATGTGTTGTCATTCTGGTGGTTTATGCAGTGGAATGTTAGTTTCCCTTTCCCCACTCTCTTGGATTAGTTGACCAAGTCGATCCAATCACCTATGGTGTGTATGGCCCGTTGGACCCGAATGTAACTAACTTAACTCGCAGCAATCTCAGTTGATCGATGAAAGGTTTACTAAGGAATCCTGTTGTATGTTGTTGCCGGCATTCACGGAACATCATTTATTTAATCACAGATTTTCAACAGCATGCGTCCGCTTCGTTTGAATCGGACCTCAACGTGAATGCACATCATGACCTGGAAAATGATCTATACCTATCAACGGTTACAGAACTGCTATGATGTAATTTTTTAGCATTAGATTACAATTTTTTTTTTTTTTTAGAAACAGAATACTGCGGTTTTTGTAGTGTACGTGTGTGTGTCCGTAAATCGCTGGATAGTTTCTATGATTTGATGTTTTGGCTTTATAAATACTGGTACAAACATTTGAGAAACAGAATGCTAGTGGATACGTGTGTGTGTGTGTGTGTGTGTGTGTGTGTGTGTGTGTGTGTGTGTGTGTTGTGTGTGTGCGCGCGCGCGCGCGTGTGCGCGTGCGTGCACGTGTGTGTTTGTGTGTGTGTGTGTGTGTGTGTGTGCGCGTACGTGTGTGTGTGTTTGTGTGTGTGTGTGTGTGCGCGCGTGCGTGCACGTGTGTGTGTGTGTTTGCGCGCGCGCGCGCGCGTGTGTGTGTGTGTGTGTGCACGCGTGCGCATATCCATGCATGTGTAAATCCGTGTGTGTCGCACGCAGGCACACACAAAAAGTACAAAGAAACACTGACCGACAGACAACCAGGCGCGCGCACACCAGACCGACGACACACAATCACATAAGAGGCAACCAATCCACCTCACCGTCAATTCGCAGTTCGGGAGCCCCAGCACGGCCTGGGCGTGTTCATGCAGTTTGACAGCGTACAGCTCGGTGGCGGTGGCGTCCCTCAGAGGCGTGAAGTTTCGGATACTGCTCTCTGCACCCAGCTGAAGCCATCTGGTCTCCGCCTCAAGATCCACACCCCCCATCGCCACCCAGACATCAAGTCGTCCGAAGGAGTGGGGGGCAACCCAACCACGCCTTCTTTCTCCACGATGCTGACGGCAGCCATGAAATCCAAGCTGTCTGCAGAACGAGGCGAAGTGTCCGCAGCGTCTCCCCCGATGATACCAGACCCTCCGCCTGTCATTCCTGGCTTGCCGTCGTCCGGTGGACCTCCTCCGTACTGCTGGCTCTCCAAGGCGTCGGGCACGTTATGCTGGACGTCGTCGATGGACCCTGAGCCGGACAAGCTGTCTTCAATGTCGGCCTGAACGACGGGCGTCTGACGCTGCAGTAATCTTTTCGGATTGGCGTTCTGGCTTCTGTCACGGCCTCGCCGTGAGAGTCGCGGGGCAGAACTTACCTGCGGTCCTGGCGGAGGTTGGATATGAGCCTGCCGCTGCCGGAGCAAGGTTTGGGCAGGGCCTGCTGTCCGTGTGTTAGTTCCACCCGAGGTCTTCCTCCTTGGTCCTGTGACGATCTCCCCGTGCCGGTCTCTTTCCGGCCTGCGAGGGATAGTTTTTTCTCCTTCTTTGTCTTCTGCCGGCTTTTGCTGGGCATCGATGTCTGTTGGAGATGATGCGGCATTTTGGGACCTGTCTCCTGCTTGGCTGCGGGGAGGTTTTCCATCGGCGCTCGTGCCGCTGGATCCGGGCACGACGTCTAAGGTCTTCATGGATGGGGCGACTTCCTTCTCCTCCTCCTCGGCATCCCCATCCGGCAACCTGGCGAGCTTTTGCTCTCTGGAACGGGAGAAAATGAGGAAATGTGTGTGTGTGTGTGTGTGTTTGTGTGTGTGTGTGTGTGTGTGTGTGTGTGTGTGTGTGTGTGTGTGTGTGTGTGTGTGTGTGTGTGTACATGCATACACACAAGGATTTCAGGTGCAAGTTTTTAAGTAATTTGTGATCCCTGACGGGGCAATGAGGGTTTTGGACAACAGCGGAAAATGATTACATTCCACAACAAACAAAAATCTGTATTAGGAGCGTAACACGAATCGTAGTCTATTCTGTGTGTCGGTTTTGCACGTTGGCTTTAGCAATACGTGTGTGACGTTATTCACACGCGAGTGGCCCTTCGGTTACGGCTTGTTGTGCGCGTCGTGGCAGCCTCAAAGGGAAACAAATCAATTGAAATGTGGCCTCGGAGTCCGACTTGATTGCTTCCCTTGTAAAGGCACTAGATAGCTCAAAACGCACGTGGCGCGCGCGCTCGCGCACACACTCAGACACACGCACACACACATAGCCGTAAAACCTCCATCGAACGCAGAAACATTCTGGGCATATCATTCTTTAATCTGATCACTGTGCGGTGAATGTGTGTGGTGTGTGTGTGTGTGTGTGTGTGTGTGTGTGTGTGTGATGTAGGATGAGAGTGTGATGAGAGGTAGGGAGAGGGTGTGTAGATGAGGAGTGGGATGAGCATGAAGGAAGAGAGAGAGAGAGAGAGAGAGTGGATGTGTGTGAGTGTGCATGTAGCAGAGGAGGAGTGAGAGTGTGGTGTGTGTGTGTGTGTGTGTGTGTGTGTGTGTGTGTGTGTGTGTGTGTGTGTGTGTGTGTGTGTGTGTGTTGTGTGTGGCGCGACGAGCGTGACTGCTCAGAATTGTATGAAAAAGTTTGCTGGCCTGAGGCGCGCCATGTTGTTATCTTCATTATCATCCCCATTGTGCACTGAACGTCCTCCTCAAGATCATGTATTTCATCATCATCATCATCACCCATCTTCATCTTCATCATGGATAATAGTTACGTTCCTGGTTCTTGTTTAAGTGTTGCTCAAAGTTTTCTCTTGTCTCCATCGTAACATTAATAATGCACTCTTCACCTCTGCCACATCAACATTTCTCTCAATAAGAACCGTAGTAAAAAAAAAAAAAGCCAAAATAATCGTTCGTCAGACCTACGGCATACGGTTTCCGTGTTCAGACAAAAGAAGCTATACTATTAAAGAAGAAAGAAACATCATAAAAAATAATGGATCAGAGGCCTGTTCCTGCATCATGTCTTTTTTTCTGGTGGTGGGTTTAGCGTCTTCCTGTAATCCCTTATTTCTGTTCCATGACAAAAACTGCTTCGATTCTTTGAGAGAGAGAGAGAGAGGAGAAGAGAGAGGAGAGAGAGAGAGAGAGAGAGAGAGACAGAGAGAGAGAGAGACAGAGAGAGAGAGAGAGACAGAGAGGGAGAGAGAGAGAGAGAGAGAGAGAGAGAGAGAGAGAGAGACGAAAACACACACCACACACACACCGAAAGAGACGAAGACTTCACTAATGGGATGACACGGTAAACTGGGAGTCCCATTGCAGTACGTTATATAAATGTATACATAAAGATGTACATATGAGAGAGAGAGTGCGGGGAGGGAGGGAGGGAGGAGGAGGAGAAAGAGAGAGGGAGGGAGAAAGGGAGGGAGGGAGGAGGAGCAGGAGAGAGAGAGAGAGAGAGAGAGAGAGAGAGAGAGACAGACAGACAGACAGACAGACAGACAGACAGGCAGGCAGACATACGAACAGACAGCAATTAACAAACATTAAGAGAACTCACTCTTTTACAATCCTTTTAAGCTGTTCATTCCGCGCATACTGAGGCCCCTGCGATCATAAGTAACATCATCATCATTTATAACATAGCATTTAGGCCCACCATCAATGTGAGTTAGTGATGAATATCTCATTTCCCCCCCCCTGCGATCATCAATAGCATCACATTTAGGCCCACCACCAATGTAAGTTAGTGATGAATATATGATCCCCCCCCCCCCCCTTGCCATAATAAATAACATTACATTTAGACCCCACCATCAATATCAGTTAGCAATAAATATCTGATTTTACAAAACAAAACCAAAAAACAAACAAACAAACAAACAAACAAAAAAAACACGATTGTAGTCCAGCGGGACACACGGGGCCATTTCAAGCCTTTCAACCTCATATCGGGTAAAAAAATAAAAATAAAAAAAAGGCACTTTCTGAACAAACACAAAAAAAAAACCTGAAAAGGTTACAGCCTGAAACTGAAACAACGAGCAAAAACAATGAATGACATGACAGCTGAACAACTGAC
>CM065714.1:38893163-38925663 GCA_033310375.1 Conus canariensis
AGAGTCAATATCGTGTGTGACCGCCATTGGCGTTGATGCAGTCAAGGCAGCGCTGTCTCATGGATCTGACCAAAGTCTGGAGGGTGTTCTGGGGGATCGCCTGCCACTCCTGCTCCAGATTTCTGAACAGGACGTCGAGATTGTGTGCAGGAGGGTGGTTGTTGCGTATACGACGGCCCAGAACATCCTAAAGATGTTCGATGGGGTTCAGATCGGGTGAGCGGGCAGGCCAGTCCATCCTGGTGACTTGCTGCTGCTGGAGAAAGTTCTGTACGACCCGAGCTCTGTGCGGCCTGGCGTTATCGTCCTGTAGTATGGCTCCTGGTCCCATGGCCTGCAAAGCTGGTACAGCGATTGGCTCCAGAATGTCGTCCCTGTAGGCTACGCCGGTCAGGTAGCCTTGGACACTGTGCAGGGGTGTTCTGTGATGAAGACTGAAGCCACCCCACACCATCAGGGACCCACCACCATAGCGGTCGTGCTCCGCAACAGTGGCGTCAATGAAACGCTCTCCAACACGCCTCCAGGCGCGAATCCTGCCGTCGTTGAAGGACAGGGTGTAGCGGGATTCATCAGAAAAGAGCACCCTGGACCACTGCTGCCTTGTCCAGGCCAGGTGTCGTTGAGCCCAAGCCAGACGAGCAGCACGGTGAGCTCTGGTCAGTGGAGGTCGCAATGCTCAACGCCTTGACCGCATGTTGGCCTCACGCAGGCGGTTGCGAACCGTCTGGTCGCTGACGAGGACGTTGCTGGCTGCTCTCAGCTGCCCCCTGAGCACGTTGGCGGTGGCGGTTCTATTGCGTAGTGCCGCCAGGGTGATGAAGCGATCCTGTCGTCTGTTGGTCGCTCTGGCGCGTCCAGGTCTGCGTGCTTCTTGAACTCTCCCATAGTTGTACCGGTCTCTCAGTCTTTGAATGACAGAATGTGTTACTCTAAGTCGTCTGCCAACTTCTCGGACCGCCACGCCATCTTGTAGCCAGGCCACAGCCATCCCTCTCTCAGCGTCACTAAGTTTGCGTCTTGGTGGCATGTTTGAACACACCCCCAGAAGCGGCCCTTAATAAAGCCACTGGTCAGCGAATCAGGTTGACAAGTGTTCATTAAAGGTCCGGCTTGCATGCGCAATGCAGTTTTCAGATAGCCGAACACTGCTGCGCCAGCTAGGCGCACTCAAATTGCGACCTTTTTCGCGTGGTTTTTGAGCTTCTTTTGCGGACCAGTGTAACACCTTTGACACAGATTCGACTGAACAATTGCCAAAACCAGTTTTCTGTGAAGCACTTGTCACACTTTGAGTGAATAAATTGGCCATAAACATTTCATGTTTTATGCTACGCTGTATTATGTAAACTATATCAAAAATGAATGCGGCCCTTAAATTCTTTTGAGTAGTATATTTCATGCACTGTCAGTGTCTGAAACTGTGCGTGCTAATTATATCGTATGAATCGTTCAACAGATCTACAATGTAAATAGAACATTTGTTACATTTCATACAAAACATTTAACACAATGTTAAGTATACACTGTCAATAAAGTATTGAATGGACTACAAATCAAACTGATCGAGTGTTAATTTCATGACATAACATTACTACACTGTCAACACAAACTGTGCTTGAGTTATTTCATGAAATAAAGCGTTTAACACACTGTAAACAAAACGCACTGTAAAGATAGCTGTCTTTTTTTTTGTTGATGATATGAAAATAAAAGATTAAATGTAGATAAAGCATTTTATACTTTGTGTATTAAACATTTGATACACCGTCAGTAAAACTTCAGATACAGACTATGATTCATTGAAATGACTACGTTAGACAGCAAGTTCACATACACGCTGGCAACAAAGAACCTTCCCTGGCAGTTAGCTAGCTCCGTAAGCACGCCTACGGCAGTAGAACTAGATCGCAGTTAGCCTTCAGAGGAGGACACCCACCCCTCTTCCTTTTCCCGTTCTGTGTTTTGGCCCTGAACTTCATTCTATACGGGGCCGGGCCGCATCCAAGTTACGACTTCAAAATGCCCCTCCGCTGTTAACTCTTTTTTTTTTTTTCTTCTTCTACTGGCGCGTACGTGATCCGAAGCACCAGCTCCAAAATGGTCAAGCGCTTCGGGGTTTTGTCATCTCGCGTCAAATTTTTACCCTCACAGCTTTTGGACAGCTGTTGTAAACTAAGAAATTTAAGCCGTATGAAGTCCATTTTTGATCCTTTGCGACCCTGTCCAGCTACTACTCTTTTTCAGCTTTTTGTGTCATTGCCTATGAGGCTCGGGTCCTCATCTGACGAGAAACGAGACCTGTTTCTTGAGATCACATGTAGATGCGCCAGCAACCACTTTTGCTCGCGACATGGGAAACATGGCCTTGAAAGGAAAACGGGCAAAGCGGACTGCCGGTTTGTCGACCAGACCCCGAGAAACACTTTTTTTTTTTTTTTTTTTTTTTTTTTTACACAAGAAAGTTTATAAATGTTAATTATCATTCCACATCATCCAAACACTTGTGAATTTGTCCTGGTCAGGTGGTCTGTCAGAGATGGCAAGATTAAAAAAAAAAGTCTGGGATTTGAAAAATCTGTGCGTGTTAGGGTTTGCGTCTGGAATTGTAAGAGAAAAGGTTGAAAGTCAGAAGAATTATCTCAACTATGTTCAGCTGCTTACGTGACAGGTACGTCTTAATCAAACAACCATCTGACAACGAGGAGACTTAACCAAAACCACCCAGATGGAGACAACTTCACACCCTTTACCTCTCACGCGTTCAGACCCGATCATGAACTCTGGCTCTTTTTCCTTCCCCGACGGCTTTCCACGATCCAGCCCGCCGCGGAGGCCGTGTTTCTCCTTCTGTGGGGCTGCTGTGGGCACGAGCTGCTTGGTGTCGTCTCTTTCCTCGGGGTAGGGGCCTTCTCTTTCACCGGGGTAGTAGGAGCGTTCTTTCATGTGAGCGGACGCGAGGTCGTCCTTGTCCACAGTGTTGAAGCGTCCTCTCTTACGAGCTGAGTCTCTCGTCCCGAGGGCGCCCCTACCCAAGGTCTCCGTTTTCGTGGAGGAGCTGCTTCTTGACCGGTCTCTGACCGAAGGCATGGGGGTTGGCGGCTCCGAGGCTGCGGACAACCGGTCATCCATGGTTAAGTCTGGCGAGTGGTCTGTGTCCGGAGACTGGTCTGGGCCTCGGAAAAGCTGCTTGTCCGCGCGTTCTTTGCGCTTAGCTTTTCCCGTGGAAGCCGAGGAGAGGACGTCGTCGCCGTGACGGGCTCCGGGCTTGAAAGGCTGGGAGATGGACCTGCGGACGTCGTCCAGACCGACCGCCTCCTCCTCCCCCTCTTTCAGCTCTGGCACGTGATCCGGGGACAGCAGTTTTTCTGCCATCAGTCAGATGAGACGGGGGTTGGAACAGGCTGTTGTTGGTCGGCCGTTCGAACAAGGTGGGGATGTTGGTAAGTTAGTGGGTTGGTAGGTAGGTAAGCATGTGGGTAGGGTGGATAGGTTTGTTAGGAAGGTAGGCTGGAAGGCAGAGAGGTAGGAAAGCAGGCGGAAAGTAGGTGGGTGGATAGGTAGGTAGGTAGGTAGGCGGGTGCGTAGGAAGTTAGGTAGAGGGGAAGGTAGGTAGGTAGGTGGGTGAATAGATAAGTAGGGGGGGGGGGGGGTGGAAAGTCAGTTGAGGAGATAGCTGGATAAGTGGATGGGTTGGTGGGTGAGTGGAGGTGTGTGTGTGTGTGTGTGTGTGGTGTGTGTGTGTGTGTGTGTGTGTGTGTGTGTGTGTATGAGTGTGGCGCATGCGCGTGTGTAGTGTGTGGTTGGGTGGGTGATCGGGCAGGTGGAGCAGATTTGTACTTGTTAGGTAGAAAGGAACGTGTACTGGGTGTTGTGTCTCCATTTACTTATTCATTTTCATACTGTTGTATTTTCAGTAGTGAATAAGACGCAGCTGCTTTCAGAATGTTACAAATAATCAAAGCACTTGTACGAACATTTGCATGTGTATGTGTGTGTGCACGTACACACACTCACATTCATCCATCCAACCATCCATCCATCCATCAAACCACCAACCATCCACCTTCCCACCTGCTTATACAGACAGAAATACTCGTGCATACACACGCGCACACACACGCGCGCGTGCGCACGCGCACATATCTACACAAAGAAAGGCACAGACACAGGTATACATACGCACACAAACACAAAGGGAGAGAGAGGAGGGGGATGACGGGAGAGAGAGAGAGAGAGAGAGAGAGAGAGAGAGAGAGAGAGAGAGAACGAAGAAAAGGGTTGGGAGAGGAACTGGAGAGGGAGGGAGAGAGTAGAGAGAGAGAGAGAGAGAGAGAGAGAGAGAGAGAGACAGAGAGAGAGAGAGAGAGACAGAGAGAGAGAGAGAGAGTAGTGGTGAACGATACCTCGCAGTTTCACAATGTAGTTATTTAAGTGACTTGCTTCTATGCACAAGATGTTTATCGTACCCTGCAAAGATACACAAAAGAAAAAAATAAGGGTGGGTGGGGATGATGTGTGTGGTGGAGTGATGTTTGGCCGATCGTGTCATTATATGTACACACATACGCGTACAGACACAGTCAGCCGTGTCTCCCTGATGTGTCCGATCCAGCGGACGAAAGGCCTAGGTGCAGGCAATACATATAGATCTGCCTTTGAGAAGGATTGCGATGGTTCCCTCATGCAGCTAGTGAAGGGTTTTCATATTTATAATATATATTTTCTTCATCTCCATTTTTTTTTAAAAATTTCAAATCTTTGCCAAGTCATTACTATAATGATGGAAGAATTGTTAACCTGCACTTGTTTTCCCCCACTACTTAATTGTTCAGCATTATATTGTTTGGTCAATCAGTGGGCGATTGCATCTCTTAGGAGATCCAAGTAAAGGTTGTTCTGCACATTTCTTAGCCGCTGACAATGCTTGGGTTATTGAACAGCAGAGCTGACCACTCAGACTGTTCCATATCCTTTGATCTCCCTTGCATCCTTAAATGGATCCTCAAGCATAGGCTCAAAGATTGTCCCCTTCATTTTATACTGTTTACATGCTGTTGGATTCTTTTTTTTAACCCTTGGTAGTGAGAACACCACAGAATTATGGACTGTGGTGTGTCTCTATTTGACGCCAAGAGCACAGACACAATCAGCCGTGTCTCCCTGATGAGTCCGATCCAGCGGACGAAAGGCCTAGGAGCAGGCAATACATATAGATCTGCCTTTGAGAAGGACTGCGATGGTTCCCTCATGCAGCTAGTCAAGGGTTTTCATATTTGTAATATATATTTTCTTCACCTGCATTTTTTTTTTTAAATTTCAAGTCTTTGCCAAGTCATTACTGTAATGATGGAAGAATTGTTAACCTGCACTTGTTTTCCCCCACTACTTAATTGTTTAGCATTATATATACATACATATATACATATATATATATATATATATATATAGATAATGGTGGCAAGTGCCAACAGAGATTTTAAAAAAATGCTCAACCGTACTGGGAGCAACATTTGTTAAAAAGGAAAGGTTTAAAATTTTATCTACAACGTTGTTTCATGAAACCGCATGCGGTTGCAATCGTCAGGATGTGATGGGTCTGTGCTGCCGGTGTTTTATAACTGCTTGTGTTGTCTGTCATCACGTGCTGTCTGTGTTTTTCGTGTGTTTCTGATTCTTGTTCACTGATAGGAATTTCCACTTGTGCCTGCAGTTGTTAACCATTTCTATCCTGGTGTTTAAAGTTGCCATTTGTGGTTTGCATAATATTATGTACTTTTCTGTTGAGCATAGGTTACATCTTTTTGAAATATTGTTATATGGTGCTGCTCTTTTTATGATTTTCCAGGATATATTGTAGTCTATTTTTTTCTCTTTGAGCTTCCAGATGTATTTACTCAATTCTGTTTGGTTTTTGTATCTTTCTTTGTTAAATGACTGTTTGTGGTTTGCATATCTAGTTTTAAATTGGTTTTCAGTAATACCTATATATGTTTCTTCTGCGTTCCCTGATGTTACAGTGGCTTGGTACACAATATTGTTGTAGAGGCATTTGTTGCTCAGAGGGCACTGTTCTTTCTTGATGCAGTTGCAAGATTTCCTTTCATCACCCTCGTTTTTCTCTGTACTGCTTTTCATTTTGTTGGTTGAATCAATGATGTTTTTAAGGTTGGGCATACATGAGTATGATAATTTGATGTTACTTTTGTTAAATATCTTGGATAATTTGTGCTCTTTTGGGAATGATGATGTTAGAATTCTAAAGAATTCTTTCCCTATATTTGTTTTTACTCTTCCTTCATATGGGGGGTTGAACCATATGATCTTCCTTTTCCTGTTCTTCTTGTGTCTGCTCATGTCATTCTCTGGGTCATATTGTAGTTTGTAGTTGTAGCCACTTTTGTGTAACGCTTCTTGATATTCAGCTGCAGCGTTATTGAATGCTGTTTCATTACATGACAGGTTAGATAATCTCTTTTTTAGGCCTCTGGGTATTGTTTTTAGTATGGAAGGTGGATGGTTACTTTTGATATTTACATAGACAGGTATGTCATTTGGTTTTTTGTATGGTTTATATATGTGCTGGTTGAGGTCTAACGTTATATCTAGGTAGTTCACTATCTTTTTATTTGCTTCAATAGTGATTTTTAGATTTTGGTTGTGGAAGATTTTACACAGTTCTTTTTTCTTATTTTCAATGTTTCTAGGGTTGTCGTTCAGCGCAGCGAGGCCGTCATCTCTGTAGAGTCCGACTTGTTTTCCAAGTGTTTTTTGGATGTTAGATAGTATGAACAGTCCGACAAGTTCGCAAGTTTCGGCACCATCATACGATCCCATTGTAACATCAAAAGTTGAATTCTTGCTTGCGCTCTTGGTCCAGATTTCATTTTTGCTGTGTAGTAGAGTTTTCTTTGTATGGAAAATGATTTCCATTTCTGACCCTGGTATGTCAGTATATTTGTTGGCAAATTTTATAGCTTTGGTGAGTAGATCTTCATCTATAGATGGATAGAAGTCTGCTATATCAAATGTTATAAAAAACTGTATTTTCTTGCTTGTTGAGTTTCTTGAACCATTGTATGACTTCGTATGTGTTTTTCCAGAGGTTGAGTTCAGTGTTCTCTCTTATGTTTTTTATGGCTTTTTCTAAGATTTTTTTGCTGATTTTTCCTAATTCAGATTTGGATGGATTTATCAGTCTGCATGTTGGGTTATTCAGAAAGTTTGGTTTGTGGTCTTCAAGTGTTATAAAAGCTTCTCTTGCTGCTGTTGTCTCCACTCTATCGCTTAAGTCCATTTGGTG
Organism: Conus canariensis; assembly: GCA_033310375.1. Classification (NCBI taxonomy): domain Eukaryota; kingdom Metazoa; phylum Mollusca; class Gastropoda; order Neogastropoda; family Conidae; genus Conus; species Conus canariensis. The sequence continues at coordinate 38,900,467 of CM065714.1, forward strand.
CACAAGCTCCTTTTCTTTTTTTCTAATGTACTCGTATGTAGTTTTATCAGCTTTTTTGTAATTTTTTTGGATGTTTTTATCGAGGAGCTGTGAGTACTCTTTAGTTTCCATTTTGTAGAAGTTGCTGGTTTTGTCTGCTTTCACAAATATTTTTTTATCATTTTGGATTTGTTTGATTTCGTTTTTTAACGATGTTTGGAATTCGTTATTTAATTTTTTGAATTCTATATTAGCTATCATCCTTTTCATTTTATCCTCAAATGTCTTCATTTCTTCAATGGCTGGTGGAGCTCGCCATGTTTTGAAGTCGTATGTGTTTTTATCTTCTTTCTTGGCATTAGGGTTCAAAAAGAAAAATGCCTTCCATCTTATGTTTTTGATAAACTTTTCTGTCTGTTCTATCATTCTTTTCATATAGCACTGAGGTTTGGCGAAAGGTATGTTTTTAGTAGATTGTTTAAAATTGATTTTGTCCATTTTAACATCTGTTGGTTTAAAGCGCTCAACGTGAGGAGCTATTAAGATAATGGTGGCAAGTGCCAACAGAGATTTAAAAAAAATGCTCAACCGTACTGGAAGCAACATTTGTTAAAAAAGAAAGGTTTAAAATTTTATCTACAACGTTGTTTCATGAAACTGCATGCGGTTGCAATCGTCAGGATGTGATGGGTCTGTGCTGCCGGTGTTTTATAACTGCTTGTGTTGTCTGTCATCACGTGCTGTCTGTGTTTTTCGTGTGTTTCTGATTCTTGTTCACTGATAGGAATTTCCACTTGTGCCTGCAGTTGTTAACCATTTCTATCCTGTGTTTTAAAGTTGCCATTTGTGGTTTGCATAATATTATGTACTTTTCTGTTGAGCATAGGTTACATCTTTTTGAAATATTGTTATATGGTGCTGCTCTTTTTATGATTTTCCATAAAAAGAAAAAAGAGCAGCACCATGTTATATGGTGCTGCTCTTTTTCTACAGAGATGACGGCCTCGCTGCGCTGAACGACAACCCTAGAAACATTGAAAATAAGAAAAAAGAACTGTGTAAAATCTTCCACAACCAAAATCTAAAAATCACTATTGAAGCAAATAAAAAGATAGTGAACTACCTAGATATAACGTTAGACCTCAACCAGCACATATATAAACCATACAAAAAACCAAATGACATACCTGTCTATGTAAATATCAAAAGTAACCATCCACCTTCCATACTAAAAACAATACCCAGAGGCCTAAAAAAGAGATTATCTAACCTGTCATGTAATGAAACAGCATTCAATAACGCTGCAGCTGAATATCAAGAAGCGTTACACAAAAGTGGCTACAACTACAAACTACAATATGACCCAGAGAATGACATGAGCAGACACAAGAAGAACAGGAAAAGGAAGATCATATGGTTCAACCCCCCATATGAAGGAAGAGTAAAAACAAATATAGGGAAAGAATTCTTTAGAATTCTAACATCATCATTCCCAAAAGAGCACAAATTATCCAAGATATTTAACAAAAGTAACATCAAATTATCATACTCATGTATGCCCAACCTTAAAAACATCATTGATTCAACCAACAAAATGAAAAGCAGTACAGAGAAAAACGAGGGTGATGAAAGGAAATCTTGCAACTGCATCAAGAAAGAACAGTGCCCTCTGAGCAACAAATGCCTCTACAACAATATTGTGTACCAAGCCACTGTAACATCAGAGAACGCAGAAGAAACATATATAGGTATTACTGAAAACCAATTTAAAACTAGATATGCAAACCACAAACAGTCATTTAACAAAGAAAGATACAAAAACCAAACAGAATTGAGTAAATACATCTGGAAGCTCAAAGAGAAAAAAATAGACTACAATATATCCTGGAAAATCATAAAAAGAGCAGCACCATATAACAATATTTCAAAAAGATGTAACCTATGCTCAACAGAAAAGTACATAATATTATGCAAACCACAAATGGCAACTTTAAACACCAGGATAGAAATGGTTAACAACTGCAGGCACAAGTGGAAATTCCTATCAGTGAACAAGAATCAGAAACACACGGAAAACACAGACAGCACGTGATGACAGACAACACAAGCAGTTATAGAACACCGGCAGCACAGACCCATCACATCCTGACGATTGCAACCGCATGCGGTTTCATGAAACAACGTTGTAGATAAAATTTTAAACCTTTCCTTTTTAACAATATATATATATATATATATATATATATATATATATATATATATATATATATGCCACCCATCCACCCAAAAATTGTAATGCTATAACTAAGTGACTGAGAATGTCTCTCCGTGTGTGTAGGAAAAATGTGTGTGTGTGTTTGTGTGTGTGTGCGCGCGCGTGCGTGTCCGTGCGTGCTTGTTTGCGTGCATGTGTGTGTGCACGCGCATGTGTGTGTGTGTGCGTTCGTGCGTGCTTGTGTGCGTGCGTGCTTCCATGCGTGCTCGCGTGCGTACGAATGTGTCTTGCATGAGTGCGTATGTGTGAGAGCGTGGATGCGTCTGCGTGCTTGGGCACTTGCTCGTTCACCCGAGTTGGTTGCTCGGTCTATTAAGCAAACTTATTCTGATTTGATCTCCTGGAAGGTCGATGAACACTGAGTGAATGGGCTGATGTTAAAATTTTTTCCTTGTAATTTGCTTCCACGGTCTCTCGTGGGTAATTTTAGAAAAAGATGTTGGTCAGCAAGTATTGTGAGCCTCTCACAACCGATTTCATGGCAGCACACGTCCTGTCAAAGGTTGTTATTGATTTTGGCTGGAGCACTTAAAGAGTTCTGCGAACAGGTGCTGTCTCCCGAACACATGCGGATGAGCATGATGTACAAGTCACGCACACGCACACACACACACACACACACACACATATGCACACACACATTCTCTCTCTCTGTGTCTCGATAGGATAGATAGATAAATAGACAGACAGTGTAGTGTGTGTGCGCGCACGCGTGCGTGCCTGTGTGTGATATTACTTTATACTCTGTCCACAGTATTGGCAGTAATATCCTCACCTTGTATTCCTCCACTTCACTTAGCATTGACGCCAAACGATCTGTCAACAAGAATGACACGTGTCAGCAATGGTACTCTGTCTGTCTGTCTGTCTGTCAGTATGACTGTCTGTCTGTCTGACTATCTCTCTCTCTTTCTCTCTCCCTCTTCTGCTCTCTATGTCTCTCTCAGCGCGTGCGCGCACGCACACTGAAATGAAGGTGAGAGAATGCCACGGGAAAAAAAAAAAAAGAGGGACAGAGAGAAGAGAAGGTGGACAGGCTGGGGTGGAGACCGTACGAAGGAAATGATTTACTGAAGAAAGAAAAAGAACGAGCACCGCAAAGGCTTGCTCACCTGGCCCTCTAAAGTATGAGACAAAACTAGGTGAAGAAAACACAGTTGCACACAGCCGTTGCCCCCCCCCCCCCCCCCTCTGTCTCTCTCTTTCACACACACACACACACACACACACACACACACACACACACACACACACACACACACACACTATTCACAAAACGCAGATTTGTAGGAAAATCAGTGTGTCAAGGTTAAATACGTATTATCATTAGAAACACTTTCGATTTAAAATTCAGCGACTGCAACCCATTTGATTGCACGTGCAGTGTGGCCCGTGTTTCACAAAAAAAGAATAACTTAAAAGAAAATACTCCTTTTTCAGCGCCAAAGTCCGGAAGTTTTATTATTCTATAAATACATCAATATGAAATTCTTTGAAGATGAGTGTCCCGTTCTGCTCGCTGTATATTGCACTCTGTTCCTGGTATATTTTTCAATGTAATGAACATGGGAACTGACAATGATACAGATAATCATTCACTTTGTGTTTTTTTTTCCATCATCATAATCTTTTCCCTTGAAACAACCTTCAATTATATCATCATGTAATGCATTGAAAAAATATATGTATATACGTATGTGAAATTATAGTACAGATTTTGAACATGGTTTGAAATGTCAGAATATAAAGAGTATGGGATCTGACAATTATACAGATAATTACTCACCTTGTGTTTTTTCCACCATCGTATCATTCCCTAAAAACAACCGTTAGTCATATCATCACGTTGTGCATTGAAAAATAGTTGTATATACGTATGTGAAATTACAGTATAGATTCTGAACATGGTTTGAAGTGTCAGAATATAATGAGTATAGGAACTGACAATTATACAGATAATTATTCACCTTGTGTGTTTTTTTTGTTTCATTATTATATCTTTTCCCTAAAAACAAACTTTAATTATATCATCATGTAATGCCCTGAAAAGTTATATGCATATAAGTATGTGAAATTACAGTATATATTTTAAACATGGTTTGAAATCTCAGAAACTCTCATCCGCGTCTTTGAAAGAAAATAACATTCTCTGCAAAGTCGATAAAGAGTATGTTAACTAAGCAATCTAGTACTGAAGGATAATCAATAATAATAGGACAGAAATAAGCACAAGAGGCAGTGAGTGATAGAAAGAGAGAGAGAGAGAGAGAGAGAGAGAGAGAGAGAGAGAGAGAGAGAGGAGAGACAGACAGACAGACAAACAGCAGACAGACGGGAGAGAGAGAGAGAGAGAGAGAGAGAGAGAGAGAGAGGAGAGAGAGAGAGAGATCAGACAGACAGACAGAAAGTCAGAGACAGACAGAAGAGAGAGAGAGAGAGAGAGAGAGAGAGAGAGAGAGAGAGAGTGAGAGAGAGAGAGAGGAGGTGGGGCAGGGTCCGGAGGGGGCGCGTTGAGGAAAAGAGAGAAAGAGTCCAAGAGAGAGGCGAAAGACAGTACATCAAGTCGTATATTGAAGACGTAAATACTGCACGTCTGTTTACTTAAATCTTCGTAAAACAGTGCAAAGAAAATCTGTGTAACTGAACCATTCATTCATCTTGCTGTTGCATTAAGGTGGCTAAAATTCCAGTCCGGATTTTTTCCCCACGTTGGTCGCCTAAAGAATCGAACCTTCTGTCGACTTCACGCTAGTTGACAAAAAGCTGCTTCGTTTCTTCTCCATTTCAAACACGCGCATCCGTAGCGTCTGCTGGCTCGTTTGCGCGCCGAGCTGAAATGCACAGATAGCATTCTATGTTAGGTTAGGACTACTAACAAAGTACCTATCCATAAGCGAAGGAAATATTAGCATAAAAGGGCCATTGCTGCTACCGACGCCTTTCGTCTAATTATGAGTGCTTTGAGAAGTATCCTCGTGTCTAAAGAAGACCGAGTCCTAGCACGTTGGCCCCAAGCCACAGTTTGACACATGCACTAAGTTACTATATCATCCATGTAAGTGTTTTGAGACATAGCATAGAATCGAGCCACAGAGGAATTTCAAATTGATTTATAGATCCAATGAACCCCCCCCCCCCCCTCCCCCCAATAATAACGTTTGATTTTAACGACTTCTACCGATGACATCAGCCACAATCTGGAAATACATGCGCTACCCCTCAGCTGACGTCACATTTACTGCCTTCGCGCTCACCCGTGACCCTATCTTTGCGCCAGCTGGTCTGCCCTAAATAGTCCCATTCCTTGCATTCTAACCTGTCTACTTGGAACCCACCCCACCGGCCATATACGTCGCCGGCATATGACAGAAATGAAGGAGAATCAATTTTCACATACAATGAAAATTTTCAGAGCAATCGAATTGCGGCGGTCCTTAAGCAAGGCCTTGACCCATATGTTTTTGATGTGCAGCCTGCTGGGATATATCATTTTTCAATATGGTTGACGTGACGGCAGCTGAGACCGTGATTCAAGAGTGAGTGGGATCTGAACTTCAGATGATGAACAATGCGAGCAGGAAAGAACAGCTCGATAGTGCTTTGCGAACGGAGACCTCGATATGGGAAAATCTCCACATCGGCACGTGTGTGGGGCTGCCAGAAAGAACAGTTTGATGACGTTTTTAGTACTCTCAGTTTGAGTTCTCCCAGAATTCACCGTGTTTGCAGCTTTGTTGAAAACAAGGGGAACTTGCTCCACGTTAACATGGTCGTTCACCGTGCAAAGGGCCGCAACCTCGACAGAAAGACTATCGTGGCTTTCATGCTTGTCTTTGTGTACCAAGTTTCAAAACGGAGTGACTGAGGGCGGAAAATGAAGCAGTGAAAACAAAGAACGAGAAACCACTTACCTTCTCATATTCGGCGCAAAATTAAAAAAAAAACATCCAACAGCCGTTTTCATTTTGCGCCGAGTATGAGATGGTAAATGGTTTCTCGTTCTTTGTTTTCACTGTCCTAAATGTTATTTGTTTTTGCCCGAAGAAGACCCAAGAGGTCGAAATGCATTGTGTTTTGTCCTGTACTTTGTTTGCCTGTGTCCTTGGCGGTAACTAACCCCCCCCCCCCTCTTCTAAATTTTGTGTATCAAATTGTGGTAGATCGGCATCAACACCTGTCTGTGATGAATTCTCCAGACACGCTGGTCGCAATACCAATCAGCAGCGATGATCGGTGGCAAAAGAACTGACTTTATGCCTTTTGATGCTGACGTGATGATTACATGGGTATGGTTCGGCCATTCTTTCTGCAAAACAACCCATCTGATCAGATAAACCCTGAGCTGGAATCCCCGCGGCAAAAGGAGAGGAGGTCGACAAAGACAATCAGGGTGCCGAGACCTTGTAGCGAACACCAACATGGGTTCACCTGGAGGCTGCTGCATGGAAGCATCCGGGACAGAGAGGGCCAGAGAACTCATGTCTGCGGCTCATGGCCTAGGAGAGGTGGCGGGCATACCAATGCAAGAAAGAAAACGTCGAAGGCAGTATCAATATGATATAGACAGTTTCGTTGTTATCATATGTATTACTACATAGACTGACTTCAAAAACGTATTGCTCCAATCGTTTAATTGCAAGCGAGCGTGCATGTGTGTGTGTGTGTGTGTGTGTGTGTGTGTGTGTGTGTGTGTGTGTGTGTGTGTGTGTGTGTTTGTGTGGGGAGGAGAAGTACAAGACAAAGAACAAGAAAAGGAAGAAGAGACGAAGAAGAGGATGGTGGAAGAGTGGCAGAGTATGGGAGGAATTTGAGGTCGATGACGAAGACGAAAAAATAGAAAAAGGGGGAAGAGCGGAAGGGGAAAGGAAGGAAGGGCAAGAAGAGAACGACGACAACGAAGAGAATGCAAGGAGAGCAAGAGGAGAAGCCGGATTAGCCTTGGCTTTTTTTGTTTTGATTTATTCATCTATGTATTTATTTTGCTGCCATGCAAATCAACCATGCCTTCTCGGACTATGAATCACCACCCGGCCATACACAGCACATAACACAACAACCGTAGACCACCGCCAGTTATCGATGTCTGGTCACCTGAAGGCCACACACTACAGGAAGCCCCGCACTGCTTAATTGCCTCAATTTGGTTGTATTCAACAGCCGCTGTTGACAACCCCGATTGCTGGGACTCATCTAGCGTCACTTTGTCTAGTCACTGATGCTGTCGACAACCCATGTTGGTGATTATTTATCCGGCTTGCTCTCATTTCGACTTATCTCATTTGACCCTTGATAAATCCAATATGGCGAAGTTTATGTAACCTGGTCTCATTTTGCTAAATGTGCTTGATCCTCAATGTCGTTGACAACCCAATATGGCGATGTTCATCCGGCCTGCTCTCTGTTAAAATTTTGTTTGATTTTTTTCTATTGTCATTGACAGCGTAATGCGGCAAAATTCATCCGGTCTTGTCTCAATTTGCCAAATTTTGCTTGGTCTTTGATGATGTTAACAACCCAGTATGGTGAAGTTCATCCAGTCTGGTCTCGCGTTGCCATATTCTGTTTGATCTTAAACGTCGTAAACAACTCAGTAGGACAAAGTTCAAACGGCCTGGTCTCACTTTCACACATTTTGCTTAATTCTTTATGTCGTCAACAACCCAGTATGATGACATTCATCCGGCCTAGTGTCTGCCAGTTTTTTTTCGTTGTTCATCCGTATCGTCATAGACAACCGAAAGTAACAAAATTCATTCGGTCTTATTTCATTTTGACAAATTTTGCTTGATCCTTGATGACGTTAACAACCCAACACGGCAAATGTTATCCAGCCTGATCCCAATTTGCCTAAGTTTGCTTGATCCTTTGTTTAAGTCAACAACTCAATATGGCGAAGATCATCCAGCCTTGTCTCACTTTGTCAAAGTTTGCGAGATCCTTGATGTTGTCAAAAGCCCAACATGGCCAGATTCGTCCGGCCCGGGTTCTAGGCAAAGTTTGCTCAATGCTTAATGGCATCGAGAACGCAATATGGCGAGGGTTCCCTCAGCGTGGTTTAATTTTGTTTCATCTTGCCCAGTTATTGATGATGTCATCGACAACCCATTAGGACGAAGTTCATCTAGCTTGGTCCCGTTTTGCCTCATTTCGCCCAGTTCTTCACGTTATTGACGATGCGAGATCGCGAAGTTTCTTTGGCCTCGTCTCACTTTGCCTCATTTTATCCAGTTAGTGATTCAGTATGATGACATTCATCCTGCAAGATAGCGAGGTTCGTCTGGTCTGGTCTCACTCTGACTCATATTACCCAATTATTGATTCAGACAACAACCCAATATGGCGAAGTTCGACTGCCTGATCCCACTTTGTCTCATTTTGCCCAATTATTGATGTCGTCAAGAATCCAAGATGGCGAGGTTCGTTTGCCTGGTCTCATTTTGCCTCATTTTTTTCCCAATTATTTATTTAACAACCCAAAATGGCGAGGTTCATCCGCCTGGTCTCATTTATCCTCATTTTTCCCAATTACTGATTCAGTCAACAACCCAGTTATGGCGAAGTTCGACTGCCTGGTCTCACTGTGCCTCATTTTACCCAATTATTGGTGTTGTCAACAACTCGAGGTGGTGAGAGATTCATATGCCTGGTCTGACTTTGCCTGACTTTGTCTGATCCTTGTCGTCGACCATCCACGATGGCGAAGTTCATTCAGCCTGGTCTCGCTTTGTCTCATCTTGCTCGACTGCCAACAAGCAACATGGTGACTTCACATGGAAGTTTTTTTGTCTAATCTCTCCAAGGCTTGCAACAGTGTGCGCAGGAATTGTTTGTCAGTATCGCGGAAATTTCGGAAACTAATTGCTATGACCATTGATTTTGGAGATACACACAGGCATGTGCCCACTCGCATTTTCATTCAGGCACGCACGCGCGCTCGCACACACGCACCACACACACACACACACACACACACACATACAGACATGCACATATGCACAGATGCACACACACATGTACACACACAGAGAAACAGGGACAGAAAGAGAAACAGGCAGGAAGAGAGAGGCTGAAGAGACACACACACAGAAAAGGGGGAGGTAGAGAGAGAGAGAGAGAGGGGAGAGAGAGAGAGAGAGAGAGAGAGAGAGAGAGAGAGAGAGAGAGAGAGAGATGCAAACAGGGGGAGAAACACAGAGAGAAAGAGAGGAGGTTGGGAGGGGAGCTCACGGAAAGAGAGAGAGAGAGAGAGAGAGAGAGAGAGAGAGAGAGAGAGAGAGAGAGAGAGAGAAGAGAGAGAGAGAGAGAGAGAGTGAGAGAGAGAGAGGAGAAAAACGAAGAGAGAAGAGGTGGAAAGAGCGGGAAAGCACAGAGAAAGAGGGGAAAGGAGACAAGAGGAAGTGAAAGAGACAAAGGAAGACAAAATGAGAGAGAGAGAGAGAGAGAGAGAGAGAGAGAGAGAGAGAGAGAGACAGAGACAGAGAATGACATAGAGACAGAGACAGGAGGGAAACAGGAGGGCGGGGGAGATAGACAGGGGGCGGGTGGAGGGGGGAGGCACATACAAAACAGAAAGGGACAGAGAGAGACAGAGATAGAGAGAGACACAGAGACAGACAGACAGACAGACAGACCCATTCGCACAACTCGGAACACAACACGTCATCACCAGCTCAGACTCCAAGGCGGTCAAGGAGTCCTCCTCTTCCCTCAGGTCCTGTTCCTCCTTGGCCAGTTGAGACTTGGTGACCTCCAGCTTGGCCATGTATTCCAAATGTTTCTGCAAGGAGACAAACGCGTGGCCACCGTTGTGGTCAGAAAGCTACCCCTGGCCCGCTGGCACCACAAGTCACACACAGTCGTGCCAAATGATGACCAATTGTTCAAACGTTCAAACTGAGAGAGAGAGAGAGGAGAGAGAGAGAGAGAGAGAGAGAGAGAGAGAGAGAGAGAGAGAGATACGGATTCGAATAATTTATTTCATGCATGGACCATTGCCCCTCATGAAGGGGTACGCTTTCAAATAATGAACTTTACACCATTTTCATAGCAACTATACACACAAGTCATATGTGCACACGTATTTCAGGATCTTAAAACATATCAGCTGATCGTATTTTAAACGCTTTATATAAGAATATTGGTACCTTTGTGACAATGTTTTCATTTTTAGATGCCAACAGTAAAGTCAGTCGAAACTGGCTGGGATGCTTACAAAATTTCAAAGGTATATAATGTTTTCGTAAATTATTTAATGTAGGAAAGCGCAAAAGAAAACGAACTTCATCTTCCTGAGAGAGAGAGGGGGGGGGGAGAGGGATGGAGAGAGAGGGGGGGGGAGAGAGAGAGAGAGAGAGAGAGAGAGAGAGAGAGAGAGAGAGAGAGAGAGAGGAGAGAGAGAGAAAGACAGACAGAAAGACAGACAGACAGATGGATGCATTGAGACCTAGTAGTTCCAATGGTATCGTCGTAGAGTACTTAAAGCTTTCTAACAGATGACACGAGGCGCGACTTGAAAAGGTGTAGAAAATGGATAGGGAAGTGAGGAATGGAAAGAAGGAAGGAAAAATGGATAGGGGAGGAGAAGAGAGGTGGAATGGAGAAGGAGGGGGGGAGGGGGGGGGGGGGGGGGGGGGGGGGGGGGGGGGGGGGGGGGGGGGGGGGGGGGGGGCGAGTCTTACGCGCGAGATTCAGCCGATGATTGACCATCCCCATGAATTAACTCAAAGCACTGGCCATACCTTTGTGTGCACTGGAACAGACAGTTTGAAAGTCGTTGCTTCTGTGAAATACAATTATGTGGCATGTGGGGGGACAAATGGAAGGCGTACTCACAGCCTTGAACAGGTCCTTGGCGTCCTTGTAGTTCTGTAGCCGACAGATCTGGTTCTCGTACAGCTGGGCCAGGCTGTTAATCAGCAGGGCTCCGCTGTCCAACACTGGAACGAATGACGGCGGGGAGGATGAACAGCAAAGAAAGGAGGAAATGAGCGGTCGAAGCGAAAGAGAGAAAAAGAGCGAGTAGTGAGGGAGAATGAGGAACAGGAAGAGAAAGAGAGAGAGAGAGAGAGAGGCAGGCAGACAGAGACATTCAGAGAGAGAGAGATGAGGAGGAGAGACAGACAGACAGATGGACAGACGGATGGACAGACAGACGGGCGGACACTGACAGAGCACAGAGGCAGACAGAGTGATGCTTATGACTTAGCAAACATAACGCGGCTTATGACATGGATTTCCGCACGTATGACACATCTTTTTTTTTTGTATGTTTGTTTTTTAGTATAGTTCATTTCTTTCTTTCTTTTTTTTTTTTTAAAGTAGGGCCTCCATCTTCCTCTTTTTTTGTCCCACTGTATTTTTTTAGTGGGCTCTCCATCCTCTTTTGTTCCTGCCGTCTTTTTTCTTACAACCATTTTACTTTTTCTCGAAACAGTATGAAAATCGCACAGTACACCACTCTGTTGCTCTTTTTTTTCTCTGACAGAATGAATTGTCGAAACAGTCATATGTGTCTGGGTTTATTGTTGGTCTAGCGTCGTTAGTTACCAGTATCTCTCTCTCTGTCTGTCTGTCTGTCTCTGTCTTTCTCTAAGTTTTTTGTTGTCGTTGTTTATCTACTAGTTGAGCATATAAACAGTTGTCTTTTTTTATCTCCTATGCTCTTGAGTCCGTGGAGTTGGGTTGGTGCATCTGCTTATGATTTCCTGGGTGCTAAATGTGTACAGGTTCGTTTGGAAGTCCCAGCATCCCACCGTTTCGTTTTGCTTCATGTTAAAGAGGTGGTAAAACTGTTTTGCTGCGTGATTGTGTGTGCAGCTACGGCACCCCTGGGCTCCAGGTGGAACCTGAAAAGGCGGTCCAAGACACGATAGAGTTTATTGCGTCCATTCCTTACCTTGCTCCAGCTTGGGTGCGTCGTCGTAAGGTATGCCCTTGCACTGTTCCAGCATCTGATGCAGGGTGGACGCTGACTCCTGCCACGCGCCGATCTCCCCTTCCAGCTCGGACACTACAGTGGGGGAAAGAAAGGAAATCAGTTGTAAAGGAACAGGGATGGGGGTGGGGAGAAGGGGAGGAGAGTTGTGGGATGTGATGTGACGGTGAAAGAATGAGGGAGGGGGTTTGAGATGGGAGAGAAAATGAAGTATCAGGAAACTGAATCCGATTATATGTAACCAACATGGTTTTCTACCATCTCTGACGTTCACTAGAGGGAAGTATCCCTCACAGCCATCCAATCCTGTTGCATTTAGCATAAGCATGGTTCTTATCCTAGCTCTAGTGGCAGCGACGATTAACAAATTATTTTACGAAAAGAAAGGATCATTCTCGCAACTTTAATGCAAACAACGAAGCACCGTTCAAATTAAACCAACCATATAGCAACAAACACGGTTGTTATTCCAGTTCTGATGGGAACAGGGAAGTATCTATCAAATCAGACCAATCCTATAACAACAAATACGTCCATTGTCATTGGTCTTATAAGTAAAACAAAATATCAGTCAAATCAAACCAGTCCTATCGCAATAAACACAGTTGTTGTCCCAGCTCCTGTGTGAACGATATATCATCGAAATCAATCCTGTTGCAACTTGCACGGTTATTGTATCAGCTCCAATAGAAATTACGAAGCATTGATCAATTCAAACCGAACTCTCAAGTAGAAGTCACAATAATTTTCCCGGTTCTATCGTGGAAAACGTAACCTTTTCTTTTATACTTATTAGTTTATCTTTATTGTTTATACTGTCTTATACCCGTACCATTTTCAATGCTGTCTATCCGGCTCTACCAAACACATTCAAGCTCGTCCTGTCGCAGACTCAACATCGGCAGTCCACTGCGAGCAGTCGAGATCGCATTAACATCAGGCAACTCACCGCAGGAGACACTGCAGTGCTGCCGATCGACTTCAGTGGTGTTTAAAGGTGCCTGAGAATTTCACACGATTTAAACTAGACACAGATTTTAAGAACGAAGATGAATTGGAACAACACTGGGTTTATAGAATATTTGGAACAACATTACCTAAGTTTATCTTTGATTCCTGACTGCTGGCCCAAAATTACGAATTTCCTGGCAGGATTAAATTTACACGTCATTCATTTTTGTACGACAAAATGATCGCGGTACGTTTGTTGCATTATCGCGTTACGTTTGTTGCATTGGCTTTGAGATTTGCATAATTTTCATTAAAACGATTGTTTTATTAGTCAAATTACTTGTCTCTCAATCAAGCGTATTTTAAAAACACGCAAAGAATTGTTTACAAACAAAATCGTAGGTATATGTAGACATGTTCCCAAACAGGATAAGTGCATAAAAAAAAGTGTAATTAACGATTCTTTGAGAGAAAAAAAAAGGTATTTCGCACTTGAAAAAAAAACCTACAACGTATCGAATTAGCTAACACTATCTATCGTTTACATACTGTATGCCTACTACGACTGACAGAATAATCTATAAACTGTCAAAACGGTACGCGTGCATTTCAGATACAATTATGTACATGCAGTGACAAGAGTTTACCATTTGTCAGAAAGTTGTTTAGAAGTAAAGTATAATTAATTGGTAGATCCTTTATGTGAGATTACCTACAAGATGCTGTTATGGTGCACTTTTGGAATCAAATTACTTCTTTTAACAAAATTAGTGGTTGCCTAACTTAACATGCATGTTGTTTTGAGCATACATGCAGTGTACATCGGTTTTCATGTGGATACGTTTGAAAAAGAATTCTGAGTTCCGGAACAACTGATGTAATAAAATGCCTACGACGCAGAATGCAATATCTTTGTACTTGGAACAATGAGCTCAGTTATCGTACACACATGCAAGATATGATGTCTGTAACCTTCTAATTTCTATGTCTAGGGTTTACTAAAGTCTGGGGGATGTATATTTGGGACACATCGTAGTAAACAGACATGTGAATGCCGCCATGCATACACTTACCTTTGCGACTCACAACCGTCACGTCCATCGCACTCTCCTCTGTCCTGCAAGAAGACATTCGTACAAAGTGCAGTGAAACGGACAACCTTCCTGCAAACAGACATTCTTAGCAGGTGTAATCAAAGCATTTTTGTGGACAACGTGCCTGCAAACAGACATTCTTACGAGGCGTAATCAAAGCATTTTCAGTGTGCATTCTGATAAAGTGCAGTTAAGCAGACTTCGGGTTTCTGCAAGCATGCATTTCTTTACATAGAGCATTGAAAAAACTGTCACTGTCTATGCAAGGAAATGTTTTCACGAATTGCCGTTTCACGAACTTCAGTGTTTCTGCAAGCAGCCATTCTTACGAAGTGGAGTTCGACGGACTTAAAAGCAGGCATTTACATTCTTTCAAAGTGGTGACCGTCAGTCTGTATGCAATTCCTTTCGATGTGTATTCAAACGGGTTCCTACGAAAATTCAAAGCAGACAATTAATTCCACAAATAGGGCGGTTTTTTTTTTCATCGCCTCTTTCTTTTTCTCAAAGATATCGGCATACTTGTATCATCGGAAATGTTCTTAGAATAAAATGCACCGTATAAACTGTTAACTCAGAAAGAAAAAGAAAGGGAATGTTTAAAGAGTAGATTTCTCATACAATGACTTTCAGAAATGTTAAGAAATTTTTAAATGCCGTCGGAAGCAATCTGGTTTTGCTTCAATGAAAGGTTTTGTCTTAAAACTGTTGATATGAACTTTGATTTCTTTCAATCAGTCATAACCTGGTAGAAAACAAATTTGAAACTCCAACTCAAATCTCTAACATAGACACATATGCCTGCACATTTGACATGAAAGCTATCTTTACTATCCATTTTTTACCACATCAGGCTCAACGGCACCTTCAACACCGACTTGTCCGAGGTTTATACTTCATTCCGGTGTAACAGCCCGTTCTTACCCCCCTCTGGAACTTACCCCGGGGTAAGTCTGGGCTAGCCTGCTTTTACCCCCGGGGGTCATTCTAGGACTAGCTAGAACTTACCCCCCCTAGTTGGAACTTACCCCCGCGGGGGTAATTTTGGGTCAAAGGGTCAGTCTAGGACTATTTGGAATCTTCCTCCACCCCACCCCACCCTTCAAACAAGAGAGGGTTATTCAGGGTTTTCCTCTGCCTTTTCCCAACATGCACACCCGCCTTTAAAAAAAATTGTGTTAGCCTGCATATTTCCCCCCCTCTCCCATTTCCTATATATAGTCACTTGGGTTTAGACAAAGTGCAGTTCTAGACTCTTCTCAATAGATGGACCTCCTACTCCCCCCCCCACCACCACCACACACACACACACACCCTGGTTCACTAACAGATACGTATTAACATTTCTCGCGCTGGCTTACATGCGTGGGTCAATATTCGGGTGTGTGAGTACGCCCGTGCATGCGCGGGAAAGAAAGACGGCTACATGCCAATGTGACCAAGTGCCAATGTGACCAAGCGTAGTTGTGACAAAATGTCGTTGTGACCACGTGTCGTTGTGACCATGTACCGTTGTTGCTTCATCCCGGTTTGCCTCTTTTAACTATTTTACAGTTATTTAGTCTCCTGAGTACCTGTGTGTACCTTAACTTGTACAATGCAGATAACTAGTGGTCAGTGCCACTGACCATGGTCATTATGCATGGTCATTATGACGTAAGTCGGAGATTTTAATTATTTAACAGCTAATTAGTGTTTCCAGAGTGCTCGTGTACCTTGTACAATGTAGATTACTTGTGGTCAGTGCCACTGACTACTAGTCATTATGACGTAAATCGGAGATTTTAACTATTTCACAGCTAATTATAGTCTCCCGAGTACCTGTGTACCTTGTACAATGCAGACTGGTGGTCAATGTCACTGACCACTGGTCACTATGACGTAAATCAGATATTTCGACTATTTTACAGTTAATCAGTGTCTCATGAGTGTTTGTATACCTTGTGCAATGCAGACAACCAGTGGTCAGTGTCAATGACCATTGGTCACTTTAATGTATATTAAAGATTTTAACTATTTTTACAGCTAATTAGTGTCTCCTGAGTGCCTGTGTACCTTGTACAATGTAGATGACTGGGGGGGGGGGGGGGGTCAGTTCCAACTAGGGGGGTAAGTTCCAGCTAGTCCTGAAATGACCCCGGGGTAAAAGCAGGCTAGCCCAGACTTACCCTGGGGTAAGTTCCAGAGGGGGGGGGGGGGGGGGTAAGAATGGGCTGTTACACCGGTATGCTCACGCTGCCGCTCTGCCGATTTGGAACCTACCAAATTTCACTCAGTATTCTGGACACACGTTTTGTCCTTAAGGGGGAGGGGGGTGGGGGGTGTCGTTCACACTATTCTCACCCACGCGGAAGAGAGGATTGATTACAACTGTACAACATCTATTACATATAACCTAGGCATGGCTCATCTTTGCGCCTCCAAACTTCAGGGTAATCCTTATGACCATTTCATGAGATCATTGTACGGGAAGCTTATCCTGGGCATGAGCAGACTTTCCGGCACCCATCCCCGACCAACCGATACAGTTCACCCACGCGGCAGACAGCTGACTGACCCACACGGTTCACCAACCTTGCATCAAGCCACACAAATCACTCAAATTGCGGAGAGACTGAATAAACTACGCGTTTCACGTACACTGCACAAACAGCTAACCTATTCAGTTCATCTGTATTGCACAGACTGATCGCCATCAAACACAGTTCAGCCACATTGTACAGACAGCTGACCAACCCACATAGCACACTGTTGACTCGTATCCACAGTTCACCTACATTACAAAGAAACGGCTAATCCACACAGTTCACCCACATTGCAAAGAAATGGCTAATCCACACAGTTCACCCACATTGCAAAGAAATGGCTAATCCACACAGTTCACCCACATTGCAAAGAAACGGCTAATCCACACAGTTCACCCACATTGCAAAGAAACGGCTAATCCACACAGTTCACCCACATTGCAAAGAAATAGCTAATCCACACAGTTCACCCACATCGCACAGACAGCTGACGTACCCACGTAGTTCATCCACATTGCAAAGTGTTGACCAGTTCACAAAGTTCACCCACATCGCAAAGAAATGGCTAACTCTCACAGTTCCTCCACATTGTACAAACTGGCGACCAACCCACATAGCTTACCACACACACAGGCAACTGACGAGTTCACAAGGTTCACATACATCGCAAAGAGACTGACTAACCCACACAGATCATCCACGTTGTACAGACTGTTGACTATACCATACAGTTCACCGATATTGCACACAGAGACTAACTAATTTCACCCACATTGCACGGACTGTTGACTATACCATAGTAGTTTCTGAAAGAGAATAACATTTTTCATCTGATTTAAGATTTTACGGAAGAAAGATTTTTAACGAAGTTTCTGGTGCGTTTTTAGATGATGTATTTTAAAAGAAATATGTGAAAGGTGTTTTTTTTATGACTTGTGAGCTGATTTTAACGTGGTGACAGCCCTGAATGGCCCTTTGCGGTCGGCTGGGCTATAAGCAACATTACCTTACCTTACCTATACCATACAGTTCACCGATATTGCACAGAGACTGACTAACCCACACAGTTCACCCACACTGCACGGACTGTTGACTATACCATAGTTCACCAATATTGCACAGAGACTGACTAACCGACACAGTTCACCAACATTGCACGGACTGTTGACTATATTATATGGTTCACCGATATTGCACACAGACTGACTGACCCACACAGTTCACCCACATTGCACGGACTGTTGACTATACCATAGTTCACCGATATTGCACAGGGACTGACTAGCCCACACAGTTCACCCACATTGCACGGACTGTTGACTATATCACACGGTTCACCAACATTGCACACAGACTGACTAACCCACACAGTTCACCCACATTGCACGGACTGTTGACTATATCATACGGTTCACCAATATTGCACAGAGACTGACTAACCCACACAGTTCACCCACATTGCACGGACTGTTGATTATACCATACGGTTCACCAATATTGCACAGAGACTGACTAATCCACACGGTTCACCCACATTGCACGGATTGTTGACTATACCATATGGTTGACCGTTATTGCACAGAGAGACTGACTAACTCACACAGTTCATGCACATTGCAGGGACTGTTTACTATACCATACAGTTCACCGATATTGCACAGAGACTGACGAACCCACACAGTTCACCCACATTACACGGATTGTCGACACCATACGGTTCACCGATATTGCACAGAGGCTGACTAACCCACACAGTTCACCCATATTGCACGGACTGTTAAATATATCATACGGTTCACCAACTTTGCACACAGACTGACTAATCCACACAATTCACCCACATTTCACGTACATTTGCACGGACTGTTGACTATATCATACGGTTCACCAATATTGCACAGAGACTGACTAACCCACACAGTTCACCCACATTGCACGGACTGTTGATTATACCATACGGTTCACCAATATTGCACAGAGACTGACTAATCCACACAATTCACCCACATTTCACGTACTGTTGACTATACCATACGGTTTACTGATATTGCGCAGAGAGACTGACTAACCCGCACAGTTCACTTGCATTGCACGGACTGTCGACTATACCTTACAGTTCACTGATATCGCACAGAGACTGACTAGCCCACACAGTTCACCGACATTGCACGGACTGTCGACTATACCATACAGTTCACCGATATTGCACAGAGACTGACGAACCCACACAGTTCACCCACATTGCACGGATTGTCGACACCATACAGTTCACCGATATTGCACAGAGGCTGACTAACCCACACAGTTCACCCATATTGCACGGACTGTTAAATATATCATACGGTTCACCAACTTTGCACACAGACTGACTAGCCCACATAGTTCACCCACATTGCACGGACTGTTGACTGTAGCATACAGTTTACCGACATTGCACACAGACTGACTAACCCACACGGTTCACCCATATTGCACGGATTGTTGACTATACCATATGGTTGACCGATATTGCACAGAGAGACTGACTAACCCACACAGGTTCACGCACATTTGCACGGACTGTTTACTATACCACACGGTTGACCGATATTGCACCCAGAGACTGACTAACCCACACAGTTCATACACATTGCACGGAGACTTGAGTGTTCCACCTGAGAGTTCAACAACAGCACACATCTATTGTTTACCAACTCACAGAGTTCACCCAGTCTGCAGGGAGACTGAGTAACCCTACACAGTTTACAAACAGTTGACCAACCCACAAAGTTCACCGACGTAGCACGCACACTGTTGACTTATCACCCACACCCACATGGCACAGAAAGCTGACAAACACATGCACATCAACATTTTGTTGGTTTTCTCCTTTTCTTTATAATTTTTGTTTTGTTTTTGTTTCTTGCCTTTTCCATTTTTTCTCTCTCTCTCTCTCTCTTTGTCCTAGTTTTTTTTTCTTCCGTTCTTTCTTTCATTCTTTTTTTTCTTCCTGTTGTTCTTTCTCCCTTTCTCTGTTCTTTCTTTCGCTTCTTCTTTTTTGTTTGTTTGTTTTTGTTTTGTTTTTGCTTTTGACTTTCTTTCTTTCTTTCTGTGGTTCCCTCTTCTTGTCAGTTTTCTCTTGCTCTCTCTCTCTCTCTTGCTCTCTCTCTCTCTCTCTCTTTCTGTCGTTCGTTCTTTCACTCTGTCATTCCTGCGTTCCTTCTTTCCTATTTTCTTTTAGCCTTTCTTCCTTACTTTAATTTGTTCTCTCTTTTTTTTTTCGTTTTATTTTGTTGTTGTTGTTTTGTTTTGTTTTGTTCTTTCTGGCTTTCTTATATTTCTGTCCATTCTCTTCCATGTTACCTGCCACTAGGCGCTCGGCGCCATTCTGAAGCCAGCAGTTCAAGTCCTAGTCCTGCCAGTCGTCGAGTCGCATTGGACAAATCCGTACATCGGCGGCTGTAACCAAACACACACACACACACACACACACACACACACACACACACACACACACACACACACACATCCACGCCTTATTTACACATACTATAAAGAATGAAGAACGGAACAGACGAACGAATAACTGAATATGAATAAATGGACAATAGATTCATGAGGAAATTAACACACATGTAGATAGAAACGCAGCTTCTGAGGTGCTAATGATGTGTACCAACCTGCTTTTTCGAGTGCGTACGGTGACTTCAGTTAGAAGTTTGCCGTTCTGATCCGAGTGGGCGTAGAATTTGGACAAGTTCTGGAACAACATCGAAAGATGTAAAACTGTTTTGAGAGAGAGAGAGAAGAGAGAGAGAGAGAGAGAGAGAGAGAGAGAGAGAGAGAGAGAGACAGAGACAGAGACAGAGAGTAAGCGATTTTATCCTGGACGTCATTTATATATTTGTACGTATTGCATGGAAGCGAGTGACTGACTTCCACTATGCTATAAAGGAATAAATGCCTCTCTCACAGATTCACTACCTTCACACACTGAAAGCGAAACAAAAATGACAAGGCTACGCGGTAGTAAATCTACGTTTACGCTGGCGTACTAGAGCTACTCCTCGCATGTACATAGCACCGTATGTAAACAAGCTTGATTGGTATGGGCAAGTATCTCACCATGAGCCCCTTCTCAAAACCATCCTCCTGGGTACAATAAAGGATGAATGACTCCAAGAGAGAGCAAAGGAGTCCGGGATGGACATTTTAAAGGACGTCAGTGACTAGTAGGAACATCTCTGCCTTGCTGCGCATGACTTTAACAGAGAACGATGACTGCCCAAGCGGCAATGATGACAACTATGCAGTAGAACTATCCGACGTCTCAATCAGAATATAGTCAACAGCGGAAGGAAAATTTCTTTTCTGCGAAGATGTTTGCTAGTTTGTCTCCCTTCTGTCTGTTTGCCTGTTTTGGATTTGCCTGATTTTTTTTTAAATTCAAAATATTTCTTCGTTTCCGCCCCCTCCCCTTCTTTTTTTCCTTTCTATCTTTTTTTCTTTCTCCCCCCCCCCCCCTCCCTAAAACTTTTTTTGTCCTTTTTGTTGTTGTTGTTGTATTTTTTTTTAATTTTCCGTCCCTTTTAATTCATTTCCCTCGCGTTCCCCTGCTTCCTTCGTCACTTCCTGTGTATGTTGCTTTCTTCCTTCAACAACCGGAGAGCTGGGAGGAGAAAGTGGAGAAGGGGGCAGAGGAGGGGAGGGAAGTAAGGGGATACAGGTAGTGAGAGGTGGGACCCTCAACTCCCCCCCCCCCCCACCCCCACTTTCTAATGAATCCAAGTTGCCAAGGCTTCATTTAGTTTGTCATGGCAAGCAATCTACTTTCTAACCAATAAATGTTGCAATTTCAGTGATCCCCCCCCCCCCCCCCCCCCCCTGAAATTATAGCACCACGTTCACCAGGCGAAAGCTGTAACTGCAACGGCTCGTCCTTATCAACTGCAAGGAAGCTGACAGAATTTCATGAATCAGGTAGCCCGACACAAATATCATCAACATTCACAAGTAAAAGAGACAGGTTTGATGAGATCTAATTTCTACGTCAGTTTCTTTCCGTTTAAAGTCCACTTCCTCTTCAGTGCAGTCAAAAGGTGAATGTTGTCTTGTAAGGCTAAAGGAAAAAAAAAAAGAAAAAAAAAAGAAAGAAAGAAAAGAAAAGAAGAAAAAAAGGAAAGTCTTGTTTTGTTTTGTTCCCCATGGACCAAATCCAAACCCTCTCATCTGATTGGTGGCGATCTCCGTCGGCATGCTGCTCGGCTACTTCTGGGTCTCCTGTCCGGCGTCTATTTTTATCATTTCTTCGCTGTTCCTTTCTTTATTAGCTCACTGTATCCTTTTTTTCACCTTCGTCTTTTTTTCCTGTCGTTTATTTCCATTTCCCCTCGCTTCCTTTCATTGCTAGCTTGTTTTTCTATACGCACTACAATGCACATCAGACATAGTTCTCTAGGCAGGCGCGTTTCTCTGCCATTTTGGGGTTCCCTTTCCTTCCTCCCCCCCCCCTTTCTTTTTCTTAATTTTATTCTGACCTATTTTTCTTTGACATTTTAGTGTTTCCCTTCCTTCTTTCTTTCTTTTTTTTTCTTCTCTTCATCTGCTCACTTTCACTCTCCTCCCTCATTTCCCAGGCTGTCTGTCCCATCTTCTGTCCAACACTGTCTTCATATAACAGCCCAGAACCAGAAAGCTATCGATGCAGGTGGGGAAAAAAAAAAGACAAAACCGGACAAACCGAAACAATCACCTGGCCAGCGTTTCACCTCGCCTAAGCGGTGAGCGTCTCCTGAAACCACTCGACCACTTTCGTCAGCAGCCTAAGCTGATGCTCTGTAGAGACTGTGCTGCCCCCCCCCCCCCCCCCCTTTCTCCCTCCCCCCTTTTTGGGGAATTCCTTTTCCTTCAGTTCTTTCAGTTATCCCTTCTCGCTTTCCTGTTCTTTAGTTCTCCCATATTTTCCTTTCTTTCTACGTCTTGCTGCCTTTCTCACTCGTTTTTTTTTACTTATCCCCTAATATTGCTCTCCTTTCTCTTCTTCCTCCGTCCCTTCTTTTCCTTCCTTGCACTCTCCTCCTTCCTTCGTTCCATCCTTTTCTGCACGGCCTCGATGGTGAAGACATTGCTCCCCATGGCGGTGTCATTGATGGATTCCCCTTTCTTCTCTTCTCCCGTCCTTTCCCTCACTGATGGTGAAGACATTGCTCCCCATGGCGGTGTCATTGATGGATTCCCCTTTTTCCTCTTCTCCCGTCCTTTCCCTCACTGATGGTGAAGACATTGCTCCCCATGGCGGTGTCATTGATGGATTCCCCTTTCTTCTCTTCTCCCGTCCTTTCCCTCACTGATGGTGAAGACATTGCTCCCCATGGCGGTGTCATTGATGGATTCCCCTTTCTTCTCTTCTCCCGTCCTTTCCCTCACTGATGGTGAAGACATTGCTCCCCATGGCGGTGTCATTGATGGATTCCCCTTTTTCCTCTTCTCCCGTCCTTTCCCTCACTGATGGTGAAGACATTGCTCCCCATGGCGGTGTCATTGATGGATTCCCCTTTTTCCTCTTCTCCCGTCCTTTCCCTCACTCAGATTGTAATTTTCTCTCTCCCCCCCCCTCCCCCCATCTTTAGATTCAGGTCTTGTGTTTTTCTTTTTAAATTTTCTTCTCCTTTCTTGCTTCCTCCCCTCCCTCCTTTACTGTCCCCATGCCTTTCTGTACATTGTTTTTCTTTTCTTGTTTCCATCTTTCCCTTATTTCCTATCTGCCTGTCTCTAACCTCTCAGAACCAGACAGCTGGAATAAAGGGAGAGAAAAGGATGGAGAAGGGAGCAAAACACACACACACACACACACACACACACACACACACACACACACACACACACACACACACACCATCACCAGTACTATACGATCCAACTCACCTCATCAGTGAGTTTCTTCTGAAACCACTTGATTAGCTCCATCAGTATTATCAGCCGACGCTGCACCACGGTCCAGATGTGGGTCTCCAAGCGCTCGCCCTTTTTATTCGCGCCGGAGACGGTTATCTTCGTTACCTTCAGATGGCGGTGGGACTTTTTCCGCTTCCGGTCTGACGCCTTCGTCGCTTGGCGGTTGACCCGTGTGTCACTTCCTTCTGTCACTTCATCTTGGTCTCTTTCCGCCATAGGAGTTTGTTCACTTCTTTCTGTCACTCCATCTTGGTCTCTTTCCGCCATAGGAGTTTGTTCACTTCCTTCTGTCACTTCATCTTGGTCTCTTTCCGCCATAGAAGTCTGTTTGTTTGTTTGTTTGTTTTTTAAGAAAAAGAAAGCAAGAGCGCAAGAAAGGTTTAAATACAATAATACAAGTATACCAACGACGCCATGCATAATTATTATAACTTACTTATCATTCCACTTTTCACTCAACAGCGACATGACAAATGAAGACAGCAAAAAAAGCAAAGCAGAAGCAATATTCCAGTCCATAGTTTAACTCCTATTATGGCCCACACGATGACCCCTCTACTGTTTTACTGGGACACTATGACCACGGAGATGAATACTGATACATCAAAATAAATACTTCTTAGACAAACTTCCGC
The DNA here is from genome assembly GCA_033310375.1 of Conus canariensis. Classification (NCBI taxonomy): domain Eukaryota; kingdom Metazoa; phylum Mollusca; class Gastropoda; order Neogastropoda; family Conidae; genus Conus; species Conus canariensis. The sequence continues at coordinate 38,924,793 of CM065714.1, forward strand.
TAAAAATAGATGCCGTTGTTGCTGTTGTTGTTGTTGTTGTTGTTGTTGTGTGTGTGTGTGTTTCGTTTTTCCCCCCAATCTTTTCGCTTCATCTTTGGCGATTGTAGCTATTTCCTCATTTCATATCTTAATGCCCAACTTATGTCAGATCTAGTTTTATTAATCTTCTATGTGCAGATAAAAAGGTTTTTATCTATAAATCCAGTATTACACCTATTTGTGTATGTTTTTCAGTGCCAGACAACAAGGTCTCTACCTAGTTTAATGATTTTTTTTTTGCTGTGAGAATACGCCCTTTAAAAATCCATTTTGGGTTCTCTTCAGAAGGAACGTTGTAAATAGCATTCCATTAAAGAAAGATTGATTAGGTCTTCGTTTTGCTGAACTTACATTTGCTGCTGTCACTGATATGCATAACAAGCTTATGCGATGTTTTATCATAATATTAACACTAACACCCAACCAACCAACCAGCCACAACCACCAACCACCACCACCACCAATAACCTTGATCCTTTCACCTGTCATGCAGAGCTATAGTTCTGTTCAAGGGTTTTTACTTTCTTGTACACCCGTTTACTGCTTCTACAGAACCAGTGTATCAGACAGATATGAAAGCAAACCCCTACATTTTCTGACACTCTCTGGCTTTTTAAAAACTTGCCAATGCCATTGGTTAATCTTTAATTGTAAATGCATTATTTTCAATCTGGCTGTTGTAGGAGGACAATACATTTCCCACTTTAAACTTTTCTTTGAATAGAAGACCGATCCTGCTTTCAGTTCATCGCTTCCGTTCCATGCCCACCTGTAAACAGAATGCGTTCTGCTTGACAAAATTCCTCTCCAGATTTCACCAACTTTTGGTTCA
>CM065714.1:38933163-38945663 GCA_033310375.1 Conus canariensis
ACACACACACACACACACACACACACACACACACATACACACACACACACACACACACATATACACACACGCACATGCATACACACAAACACACACACGCGCGCGCGTGCAAAGAGAGAGAGAGAGAGAGAGAGAGAGAGAGAGAGAGAGAGAGAGAGCAACAAGAAATAGCATACGTGCATTAGTCATGTAAACTAATGCATGTTATACAAGGTGGACGGTTTGCATGTTAGGACATATAAAAACTAAGCCATACTGAGTGCGTCTGCCATTGGATCCTGCCATAAGTAAACATGAATTCCAACATTGGTCTGACGATTGAGTTCTCTCTCCCTTTGGTTTTTGGTTTGGTTGGTTTGGACAGCGGCTTCAGTTAATTTTTTTTTTAGAGTCTACTTTCCATATTCTATGCCTTTGTTGTTATTGTTTTTTTTATCTGTTGATGTAATTAACTGAAATTTTGCTCATTGAGATCATGAGGATCGTAAGTTGTGACAATCATTGTATACGGAAATAAAGAAAAAAATTCATGTGAAAATTCTTTCATGATAAAACTTGGCAGTCAACTTGGGGTACAGAGGGATGGATTAGCGGGGCGGCATATCTATTTCTCATTCCTGCCGGTCTATGATTAATTTGTTCAGATTTCATGCACGCACAATTTCTTACACAAGTTGTATGTTATGTGGCTTCCTTCGTAGTCGAATTTGATTTTTTCTGCTTCTTTCGTTCGCATCCTCCCGATGCCCCCTCCCCCCCCCCCCCCCCCCCCCCCCCCCCCCCCCCCCCCGGCTCCCTTTTGCACTAAAATATGTAACTGTGTTCTTCTCTTGTCTTCTCATTTGACCTTATTGGATTTGCAATATGGAATGGGAAGTTGAAGCGCCTATAAAATGCACATATTTCTCACGCTTAGCAATGACCATGGACTTCAGAAGCTGGTGTGAAAGGGTCGTCCTTTTAGCTCCTTGTTTTATTACATAACAGCCCCTTATAACGGCCACAACCCTTTTTCTTTCTGTCTTCAGCGTCGGTTTTAGAAATGTCTCCTCCCGTTTTTTTCCCCCTTTCCTTTTCTCTATCTTTCTATTTTTTTTTTCTTTCTGTCTTTCTTTCTGCCATAGATCTGTTCCTCCTTTAGCATGTAAACAAGACAAGACAAAAATTACATTGTCTCAATGAGTCAGCAATCTGGGGTATGTTGGTTGACGAAAGTCCCTCGTTTCCAGAACTCGCTTCCATTGCATTCGTCGCATCTTCCACGTCGAGCGCAGAAGAATCGGTTCCTTCCGTTCCTATTTTAATGAAGAAGCTGCCTCTACTTTTATGCGCTCCTTTGTCCAGTGTACTCTAGGTAGCGGAAAATCTTTTCTGGTCCTGAGGATCTAGCATCAGTAAAACCCAGAACAGTGGTGCACCTGTCTTTTGTCCTCCATCGCCGGTCGCACGTTGAACAGAAGATATATTCCGGTTTCTCTGTTCTGTCTTTCAGTCCCTTTAAGATCAGGCTCCAGTGTGTCACTATGAATCCCTCAGTCTGTCCACACCTCTTCATCTTCATTCTGCTGCTGACATCCGTATCTACAGACTCCCTTCTTTTGTGCCAGAACCATACGGCCAACGTTCTTCTTTCTGACATCCACATGTACAGACTTCCTTCTTTTAGGCCTAAATCCTACGGCCAACGTTTCCCGTTTCATATTAGCGTCCCTCCGTTTGTAACAGCTCCCTTTCTCTGTTTGCCAAGGAGACATGACTACAAGTTTTGCAGGTTTCCGAACATGGCATCTTCCAAGAAGCGTTCTTGCCCTTGCCCATCACCCTTTTATTTAGTTTACGTCTTCTCTGACTGTTGGGCATGGTGCGTGTGTGTGTGTGGTGCGTGTGCGTGTGCGTGTGCGCGTGCGTGCGCGTGCGTGCGTGCGAAATGTACGTCCTCGGCGCCATTGTTGACATTTTGTTAGATCGTCTTATGACTGTCGTGATATACTGGCGTACAACAGCTGCAGCGGCGGCGATAGTAGTTGTAGTGATAGTAGTAGTACACGTAGTGCGTAGCACCACCAGGAATAGCAGCACTCCTAAGCGAAAAATTATACTGATGATTGCGATATATGTAATGTTGCAACAGGGGTTTAACAGTTTAACAACAGTCAGGGTCTCATAAGACATAACGTATACCTACATTCAGTGTCAGGTTAAGCGAAAAAAGAGGGGAAAATCACCTTCCTCTGCTTTCCTTGTTTGTGTTTATAGGGCATAGCATCGAATGCAGAAAGGCTGCTGTAATTTTGAGACTCTGTATCTTAAAACAGTTCTCTTAATATAATTGTTTTAATAGGATAGGTTTGTTGTGAGCGCTTACACACACACACACACACACACACACACACACACACACACACACACACCACACACACACACACACGCACGCACGCACACACGTGCACGCACGCACACACCTACACCCTCGAGAACGTGTGCACACGCGCACAAACACGCACGCACACATGCACACACGCACACACACACACAACACATGCACGCATGCACGCACGCACGCACACGCCGAGACAGAAACGGATGGACACACACAAACGCGCGCGCGCGCGCGCCGCACGCACGCACGCACACACACAGACACGTTTGCACGCACGAGCACGCCGAGACAGAAACGAATGCACACACATACACGCGCACACACACACACACACACACACACACACACACACACACACACACACACACAACACAGAAAGACAGACAGACAGACTGACTGATTGAGCCAGCCGGTCTGTCAACCAGGCTGACAGCACGACCAGAGCAGAGAGAGAGAGGAAGAGAGAGAGAGAGAGAGAACACACACACACACACACAGACACAGACGGACAATAACAGACGGACAGGAGAGGGAGGGAGAGAGAGAGAGAGGAGGGGGGGGGGAGGACACACGGACAGAGAGAGAGAGACAGACAGACAGACAAATGACAGACGGACAAAGAGAGAGAGAGAGGGGGGGAGAGAGAGAGAGAGGGGGGGGGGGACGGGGGGCACAGGACAGAGAGAGAGAGAGAGAGAGAGAGATTCTATTTCAGCCCCGTGATGGCCTTTTCCTCACTTATTCTCACGATCCGTCTTCAAACCCGACTTCCTGCCCTTTGAGACAAGTTCCAACAATCAACCCCCCACCGACGGACGTCCGCCCGAACCATCGGGCACCGGGATCACCCCCAACGTCATCAAACGGTGGTTCCAAGCATCCTCCGTAATGCCCCCCCCCCCCCCCCCCCCTTTCGACTTAAGACTGGAGTCAGCGGAGGGTACCATCTCCTTGGTTCTAAACGTAAGTGGTCCTCTACCCACCAATCAATGTTCTAGACCACAGGTGCTAAAAAAAAAAAGCAAACAAATCCTCCACAGCTATCTGGGCCAGTGACGTAGTCAGATGGTATCAAATGCGCCTGAAGACTCGTGCATGCCCTGTTACGTGAACGAAGAAAGTTAACGTTAGTGTCGAATAAAAGGCGATGGGGGAGGGGGTGGGGCGTGGAGTCTCCATCCTAAAGGGGCCAATGGCGCAGTCAGATGGTATTAAAGACGCCTAAAGACTCGTGAATGCCCTGTTGCGTAGACTATAAACGGGTTATTGTGATCATCGAGGTAAAGGGAGAAAAACTCCACAGCAGCTAGCAGGGCCAATGGCGCAGTCAGATGGTATAAATACGCCTAATGACTCGTGAATGCTCTGGTGCACTAGAAAAAAAAATTGATACTATCATTGATATTATCGACTAAGGGGCGCGGCGGGGGGGGGGGGGGGGGGGGGGGAGTCCCACTATCATGGCCAATGGCGCAGTCAGATGGTATTAAATACGCCTGATGACTCGTGTATGCTGTGTTAGGTGGATTAAAAATGTTCATGTAATCATGTGATAGAAAAAAAAAAAAAAAGCTACACAGCTAACAGGGCCAATGACGCAGTCAGATGGTACAAAATACGCCTAATGACTCGTGAATGCACTGTTAGTTGGCGTTAAAGAAGTGGATATTATCATCGAACAGAATTAAGAAGGAGGAGGGGGGAGGGGAGGACTACACAGTTAGTCAGGGCCAATGGCGCAGTCAGATGGTATTAAATACGCCTAATGACTCGTGAATGCCCTATTATATGGATTAAAAACGTTTATGTAATAATCGAACTAAGAAGAAAAAAAAACTCCACAGCCAACAAGGCCAATGGCGCAGTCAGATGGTATTAAATACGCCTAATGACTCGTGAATGCCCTGTTACTTGGACTTTAAAAAGGTTAATGTTAAGATTCAATTCAAGGGTAAACATCCAGTTAAAAGGGCCAGTGGCGCAGTCAGGTGGTATTGAATACACCTAATGCCTCGTGAATGCCCTGTTACTTGAACAAGGCTGAACTTGCGCTAATAACATAGACAGCACAAAGTAACTGCTGGAAGTACACGTGTGGATAAGATTACCATCGAAGCTCAGGTCGGGTCAGAGACTTCTAGAACCTTGGTGAGCTGGCACCCTGTGCTGGTCCCGAGATGAGGGGGAAACCAAGGAGGCTGGAGAGGGCGGGTCGGTGGGACCACTGTTTGATCGGCCCGTGGGGCGATCCTCTTTGGTGCCGGGGTTTGGGGGTCGTCTGTCAAGGGGGGTTGCTTTGTTGGAATCTGTCTCAAAGGGAGGATGAGGGTGTTGACGGTGGATCGGAGAATAACTGGGGAGAAAGTCTGGTGGGTCTGAAATAAAATCTTTGAGTGTATGTACGTAGTTACAGACACAGCCATACATGCGTGCGCGCACACGCATACAGACACATACACGTGCGCGCGCGCGCGCGCACACACAAACACACGCACGCACGCACACGCACGCATGCATGCACGCGCGCACACATACAGACACACAGACATGCATACACGCACACGCACGCACGCGCGCCCACACACACATGCACGCTCGCTCGCTCACATGCACGCACGTATACACGCGCATACTCACACATACATGAATGTACACTCTCTCTGTCTATGTGTCTGTCTGTCTCTCTCTCTCTCTCTCACACGCGCGCGCGCGCGCACAACACACACACACACACACACACACACACACCCCCAACACACACACACACACACACACCACGTCTGCATACATACCTGTACAGAGTATATATGAGAGAGAGAGGCAGAGAGAGAGAGAGAGAGAGAGAGAGAGAGAGACGGGTACACCGCACTTGCTCTGCAATAGTCAAATCGACTAATTTTCCCCCTCTTTCTCCCGCCCCCTCCCATTCATCCTTTACTCCCGTTCTATCCTCTCCCTTCCCGTCCGCCCCCCCCCCCCCTACCCTCACACACACACACACACACACACACACACGCACAACACAACACACACATACGCACACAACACACAAATACACAACACACACACACACACAACACACACACACACACACACACACACACACACACACACACACACACACACGCGCACGCGCGCGCGTGCGTAGAGACCGCGCAGGCACTCTTGTTTTGACAACACAAGCGGCATTGACGGTCAGTATCTAATCTACAAGCGCTGTGCTGTAAGCGAATTAACAGAATTGACGACGGATTTTTTTTTTCTTTCTAGGAAGCGAGGTATTTTTGAAGTCTTAGACGTCATAATTATGTTCTAAATCTACATGTTGTATTATTTCTTCCTGATAACTTTGTCATGTCAAACGTCTTTGGTCTTTCTTTTTCGACTTACCGATTGTTTAATTGATATTCGCATTTATCTTTCGTTATCTAGGAGTCCACTTAATCCCTTTCGAACGTATACCCCCTCCCCTTTCCCCTCAGTGTCTTCATGGTTCCTTATTCACTGATGCACCCCCACGTTTTTCGTTCTGTGAGTGAAATGGGAGTTCACAACATCCACGAGGAAAGGACATCTGAGGACCACGACACTCATTCCTGCACTAGCTTACATTCTCTGAGTATCCTGAAACACCTTTCCAATCCTGCCAACATGTGAACATAGTTCTTCTGTAAAGATTTTCTGTGTCACAGTTTGTAAACATGCCTGATCGTCGTGTTTATTTTTCACATCAGTCATCCTGTGAGCAAATCTTCAGCGCACCTCTCACCTGAAGCTCACCTTCTACAGTGGAAACCCCGTGCCAACAGAAGAGGTGGGGTGGGGGTAGGGCTCGTTAGTAAAACCCTGTGTTCCAGTCTTCTTGCGATATTGTGCCCGTAATTTCCATTTTCCTTCACTTTTTGTACTTTTTGTCTCTGTTTCTTCATTGTCGGTTGTTTTTTTTTTTTTTTTTTTTTTTTTTTGCCTCTGTAGACCAGTATACAATCTGTATTTTAAACATTCTGCATACTTTTTAATTCGCCCCATAGGAAAGCAGGGGAGAGAGAGAGTGGATTGGGGGTGGGTGAGGAGCTTTCAGTGTAAATTGTGCCCTTGTCTTCTAGATATCCGGTGCTAGTCATTTCTTCTTTTGTGTCACTTTCTTTGACTTTGCTTTCTTCTTAAATTGGGGCTTAATGTTTTTTTTTTCTTCTCTGAACTGTTGCCGATCGCTTGTCTGATTTTGTGGTCCGTTCATCTTCCTGTGGTCTGTAATGCATTTTCTTCATTGTTTCTTGAAAATACTTTTGTAAGATGCAAGTCCTTTCTTGTAATCTGGTGACTAGATAGAGATTAATCACTGGAACAGGCGTTTGCTGTCCATTCTGCGGTGCTGTTCACTATTTAGACATTTTGATGTATCTTTGTTGCATTGGAATTTTCTGAGAAGGATTTTTTTTTTTATCAGTTTTTAAAGGAAGATCTCAGCGAAATGATCAGCGTGGTTGGTACACTTCATATGGCTTTGTTTTATCCACGTGAAGGACTGCAGCATAGAAAGTGATGTTTTGAATACGTGTATCTGTAAACCGTATGTAAATATGAGTTTTCTCTTGACAGGGGTGACTTCTTGGTTTTGTTGTTTGTGTTTTGTTGCTTGCTTGCTTGCGTTTTGATTTTAATTTTTTTTTTTGGGGGGGGGGGGGGGGGGTATGTGTTGAAGCCCTAGAAATGCTTCGGTGGTCTGCTCGAGCTGTACTGAAACATTGTCCGTGCCTATCTCTGATACGCCATTTTAGTTTAGTTTCTGATAATGCTTTCAGCTTTGAGTAGTTTGCTTCTTCTCAAAGCACTAACATTCTTTCGCTCAGTGATTGTGAAGCCGGTATGCCAAGACCTTGTTGTTTTTCGCTACATATCCGGACGAGCACGGTCTGACAAGACTTTGTATCCAGCTATACAAAGTCTGATGATGTCCAGAGCTGTTGTTTAACTTTTGTAAAAGACACTTTGCTCTCAAACTGAAATTTATGAAACACGGCTGCGCGCACTCACACACACGCACACACACACACGCAAACCACACACACACACACACACACACACACAGCACACGTATGCACGCAACACACGCACGCACGCACGCACACACACACACACACACACACACACACACACACACACAACACACACACACACACACACAGACGCACACACGCACGCGCGCGCACGCCCGCACAGTTTCCTGACCGTTTTCACCGTTCTACGTTCCACCTGCTATATTCACTTCTTGCGTGACATTTCTGCTAAGGGTCAACTTCGTTTGGCTCCCTGCACCATAGGTCAAAAGGCAGGCTGTCGTATAAGTGTCCCATGATTCAACGTTTCATTTCTGGAGGTAGACAATACCGTACATTTTCCTTTTACAGTGACCAAGTTTCTTCAGCTGGTTGAGTTAGCGTTTGTTGTTGAGTTCTTCAGGCTTTGTGTTTTTACTGTGTCTGACATTGCCGTTACGTGAAACACTTCGCTTGTGATGCATACCGCTCTGAGTGTTCGACAGTTTTTCATTGCTGCGATTTCTTTTGTGGTACCGCTGGTAGTATTCAACAATATTTCGTTGCTGAGATTTCTTGCGCATCCGTCAAACTAGCAGTAAAGCTGAATCAGTAAAGACCCAGTACAGGGAAGTGACCCCCGACCCAGGTTCGGTGTGAGGTCATATTCAGGTTGAAGGACGACACTCATCAAGGTGGGGATAACCGCAACAGGAGGGCGATCTGAGTGTGTGTGTGTGTGTGTGTGTGTGTGTGGTGTGTGTGTGTGTGTGTGTGTGTGTGTGTGTGTGGAAGATGGAGGGGAAGAGAGGGATGTTAGAGGGTTTATGCAACACTACACCAATACCATCAGAACATCAATACTTGAAGGCCCAGGCATATGTGAACTCGTCTTACAACGGCCTGGGTGCTTTAACCTGAGCTAACTATTTCTCGGGGTGGGTGTGGGATTGATGGGAAAGAGTGGGGGTGGGGATCCTGAAGCAACTATGCTGAATCGCATTGATTAGAGAAATCATGGCCTTTTTATGAAAAAAAAGGATCCATGCGAGTTTCGAGTCTGTCTCGATAGCAACTGGTATTTTTTTTTTTTTTTAATGAATGCTTACTGGCCTAAAATGGTTTACGTCTGATCCACTCAATCAATTTAGGTAAATACCGCTTATAATTCTGTATAAATATCCCGTTTTTTGCCCCTATTCACACTCACTCTGGAATTTCTGATGCTCATCACACTTTCTAAAAACTTTATATCATGTGTTTCTCATTTGCATTCTTTCACACAAGGGTATTGTACTTTTCAGTCCATTTTTTCTATCTACTCTCTGCTTTTCACGTTCAGTCCTTGATGATCTCCAGAGGCCCTTCACTCTATCGTATAAACATGGTGTGGACATGCTGAAAGGACTGGACACACCGTCACCAGTTTCCATCTTTGTCCAGTGGCAGTTTCTATCTTTTCCACTTTAATCGTCGTCTTTAGATATTTCATGGATTTGAACCCAAGTCTCCTGTAATCCAATTCCCCATTCTCTTACGTCATATTTGGTCTTTTCCCATTACACCTCCAACCTTCTTGAAATCCTGCAGTCTCACACCCTCCACCCCGTTTCATTCTTCTCGGCCACAAATAGTTCCTTTTATACACTGCTGGCCTATTCTACTGCATTGCTACGAACTTACGTTATACCGTCATTTATATTGTTACCCTTTTCCTTTTCTTTTGGCGGTATTGAACAGTAGGATGGACGTACCATATTCAACTCCATCCAGTTCTCCCCTTCCTGTCCGCCCGCTATGTATCATTCTCATGTTCTTGTCCCATCCATCATTGATCCTCTAAAACTCTTTTCCTCCTCCACAGCATCATTCTTCAGTTTCACGTTGTCTTCTCCTCACATCCATTGATCTTCGTTCTACTTTTCTACACTCGTCCATCATTCATCGTTCTCAGGTCCCCAGTTCCTGTTCCATCTCTGTCATCGTTCTCGTGCTCTCTTCTTCTCATCTTGTGCTTCATTTACTGTTGTCCTGTTCTGCCCCGGTCCGAGACTCAGCATTTTTATATTCTCTTCGTCTCATCCTGTCAACCATTCATTATCAATGTGTTCCCGTCCTCCTATTTCGTCTTATTCTGTGCTGAGTGTGCCCACTACTAGTCTGTTGCTATCCTGTTTTTATCAAGGCCATCGTTCTCACGCTCTTCTCTTTCCTTCGCTTTCCTCATCCGTCTTTCGTTCCTCAGCGTCGCACTTTATTTCATCTATTATTCATCTTTCCTGTGTTCTCTCTTCCCCCACCAGTCCAGAGATTCATCATTCTCACATTCCTCCCGTCCAGCATTTGTCGGAATGTAACATTCATCATTTTCACGTTTTACCCTTGTCCTACGTTCATCATTTTCACGTGTCCCTCGTCCAACTTTCATCATTGTCACGTTTTTCGCCACTCCAGAATGCTTCGATTTCACGTTTTCTCCATCCAGCATTCATTATCTCACGCTTGCCTCGATCCAAAATTCATTTTCCTCCTTTTCCCCCCATCCAACATTATTATTTTCACTTTTTCCCCAATCAAACATTAAACTCACGTTTCCCTTGGTCACACACTCAATAGTCTCACGTCCCCCCCCCTCCCCCCCCCCCCCCCCCCCCTCTAACAATCATTATTCTCACGTTTTCCCCTCTCCTAAATGTTTTATATTCACGTCTTCCCTCTCCGACGTTTATCATTTACAACTCCCCCCACCCCCAAGTCCAACATTCATCATTTATGTGTTTCTCTGCTTCCAGGATTGATCATTTTCGCGTCATTTTCTTCATCGCGTTCGTCATTAACCATTCCCATTTTCACTTCTCTAATTTCGTCTGCCATTCATCATGCTCTTGTACTTTTCTGATCACGTCCGGCATTTGTTATTGTCTCGTTCCCTTCTCATTCCATTCATCATTGGATTACTCCGACGATGTCTGATTTTCATGTACTTCCTGATTCTCATACTCTTCCCTCTTATCTCCCTTCTCTCATCCAGTTTCCCATTCGTCATTCTCACCTCCTTTCCTCTGTTGAGAAACTTTGTTTTGTTCTGACCAAGACTGCACCATTCCAACGCTGTCCAGTGTTCATTAATCCATTGGTCTCACACTCGTCTCTACTTTTCCTTCTTATTCTGTCCTTCGTCGTTCTCACGTTATTCTCCCATCCACAGTTCTGTCCGTCACCTTTCATACATCATTTATCATTCTCACATTCTTCTGTTCACCTCCCGTTTATAGTTATTACTTTCTGTTTCCATCCCATCTCTCACTCATGATTCTGACGCTTTAATCATCTTGATTATTAGTCATCTTGTGCCCTCCTTTTGTCCAATCTTTTATCATTTTCGAGTTTGCCAGTTAGATTCCAATCGGGGCCAAATATGCCAACCTCAATTTCTTGCCTTCTCATCCGAACTGCCCTTCATCACTCTCACGTTTGCTTCCGATAAGTTTTTCAACACTTTCACGTTCTCCTTTCTCTCTTTCCTTATTCTCGCGTTCTCTTTTTCTTCTGTCCTTCACCATTCTTTTTCCTCCGCCCGTTATTCACCTCTTTTCCTTACCTTGTTGTCCCCCCTTCATCATTCTCACGCTCTTGTCTCAATCCGTTCATGCTCATGTTCTAGTCCTGTCGATCATTCATCATGTTCTAGTCCTGTCGATCATTATCATTCATCCTGTGTCTATGTCTTCGTGTCAGTCAGTCATAACCTTCACGGTTTTTGCTCTCATTGTGTCTGTTGTTCACATTCCTTACTTCTTTTCTTCTTTTGTCATATTTGCATTCACCTGTTCTTGTTCTTTATAAATCATTCTTTCCGTTAACGTCTTCTCATTCTTCTAATGCCATCTGTCGTTCGCTACGTTCTAGTCCTATTTACCACTGAACTTTCTCATGTTCTTCCCCCCTGTCCATTATTCATTATTTTCACGTTCCTCTCTGTACGTTGTCCATTTCGTGTTTTTCTTTCCTCACTGCGTCCATTATTCATCATTCTCGTCATTACTTCCTCTGTCTCTTCCTTTACTGAATTACTCTGACAGTAATTACTTTTCAGTAGTCCATCGTCCTGATGCTTTTTCTCTATTCCTGTTTTCTTATCCCGTCCCCTCTTCACTGTTTTCATCTTTTCTTCTTTACACCTCGTGAAAAATGTATTGTTCTCTCGTTTAATTTCCCCCCCCCCCCCCCCTCCCCAGTTTGTCCATCGCTGGACCATTCTTACGCTGTTCTATTTTTATGTAGTCCATCATTCTCTTGCTGCTGTCGCTTTCCCCTCTCCTGAACCCTTCATTTGCCAATCTCATGCTACTGTCCTGTCCACCGTGCATCATTTTCACATTCTGGTCGCCTCTCCTTCATGGATACTATGTCACGTCATCCCACTTCTCACTTGATTGTCTGATATTCATCGTTCATGTTTTCTCCTTTTATACTTCCTTCACTATTCTTACGTTTCATTTTTATGCCGTCCATTATACGTTCTTCTTCGGTTTTATTATCTCATCCGAACTATTTTTTTTTATCATTCTATCGTTCTTCTTCCATCCCACTTTCATCTTCCTCTCCATTTTCCATCATTAATTCATCAATTTCCGTTTTCTTACCATTTTCACATTGTCTTCACGTCTTGTTCATCATTCATCATTCTTAAATCCCGTCAGTCGTTCACTGTTGCTCACATTCTTCTCCAGTCAGTCGGTCATTATTTTCACGTTCCTCTGACATCAGTCATTCATTGTTTTCACGTTCTTCTTCAGGCAGTCATTTATTGTTTTGAAGTTCTTCTCAGTCATTCGTTGTTTCCAGGTTCTTCTCTAGTCGATCATTCATCATTTTCTTGTTCTTCTCCAGTCAGTAACTTGTCATTGATTAGATTTCAGCACTCTTCTCCAGTCAGTGACTTGTCATTGATTAGATTTCAGCACTCTTCTCCAGTCAGTGACTTGTCATTGATTAGATTTCAGCACTCTTCTCCACTCAGTGACTTGTCGTTGATTAGATTTCAACACTTCTCCAGTCACATCATTTACCCTTTTCAC
>CM065714.1:38950663-38960663 GCA_033310375.1 Conus canariensis
CGAGTGCAGATTTTGGGGCTTCACAGGAATGGGGGTGGGGATATCAAGTCATGGTGTAGGTTGGGGTACGGGGAAGATGGGGGGGGGGGGGGGGGGGGGGGGGGGTGAGTCCGGGCGTGATATGAGCGGGACTATAGGTGGGTGTTTCAGCATCTTAACATGGGTTGGGTAGCAAAATGATGGGGGAGGCTGAGTTCAGGGTGTGACATGGTAATGGGCGCTGGGGGCGCGAATTATGAGCATGGCATTGATGGGGGTAGGATAGGGAGGATGCAGGGCGTGACATGGGTGGGCGTACAGGATGCACAGATTTCAGGGCGTGACATGGGTGAGGGTATAGGGCATGACATGAATTATGGAACACTAAGTGGAGATTCCGGGGCCCGAGGTGTGGGCGTATGGGAGGCGTCGATGCATGGTGTGAGGCGGGTGGACGCACATGGGAAGAGGGGACACAGATGAAGGGCGTGACGTGGGTGAGTGTATTGGGGCAGAGGGGGTAGATGAAAGGTGTGACGTGGATGGGTGTATTGGGGCAGAGGGGGTAGATGAAGGGTGTGACGTGGATGGGTGTATTGGGGCAGAGGGGGTAGATGAAGGGTGTGACGTGGATGGGTGTATTGGGGCAGAGGGGGTAGATGAAAGGTGTGACGTGGATGGGTGTATTGGGGCATAGGGGGTAGATGAATGGCGTGACGTGGATGGGTGTATTGGGGCAGAGGGGGTAGATGAAGGGTGTGGACGTGGATGGGTGTATTGGGGCAGAGGGGGTAGATGAAGGGTGTGACGTGGATGGGTGTATTGGGGCAGAGGGGGTAGATGAAGGGTGTGACGTGGATGGGTGTATTGGGGCAGAGGGGGTAGATGAAGGGTGTGACGTGGATGGGTGTATTGGGGCAGAGGGGGTAGATGAAAGGTGTGACGTGGATGGGTATATTGGGGCAGAGGGGGTAGATGAAGGGCGTGACGTGGGTGAGTGTATTGGGGCAGAGGGGGTAGATGAAGGGTGTGACGTGGATGGGTGTATTGGCAGAGGAGGCGGATGAAGGACGTGACTTGGGTGGGTAATTGGGCAGCGGGGGCTTGGATGAAGGGTGTTACATGGTGGGCGTATTGGGGCAGAGGGGGCGCGGATGAAGGGCGTGACTTGGGTGGCGTGTTAGGGCAGTCGTGCGTGGATAAAGGGCGTGACGTGGGTAAGTGTATTGGGGCAGACGGAGCATGGATGAAAGGTGTGACGTGGGTGGGCGTGTTGGAGCAGAGGAGGCGCAGATGAAGGGCGTGACATGATGGGTGTATTGGGTCAGAGGGGGCGTGGATAACGTGTGTCACATGGTGGGTGTATTGGGGCAGAGGGGATGCAGATAAAGGGCATGACATGGATGGGCCCATAAGGGCAGAGGGAGTGGCTGAAGGGCTTAACGTAAGTGGGCATATTAGAGCAGAGGGGCGGATGAAGGGCATGACTTGTGTGGGCGTATTGGGGCAGGAAGGACGCGGATGAATGGCGTGAGTGGGCGGGCGTATTAGGGCAGAGGGAGTATGGATGCAGGGCGTGGCGGTGGGCGTCTCTCTCTGTCTGTCTGTCTGTCTGTCTCTCTCTTCTCTCTCTCTCCTCTCTCTCTCTCTCCTCTCTCTCTCTCTCTCTTTTGCATATGTCAAGATCGTGGTCTGGTGGCAATCAAAATGATGGTCAACCTATTGTCAATCCGCACCCTTTGGCCCCCTCACCCTTCACTTCCATCCTAATTTTATGTTTCCTGTTGATGAAATGTTTTACACTCAACGTTTTATTTTAAAGTTAAAACATTTTAATTAAGGTGCCTTTTCCCTACTGTATACATTCGTGATTCGTGTTCAGGATCTGAGGGTGGAGAATGCGAGCTTTTTACTGGCACAGTCTGTACCCCCTGACGAAGGCAAATAAAGCCGAAAATTTGGGATATTTTAATCTTGTTTGTTTGGATTTTTTATCTACTTTGACTGTTTATATATATCTCTCTCTCTCTCTCTCTCTCTCTCCTCTCTCTCTCTCTCTCTCTCTCTCTCTCACCACAAACACATACACTCGTAGAGGGAGAGATGGAGAGAGAGAGCATGTGCAAAGGGCAAGACAAAAAATAACGCCAGAGAAACTACAGTCAGTTTTTATTTTGAATACTGATGTCAATGATTCCTCTAACCTATAGCAAGTTACGTAACACGCCTTTTTTGTCTTTTAATTTGGGTTTCTGATGAATCAACAGAAAAATCCACGAAAGATTGAAGGACAACAACAAGGCGTAGGTGTGGCAGGATCCATTTAACTGTGTTGAGCATTTCCTGCTGCCGAGCTGGACGAATAACACAGGCAGAATACTGCAGTGCAGTACAGCACAATACAATGCTGTACATAGAGTATAATACAATGCTGTACAGTACAGTACAATACAATACAACGCAATGTCATTCACAGGCAGCGTCCAGTTATACCGAATCTCCGACATAACTAAACCTAAAAAAAAAAGTTCTGAACAGCAAAGTTTTATATATTCGTCCTGTTACAGGGCAAAAAAAAAAAATCAAAAACAAATAAACAAACAAAAAGAAAAAACATGTATTATGTACACTGTGAACGAACCTGATATACATTCATCCAGTTAATGCACAAAAGGAACGAACTCCATGTGCAGCCTTTCAGTGAAATGCCTAATTGAATAAACTTCGAGTGCACACAGCCAGTTACGAACAAAACTCTGAACAAACCTGCGGCGCGTCCATCCAGTTACACAACTCTGAATAAATTTTAGGCATTTCCGTCAGTTATGTAGGTAACAGAACGAACTTAAAGTGCTTTCAG
The DNA here is from genome assembly GCA_033310375.1 of Conus canariensis. Lineage (NCBI taxonomy): Eukaryota > Metazoa > Mollusca > Gastropoda > Neogastropoda > Conidae > Conus > Conus canariensis. Next base: position 38,953,503 of record CM065714.1, read on the forward strand.
TCAATCTTGTACGCAGCTCAGCTTGTTATGCGCACAGCTGAATAGGCCTCAAATACGTTCAACCAACACTATATATTGCTCCCCCCCCCCCCCCCCCCCCCCCCCCTCACGCACACATATCTTTGAATGTCTTTTCCTGCATTTGCCCCTACCGTTTTTTGATATGTCTCCTACTCATTTACTTGCTTTTCCCGGTCCTTTCTATTGTTGGCTTTTTCCTCCTTTCAGGTTTGTTTGCTTGTTTTTATACTTTATGTGTGTGTGTGTGTGTGTGGGTGGGGGGGGGGGGGGCGATAAATGGGTGGAGGGTACAGAACGAAAGATAAGACAGAGGTGGGACAGAGGTGGGAAGGTGGAGGGGGAATAAGGGATGGAGGGGCGAGACATTCTCCCTTTTTCAATGCCCCCCCCCCCCCCCCCGCCCCGCCCCGCCTCAAAAAACAAGAAACAAACGCGGACAGTTCAACCTGTGAGGGCAGTGATCGCATGTCCTGGTTCCTATCGTCGGGGATCTCGCTGTGTGAATCTATACGTATGAATAAAATCAGTTGAAGAAAAGAGATTGGGATTGGTAGGAAATGTTTATCAAACAGGAAGGAAAAAGTGAGGGGGGGGGGGGGGGGGGGGAAGAGAAAGTCAGGGGAGAACGTAGAGACTTGTTGGTCTTTTTTGTTTGTTTGTTTGTTGCATTTTTTGTTTGAAAGGGGTGGGTTGGGGTGGGGGTGGTAGGACATGTTTGGCCAGAGTCGGAAAAGGAATGGAGTGAAGATAAATGATGGGACGATAAGGAAACGATGGAAAGCATGCCCAGACGGTACGTGACTAAAGGGAACAGTAGGAAAGTCAGAAAAGGTAATGACGAGTACATAAAGAAATGTCAAGAGTTTGAAATGCTAGGGACAAAATACAAAATTGGGAAAAACTTGGAATAGGTAGAAGTATTCAGAAAATTATAGAAAAAGGTAGGGAGAACAGGAAAAGGTAGAGTATGAAAACGCAAGAAAAGCTAGAAAAGGCATGGGAAAGTCGTAAGAAAGTACAGACACGTAGGAAACGGTTGGGGAAAGTAGGAAAAGGTTGGGGAAAGTTGTAAAAAGGTAGTGGAAGTTAGAAAAGGTAGGAATAATGGAAAACGTAGGAAAAGTAAGAACATGCAGAGGAAGCTGGAAAAGGCAGAGGAAAGAAGTGAGAAAATACAGAGAAAGCAGAAAAAGTAGGGGAAATTGTAATAATTAGCGGACAGCAGGAAAAACGTGGGAGAAAGTAGCAGAAGGTAGTTAAAGTAGGAAGAGATGAGGAAATACACAAAGAAAGGGAAAGTGGGGAAAGGGTTGGGACAGTAGAATTAGGTGGAAAAAGGTAGGGCAGAGAGGGAAAGAAAGGGATGAAAGGAAAGCGGAAAAGGTAGGGTAAATAGGACAAGAAAGGGGACATAAGAAAAGGTAGGGTAAATAGGACAAGAAAGGGGACATAAGAAAAGGTAGGGTAAATAGGACAAGAAAGGGGACATAAGAAAAGGTAGGGTAAATAGGACAAGAAAGGGGACATAAGAAAAGGTAGGGTAAATAGGACAAGAAAGGGGACATAAGAAAAGGTAGGAAAGAAAAGGAAAGGTAGGGTGAAGTAGAAAAGATTGGGAACGTAAGTAAAGGTGGAGCAAGAAGAAAGGGAAAACAAGAAAAGTTTGTGAAAGTAGAGAAAGGTAGGTCAAGTGGGGAAAAAGAGGGAGTAGGAAAAGGTAGAGCAAATAAGAAAAGGAAGAGTAGATAGGGAAAGGAAGTTCAGTAGGAAAAAGTAGGGAGAGTAGTAAAAGTTAGGAAAGAATGGCAAGCAGGAACGTTTCAGTTTCATCAAGGTGGTGTCACTGCACACGGACTAGTCCATATACTCTACACCACACCTTTCGACGGGGGGACGCTTACTCCACGCTGACACCGCGACTTAGCCATGCTTGTCGTCAGTGGGGCGATCAGCAGGTGTTCTGCGAACGTTGGGTCACAACAGCCACAACTGAACATTATCCTAGTGACTGTCTTGAAGTGCTGGGTCTCCTGTGGTGTGTTGCCGCATGACAGCCTGATATATTTTGCTCCCTGAGATCGGCTGGTCCTGGGGAAGCGACTGGATGAAACTATGGCGGTGTATGGGGGAAGGGGAGTGTGGGGGTGGGGGAGTCTGGAATGAACGACGTGGAAATAATGCGACTAAGAGAGCATGAACGATAAGAAAAGAAAATTAACCACCCTCACCCTCCACCATCCCTCACACACACACACACACACACACACACACACACACACACACACACACACACACACACACACACACACACACACAAGTACTTACTGCAGGACTTCCGTCCGCAGTTGACAACTCAAAATGCAACAGACCAAAAAGACGACAGAAACTCTTTGAATCAATGGGAACTTTTGATGTGTATAGAGTAGTGTTTCCATTAAAAGGAGTACACACGTGGAGAAAGTTTAACGCAAACTGGGTCGTTTCGATTGTATATACTTTTCTTTTTGTCCTAAAGCTTGTATCTGAATTGTTGGTTTTCTCGACAGATAATTAAATGTAGAGCTGTCTGAAAAAGCTGTTGTTTATTTCGAGATAAAACTTTCTGGAAACTGAAACAATTCCCTCCTAATAGTATCAACTCTGAAGAAACGTAAAAAAAAAATCATTAGGGAACTGAAAATAGAAATGCCTTGTTTGTTCGTAATTTTGAAAATATAAGCACTTCGATGCCAAATCTCAGACCAATTTTGTTTTAAAATGTTGTTGTGGAAAATTGAAGGCAAATCTGTACTTTTTGCCTCTTATAAGGAGAGGAAGGCATTAAGCAGGAATAACACCTGTGGAAAATAGAACATTTCATATAAAGAATTTGGATGACAGTGCAGTGACAAAATCTGGTGGAAAATATAAGGTATCTAAACAAGAGTTCGGATGACAGTGCCGTGACAAAATTGAAAACTGAAGAGGCAGCTGCAAGATATAAGTACAAACTTTTAGAGGGTCTGATGATTCGATCTATAAAGTTAAAGAGATTTTGGAAGGCACAAAAGTCTTCAAATATTTATGTACACTGGAAAACCGTGATATTAATGATAGATTAATGCCTTTTTTTTAAAGGAAAGGAGTGATATCTCGAACGAACTAAACTGAATTATACAAATAGCAAACACCTTGTATAAACATTTGTATTCAAAGTGATATGCGGTTGGTGTATATCTAGCAGATTTAATACTAACTGCCCGCAAACATTCTCAAAAAGTTAATGACTTTTTGAAGGATCACTGACTTTTTTCGAAGCTAATTCTACATCAAGAAAATATGAAAAGCAATATTAGTCCATCGTAAAGGAAAAAAAATGAGGCCATATCTTTCTTAAATGCTGTGTATAAAATCGTGTTTTCTTGTATTGCCTGAAGATTTAATCTTGTTTTGTTGCAGAGAATGCTTATGAATGAAAAAGGATTAATGAAAGAGTGACTCACTGGAGATAATATTAGGAGGATGCATGACGTGGTATTGAAATGATAGAAAAACAAAACATTCCAGGGATGCTACTTTTAGTAGATTTTGAGAAAGCTTTCGATTTCGTATCCGGACCTTTTTACAGAAGGCATCGGATTTCTTTAATTTTGCTCATTAAATAAGTAGGGACAGTTTTGTACAATATGCCACTTTCATGTGTACAAATTAATGGTCAATACTGTACATGTTTTAACATTGAGCGAGTAGTCGGGAAAGGAGGCCTCCATTCGCCCTACTTGTACCTAATAGCGGCTTAAATTCCGGCATTCAGGATTCGTCAAAGCAACAAAATCGAAAGAATGCATTTTAAATGTGTTGAAACTTTTCTCTGTCTATTTGCCGATGACATTCCCCCTTTTCTGGATGGCATGAAAGAATCATGGTAAGAAGTCTTTGCTGCTCTTGTCGCTTTTTTCTCCCATGAAAATGAATTTTGAGAAAACGCATGTTGTGTATAGCTGAAACAGAAAACTCCGAGGTATGTGATTTCATCGTGATATGAACTTTGTTATAGATCCCAGTGTTTTTGAAATGTTGGGCATAAAGTTCTAAGTGAAAACAGACATAACTGCAGATCTAAATTACGATGGCAAGACAGTGGAGCTAAGTATGCTGCTACAGAAATGGAGCAGAAAACAGTTAACACCTTTGGGAAGTATTTCGATGTTCAAAGCCCTTGGTCTGCCAAAGCTTACTCACCTATTCATAATTCGTCCGATCCCAGCGGATGTGATCTTGGAACGATGTTTTGCAGATTATTGTTAGTTGAAAAGAGAAAGAAAAAAGAAAGAAAGAAAGAAAGAAAAGAAAGGTAAAGAAAAAAACAGATGTTACATCACCTTTGTACGAGGTTGGCGGCTTAAAATTATTTCATTCCCAGCGTTTATCGCCGTCATGAACATTTATTGTCAGAAGAGACAACATTTTGATTTGGAATTTATAGATTTTGAGCACAGTTTGTATCCTTGCATTATATACTAGGACATTTTCGGTAGTGAATATGCTGACGTGGCCACGACACGTACAGATAACCCTTTTTGAAAGGATGTTACAAAATACATCAAGAAATAGTGTATAAAATGCCTTCTATCAAAAGTCCACGACATTATGTCTGAGGGTATTTATTTCAGTGTAAATATTGTTAAGGCGACACACACTGTTGGTGTTAACAAATGGATAGGATCGAAACATTTCCACACTAGACAGCTAGTGAACACAGATAGTAATTTCTTAACCTGATTAGAATTTAAGCAAAATATCTAGATGTTCGCAAAGGAAAGTTCCTTTTATGTAATGGTGTAATTCAGGTGATCAAGTATTTCCAAAACAAACATGAAATTACAGACCTGTACAAGACCATAAATGCTAAAACCTGGTCGATTATTCTGAAAGGCAGTAAATATGTGCGACTTTCTGTACGGAGTTTAGGTTCGACTCCACCGGTAGTTAACAGACGGAATTTAAAGTGCAACGACTAAAGCTGGAAACAGATTTTTGCTCATTGTTACAAACGAATGTCCAATATTTATATGATATGGTTTCAAACAGGCTTTTCCACCGTATCCTTCTCATAAGAAAGTATATGTGTTGTGTTGTTGACGATCCTTCACGGCAGTTTTGCAATCAAGACATTGATAGTATTAAACGTTTATTTTGGAATTGCTCTCTCATCCTTCTCATCCAATTTTTTTTTTTGCCAGCTTGGTGATATCTTTTAAAATCTTTTTCCCATGTGGATATTCCCAGTACTGAAGTTGTTCTATTTCAATTCCAGCTAGACTCATCTACGGACAATATGTTTGATTTGATTCCGTTAATCGATATCTGTCTATCTGTCTGTCTGTCTGTCTGTGCGTGTGATAGAGCCCTATACAAATTCACGGCAGAATTGAGTGCTTTTGTATCTCTTGATTTGTTTAATTTTAAGGAATAACTTTTCATTTTTTTTAATGTAAATAGGAACTATATACATCTGTATGAATTCGTCTCTGTTATCGGCAGGGACATGAGCCTTGAACGCTTGTTCTGTGTTCCCATGTCTTTCCCTCTCTGCCACTTTCTTTCTAATTGATTTGTATCTCCGTGTCCTTTTAAATTCCCTTGTGTGTTAACCATCGAGTTCCTTAGGGAATCATGTAATGGGATATGTTATATTCTTTTCATGAATTAGGACATCTGTCTGGAAGGGGATGTGACTGCTCTTAGTAACTGCAAATTCCTTTCGTTTGACTGGAATTGCATGGAACTATTTGTTATCAGTTTACGAGACCTATATTGTACTTTTGTGTATTTGTAAAAGAAAAAAAAAAAAAGGGGGGGGGGGGGGGGGTACTTCAAGGTAGTTATTCACAGTTGTTGGTAATATGAAGTTTTCCTGTTTTCCACACACAGAACAACAAAACTGCACATGCTGATGTTCATTCAGTTTTTGGTTTAAATGTACTTTTTTTGCCAAAGAAGTAACAACTAACCCGTGATGATTAGATCTGTTGGCTGTTCTGGCATTTCTATGATAAATGTCCATTTATGATTCTGGCAGTTGTAAAACTTTTCCCACAGACACAACAAAGCTGAATATGAACATGGTTTTACACGTTCTAGCAGTTGCAAATCTTTCATTTACTTCGGCTTAGAGAAGAAAGAAACTGTTAATGATTTTTTTAATCAACAATTCCTCTGTTTTGAATCTGACCTTTTCTTTGATACACAAAACAACAAAACCGTGCATTGTGGTATTTGTTAACAGATGTAGCTGTTGTATTCTTGCCTTAGCCTCCCCCCCCCCCCCCCCCCCCCCATCCGACTTGGAACAACAAAACTATACATCTTGTTTCTTCACAGTTCTGGCTGTTGTTAACCTTTTTTATTTATTTTTTTTGCCACAAAACTTTGATATACATGACAACAAAATCGTACACAAACCTGCACACGATGGCACTGGTTCACAGTTCTGACACTTGCAAGTCTTTCCTTCCGCCACATTTTTCGCACAACCAGGCCATCAGTCGCATGAGATCAAAACCCACGAAGATAATGACCACCAAGGAGATGACCAGGATGCCCACAATGCCCATCGCCATGCTGGACGTCCGATCGTCCGAAGCGCTGGTCACTCTCCGGATGAAAGAGCTGAGATTTTTGGTCGAAAGCAAGAGCTCCGTCTTGATTCGGTCCACTTCGGCAGCCAGCGAGGCTTCATCAAGTATGGCCTCGCCACACTTCTGGATACAGCGACAAGACGGGATCTGAGTCATCATCGTTGTCGAGTCTGTCTTTTCTGTGTACGTATTCGTCGAGGTCTCTGTCTCTCCTGTTTTCGTTAAAGGTGAGTCTGTATTCGTCACGACTGTTGCAGCAACGTTGGTGGTGATGGTAGCTTCAGTAGTGTTGAACGCAGTCGTTCCTGTTCTCTGTGCCTCAGTTCTGGTGAATTGGGAAGCGATAGTATGCCATGTAGAGGATTCGGTGGTGTCTTTCGCATTGACGGCAGTGGTTGCGTTTGCTGATGGAGTTGTTGCAGAAGTTGTTGCTTGACTGGTGGTGGTTAGTTCCTCCTGACACTGTGGCAGATTTCCTCCCGGTGCCCAGCCCTTGTCCTAGAGAGAGAGAGAGAGAGAG
>CM065714.1:38973163-38978163 GCA_033310375.1 Conus canariensis
ACAGACTCACAGTTTCGCGTTCTCTTTCAGCTTTAAGTGACGCAGTAAAAATGCCTGCTCAATTGTAATCCTTACCAATTATCATCGGCGACATGAACTAAAAAAAAAAAAAAAAAAAAAAATGTATTGGCCGGTTCACTTCCTACTTTCGGATTCGACTACTCACAGTTCTGTGACACGTTATGCCAGTCTGAGTGTTCTGAAATCAATACAACAGCTCTCTCTCTCTCTCTCTCTCTCTCTCTCTCTCTCTCTCTCTTTTCTCTCTCTGTGTGTGTGTGTGTGTGTGTGTATGCTGTGGGAAATGTGTGCCACCGCTATCGCCGAGCTCAAAACTATGATCAGACTGTTCAACACGTGGAACTACTGAATCGCCGCGAAACTAGAGTATATTATACACCCTAGACTGCGAGAGTCGGCGTGTTCTAAGTTGAACAGGGTGATGGGACCGGCGCATGGCTCGAAGTTCAGCGACATGCTGACAGTGTCTTGCATGAGAGGCGACGCACGGACACTCATACGTGTAACAACAGGCGCATGATCGTATGTAAAATCTAAGCTCGACATGTTGCCAATGTCTTGCATGAGACGCATCGCACGGACATTCATACATGTAACAACAGGCACATGACCGTTTGTGAAACAGTAGCTCTTAATAGAGTTATCTTCACGACGCTAGGAGACCTTTAACTGAATGCTGCTTATTTTTCGTAGGCCTATGCCAGCTTGACTCGTATCAGATTAAATGGTCACACCCTCTTAATGAAATCTGTCGCGTGAGAGATCAGGGCGTGGTTGATCAACAGCTATGCATGATGTGGTTTAATACTCCCTCCCTCTCTCTCTCTCTCTCTCTCTCTCTCTCTCTCTCTCTCTCTCTCGATTGTTGTTCCAATCGTTTTTTTCCCCTTTAAAGTCATCTACGCCTTAAATGTTAATGGAGGAACAACTCGTCAACTTTTTAATGTATTTGTGAAGATATGTGTGTTTGTTAAAATTTTTGAAAGTTTTAGTCGCTAGTCATGCTTAGTAGTCGCTAGTCATGCTTAGTAGTCGCTAGTCATGCTTAGTAGTCGCTAGTCATGCTTAGTTGTCGCTAGTCATGCTTAGTTAGTCTCTTAGCGGGGTAAGGGCCGGATGAAAAAAAAAGCATGTTTGCTTATCTGTTAGCCTTGGAAGTAAAGATCATCATCATCATCATCATCATCATCGTCATCGTCAACATCATCATCATCTCTGTCTGTCTGTCTGTCTGTCTGTCTGTCTGTCTGTCTCTCTCTCTCTCTCTCTCTCTCTCTCTCTCTCTCTCTCTTCTCTCTCTGTAGCTTAGTGTGACTGTAAGATAGTACGGTGTCAGTGTATGTTTGTGTCTTTTCGTGTGTGCGCATGTATGTATATATGTATTATGTGTCTTTTCGTGTATGCTCATGTATGTATGAATGCATGTAAACATGTATGTACGTGTGCACATTTCCGAGTGTGTGTGTGTGTGTGTGTGTGTGTGTGTGTGTGTGTGTGTGTGTGTGTGTGTGCATGCTCGCCCGTGCAGGTGGGAGTGCATATGCTTGGGTGTGTTGGCATCACTGCTCGAAAACGTAATATCTGGCGCCCATGTTGTTGCCGCCATCAGTTCCATGGATGGCGCGGGGCTCTCAGACTCAGAGGCCCAGGCCAAAGCCACGGAGTGCCCGGTCTGCAGCGAGGACTACACGGATCCCAAGCTGCTCCGGTGCAACCACTTGGTGTGCCGGAAATGCGTCATCGACTGGCTGACCAACGCGGGCCGGGAGGGAGGGTGCCCGCTGTGCCGCCACCCGATCCTGCCTACCGGGCCCACCTCCTCCCGCCAGGACGACCTTGACTGCCTGGTGGATGCTCTGCCCACTGACCTCACCATGGTGGGTCTGGTTGAGGGCTGCAAGATGCTCAGCGGCCGCAACGTCTGCATGCACTGCGACAACAACAGCACCGCCGCCACCGCCTTCTGTCTGCAGTGCTCCATGAAGCTGTGCGCCAACTGCGCCAACGGACAACGCCGAGTTCCCACGCTGAAGAACCACGAGATCAAAGAGCTGAACGAGCTCACGCCCGAGCGACTGGCCGAGATCAACTGGAGCACGTTCAAGAGCCACGAGGACAGAACGACGGAGATGTACTGCGCCGATCACCAGGAGCTCATCTGCACGCTGTGCGCCAGGACGAAGCACAGGGAGTGCGTGGAGGTGAAGGATGTGGAGGAGGCCGCGCGAGAGAGGAGAGCTGAGTTGAGAGAAGAGACCCAAGGTCTGCGGGAGATGGAGACGGTCCTGGTAACGAAGGTGAGCACGTGTGAGTTTTTTCCTCTGTCTTGATGATTTTTGGTTGACTTATAAGGCACCAGTTCTACGCTCAGCTATTGACAGTCAGTTTTATCTAATCGTAGTACAACACAATTCGACTCCATGCAATGCAATACAGGGAAGTGCGGTGCGATCTAGTACAGCGCAGTGGGATCCAGCCCAATTCATAGCAATGCTGTGAATAACAACACAATCCAGTGCAGCATAATACAATACATTAACATGCTCCATTACCAGGAAACTGTGCTGATGTTGTGAGCAATGTTGTTGGGTTTTTTTTTTCTTCGGTAGATGCTATCAGTGTAAGAAATTTGATTTCGTTCACTGCTGACGAACACTAATCAGAATCTGCATTATCTCTCCGTAAAAAAAATTCCGGTTGCTTCAAACGCTTAGAAATTTTGAAGCTTGTGATTTTGTGAAATATTTAACGAAGTTAAAACCAGTCCGTTTGGACCCCCCCCCCCCCCCCCCCCCCCCCCCCTTTTTTTTTTTTTTTTACGGGTGGCCGACAAAGCAACATTTTTATTTCCTTGTTAATTTCTCCTATAGACATACTAGAAACTATTTCAGACTACGATTTTTGTTTCCTTTCGTTTTACTTTGCTTTGTTTGATTCTCTTTTGTTTGCTTCTCTTTTGTTTATTGTTGACATTTGTTTTTGTTTTGCGCGTTTTACAGACCTTTAGTTAATGCACATACAGTATTTTCTGCAGCTCACAATACTTTCTAATTCCATCGGCCCGTATTCAAATACTTGGTCAGCTCCTATGCTTAATATCAAGACCGTTTCATCTGGAATCTGCGTCCACATCAGCTTTAATATGCAGCGTCTGTGCTTTCTTCCAAACCCAGTTCGAAAACTTATTTTTCTTCCAGATTCATTGACATATGATATCTGTGCTGATGTAGTTTGGGACTGCAATACATAATGCTTAGTAACGGTGATTTATTTTTAGGTTAGTACTGTAGTAATTGCCATTGTTTTAGAGGGAGGAGATGGAGGTGGAGAGAGGGAATGAAAAGACCGTGTTGGATGGTTTTGCGAGCGTTTGTTTTGCGGTCTGCGTTTTGTGCATTGCTATTTGTTCTCGTTTATTTGTTTTGTAGTTTATGTAGGTATGGATTGTAAACGCCAAAAGAATTTGTTCCACTAGGCGTACTGAATACTCTTTATCATAATGATGATAAAAGGTAGGTCATTTTTCGATAGCTTAGTACATTTCCCAGTGAATAATGTATTGACTCAACCCCCCCCCCCCCACACACACACAACAACAACAACAACAACAACAACAAAGTCAGGCTTATTAGGCGTCTTAGTGTCATCGAACTCGCAAGATGTGGTGCGGATGTGCATTAAAGCTAGGATCCAGCGAGCCGAGGACTGTCCAACTTTTGCAGGGGTGTGCGTTAACCCGAAAGGCCTTCTGGTTTAGAACGCCATGCTTGGGCAGCATGACTTGATGTGTCACTGGAAAGGAAACTGTGAACGTGTGGTCGTATAGATCATGACACTAATATCTGCAGTGTGTAATGAGTCTGTGAAAATTGAAACTTAAAAGAAAAAAAAAAAGGAGCCATCGTACTTTAGTGAATGTGCGTGTGGTCATCTAGACTATAACCGTAATGATAATGTTTGCAATGCTTACAGAGTCTCTGAAAACTGCGAACGTGAAAAAGCCATAGCGTATTAGTGCAGTTAAACGGTGCGTTTTATTTTTTTTTTAACATATATCTCAATATATCTAAGAACAAACAAATTAAGAAAACGAATTATTATTATTACTATTACTATTGTTGTTGTTGTTATTATTAATAATATTATCATTATTGTTATTATTATTATTGTTATCATCATTATTATTGTTCTTATCATTTATTATTTGTATTATCGTTATTGTTATTATTATTGTCATTATTAGTATTATGATTGTTATTAGTATTATTGTGAAAAGAGACCCGTAACATGATGTTCCAAATCGCACAACACGCGCGTTCTTTCCAGATCAGTGAGATGAAGGCCATGCTGGCCGCCATGACCCAGACCAGCACAGACGTCCTGGACCATCTGCAGACCTGGGTGGACGCCAGGCGCCGGGAGCTGCAGGCCCACATCCAGGCGGAGGAAGGACATGCCCTTGCTCCTGCTGGACGCCGACCGAGCCACCGTCAAGTCCAACGCCGATGTCATCGACAGCTGGATGGAGACGGCTCCCGACGATGCCTTCCTGGAGATGAGCAACAAGATGAGGCCCCGGCTGGACGACCTCAAGCAGCGGGTCAGAAGGACGGTCAAGATCGACCACCACCAGGTCGAGGTTGTCTTTGATTCTGGGACCGTGACGCGGCTGAAATCTGCTATCGCCGGCCTTGGTGAGTTGGGTCAAGCAGTATGAGTGTTAGAGCGGCCTTTTTTTCTCCCGTCGTCGTCGTCGTCTTCGTCTTCTTCATCTTCATCTTCATCTTCTTCTTCATCTTCATCATCATCTTTATCTTCATCATCATCATCATCATCATCATCATCATCTTCTTCTTCATCTTCATCTTCATCTTCATCATCTTCATCTTCATCATCTTCATCATCATCATCATCTTCATCTCATCTTCTTCATCTTCATCTTCATCATCTCATCTTCTTCATCATCATCTTCATCATCT
>CM065714.1:38985663-38990663 GCA_033310375.1 Conus canariensis
TCATCTTGTTGAACGGTATTCGTTTTCGACTCTTTCCCTTTCACCGTCTTTCTCTTTATTAAAATTGAGCGTACCCCTCTTCCGTACTCTTTCTGTCTGCAGCAAGTTCGAAAGTATTCCTCTTCCACTCCGTCTCTCTTCACCGCGTTGGAAGTTATTCCTCTTCCACACTCTTTCTCTACTTTCCCCACATCGAAGATTGTTTCTCTTTCATTCTCTTTCCCTTCAGCACCACGCTGGAATGAATCCTTCATTTGTGCTCTTTCCCTTCATCGGTCAGCTTTCCTCTGTGTCACTCTGGAATGCTTTGAAACCAAACTGTATGTGGTCTGAAACATAAATGAAATCTGTTGAATATTTAGCTTGAAACTTATGGACAAGAGTAATTTAAGAAATATAAATCTTATTGAGGGGAACAATTAACGGATGATATTAAGAGAACAATGAAAATGCAGATTTTCGATGAATCTTCTCTTTATATGTACGTAGGCGCGCGCGCACGCGCACGCGCACGCACACACACACACACACACCATACACACACGCACGCTCGCCCGCATATGCGCGCACACGCACGCAACACACACACACCACACACACACACACACACGCGCACGCGCGCGCGCGCGCGCGCGCGCAACTAAGTAAGCAAGCAAACATAGAAACAAAACCGGTAAACATTAAAAAAAATTAATGAATAAATACATAAGTAAACCGACCAAACAAACGGACATGCAAATAAATATCTGTGTACTGTGAGTACTGTCCCAAACCCTCCTTCCTTTTGTCCCTGACTTCTCGCTTCTCTCGCTTCTGCGAGTACCCCCCCCCCCCCCCCCCATCGCCTGTCTGACTGACTGACTGTCTGTCTGTCTGTCTGTCTGTCTCTCTCTCTCTCTCTCTCTCTCTCTCTCTCTCTCTCCTGTGACTATTTAGCGACATGCTTATCTATCTTTGCCCCTCCCCTCCCCCTCTCTTTGTGTGTGTGTGTGTGTGTGTGTGTGTGTGTGTGTGTGTGTGTGTGTGTGTGTGGTGTGTACGCACATAAAAGACAATGAATCGCACGTACGTAAAAGTAACACATCTATCACGGAGAAACACGCACGTGACAGAGGATTACACTCATCGTTAGAGGCATAGGACAACCTTAACAGTGTGTGTCGTATTGCACGTAACAGGGTGATAAAGATAGTACTCGGCTCAATGCAGTAACAGTGTAACAATGTGTTTCAGAATAACAGCACCTAACACGGCGTAAGACAGACTGAAGCCGCAGAGAGCACACGATCATCGTGTTGGACGTTCGGATCCGTTGTGGCAGCGAGGACCTTGGTGCAAAATTTCTGAAATCAAAACTCGAAAACTTTGGGCCATTGACTGAAATCCCAATTCGAGGGACGCCGTGAGTTGAAAAGATGTTTTGAGACGGTCCCTTTGCTGTACTGTTTCCCAAGAACGTCAGCGTACCCCGGTCCATCTGGAAAAGTAGCCGACCCCCGCAACACAAGTATTTCCGCTGAGATCAAAGAGATCTTTTCTGACATGCGACCATGATTTTTCTGGAAAAGATGAACATAGAAGAGATTCTCTTTGTTCTGGTCGAAGCTTTGCACATGGGGACCTTTTTTCACCATTTCTTCCGTATGACAAGAAACTGAAGGCCTCAAAGCTGAAGTCTAGGCGAGAGTTCGATATTTGGCGAAAGCAGAATGACCTTCATGGGATAGATTTAGGATATCTAGTCTAAGCTGTCTGGGTTGACAGTAGGACCATTTGGGAGGTACGTAACTCCTCAGCACCTGTCTGTCGGTTCTGTACCAGAGGAAATCCCTCCCTCTTCTAGCATATGATCAATTTCCTTCTTGACATTTGGGATGAGTAGATGTGCGATTTTGCGTCGAGTGAAAATGTAAACAAGTCAGGTATAATGTTTCATGTTGATTTTAGACGGATCCTTAATGTAGCCTAGTATCTCTTAAATAATTGAAAATCTCTTCTGTCGTCTGACAGACATATTTCCGAGAGACATACAATGCATCATGCCAAATCCAGTTTTTCACTGGCGTACTTGTCCAGAAGTGAATGTATCTGTCCCTTCAACATTTCCAGTGTTTCGGCGATCTTGGTTTTCTTACTGTGGAGTGTCGCCTGTATCACGTCCCTCGGACCTTTCAGAATCTTGTTTGTCTTGATTTTTTAAAAACTCTACCCCCCCCCCCTCCCCCCCTCCTGGTTCTCCAGTGACTGAGAAGGAAGTGCCCATGTTCAACGTGAACATGCGTCGTTTGCCACTGACAAGAATATCTGCTGACCAGCTGTCATTGTCGTCTTGAATGCTATTGATGCATCCCAGAAAGTCGTCTGGTGAAGAGTAGTCATCGTTTTTTGACATGATTTCATGGACTTGTTTCTATGGTCTGAATGGTAGTCGTAATTTTCTAAAACTGCTTTTGATCTACAGACTACATTGTAGAGACCTCTTTTTCTGCAGGAACTACGAAAATCATTTTTCTTAGCGGGGCAGGCATAACGTCAATGGTGTTTTCTGCCGCAGTATTTACAACAATGAGATTGCACCAGTTCATTTTTTTTCTCTCCGGGGCTTTTTGGAGCTGATGGGTGAGATAGGTAGTCTCCCTTTTTTCCCTAAGAAGTCAACCCTCTCATTCCCTTTACTGAAGGGCTGCTTATGCTTTCTTTTTACAGCTTGTTACGTCTGCTTATTTGCACAGTGCGGCAAGAGTGGCTTACGTACCGGCTGTTTGAAAGATCGTCATAAGTAAACCCAACAACGACTGCACATTTGGGTCAAGTAAGCTTTCAGAGGTCCACATCCTCGTTCTTCGCCATTTTTATACAAAACCTGAACGAAGCTGTTGATCTGTTCTCCAGAAGTTTTTGAACACGTTTATTGCACGTTCTACAGCTACGTTTATGTGATCATGAAAATATTTCAAACTCTTGCTTCAGATCGTCATACCCAACGGTTTCTTGTTGTTTGCGGAAGGTCATCTGTACGATCTCTCACGGCGTACAGAGAAAAAAAAAAATAATAGGCCTTAACTTCTTTGTTCTGCTGCGGTTTCGAGGTGCGAGGTCTGACGCGATTCGGCAGCGATCGAAGCGTTGGGCCACTTCCGCCCCTTGACTGGCGATCCATCAACAGCGCTGAGTAGATACAAGCTGGATCAGGTTCTCCTCAGGCCCCGTCTTTTGATTTATTCGATCGGTTCGATTTCACCTTCGACCACTATGTGCCTTAATTGCTCCGGAGATCTGGCGCGATGCGTGTTGGGGCGCTGGATTCTGTGACTGATGATGGAGAGCGGTAGGTTTCTAAGGTAACTCCGCAGGCTTGGGGTCTAAACAAAAACACTGAAGAGTTCTTCCGGTAAATTTATTAACGTTTGGGACTGCTAAGACTTCTGATATTTGGTCATTTCCTACAGCCCCTCCGGTCTAGTGAGGTGGGCAGAGAACTCATTGCATAATGAGGCTCTGTTTATGCCACTCCCCTTCCTTCTTTCCACCCCCCCCCCCCTCACACTCCTCAACCGTCCTCCCCAACCCGCCGTCAGCTTCTTGTCTATTTGGACCATGAACGTTTGCACACTTTCTTCCTCAAAACCAAGACATACGACACGTATTTCTTGTTTATTTATTTATTTTTAATCTATCTATCTATCTATCTATCTACCTGTCTATCTATCTATCTATATCTATCTATGTACTTATCTATCTATCTATCTATGTACTTATTTAATCTATCTATCTATGTACTTTTATGTACAAATTTAATATGTTAACAAATCGAATCATTTATTCATATCTGTTTATTCATTCGTTGATTTATTTCTTATTTATTTATTAATTGGTTATGTATTTATTTATTCTAATTCATTTTGTATTGAATAGTCTGCATCGAGCAGTGAGCTCTTCTGATTTGTGGTGCAGTTTCCAGAACCTCAATCTCTCACTTACTGGGAATAGTAATACTGTTATCGTTATCATCAAACGAAAAAATATTTTACGACGAAAAGAAATATAACAACCGTGACTATATTCCTGATGGATAATCTATCCAAAACTCTTATAAGTTCTGAGAAAGAGCGAACATCAGAGTAGGCATATCTCACTAGCATTGAAGGCACACATACGCTGCTCGATAGCAAGACATTCGTAAGAAACAAATGCATTATTTAAAATAGTGATGTGTGTGTGTGTGTGTGTGTGTGTGTGTGTGTGTGTGTCTCTCTCTCTCTCTCTCTCTCTCTCTCTCTCTCTCTCTCTCTCCTCTTACACACACACACTTTCTCTCTAGTTCATTTAATGTTGTTTATAGCCTAACCGTCTGCGAAGAGTTATTTCGGGGCCGTCACCTCGACAAAGTCAATTGCCGTGTGTGTGTGTGTGTGTGTGTGTGTGTGTGTGTGTGTGTGTGTGTGTGAAGCAGTCAAGCTAAACTTAAGCTGAATCAGATGATTAAACAATGTGTAATGATCAAATAACAAGAGGATTGATGTATGGCTTTCATATGAAATTCATTATTTTCATGCTTATTTTCGTTCCCGTAGCATATGCAGTATTAGTAGTAAAAGCAGTAGCAGTAGCAGCAGCAGAGACAACAGCAACAGCAGCAGCAGCAGCAGTAATACACAGTTATGGCAGTAGTATCAGAGTATCAGTAGTAGTCCAAGTTAAAAGTCCACAGATTCTATTAAAAAGAAACATAATTGAGGTATATGGAGAAAACAATAGACAAAGAAACAAAAGAAAAACAAATTTCAAATTAACAATAACAACAAGCATATTTCAAACTAATGATGATAATAATGAGGATGATGATGACGACGAAGATACGAGACAAAAGAAAACCACCATAACAATTACATTACAGACTATATATATATATATATAGCAGTAGTATCAACATCATATTTGAGGTGAAAAACAGCGGGGGGGGGGGGGGGGGGGGGGGGGGGGGGGGGGGGGGGGGGGAC
>CM065714.1:38993163-39005663 GCA_033310375.1 Conus canariensis
CACAGTCGAGCTTCATTCAATTAATAGATATGTCTCTGGCAACATTGTTCAAAATTTCTGACCGACACTACAACAAGGCGTCTATATTTCCTTGGCACGGCTGACGCCGAGATCGGAAAGGAAGACGTAGAATATAACTGTGGGATATAGTCTTAGACCAGTGGAATTCCATAGCATCATCTGT
This sequence comes from Conus canariensis, assembly GCA_033310375.1. NCBI lineage: Eukaryota > Metazoa > Mollusca > Gastropoda > Neogastropoda > Conidae > Conus > Conus canariensis. The sequence goes on from CM065714.1 coordinate 38,993,348, forward strand.
ATCATCCTTTTCCTCACTGATAATTCAAAACACACACACACACACACACACACACACACACACACGCACACGCACACGCACAAGAAAAGCAAAGTCTCAGATGCTATGCCCCTTCAAGCTCTGCTCTGGTAGTAACCTCAGTTTTGATTTCCCCTCCACGTGCAGGCCCGTGATGAGTGTGCATCAAAGTTTTCAGTATCGGCATGTTTATGGGAACCATCGACGATGGACTTGATGGATCCCTCCAGAAGGGAACGCTCACTCACGCTAACTTGGTCCACGAGTAAGCAACCAGTCTTTAGAGGGAGCGTAGCTGGTGGTACCTGCACTTGATGGATCGGAACAGGCACCCCCGAACACCAAGGAACTGACATGGCAGCAGTGCAGTGTCTCTTCCGTAGGATGGTCTTATGGCGACCTGATGATAGCTCGCTGTGGACATCCAGTGGTGGTGATGCGACAGGATGATGTTAAGTGTGACTGCGTATGGGGTGACCAGAATGAGAGGCATGAAGGTATCACCCTGAGGGAATTAAAACAACGAAAGAGAAAAAAAAAGATGTGCAATATGTGCCTGATTTGAAAAAGGAGTTTATTTTCCTTCCTAAAGGAAGGTACTTATACCTGGCATCTTCTGTATTGAAGGAACAGCTTCTTCTTAACGTCGCCGTGTAGAAAAAAGAAAAAGGTCAGGCACACATTGCTTCGTTTTCTAGCTGTATGTTGAGATCAACAAGTAAACAGTTCCAGTCGATGTACTAAAAGCAGGTCCAGAAGGACAACTCGTTAATTCTGTCCAAGCAGAGATCTGCTTTATTTTAAGAATTTCTGCAAAATCGAAACGAGACCAAACATCATCCACTCCTAACTGATGTGGTAGCAGATCCATGTGAAAGGTAGAGTGGATGGGTTTTGGGGGTACTACTTTGCTACTTTGATTATGATTTGAGGGAGAGCAAAGGAGTAGATTTAATGACCTTAAATTCCTTTGCAACCTTCCTTTCCCCCTAAAGCTGAGAGGTGGACTATGGGGAAAGACTTGGTCTGAGGGAGGGCGTTATTTATGAACTCAGTTGGAATTGAGAGCCAGGCTGGCTCAGTGGATATCCGTTGTTCGCGGTCGGATGTTGTGTGTTCGAAACCCGCTGGTGCCTGACAAAAACAGTGCCTTTTTTGTGCCGCCCTTTTTTGTGGGTCATCCAGACTCCAGTGCCCCCCCCCCCCCCCCCTCCCCATTTTTCCTTTCTTGTGTTTCCTTTTTTCCTTTTCGTTTAAAAAAAATGATGAGGTGGGGCATCCATTATCCTATGTTTTTCCCACCGTCCCTGTTCCTCCCTTTTTTTTTTCAAAACAAAAATATTTAGCTGACTCATGCTCACCATGCAATGTCTGTGTGTTATCTACAGATGGACACTTGCATGCTGACATGAAAGTGCTGCCCATATTCTTGTGCTGTGGTTTTGGCGGTAGCATTAGACAACCCCCACCCCCACCCCCCACCACTATGCCCATCCTTCTTGGTGAGTGTGGACGTTAAACTGGAATTGTAACCAGTTGGTGGTGCCAAGCAGTTCTGGATTGGTCCGAAAACAATGTCCGGGCAGCACCTCTGAGCGTGGGGTCACTTTGGAACACAGCACCAGGATGAATATTCATAGAGAATTGCCCGGAAGGCGTGTGCGTGGGTCAACCACCACCGCTGCTTTTGTTGCTGACGCCTTTTTAATTGGGTTCTGCGGTTTGTTCCATGCCATGTCATACAAATTTGGAGCCCATGAGATCTGATTCAAACACGCGAATGCAACAAAACAGTCTAATTTATCAAATCTGCCCTGGATCCAGTAGGCTATGTGATTGCTTAATTATTTGTTCCGGACACGCTTCTCTCTGTCTCTCTCTCTCTCTGTCTTGTCTGCTGTCTGTCTGTCTGTCTGTCTCTCTCTCTTCTCTCTCTCTCTCTCTCTCTCTGCGCTCGCGCGCGCGCGCGCGCGTGTGTGTGTGTGTGTTCATGCGTGTGTATATGCAAGCGTGAGCATGGTTTTTGTAGTTGAGTGCACACACACACACACACACACAACGCGCGCGCGCGCGCGCGCACAACACACACACACACACACACACACACAACACTGGTGGCTTTCTTGCTTGATCGGAAGTGCGTCTCTTCAGCTGACCCTTAGGGGAATCGGCAGCAAGCCCGATGCGCTTCTCAGTCCACTCAGAGCGAAATAACTGCAGCTTGCTGTCCACTGGCCTCTCCTCTGGAAAAAAAAGAAGAAAATTCCCTTTCCAGCCAATCACAGGAGAATGATTATGTCCCCTGTCCTTCAGTGTCGTCCAGTGACCTGTTCTGGGATGTGGAACGGCCGCCAGTGTTTACACTTGGCACTTTTTTGTTTGTTGGGGTGATGGGGGGGGGGGGGGGGGGGGGGGTTCTTTTAATCCTTGTCGACTTTAACCTCCTCTCTATGTAGGTTATGTTTTGACTGCTGGTTGGCCCGTCTGCAATATTACGTAAAAAACCACGGAAATGATTTTAACCAAACTTGGTGGAAAGATGGCATATGATTCAAATAGGAAGCCATTAAATTTTGGTGTGTTTCCGTGGTGCTAACGCGAATCAAACTACGGTTACATGATCATTCTTCCTGAGATGGCAGAGGTTTGCGTTCTCCCGAACGGCCTTGTTTCTACGGTAGCCTCCATAGACCGCGTCTTTCATATTCCTACCTTTCTATTCGAAAGACTGGTGTGTTATCTACACTAAACAGTCAAAATTTTCCCTTCACAGAGGTTTTCTTGTTTTGTTTATTTGATTGTTTTTGTTGTAGACTTGGGTAATTAGACCTACATGATTTATCGGGACTTTGTTATTCACGTGATATGCTTCCATACATCAGATATTTCAGTCTGAGAACAACTTGTCCTTACAAGGCTTAGGGTTGGCTGGACAATTGTCTCACCTTTAACAGCAGCTCGGACCCAGAAGGCCACACGCCACAATCAGGATTTTGCATTAAAGCACTACATAATCTCTATTAGCGTGTTGAGGCCTACCAAAAATTTGAGCCAGCATTTAATGTTAAACTGATACTTGATCAAAAGAACAACTCCCCACCAATCGCTTCCCTTGTTTTGGGGGATCTTCACCGATGAAATCACAATTTTCAAATACATGACCTTTCCTTTAGTTGACACACATTCCAATCCTTCGCACTCACCGTGACCCTGTCTTAAAATACTCCCATTCCTTTGTTTTTAACCTGTCTGTTTGGAACCCCCTGGCTTGTACCTTGATGGCCATATAAACGAAAATGAGGAGAATCAACTTTCAGACAATGAAAACTATCAAAACAATCCAATCATGCCAGCCTACAAATACTGAAGCAAGGCCTTGGTGTGCAGCCAGAGGCACCCCCGAGGAGCTCTCCAGTTGGAACGACACAACTGTTGCTGGCTGGTATGCTGATCAGCCCTTTCAAAAGAAGCGGCAATTGACTTCACAGAGCACAGTGATGGATGAGAGAAGCACGCACATGTACGCAGGCGCACGAATCTGATGTCGATCAACCAATCGTCGTTTGATTACTCACTGTCTCCAGTGTGACGTCATGTGTTGTTGGGTGATGGAATGAATGAGTGAGGAGTAGGGGAGATGGGTGCGAGGGATGGGGGGAGGGGGTTTGGTTGGGGGTGGGGGATGGGGGGAGAGGCCCATAATTGAATAGTTACTCATTACGTTTTTTTTTGTGTGTGTGTTTTGTTGTTGTCGTTATTGTTTTTTTTTCTTCTTCTTCTTCTTTTTTAATCACAAATGGAATACAAGTGTCATCCCACACAACCGAGGTGCGGGAAGGGGGAGGAGGGGGGGGGGGGGGGGTGGGGAGGGAGGGATCTGTAACTGAACAGTTAATCATTACGTTTTTTTTGTCCTTTTTATTTTGTTGTTGTTGTTATTGTTGGGGTTTTTTTTTCATTGCAAATGGAATGCAAGTGTCATCCCACACAGCGGTAATGAACTGTAGAAGCGACAATGGTCTTGATCTGCGAGCAAACAAAGTTGGTTTTTAACGCCGCGGCAAGCGGGCACCATTTGCCGGAAAGTCTGGTACTCAACTAATCACATAGCCCAACGCATAAAAACGTTCTCAAATGAGAGAGAAAGACAGACAGAGAAAGTCACAAGCTGATGATGTTTATTCCATTAGCAGAGAGAGAGAGAGAGAGAGAGATCCACGATTCACGATATTTTATTGTCATTACCATTACGGTCTGATGACAAGGGGGGTAACAATAGGTTCAGAAAGGAAATATTGCTGGCATATGAAATCAATACTAAAAAATACAAATAAATATCTCAACGAAACTTCAATCAGTTATGATATAATGATCATTTAGCCACATAAATACATATCCCAAGCACTCACCCACCAGCCCACCCAAACCACACCAACACACACATACCACACACACACGCGCGCAGCGCACACACACAACACACACACACCACACACACACACACACACACGCCGACGCAGACACCACACCACACACACACACACACACACACACACACACACACAACAGCACGCACACACATTCGCCCAATCACATGCATACACACATATACATACGCAGATAAGCACGCACGCACACGCAGTGAAAAATATATGAAATTCGACCATCCACTTTATCATATGATATATAAACATTCATTTTTATCTTCATCATATTAATGGATTATGCATCATAGTGGGTTAATCTTTTCTTTTCGCAATTTCTGAGCCTCTGCTATAAATTTTGCAACTGATTTGATAATCATTTCGTCATTTGAAAGTAAAACAGATGTAACATTATGAGTCTGAGCTAGATCCGTATGAAAAAAATCACATTTGTTCCGTAATGTTACATATCCTGTACAATGGAATAAGAAATGTTTTTCATCCTCAACATCATAACCACACATAGGGCATGAAGATTCCGAGGAAGCCCCAGCCAAATACCATCTTTTCTTTGTATTAAATCCGAGAGTTCTGAATCGAAATCGAGCAAAATTAATCCTATGCCATTTGTCTGATATAATATATAGATAATTTTCAGCTTTAAAGACATTTTTAAATGAAGAAAACCAACAGTATTTTTCATTGTTCTCAATAGCCGAATGCCAGTTTTGTTTGTACGAACATATCAGTCTGTCTTTAAACTCTGAAATAAATTGTCTATCATTTCCAACTCCCTGTGACATCCATACAATACCAAAACCATTTACAGACAATACTTTTTTTACTTGATAGGCCCAATTCTCTTTACCAGTCTCGAGTTGAATTACCATCATGTCGTATGCTTGTTTGCACAATCGAGACTGAGGCAGTTTTATCATTTTTAGCCAGTATTTTATGCACTTGACAAAAGATCTTATGTACAAAGGATATCGGCCGGTTTCTCCGTAGAGAGAGAGAGAGAGAGAGAGAGAGAGAGAGAGAGAGAGACTCGTGACTCGTGACTCGTGACTTTAATGTGAGGCCATCAGCCTATTCACATGAGTACGCAACAAGAAATATACATCAATTTTACATAATCAGAACAAAATTCACCATAACTACAACGAAGCATTCTTCCCTGACAGTATGTACATGCAAAATTCTATCTTGATCATACATTAACACTACTTGGTACATTCTTCCTTATGAACGTAATGTAAGTATATATATTATTATTTTAAAACTCATGATATTAATGCTGTTGATACTATCATACAAAACACATGTTTTCTATTTCGTTACCCTCATCATATTTCGTTTATACAGTGAAGACCTTTCTTCCCTGCGTCGTAAGATTCTCCGGAAAGCTGTACTATTTCAAGCATCTTTTGTTTACATCAATTACGCATGCGCAAAATAAGCCTATCGCCCTCTCCGGTGCAAAGGTAAACCCCGAATCTTGAGTCTACATAACAAAGCTGCCATGCTGACCTTTGACACACAGAGTGTGTTCGTCTGTGGTCGTGTTCGTGTGGTGTTGGACTTGTGTTGTTTATATTCGTTGGATTTAGCAGCCCCATGGATAAATTACTAAAACCTTGTTGCTTTCCATGTATCAGGTTGGTACATTCCTTCAGTTTTTTCACTTTAATTGTCGTTTTCCCTATTTCTTTCAGCCTGAGACCCTGTCATATTCTGTCCCGTGGGTCTTGTCGACACCTGACTCGCACACTGTGTCTTGACCGCCCGCCGACCAGAGGAGTCCCTTAATGGTCGGATCCCTAGAGTTCAAACTTGGATAATTCAAAACAACCGTCGGAAAATAATCAAAATGCATACAACAGCTATCGTTATTCAAAGAGTACAAAACCATGCTAATTATACTCTGATCAACGGGCAGCCATCACAGCAGACGATCCAGCCAAGACTCGACAGACAATTCTCATTCCTACTCCCACTCTCTCTCCCACACTCGCTCCCACCGCCTCCCACTATCGCCCCATCCGCCTCACGCTCCACTACCCCCCCCCCCCCCCCCCCCCCCCCCTCGCTCTCTGAGCAGAGAGCGGAAGAACGGGCGAGAGACGGCCAGAGGGAGATTGACACTGTGTGCGAGTAGCGGAATGGAACGCATTCATCACCGCTTCATGCTGATTTGCATGTTGACCTACTTCTTAATTCTCCAACGTGCCTTACTGTTTGCTTTACTAAACTGGCCAAATTCTCGTCCTACTTTCGTTTCCAGGATTATCTTACTTACATACTTCATCACTTCATGGTCAAATTATTTATCTATGTTTCCCTTTGTATTCATTTCGTAGTTTTACGTGTGTATGTATATACAGATTTCGTTACTTATTTTAACCTTCCTCTTCCATACATGTTTTCTTAAATACATTTGATTTTCTATTATATGCACATTTTCCATACTCATTTAACTTGAACCATTCATATACCTAGACTACCCCCCCCCCCCCCCCACGGTGGCCACGTTTGTTCCCATATTGTGTTATCCGGTTGCTTCCTCCATGCTCCCCCCCCCCCCCCCCCCCTCATGCTCCTTCTTACTTGTCATGTATTCTTACTTATATCCATTCAGATTATAATTACACGTATTCCCTCTTAGTTGCCTTAATTATCTGTACTCTTGCGTAATTACATATTTTTAGTTATACATTCAATTCTACTACACTTCTTGATCCATCTTGACTCAGTCAGTCTCATCCTCATACTTATTACTTTTCTTTTCTATTCTTTTGTTTTTCATTCACACACACACACACACACACACACACACACACACACACACACACACACACACACATGCATATGTATATATATACCCACATACATGCGTATATCACCCACATACATACAGTGTATGATACACACATACACACACATGTACACATACACACACACACACACACACATGCGTACACACATACATACACACATGCACATTTTACAATCTTGTTCATGTTCTTATAAGTATCCCTACTCCATCATCCATTTGTAATAACCTCATTCTCCCTCATTTCCATTCATAATTGTACATTTCCATTCATATTCATATTCATTCATTGCACATAATTTCCTCAAAACATATTCATTTCCATAATTCCATTCCTTCATATTATATTACATTCATGTTCCCTCATATTACACCCTTGTATTCACTTTTATATAGTTATCTTTCCATCATAGTCCTTGTCTTGCTTCACATCTGAGTATACAATTGCATAATCTCATGTGTTCATATAACATCTCATTCGTAAATCTGTTCATATCGTCACACCAATCACAATTTCGTACTCATTCAGGTATTTGTGTTACTTTCCATACTGAGAAACACCTTCCAAGTTAAATCCATGATTCAATCTTCTCTAGATATTATGATATCACAACACATCCATGTTCATTTATTATGCATATAGATTCACATGTTTATAATTATATGCTTTACACATAAGCATTCACATAATCATACATATGTATATATACACATACACACAGACATATACAGTTTGAATTCGGCTATAAATCCACAGAAGCAAAACCAAGTCTCTTCTCTTTGTCTTATATTTGTGTTTCTCTGAATTTTAATGCATAAAAAGTATACATTGCTACATCACGTGTCATTTCCACGTTTTCATTTTGTAATAGGTTTCTTAGTGTAATTGTATCCTTATTTCTATAATGTTTATAAATATATTTCTCCCTTAATTGTCTATAACATGGGCATATCTTGAAAAAGTGTAATTCGGTTTCTTCTGTTGGACAAAAAGGACATGTTGTAATTGCTTCCTTGTCTGTGAACTTGTTGTTTATATGTAATTCGTTTACCCTAAACGTAGTCTGGTTAGTGCTTTTCTAAATTTCGCTATTGTGATGTTGTAGAAATATTTTTCAGTATGGTGTACAGATTTAAAAGAGCGATAAGTATTAAAACGTTCGCTGTTTTCTATTTTATCATGCCAGTTCTGCTTGTGACAGTCTATCATTCTTTGTCTTAATACTGAAATAAATCTGTTCTCATCTCCTACACCTTCATTTAGCCATACTTCTGAAAAGCCATATATGTCTAAACAGTGTTTTAATTCTAATGCCCAATTTTGAGATTTGTTTATTTCGGTCTTTTCTCTTTCATATGCTTGTCTGGGGAGTCTGTTTGGTGCCATTTTTATAATTTTAAACCAATACCTAATTGCCCTTATTGTGCTGTCTATGCATATAGGATATCTACCCAACTCTCCATATATTAGATTATTTGGGGTTTTCTTGCCCACACCCATATATTTTTTACAGGCGAACAAGTGTATATTTTCTATTGCTTTATATCTAGTTAGGCCCCATGCTTCTGCTGCGTATAAGAGTAAGGGTTTAACTTGAGTATCAAACAGTTTAAAGTAAATAGCCATATCTATATGTCCTAAACTATACATAGTTTTCATTATTTCCATAATTTTGCCTTTCGCTCTACCTGCATATTCAGAAAGTGATATGTCTACTGAGAGTTTAGTTGTCAAGGTGAAACCTAGGTACTTATAACTGTTTACTACTTCTAGTTCTTGGTCTTTGTAGTACCATTTCTCCTTTTTACCCAAATAGCCCCCTTTCCTAAAAACCATTATTTTTGTTTTTTGTAGATTTACTGTTAAACCTATAGAATCCGAGGCTTGTTGTAGGTTCTTTAATTGGTTTTGTAAGCCGGCTGGTGTTAATGATATCAGGGCTATGTCATCTGCAAATAACAATGTGTAAATCTCTTCTGCACCTGGTAGAAATTGGTAACCATGTCTCCCTTTTCTTGTGACATTGTCCGCCACTTCTGTTATTAATAGAGAAAAAATCAAGGGGGACAACAAACAACCTTGTTTCACTCCTGCTGGGCATTCGAAAAATTCTGTTAAATCAGTTCCATATCTAACACAAGCTTGAACTGTTTTGTATATACCTTTTAACATGTTGAGCATTTTTGTAGATACTTTATGTTTCTGTAGTATCTCCCATAATTTGTCTCTATTTACAGTATCAAATGCTTTCTGATAATCTATGAATGCTACATAAAATTTACTTCTACGTCTGCCATAGAGGCAATTTGTTATCATAGTTGTTAATGTGAAAATGTGGTCTATTGTCGAATATCCCCTTCTAAATCCTGCTTGTTCCTTACTAATTTTGTTCTCATCTTCTGCCCAGTTGTAAAGTCTTTTGTTGATTATTGCTGTAAAAATTTTACTTGTAATGCATAACAGTGAAATCCCTCTATAATTTCCTGGGTTTTGCTTATCACCTTTCTTGTGGAGTGGTACAATTACTGCACGTGACCATTCTAAGGGGAAGTAACTTTCTTGGAACAGTTTATTGAATAACTTAGTTAGATATGGTATTATTTTACTATATATTGTTTTTAGAAATTCTGGGGGGATTTCATCTATTCCTGGGGATTTACCTGATTTCAGTTTGTTTATTGCTAAACCTACTTCCTGTTCTGTTATATCTTCATCTAGCTCTTGTACTAGAATCTCTTCAATATTCACTTGCTGTTCTCTTACAATAGCTCCTTGCCTTCCTGTCATTTGGGGGTTCAATATGCTTTCAAAATGTTCTTTCCATTGTTCAGATGTAATAACTGGTAATTTATTTTTCTTTCTTCTAATGTTTTTTATTGTGCTCCAGAATTTCTGGCTATCCTTCTGATTTTGCATAAGTGTATCATATATCTGTTCCCTGTATTGTTTTTTCTTTCCTCTAATCATTTTTTGATAAGAAGTCCGTTTGTTATTATATATTTCCTTTCTTTCTTCATATTTAATAGGATTTTTATTTTTATCTATTAAATTAAGTCTACACAGTGCTTGTCTTGTTTCTTTCTTTTCCATCTTGCACACTTTATCATACCACCCATTTGTAGGTTTATAGTCCCCTCCTGAACTAGTTATTTTGCTCATACATTCTCCAGCATTCTTTAGTAATTGGTTAAATTTAACTATACTTGTATCTACATCTTGATCAATTTCCTCCTTAATTTGTTCTAATATTGTTTGTGCTCTTTCAGATTCCATGAAGTTTATGTAGACTTGTGCTTTGGCTGGGTCCCATTTTATTTTCTTTGTAAATGTTCTCTTTTGTTGATCTTTCTGGATATCCTGCACTGTGCTCAGAAGCTCCATTCTAACTGGCATATGGTGAGACTCAATTCTTTCATCCACTAAACAGCTGTCAACATTTTCGATTAATTCTATGGAGCATACATAGAAATCTATAGCACTATTTCCCCTTTCCGAGAAGAATGTGAATGCACTGTCAAAGTTTTTCATATTTAAGCCATTCAGGGGAGTTAAATTAAAACTTGCGCAAAGTTCAATAAGCCTTTTTCCGAATCCATTGATGATGTTATCCTTTGACTTACGTGCATACACATTCTGTTCTCTGTCGAATATATCATTTTCATCCTCAATATTTAATCCCCATTCCCCAATACGAGCATTTAAGTCTCCTCCTATAATATATAAATATTCATTCCCTTGTTCAATTTGTGTACAAATGTATTGTTCTATCATTTCTATGGTACAATCATAATCCTTGTCAGCATAAAAACGACTGTCAACCGGATGTACATACACACCAAGAAATAGTACATCTCTATCACATTGTAACAGGTTTTTTTGTAGCTTCACACATAATACATTTTCTATATTAGTATTAATCAGCTGAACATACCCAGATAGTTCCTTCTTGATCAGCATTATCAATCCACCAGAGGGTCTGCCCATTCTAGTATATTTTCTGGCTGGACAGTAAAGATGTAGAAATTCCTGAAACTTTGTCTCAAAATCAAAATGTTTTAGAGTAAATGTCTCAGATAAACAACAGATATCAAAAGCAGTTGTAAATTCAAAAAAATCAGGATCTGACAATTTCTCCAGCAGACCTTCAACATTCCAACACATGAAGGAAATTTTCTTATACTTATCCTCTACTACATTATTACCTTGTATTTGTGAATGGCCTTGGCCTTCCCCTCATTTTTTGCCTTTTTTGCCCTTCCTGTGTGTATTAGCTTGGGTGTTCTGTACTTGTTTATTGCCCAACTTAGTATTGCTTGCGTTGGATCCTAATGTATGCTTGCTTGCTGTGCGTGTTTTCATTTTGTCTTTGTCCCCCTCTTTTGGCCTAGCACCCATTTTTTCATTCTTCTGTTCATCACTCATATCTGTCACCCTTTCTTTGTCTGACCCGCTCACTCTTTCATCCCCACTGACGATCTCTCTTCCTTCCATTCTTCCTTCACCACTTTTCTTCATCTGTATTTCTTCTTCTATCTCCTGCTCTTCATCTGAAAGAGACCCCCCCAATTCTGAAACAATTTCATTCCATACCAACTGCATGTCAGGCTCACTTCCACTTTCACCTTCACCTCCAGAGTTTCTTCTTTCTCCTCCAGCCTTCTTTCTGACAGATTTCTCATTCTCTCCGTCCATTCCCTTGCGGTTACGCTCTCTCACGCTCTCTCTTTCCTGTCTTTCTCTTTCCATTCTTCCCTCCATCTCCTTTGCTCTCACTCTTACACTCAGTCTGTCTCTCTCCCCCATACTTTCCCTCTCACTCTCCGCCTCACTTCCATGACGTCCCACTCTCATCCTCTCTCTCTCCCTTCTCCACTCATTGTCCCAGTCCCTGCTCTCGTTTTCTTCATACTCCCGCCCATCGGCCTGTCTCTCGGTCTGGTTCCATGTCGTCCTTGTTCCTCCTTCCAACCCGAGGTGGTTCCTGGAAGTGTACTCTCCCTCCTGTCTTCTCTGCTGCGGTCTGGAAGCTCTGTAGGGCAC
>CM065714.1:39010663-39048163 GCA_033310375.1 Conus canariensis
TTTGACATAGTTATGCATGGTTCCATTTATTCCAATAGTTTTAAGTTTATACAAAAGTCGTTCACGCCATACTTGTTCGTACGCTTTCCTTATGTCAAAGAACGTTGCCAGGATGTTTTTTTCGTCTTGCGAACTGTTGTTTAACATGTGTTGTGAGTTTTACTAGATGTTCTGTTGCTGACCTGCCTTTCTGAAAACCAGCTTGATTTATAGGGATAATTTGATGTTTGTTACAAAAATAAAGTAATCTGTTTAGGACAATTCTTTCCATTAGTTTACATGCGTGCGACGTCAGGGCAATTGGGTGGTAGCTGTTTATGTTACTTCGAGGTTTTCCTTGTTTATGTATAGGAACTATGATAGAACGCTTCCATAATGAGGGCAAATTGCCGTCTTCCCAGCATTTTTGAATGAATACTGAGATAAAGCGTTTTACATTAGGTGGGACATGACGTAACATTTCATTAGAGATACCGTCTAAACCCACTGATGTTTTTTTGGTGCCCAGATTAGCAAGACATTCTTCTACTTCTTGAATTGTTATGGGAGCATTCAGATAGTGGTTTATTATAGGGTCTGGATCGTTGTAGATGAGCTTTCCTTCTTCTTGCTCTCTGTGCAGTCTATTTTCTGTTGATAAACTATCTTTACTGCCATTTTTGGCGAATATGTCAACAAAAGCTTCGGCCTTTTCTAGATTAGAAGGGAAATCAGAGTTTGGGAGCTTTACAGGACATTTTGGCAAGTTTACTCCATCTTTCATTGTTCTTAACTTTTCCCACACTATTTGGGCATCTTTATGATTTGATATTTCATTCTTACAAAAGTTAGACCAATATTGCTGTTTTGCTTGAGCTGTGATGTGATTAAATGATTTTTTGCTCTTTTTTTCTCGAGAAGCTTTTGAGCGCGCTCTACTCCTTTGCTTCGTAAATATTCTCTCAGTTTGATGTTTTTCTCCTTTTTCCCTTGCGTGCGTGTGTGCGTGCGTGCGCGCGCGCGCGCGCGCGCGTGTGTGTGTGTGTGTGTGTGTGTCCGCGCACAACTAATTAAGGAATAAGAATATTCCTGCGCCGAAAGAAAATTTTGAAGCATCAGTTATGCGTAGATGTTATGAAAAAGAAACGAAATACAAATTAAAATAGAATAAATGAAAATAAATAAATAAAAAGTAGGAAAAAAACGAAACAAACAAATAAATAAACAGACAAACACATAATCTGTCCTGACATATACCTCCCTTCCCTCCCCCCCCCCCCCCCCCCCCCTTCGCCCGCCACAAAAATGCGATATGTGCAATACACTGGGTGACACAAATACACTGCAGGAGGAGGGGGGTGAGAGAGAGAGAGAGAGAGAGAGAGAGAGAGAGAGAGAGAGAGAGGAGAGAGAGAGAGAGAGAGAGAGAGAGAGGAGGGGGCAGGGAAGTGGTGAAACAGTAAATAAGCTATCATAACTGTACAATCGATTCAGCAGTACGAGGACTCCTCGCGGGGTCCGTGTCTCAGAAAATATAGGTAAGCTGCTCTTGCTCAATTCCGAACTTTGAACATGATGATGCTTTAAGTATCTGGACCTCTGAAAACGACAGCAGAGAACAAGAAACAATTAGGTGCGAATAATCAGCTGAATAAGGTGTAGTAGTTTTCTTTAAGTCTCATTCTGCTCCGATCTCTCCAAAGAACTATTACAGTGAAACATCTATGCCCCCTGCCTCCCGCTACCCCCCCCTCCCCCACCCTTCTCTCTCTCTCTCTCTCTCTCTCTCTCTCTCACACACACACACACACATACACCCCCCCCCCCCCCCCCCCCGCGCGCGCGCGCGTGGTCACACGCATCAAACAGCAAATCGAAACCTGTTTCATAAACTGAACAGGCATCGCACGAACTAGTCTGTGATTGGTCAACGGTTCTTATCTAGGCCAGCATCAGTTCGAAGCGGAAGTGACATGCGCTCGAGAGAAGCACCCTTTCAAGCAGTGAGAAGAGGTTTCAATCGGGAAAAAAACACCTGTCTGAATGAGACACTGACAGAGGCGTAAAGCAGATCAAACAGCACTGTCTCAGGTGAGCTCATTTCAACTGTTTTACTATTCGTCATCATTAATTACGAGTTCGAGCTATTTTTTCCCCCTTCTGCTCTGCTGCAACACTGGCACGCACAGTAGTAGCAGCGAATGATTCGATGACAGGTTTGGGGTGAAAGATGCCAGTGTCCAGCACTGTTCCAGGAAGAATTTCAATATTTCCCCGTCCCGTGAGCGAATGAAAACAATACCGTTTGAAGCAGGGAAAGTATATCAATGTAATTTAGAAAATGCATTTAAAAAAAAGGAACTGGTGTAATACTCTTTCTTCCAAGCTTCTTGCCAAGAGCCTCGCTTTGCATTTGTGAGTAGCCCTATGAATAGCCTGTAGCCTGTGAAGTTACGCAAGTGATGCCGCTGTGATGAAACTGAAGCAGTGAAGTATTTAAAAGACACGAATGTAGGAAAAAGAAGAAAAAGAAAAGTGACGAACGGGTGATATGCATACAGGCAAGCTCGGCGGAAGCGTGTGCCTCGCATGAGAAGTGTTCACAGACGGTCAGGTAAACAAGCGGACGAACTCCGGCAGTGCATCACCTTGGCTCAGAGAAGGTGGATATCCGAACTTGTAGAACTTGCAACGCCGTGCAGCGGAGTGTTCGTGACAGACCAGTGTTGGGGCCTCAAGTTCACAGTAGACAGTCTCGCTACAGCGCTGCGACAGAAACTGGACCGCCGCAGACGGCTACAACGGCATTGACAGTATTGTTGCTAGACCCGGAGACGGACATTGTGAGGGTTACTATAAGGACTTAGTCGTTAGTCAGGGGGCTTGGCAAGAATCCTGACAATACCCCCAAGCCAGTGTCTGCACTAAGGTAATGTAGAGTGCATATGTATGAATAATTATGCAAGTGCTTAAGTGTGTAAACAAACACCCCAAAGGGTATGGTAAACACTTCAGGAAAAAGAAAAGCATGTAAGAGACATATTTCATTTGAGACTTGTAAAAAGATATATAACAGTAACTGAGAAGATGTTAGTTTTGAATCATTCTTTTCTTTATTACTATGTGGTAAAACTAGGAACAATGAGGATAAAATGTGTTGCAACACTAACCAGTATATTAAACATTGTTTACAGAGTTGCAAACAGCCAGACAGGCAGTTTATAAGGTACCCGTCTGCTCAGTTTTGGAGTATGCCAGCTATTAAGGGGATACCCCTCTCTCACCCCACTTTCTTAGCAGAAGACTTCGCTTGTGTGAAGATGTGCAAAGAAGAGAGGCCAGGCTGGCATCCGACCATTACAGGCAGACCTCCATGGTGGACGTGCTCCATGTCTGGGAGTGAAGTGTTCTTGAAGGAGAAGAGAGAGAGAAAAAAAAAGTTCACTTCTCAGACTTCTGCAAGTTCCACCATGGCCTCCTCACCATAGATGCAAAGTGACATCAAGAGACAGTGTGCCCATCCCATAGCACCCACCAGTTGTGCCTCCCGATGCACCAGACACAAACTCACCAGACAACCAATAGAACTTGTGCGTTAAAGAATGGAGTAGCCTGCCTGCAAAATTGTCACAGTGCCATCTTTGGAATCCTTCCACTGTTCCAATCCAGGATGGTATTATTGGTAAAATTTCCTCTGCCCTCCCCTCCTTTCCTGCCTTTATTGCAAGCAGACCATCCACCCATTTCTTCTTGCGCATCCAAGCCATGATACTTTCCTTCACCCCACAAATCTCCTCTTCCCCGTACCTCTCTCCTCTTTCTTCCCTACCTGCTGTTGCAGCACTATCTGGACCTAGCTGAACATCAGTTGGATACTGGAGCCTGAGCTAGGGACAAGCATTGGAAGATCTGGTTATCTTAGTCTCATTGATCCCTCCTCCTTCCCTCTCATTCTCCCTTCCTTGAAAAGCTTTATGCCAGTGTGCATCCTAAGATAGTGACATACAGTCAAGGGGTCCTCTGCCTATTCAAATTTGTTTTGCCTCGGGGAAGCCCAAAGTCACCAAGTGCAGCAGAATCGGATGTTTTGGAGTACATTCATTTCTGAAAACCAGTGCTGCTATACTTGATGGTAACCTTGGCAAATAGTCTTTTGTGTAGAACTGCAGTAATTATTTGATTCCATTCCAGCTAAATGGTGTAATAATGGAATGAAAAAAAAAAATGGTGACATTTAAAGTTAATAAGGGTTGTACAATTTTTTTCTGTCAATTTTAACTTCTTTGGTTTTTGAATGGACATCTGCTATCAACCTAAGGGACTGGATGTCACCATCTATGTCATATTTTATTCAGCTTTGTTTTCTGTTTTAAAAAAAAAACAGAAAAAAAACCCTTGTTTGGGGAATGATTACTTGGTACCTACTGAAAGCGAAAATCCTAGTTTTTCAGTTTCATTGACAAGCTGGCGTCATCACCACTGGCTTATTTTAGATTGATATTTGTATGGGATATATTTGATTCATTTCACTGCACATTGTTTTCACTGTGGTTTTTGGATTTTAAGAAATCGCTGTCAAAAGTTTGAAATCAAAGATGCAAATGCCCAATGAACGTCACATGTAGGGGGTGAAGTGTCCATTTTCAGCAATAAACGAGGAGGAGCCCTGGTGATTGTGAAAGTAGTGATACTGAAAAGTACTCAATACCAGTATACCTAGTTGTGAAGCGGTTGAAGAACTTCTATAGTTAGATGTCTGGCAACTGGTGTAAGAAGGCAACTGGTACAAATGAACAGGAATGAGTCCGTTCTTTTGGCCACTAAGCGCATGGAATTTGAGCTTACAGAAAAATGGGAGTCATCCTTGTACTGCACATGTATAACTGCATGCGTATGTTTTGTTATTTGACTGTGGCATGCTTATTTTGGGTGAATGATGTGAAGGTATCGGCCATCTTGAACACATGCATGGAGACATTTCTGACTCCTGTTTTAATACACACTTTGTGTATCTTCCACTTTGAAATGACGTGAATGCTTTGTTTGCCGTTCATCGTGGACTGTATATGTACATCCCTTGTGCAGTTTTACTTCTAATTTTGTTGCGATTCATTATTGACTGTTGAGAGAGAGAGAGAGAGAGAGAGAGATGCATTATTCCTAAAATAATGCATTGCTCTCTCTCCTCTGTCTCACACATTATCTGAGCAAAAGAGAGAGAGAGAGAGAGAGGGGAGGGGGTAAAATTTCACTAGCAAAAAAAATACTGTGCGAGTGGAATGTTGTGCTGAAAATGAACCCATTGATTTAAAATGTCAGGTGATTCTGTTCTGCAGCATTTGTCGACCAGTTTGGAGAATAAAGGAGGAGGATGGGGATGTCGGGAGGACAAGGAGCCTGCATGGCGTGCCTGGCATTCGTCATAGCTATCGTAGTTATGTCCATTACACTGGTGGCTGTGTCCCTCAAGAAATTAGCATCTGATGAAGGTAATTTGCATGTTTTATACTAGGAATCTAATTAGGACATTTGCCTTTTGAAGACTTGCATTTTCTCTTTTGCCAACGATATAACCCTCCCTTCCCTCCTTTCCCTTTCACCCCAGTCCCAAGTGAAGCTGATGGTTGCGTTCAAGACACTTTTGTAAGGTACAAGAGGTTGTTACTGAGAGACACGTCTTTGTCAGGAACTATTCAGAGTGAGCTTTTTCTCTGTTTTCTGGTTTTGTTCGCTTGTTTATTTGCTGCTTGTTTATGAAATATATCTTATAAAAATAAACAGTTGCTCATTGAAGTTAGCATCTTGAATTTGGAAGTTGGTTACTTGCATCTGTCTCACTCTGTAGCAATATTTTTTCTTTTTTTCTTCTTTAAAACAGATTTTTATCACTTCTTTTGCTGAACAATCAAAAAGAGAAAAAAAGGAAAAGTATATGCCTGGTCCATATTCATGAAATAATAGTGATATAGTTAACAGATGGCAATAAACACAGACATATGAATTATACTGTAAAGAAGAAGCCAGAACAAGAAAAGAAAAATGTCTCAAAACTAATTACAAATGAAAGCGTAAACAGCAACAGTGAAACTCAACATTTGCATAATGATGAAGTGAAATTAATGAGGATTTCAGGTGTAGGTAATGGGGAAAAACAAACAAACAAAAACCACAACTGTAAGTTTTTTTTACAAATGGGCACAAACCATAAATGATACGCAAGAAGAAAAAGAGCTTGATGTATACTTGTTTGACATTGAAGAACATAGATCTATGATATTTGCAGTCTGTCTTGAATTTGCTGTTCATGTTTGCATTGTACTGTTCAAGTTGAAAAGTGAGACGACTGCAGGCGGAAAAAGCAAATCTTAAATAAATGTTAGCGAACCGCCAAGAGAAACGTGGACAAACGAGTCACAAGTCTTGTGACTCGTTTGTCCACGTTTCTCTGGGCAGTTCGCTAACATTTATTTAAGATTTGTACTGTTCGATTTTATATCTTTCTTTAAGCTGTCTTTGATAAACAAATAAATTTGATGGACAGTTCTCTATTTTAACATCAGTGTATGTACATCTTAGCAAACATTACAATGAAGTCAAGCTGTCTGTATTCACATACATTTGTCAACAATGAAAAATAACAGGATCACATGAAATTTTTAAATTGTATGCATTTTGATGTTTTTCATAAATTGGGTTTCCCGGTTTTGATCATAAATATCTTGCGTGTTTACAATTCCATAGTGGATAAACCATGGAACCTCTTGCATTATTTCAAGATGAGCAGTTTGTTGTAGAAGATAACCCCATGGCATTTAGAACAATGTTTTTGCAAGAATCCTATGTAAAATTTGATTATTTGTTGCCATTTCTATAGCATATTTAATTCTATGGATTAAAAAAAAATTTTCAAAGGAATGTCAGTGGTAAACTCTTGTGATCAGTTTAACAACAGTTAGGTTTACTGTCACTAGTCAGTTCATTACAATATTTTGTAGAACACTTTTATTCCCTTGAGTTCACTATAAATGAACTTTACTTTAGTGTGTATGTCGGCAAAGGTATTGTTACCTAAATACAGCTTTATTCCAGTTCCTTTAGCATACTGTTTAATACAGGAAACAAATCCATTACTCGCAAACCCCCCCCCCCCCAACCCCCCCACCCCCAATATAATGGTCAAGTTCAGCAAAGAATTCAGTGTATGGCAAAATTCTCCATGTCCTCTAGAGAAGTGTGTCCTGTTGCATTTTGTATTTTATATCAATGTATTATCTCATGATGCACTTTCATGTTGTTATTGTAATATGCTGTATCTAAGAGTAATACACAACAATGTTTAGATTTCACACAGAGGTAGAAATATGTATATAAAAATGCTTCAGCTTGTTCAGGTTTGTGTTATGAATAGAAATGAGCTGATTCATATTATTTTGGGTTTTCAAGCACTGGACATTGTTTCATTTGCTATGTGTCTTGATTTATTGTTTTTGTTTCTGAGTTTTAAACCCATGAACCACTTTCAACATGCATATATTTTGATATATGAAGTATACTTAATCTGCCTCATTTCACAGTTTTATGGAAGTGTTCCCACCAATTTTAAGCGTGTTTTCTGTTGCAAAGAAACTGAAGTACGTGCTCTGTAAATTTTGTACAAAAGAATCTGGAGTAACTTATAAAGTATGGAAGCTTATCAATTCAGACAAAACAAGGGATTCTACGGAAGCTATTTGTCAGCTGGAGTAATACTTTTTTGTGAGCAGAGTTTGAACAGTACTTTGATTTCAGAGAATATTTCATGTTAATTGTAATTTCACATCCATTTAAATTTTGAGTGAACCAAACCCCAAGTATTTTTGATTTTGGGGCGTTGGATATCATTTTCAGATGACAGTATATATTGTGTGATCTTTTTCTGCTTCCTGACCGTATATATTGTGATCTTTTTCTGCTTCCTGACCGTATTGTTTGTATTTTTCGACTATTTATGCATGGTCCTGACAATTTGCTAAAGCAGTCAAAGACGTGTAGAATTCATTTAAATGAAGTTCTGCTGTCAATATTAGATAACTGAGTGTTGTCAGATGATTTGTAAATTTCTTCAGTGCTGTGTGTGTGTGGACTCTGTAAGTCACTCTGTAAGTGCATGTGTTTGATTCTGTTAATCGTATCAAGAATATACTGTGGAATGCAGTGTTTCCGAGATCTTTCACTCAACATCCAGTGGTGGTGGTTTCTTCCTGTTTTGGTCACCTGTGCTCATTATGGCATCACTCCCCACCATTCATTCTGGCCATCATCCCCTACTTCACCACAGCCAGCTTTAGTCCTGTGGCAGCGCCAACACCAGCAGTCCACAGGGAACAGTTATCAGATTGTCAGGAGGCAGCCCACCAGAGGAAACACTGCACTGCTGCAGAGCTGCTTTGGTGATGTTCAGTGGTGCCTGTTCTGATCCAACGTATGCTGGACACCACTTGCTAAGCCGTCTGCTAACAACAAAAACTGCCTAGTTGCAAGTGAGCACTCCCCTTCTGAAGGTACTACCATGTTTGTCATCAAACAGCTCTCTCTACTGACTTGTTTAGTGGTGTTTGTTCAGACCATGCAGCATCGGTTGCTTGTCCTTTCCATAATCTTAGGCAGCAAGGTAGCCATTTCATTTTCGTAATGTTTGAGTGGGCTGTATGGGAATTGCAGAGGTGCCTGTATCTCCTCTCTCAAGTAATCTGGTACTTTTCGGTACTGAAAATGGAGGAAGATCACAAGATTTTTGAACCAAGGCCACACAAAGAGGGTTGAGGCTGCCATTGTTCAGCATATGACTGGTAACCTCAGAGACGATAGAAATCCAGCTGCTGCATTTGTCCCACAAATCTGACTCAAACCTTTGTCCCACAAATCTGGCTCTATCCATTCTTTGTTCAATAAACCTGGTTCCATCCTTTGTCCTACAAATCTGGCTTTATCCATTCTTTGTTCAATAAACCTGGTTCCATCCTTTGTCCTACAAATCTGGCTTTATCCAATCTGTCCAATAAGCCTGGCTCCATCCATTGTCTTAAAATCTGGCGCCAACTTTGTCCAGTACATCTCCTAGGGTTAAACCCATGTTCCTTAGATTGAGAGTCTGCCTTTCTAGCCTTTGGGTTATCACATGTTAACGCGTGTATCCAGACTCATTCTTTTCTTTTGTCTGTTTCCGACATTAGCATTGAAGGACAGGAAGGTTTTACATAACTCCAAATAAGATCAAAAGGAACAAATCCTGAAGTGTGTACTGTTAATATGAGTTGCACATTTGTTTGAATACATTTAGATCAATAGATATAAACTTCATGTAATGTGTCATGAATTTGTGGAAGTGTAATTTTCTTTTTCTGTTCTGTTTTTTTTTTTTTTTTTTTACTCTGTTAACCCTGATGTTGCTCACAGCATTGATATCTCAACTAGTTTGTGCATGTGATTATTCATATTGTGAGCATTCCTGGTCCAGTAACCAGACAGGACACTTAACCCATATCTTGAAACGCAAGTTTGATAGTCCATTTCTTCTTTGCAGTTGGTATCCAGTACGACACCATTCAGAGGGAGCTTGACGATGAAGTGTTTTCTGAAGGTCTCCACACGGGGCCTCCTGGTTATGAGTTTGTCATCTTCCCCAATGTCTACACCACACTGGATTACAGTAGATTGAGGGTACAGATGATGTTCCAGAAACTGTTGTTGATTTCAGTAGAACAGCCTCTCCAGCTTACCAATGACAAATTGTAGATATGGAGTGTGAGACGTTCCTTGTCAGCAAATCGAACTGTATGCTTTTTCTTCCAGGTGTGCTAATTTTTCATCCTTCATTTCACTGGATATCTGCTGGGTCTTTTGTTGTAGCTGGTGTTTATCTTGTGGATACTAGTGCTTTTGCAAAGAAGTAGGTGGAATAGTGATGATGAGAATAGGTACTTTTGCTTTTTAGTATGGTTCAGAATTGTTGTCATAGAATCAGACATGTGGATTTGAAATCTCATCCAAGTTTTCAAAATTTTTATTAGATTTTCAGCTTTGTAAAGCGGTAATTGACAACATGGACTTAATTTTCAAAAGATTTTTGTAGAAATTGTGACAGAGTCATGGGATAATGCTTTTTTGATTTCTCGACTTCGGAGATAAAGACACAGTTATAGACCCTAGACAAAAACACAGTTATAGACCCTGAACTTTGAAGAAACCCAAAATACTTTAAATCTGTTTGCATTTGGGCAGACTTTTCCACATGTACATGAAAACCCAGTCTTTGAAAGGCCTCAGCTGCATTGGGAATGTTTGCTTAAACTCTCGGGTCTGACCTGAATGAGGCAGACAGGAGACCTTGTGATCTGAAATGGGATTAAGCTGTCATCACTTTGTAGTCAGTTGTCCAGACCATTTGTGAAATATGCATACAGCTGACCTCTGTATTTCAGTGTATGGTATTTTGCTGTGTTACTGGTGGATTGGCATTGAACAGTAGAAATATCTCAAATGACCTGTATGAAACACTTTTTCATCATACTTGTGGCAGATGATTAATTTTTTGTCATAAAATTTTCATACAGAAATGCATCTATAAATTTAGAATTAGTCTGTAAGTGTCCTGGGAGAAAAATTGTAGAAATAATTCCTCCTCCTTCATGGATTGATAATTCAGTCAGCAGTTTTCAAAATTCCTTTCTCTGTTAAGGCCGCAAATTTCGCTAAGACTTGATAAGTAGATTAGGAGTAGACTGATGAATGTTGAAAAATCGTTGGTGAGAATTTTTTCTCCTGTCATTGTCCCTAGAATGTTTTAATCATATATCCACTGCTGCCACTTATTAGCAAAATGTTTCAGCCTTCAAGCTTGGACAGGCCCTGTCTTGTCATTTTGTGTACTCGCTGGTAAGCCAGGTTCAGGATCAAGTGGATAGAACTAATTTGTATGAATATGTGGCCCCTGACCTCAACCTTTGGCCTCTGTCGGGTAGCTGTAGGGGAACTGGAATTGGAATGGGGTTGAGTTCCCTCCTCAGTTTCTTCTGTGCCCTGAAGTCTGGCAAAGATACTCCAATGTTCCATTTTGTTGTACCTGCTTGGGGAAAATACTGTGTGTGGCAGACATTATTGCATTCGCATGTGTTATCATAGTGATGGCATCAGTTACAGATCATTCCTTAATAAGTGATATGTAATTTGCACTTGCTCTATGTTTTTTAAGGATATTTTGTGAGGAAATTTTTCTTTTGCTCTGTGTGTGTGTGTGTGTGTGTGTGTGAGAGAGAGAGAGATAGATTCAGATTCAGATGATTTATTCAGTAAGGCCAAAGCCCCATATGAACAAGGGGCAGTTACAGTGTTCTGCATGTGTCATTATGCAAATTAAATCAAAATGTGTATGAGATAGAGAGAGTGGGTGTTCTTTTTTTTTTGTTTGTTTTTTTTTATGAGAAAAAAGCAAGTGAAACTACTGTGTTATTGGTCTTGTAATTGAGGGGATTTTTGTCTGTTAAGATTAAGAAAAAAAAATCCAGTGTTTCACTCTCAAACACTGAAGTGCTGAGGTGATTCTGAAAATAAAAAGTGTGTTATAAATGTAAAGTAAATCTGATTAAAAAAAAAAAAAAAAAACACCTCTGGTTTCCTCCCCTGAGGTTGGTGACAAAAGTGGTTTGTTGACTTCATTTCATTGGACTGTCCACTTAATAGATGACCTTGACCTCCTGTGTGGACTGTTATTTGGGATGTGAAAATATTGCTTAAATTGTTGTGCAGAGATTAATTTGTAATCTTGTTATCCAATGTATGAGTTATGCACATGCTCTAGGTTAGAGATTTAAGAAACAAGATGAAAAGAAATGCGATATTTCATAATCTGAAAATAGCAAAGGTTTGATGTTGTCAACAGGTGGCTCATATTACTGAAAATAATGTATTAATGTGGGAGAAACAATGGGGTGGCAACATCTTTTACAGTGACGGCACAAATAGGAGTTGAGGAGAAATCATTTCAATTATGGGAAAGCACATTTGGAATGAGTGGTTGAAGGAATGTTAATGATATCTGTAGAAAATGACTATTACAATTTCAAACTGGCAAATGCTTATAGCCCCAACAATACGAAGGATAAGTTGATATGCTTTTATGAAAGTAGAAGAAATATTTAACAAGTTCAATGAGCGAAATGGAATGGGTTTTTTTTTTGTGACTTCAGCTGTGTGGTGAACAATGAATGACATATTTCAGGTTTATTCCATAGCGAGGCAGAAGTGAAATGGTTCGTTGATGTAATCAAGAAGTTAACACTAACTTGACATGTGGAGAGCTGTTCATAATGATGAGAAAGAATTTTCGTGGGTAGAACCAATCCGATTGTTGCTGGCTGTTTAGACTGTTTTGTGTCAGAGGATATCTTAACTTACTGTGTTTCATGTGAACTGCTAACTGTTGCCCACTCTCATCATAAGACGCTTATAACAATACATCTGGCTTTAGATCCAGTTTTTAGAAATGTGTTTCAATACTAATGGTAATTTTATGTCTATGTATCATGATAGCGAGCTTTCTGAGCCCTTTAATCTGAATTTTGGTGTATGACAGGATTGTCTATTTTCTCCACTGACATTTAATTTAGCCGGAGAATTGTTGGATATCAAAATTGGAAGTTCAGTTCAGTTATAGGAATTAAAATGCCTACTCATTCTCAAGCTGAAAACTTTTATTTGAAAATGAAGCAGATGGCAGATGACACCACTTTGTTCCTTTGAGATCGTAAGGATATGATCATAACACTAGAAATATTAACCTTTCAGGAAATATCTGGTCTCAAATTAAATATGTTAAAAACCGAGGCATTAGAAGTGGGAAGATGGAGAAAAGGGCAAAATTTGCTGTTCACCATCATAAAGAAAACAAACATTCCTGGCATTTTGTTTTGAAGCCAATAAAATGGCAAGGACTATGGAATGCCACTCATTCCAGCTTCCTGTAACAGCTGTGACCCAGTGTGTCTTATCACAGCCTTGACTCTGGCAATTGAAAAGGAAAAGTCTGTATCGAGTCCTTCCGAGGCATTCATCTGAAGGAGACTCTGCATGGCTGCTGAGTCACTCTGACGGTGGTCAGTGCTGTCAGTTCTGATCCAGCATACATATAACAGTACTTACTTAGTCCCCTACTGATGACAGTTGCTTGGGCGAGGTGCCAGTATGAGCGAGCATGTTCCTCGGGTGGAAGAAACTTTTTCTTCAGCTTTGCACAAAGGTTTTTTCTTTCCCTCTTGCAGAGTGGAACTTGATTTAGGTTGGACAAGTGCTGCGTTTGGGAATGTTAACGTCTGTATTTATCTTGAATATAGAAGCATTCATACATTGTCTATCACCAGTTATTTGTGAAATGGTTTTTGATGATTCCCAGATTAATGGCTTTAACACTTTGTTTTGGTGCCTTCCGTTCTTGTTGTTGAGAGGCATGTCACTCACTTTTCATGCTGTGAAAAAGAATCAGGAGTTGAAGATGTTGATTGTTGTATGATATATAACAATAATTGCATTTATATATATGTATGGATGTGTGTGCACTTGTTTGTATGGTTGTGGTTCTGTTTACAAGAAGAAATTGAATCATTGCAGGTGCTGGGTTCACCAAGTTTTTTGACATGTTTCAGTGCCTGAATCATGATGGTGTACCAGTTCGAATCGATGTGTCCTTCCAGTTCAAAGCGTTTTTGAATAAAATGAAATCAATCATCTTGGACTTCAAGGATTTTGATGGATACAAGAATGTTTTGTGGTACTCTGGTAAGTTCTGAATTTTTTTTAAAAATTTGATCAAAGTATTCTGCATGTTCACTTGTGGGTGGAGGGCAAAGGTGAACAGGAAGTTGCTACTCTGGGAAGGGGGAAATGATAGAATCAAAAGTCAACAAAATGCTGTTCCACAGAAGCCAGTACTGGTATGTTACTCTCAAATGCTGTCAACTCCATCTGAGAGAGAACTTGATTCAAAGAGAATTTAAAGAGTTAAAAAAACGGGTTGATTTTTCATGGCACTATTTCATAGCTGCTTCTTACGAATTGCAGAAGTATTTTTAATGCATCTACCAAATGATCAGTGTAGAATGGGGAGGGGGCACGGGAGGGGATAGTTACAAACAATAATTCTATTTTATTTTTACTGGTCTTATAGAGCAACAGAGATGGCCAGGAAAGCACACAAGTTTTAAATTTGATAAGTTGCTTGTTGGCAGGATGAAGGAAGGCAAGTTTGGTGACTGGAGTCTTAATAGAGCTGGCACTTTCAAGGGTAGGCATAAAACATCAGGTTCAAAATGTAAAGTAAAACTGTCAGCCGATGGAGACTTAAGAATTTTTGGAGTATTGAATGTACACTTGGGGTGCCAGTTTGATGAACTTCTGTAAAATGTATGGAGATTGATGTTAAAAGTGTCGGTCTTGCTCTTAGAGAAAAAGCACCAAATCGAGTTTGATTTGTGAAATTAAAGGCTGGTTAATTAAAAGAAATGATAAATGAAAAGTTAGTGTTTGATGGTTTGATACATGTTGATGAAACTCTACGTGCAAGTTTTTGTTTGGTGTCAAGTGTGTTTTTACAGAGAGGGAGAAAAACTTTGCACAGTCAGTAATGACAAGCTGCAATTTTTTTTTACATTGAGAACTGTCAAGATCTAGGGTTCAGTCAGTGGTGACAGTTTTGGGGCCAGGTGACTGTTCAACCTAAAAAAACAAACAAAAAAACCCCTCAAAAACTCGGTTGTTAATTCTTTTCACCAGTCAATAACAAACATTTTTCTTATCAGTAACAGATATTTTCTTCCCAGTCTTCACTTTTTTCCCCTTAGGATTTATGGATGACCTTGACCTAGCTTTGTGTGGTTGCACAAGGTCAGTGTTTCATCCATGGAGATTTGATGAATATAAATTAGTTCATAACTTGCATCCTCTGTCTCATAAGGAGTCATTCTTTGTTCTAGACTAAAGACCTGTTTATTACAACAGAAAAAAAAGTATTTCAGGAAATTTATTTTGTTTGTTTTTTATTTAAAGGGAGCCATTTTAAACTCTCTACCTACATACGTTGGTGGAGTTAGTCTTTCCCATGTTCGTGCAATGTTTATGGTTGCACAGCCCTTGCTCATATAGCATGTTTAGCAGTTTGCCAAATTTTTTTTTTTTTTTTGAATTTGTGTTAGATTTCAGATGTAATGTAATAGTCTGCATTTCTAAATAGATAGATTCGATCCTGAGACCAAGAATTGGTTTTAGAGTATAAAAAAGGGTTTTACGCATTTCTGTGCACTTTGTGCCGCCCAGTGCTGAGTGGCACTTTGTGATTGGAGCATAATGCTGCCGCCCATATGTGGGCAGCATGCAAAGAAAAAGGTATAGAGAAAGCCTATAAACAGATACAAAAATGTAAGCACAGGGAAAAAGTAATGGAGAAGGCTCATACACACAAACAAATGTTGCAGGTTGATTAGTGTTATGTGCACACTTATTTTCAGTCAACTCCCCAAAAGTGTTTTTAAGACCAAGTGCGAATATGCTGGGATATCATGACTTCTACAGTGATATTCAAGTGAGTGTTTGTGTTTCGCACACAAAACAATGAAAACAACGCCATCATGAAAAAAAAGCTGGACAGTATCTTTTTTCTTTCCCTGAAAGGGGCCTTGGTTTGTGAAATTGTCAGCATGGTTGAGCATGTGAATGAAGCTTCCAGGGTGGGGGAACAAGTTGCTGCATGCTTTCGTCTTTCATTTTGAGTCCATCCAGAATTAATTCTGGTTTCAGCTTTCTTTAAAGCAAATGGAACTTGCTCCCAGGCACATGGGCATGCAAAGGGCAGCAACTCCCTTAGAGCTTTTGATGATAGGAAGAGTATAGAAGCTTGCTCCCTTGTCTTGTTATGGAAGGCCTATGTGGGAAGGCGTCGCTGCACAGGCATTCGTTGTCACTGCAGAAAATAGATTTGACTATTTAACTTCTATTTCTTTAGAGCAAAATGTATGGAACTGCCTCATCAATCTTTCAAAGCTGTATTTTGAGGGGGGAAAAAACTACTTTCAAATAAAAGTCCAAATCACACCCGATTTTGAATAAAAATGGAGTGTTGGATGCAATTTGAGATGAATGTATCCGCTGCTGATGTTTATGACTGACCATCGTGGTCATTTGGCTGCACTGTGAAGGTTAGCACATCCGTCGACTGGACAAAGTCATGTACCTAAAGGGAGTTCTTATATGGTTGATTTGCCCACATCCCTGTAACATTACTCTCTCTGTTATTGTTATCGGTCACACTGACAAGCTGAAAAAGATGTTACGTTTTTAGCAGGTTCTGGAGGCAACGGCACCCCCCCCCAAATGTCTAAATGCTTAGCTCTTCCTAATTACCAATATGGAAACAGAAAGTAAGAGTGATCACATGATGAGCCGATTGGTAGCTGAAGAGCTATGGTGGATGGGCACATATGCGCAGATCAGAAGTAGTCATTTTAGTATGAAAGCTGAAAATAGTTGTTCAAATGAGTATACGTGTGTGTATAGACAAGGTGGATAGACAGCTGATGGAGAAAAAACAGTATGGACATAACCCAACCCCCCCCCCCCCCCCCCCCCCCCCCCCCATCTCCACTCTCTCCTAACCCATCAAGTCTTGATGGATCATGATTACAGGAGTGTCGGTCATCCACGAGGCATGCAGCAAGTTCACCACTGCCCAGTTCCAGGCAGAGAGAGGCAACTTCCAGACCACCCTGTCGACTATCCTGAAAGAGCGGTTTGCCAGCATGCATGCTGATGTGACCGATTTGCAGGTGAATGTCATTGGGTCTTGTTGGTCTCACTTTTCTTCCCTCTGTTGTGTGTTAGTAGGAGAATTGGTGATAGTGTTTGTTGTATGTGTGAACATGTGAGCTTATGAAAACATGTAGGTGCGATATGCACTTGTGTGTATTCAAGCAGAATTATGTGTGAACATGTTTCACATGAGATCTGGTGCATGAAGTGCAGTGTGGTACACAAACTGAAAGTCACTGATGTGTTACTTAGCAGACAGAGAAAAAAAAAAGAAATGAAGGAAAAAGAACAGATCCAGAAACAACCTATGGCTTTAGTTTACTACTGAGCAAGGTGGAGGGCACGCTTGGCTCAGTTGGCTTGAAGTAATTTTCAGTGCCTTTTTTTGGTGGTTGTGGAGAAAATGAAATCAAAGGGGGCAAATAGGAAGATAGGTCAAATAATAAAGCAAGTGTGTTAATTGGCATGAAGGTAGTTCAAATAATAAAGCAAGTATGTTAACTGGCATGAAAATAGTTCAAATAATAAAGCAAGTATGTTAACTGGCATGAAAACAGAAAGAAGAAGCTTCAGAGGAACCTGGTGAACAGTTCCTTAGAGTGGCGTCCCATTGACTTCATGCCATCAAATGAAAAGATGTTGATTAAAGAGAAAAAAGGTTGATTTGGATTCACTTTGCATATGTCATAGAATATAGAATACAGTTACAGATATAATTTACTTTTGCCATAATATTATCACTCTGTACCCAGGGGCGTTTAGTATTGTCAAGCTGTAAAATAGCTCTCACAACCTTCTTGATTGTGAAATACTAATGTTTTTCCAGTTGTTGAAAATAAGAAAAGTTCAGGTATGGCAATACAAATGCTGAATATCGCCAGTCTGTTTCTGTATTCTGAAATCTTGGCATGCAGTTCTCATATAAAACGGTATCTCGTGCTGCTTTCGAAGATCACAATTTTAAAAGTGTCAGATGCTGAAAATTCAAAATGATACACATTTGTAGTCATGTTTATATAAATATCTCAGTGAAATGAAGTAGAACTTCTTTTGCTCTGTGACGGGGAATGAGCGATAAAGTGGGAAGCACTAAACAAAAAATAGAGGCAACAATATTTTTGATAACTTTACACATATGTTGCAGTAGTTTCTGACCTTTTTTTTTTCATCCCCCCCCCCCCCCCCCCCCTCCCCCGTGTATGCATGGGAACAGTCTGTAGTATAGTTTGCGTGTGCTGTCAGTGCTTGTGTCCTCATTACCTCCAGGATCAGCTGTGTAACACACACACACACACACACACACACACACGCACATACGCACTCACACACACACACACGCACACACTTACACTCACACACACACACGCACACACTTACACACACACACACACACACACACACACACACACACACAAACAGCTGGAGGATAAACTGGGAAATGTGAAAAATGGGTTAATTTATGGTTGTTTTTAGAAGATTTTTTTTTGAAAGTAATTGTACATTTTGCATGAACAGGTCAACAATATTCAGAGACCCAGTAAGTATGAAGATGCCATTCGCAGCAAAGAAAGAGCCAGGGAGGACATTCAGGTCAGTTCAGCGTTTTATTTCTTTTATATATATTTGATATATCTTATTGTTCCCACTATTGTAACATGGGGTTCTTTCATGCGACTGTTTTCCCCCTCTACTGATCACCAAGTGAACACGTGAAGCTTTTTTTTTTCCCACATAGTATGAAATATTGTCTTTCATGCGACTTTTCCCCCTCTACTGATCACCAAGTGAAGCTTTTTTTTTCCCCCCACATAGTATGAAATATTGTGTCACATAAGAAAACCCTGCTGACTTGCACAGTTCGCAACAGAACTCGAGGCAGACTGCATCAGCAGCACTGAGAGTAGTGTTCTATTTTAGGCTTTGTGCAGTTTTTATTATCCCTTCCATCTTCATCCAGAGTATTGCAGATAATGTAAAATTAAAAGCTTTTTTATGTTACCTTTTTTTTTTCAAAGCAGTTTTGAGACTCCATGCTTAGTAGGAAAAAAAAATCAGCTGTTTCATGGTTTATAGCATTTGCATGACTATCTTGCAGGCAAGAATTTTGTGGAGGAATTCAAGATGTTTACAGTCCTCAAAACCTGGTTATTTTGATACCAAGCACAGGCATGGAAAATGGCTCACTGTGACGCTAAGTTGAATTGCAAATATGAACACTTTATATCGAGTTTTCCTTGAAGTGATAGTGGTTTTGATTTTACTAGTAGAGAATATGTACAAAATTTCTGTTTGGAAAAAAGTCATGCTTTCTTTTTTTTTTTTTTATATTTACTTTCACATTGTGATAACCAATGATTTGACTGCCAGTTAAATTGATTTTCTGACCTTGTGAAGAAAAGTGGCAAAGTTTATTTTCATCATGGCATTTAAAAACAGTTGATTTCTTTTTTGACTGGGCATGTAGCAGACTGACCATGCATGATAAAGTTGAATGTTTTACTTCCAGTGGCCAGAGTATTACAGTACTTGTGTTCATACACACACACTTGATTTTGGTATTAATTGGACATCAAAAGTTGTAGAAGGATGCTGAATAACATGATTTTTATTTCTCTCCTCTTTCTGCGCAATAGTCAGCGGTCCAGAGCATTAGCAGTATTTACTTACTCCAGGGTGAAGCATAATGACCTGTGGTGGGGGGGGGGGGGGGGGGGGGGGGGGGTGCATATAAACTTTCAAGCTGAACAGAAGCTTCAGATGAAGAATAAGGTCAGACAGACTCGCAACACACATACCTGCTAGTATGCGCAACTTTTTCAGCTGTCCCATCTTGTCTGTCACTTAAAATATGTTGGTTGAACTCGTAATTCTAGTAATCGTCCACCAGGACCATTTTTATACAGTTTTTTTTTCCCCTCGAGAGTTAACAATAGTCCGACTTCATTCCATACAAAAATGAAGTGGCATCACCTGCACACCATTCATTCTAGTTCCCGGTCCACAGCCACATCCCTTTTAGTCCTGTCACAGCCTGAGCAGTGGGTGTCAAGTCATCATGAGGCAACACATGAAGACACTGCTGAAGAGCCACTTCCATGCTTCAGTGGTGTCTGTCCTGGTCAGCATATGCAGGACACCACTACTGAGCATCATCCTGCTGACAATAATTTTGTTGTTGTGGAGGTGGCATAAGTGAGTGTCCCCCTCTCAGGAGGGGCCTCCACACCCGTCCAACAAGTCTCCATGAGCTGGCTGATACCAGCAACCTTGACAAACTCAAGGGCATAGGATTTGAGAGTAAATCAAAACTGAAGTCACCATGAGGAGGAAGAAGATGCTTTGGAGTTACCTTCTGGTCTAAGACTGCTTGACAGGGTTGTATTCTAAGCTTACTTTGATAATGATATTTGTCTCAGCATCAACCAGGTCTGAAAGATCACAAAATTTGAGCAGCAGTCTCACAGAAGTATCTATTGTGTGGATGAACTCGACTGTGTGGTTCCAGTCTTCCTAGATGAGCCCACAGCAAACTCTGCTCTGGATAGTAGGCGGTTGGGGCGGAAAAATCCCACAACTGAATGGCTCTGATGGGAATCGAATCCAGGGGAATCTGCAATGGTAACCACTGCACTACAGCTGCAGCTGAGTTTTAAACATTATTGATGAGAGATGGCCGTGCTGTTTGAGTCAGCTTTTATCTGATGTATGTGGATGACTGTCAGGTGAAGTGAGCAAAAGCAAGTCTGAGAATGGGCTAAAAGCTTGTAAACTGTTGAAAAGTTTTTGGTGTAAAGATTACAGAGAGAGAGAAAGAGAGAGGGTGGTGTTCTGGATTGGAGCAGAGGGTAGCAGATTAATATCTTTGGCCATCACTAGTTACAGCTATGGTGCCCACATTAAAGGCATTTGCTGCTTCCTGTTGATCTGATTGACCCTCATACATGCCTCCTGTTCACTGGTTGGCTGGCTGTTGGCCACACATCTCTCTGCTATCAGTGTCAAACTGCGAAGTTTGAAGCAAACACACACTCACTCACTCGCTCACACACACACTCGCTCACACACACACAGAGTCGGACACGTATGCAAAAATTTAAGAGCAGGCCTAGTTGAACAGTAGACAGCAAGATGGCATACATGGTTAGTTGAGAGGGCAACTCACCTGAAGAATTCTCATGGCATGCAGTGGCTGTGGTGTGACCAGAAGTGTTTAGTGAACTGTGTGAGCAGTTGGGACTCTGGACAAAAGCAAATAAAGGGGAAACGAGCCAAGAGATGTTTTTCTCCCCCCACTAAGTTTGTGTGTGAATAACCCCCAGTGCTGTGATTGGTGAAGGTGGCAAGGAATGAGCAGCCACGGCTGATGACGGAGGCCAACACCACGCGCCGTGAAGCCTTGTCTGAAGCCAAGATCATCCTCAACAAAGCCGAATCGGACGCCAGGATCCTGGACAACAAGTAAGATGTTGAAAATATTGGTTGATGTGTATTGTATATGTGTGTGCTCCATTTCTCAAGGTTATGTGTGTTGGTGACAGCAGTTGAGTGAGTAGGTGTGTTGTAGAATGTGTCCGGAATTTGAAAATGGAAAACCGATTTCAACCATATTCTTTTTGTGACTAGAACAGAAAATTCTAATGGCTGACGGGCCTTAATCAGTGTATCGTAGCAGTGATAACTTGAATATTTGCCTGGGGCATAGGAATGTTATATGAAAATGTTTAGAGAAATGCTAATTTTGACCGTGAGGTGAACATTTTGTCATTTCTGTAAGCTGTGAACTGGCAAACTTGGAATTATTCCATTATGAAATTCAAGACCAACAATGATTTACGACAGAATTTCTGTGAATTACAATCAATGAAAGAAAACGCCATGAATGTGTAAAATGGTTTCTGGAAGAACAAAAAGGATGCCAGTAATAAATGCAAATTATTTTTGCATTGTAGAGTTTGGTCACGATAATGTCCTATTTTAACTACTCAGTTATCCCGATTTTCACACTTTATTGTGGAAAAACAAAACTTCATGCATCACAAGAAAATATTGAGACTAAGATTCTCTTTCATTTTGTTGTGAAAAATGTTCAATTCTGTCCTAGTGGGCAAATGAAGATCGTGACGGTAATATTGGTGAACTGTGAATGCTCGTGTTCCTGTATTATATGTGTTTTTACTAGTGTGCATGTGGAGGTCTGTGTCTGTATGCATTGTTTGTGTGTGCACAGCGAGATAGAATATGCTTTGACATGAAAATTTATTTGAATGTGCCTGTGTAACTTGGGATAAGTATTCAGGTATGTAAACAGTTTTGTACAGGTAATATCTTATATGTATGCATCTAGACATACAAGCATAGTATTCATTTTATCAGATATATGGTGATCTGGAAAGAAAAATCACAAATGCAAGATTTGCAACACACGAATTGGTAATACAGCATCAAGAAATTCTTCTCAGAACGTATGAAACAAATCATCATGGTATGAATTGTAGAAAGTATGCTTATGTCTGAACAGGAAAAGGAATTTCTTTGCACATGTGGCCAGCTGTGTGGGTATTATTGTTTTGTTTCTTTTTAATCATGCCTTTTTTTTCCCCATGACTGTTTCACGATGATACCTATGCATAGGATTATGACACACAGTAAGGAGTAATTTTAATCTGGCCATGCAGTGAAGAATAATTTTAACATGTACAGGTTCAGTGGTCTTTGGCACAGAAAGGGAAGCAATGTGTACGTTAGTTAAAAAAAGACAAAAAAAAGTCAGGTTAGTTCCCCTTAATACTCTTGCAGTGGTATCGATTTTAGTGTTGAAATACTTTCATACACCATTCATTTACCATTCATTTATGAATTTTCTCCATGATCTTGCATACGAGACTCTTGATTATTCACCTACAGGACTTGAGATCCCTTTCCTTTGGACTTTTTAAAATTAAAAAAAAAAAAAAAAAAAACTGAGGAAGGGCAAGATGGTGGAAGCTGTGACAGGAAAGGAGGTGGGGGTGGAATGGGGAGCTATTATGGACACCAAAACTTGGATGCCCTTTCACCTTCCTGCCAGCTGGGAAAAGGTGCAAAACGCGAGCTAGTTTCTACCATGGTGCAGTGCTGTGAACTCACTCGGGGCGATCACTCTGGCTGGCTCAGTTGGGAACTGAGTGAAGCAAGGTTAGCTCCCTGCTCTCCAGATTTTAGTTGTTGGGTAGGGGGTGGGGGTGGTGGTCCTGATATTATGGCGTTGTTCCACGCCAAGTGGGAATAAGGCATTTGTTTAGACAAGTATATTGTAAAATTTATTTTCCTGTTAGCTCAGTATGTATGAAGGGGGTTTTAGTATTGGGGAGAGAAGATGGGGTTAAATGAAAAACTGCTCATATAATTTTGCTGTACAACTGCACAGTTTCAAAGGAGTGTTGATGTAATGAAAAGGGACAAAATGACATGGAAGTAATGTACGATTTACAGTGATGAGATGACCTGTTAGGGTTCTTATATTCACCAGGATGATGGGC
The DNA here is from genome assembly GCA_033310375.1 of Conus canariensis. Taxonomy (NCBI): domain Eukaryota; kingdom Metazoa; phylum Mollusca; class Gastropoda; order Neogastropoda; family Conidae; genus Conus; species Conus canariensis. Next base: position 39,033,991 of record CM065714.1, read on the forward strand.
AAGCACTATTCGAACACCGTGACTGCAACATGTTGTTAAATGTTAATACTGAATTGATTTTTCCACAGAGCCAGAGCAGAGGCGGCCGCTATTCTTACCCAGTACGAACGAGAGGCAGATGCATACGAGAGCATCATTAGTTCCTCAGGCTTGAACTTCTCACCGGAAGGGTTCATCTCTTATTTGGGGGTCCGTACCATTGCGTCGTCCAAGAACCCAGTGTTCATTGGCCTGCAGAGTCCTGCCAAAACACGCTACAACTGAACAGTTCACAAGTCATGGACGTGCCCATGAACTCCGTGGTGCACAATGATTCTTTTCCCTTCACGGTGTTGACCTCTGTGGTAACTGCCTGTGTAGGTTCCAAATACCCTTGGTGCTTTGGTGTTGGTTTGCCAACCCATTATTAAGTCTTCAGTTGTGTTGGAACATCAAGGTAGCTCGGTGTACAGGAGTAAATGGAAATTTCCTTTTGTATTCCCCCCTCTCCTCTCCTCATTCCCCCCTCCCACCACGAGGAGCCGCTTTGTTGTGAAGTGATCCCACCCTCTTCATAGTGGTGGTGTCAATGTTGTTGGTTGTTTCTTTGCTCTTGCAAAGATTTCTATCAGGGAAATATTTTCTGGCATGATTTTTTTTTTTTTTTTTTCAAATTTGAGAACGGCACTATTGTCAGTCCTTTTTGTATGACTGCAATAGCTGACATACAATTTAGTGCAAGTTGCTCAGGTGTCAAGTTTCTCAGGTGTCTAAACCTACCATCTGAAGATATGAAAAGTCGATACAAAATGCCATTGATAAGAAAGTAGAGCAGTTCTTAAAATATGCACCAGGATTCCATTTGAATCTGCGGTAGGTTTTGAAGATGGAGCTTGAATATTGTTGCTAGGTTTTTGCCAGACAAAATTCCAGACATTCCCTAAAATGTGAAGTATGCAATAACTACTGTATATATGAGTATTTCCATCCTTGCATTCCGCAGTACACGTCACAAAAGTTAATTATACCATGTCGGGGAAATCCCTCGCCTTGGATCAATTCATTGTAGTTGTAAATCCTGCGCTTTGTGGTCTCGCAGCTTAGCAGATGTGCTGTAGCGTAGATGGACTAGTCTGCTTGCAGCGACACCTCCACCTTGAAACAAATGGAAACTGACTAGGGCATTACCTTTTTTTTAAATATTTTTTTAACTCTTATACCTGCAGAGAACCTCGTCTTAAATCCTTTCATCTTAGTTATCAATTTGTTTATCCATCAGCTATAAATCCTGCACACTGTGGCCTCACAGTTCAGCAGGTGTGCTGTAGCATATATGGACTAGTCCACGGGCATTGACACCATCGTGAAACACAACTACTGGAGTAGAGCATTTCCTTTGTCTAATCTGGCCGAGGGGCAAGTAATGCAGGTGGACCTGCCCATAAGCAAAATCACTTGTCCATTAATTGGCATTAATATTCAATTCAGTATAGGAAAGGGAAAAAAGTTATCGTCTTCCTTACTATCCAATATTGGCAAAATAATGCAGGACTTTTAATGTTCCCCCAGTAGATGTTTGGAAAATACTCCTCTCGAACAGTTACTTGGCACAATACATCATTTCAGTTTGAAATTTGTAGAGATATGAAGCAAACTCTTCCGATATTGGTGAAATAATGCAGAACTTTTAATGTTGAAGACAGTACGAGCAGTAAGCACATGCCACAAGCTGTACTTGCTGTCCTGTGTCTACATTTGAGTGTACGATGCTTTAAATTGCAGGTATTTTACACAAAATTTGGATTTTGTAAAAAAAAAAAAAAGACATATTTTTGCAGTGCATGTTTGATCTTGCCAGTTTCTTTTGATGTATTCTTGTGTTGCATTTATTATTGCCAGTCATAGTGTGTCTACAGTTGGTACATGGTTTAATTCCACCATTTTGTTTATATGAATCTTGTACAGCTGTTATTATTCTAGACTTCTTTGTTTGGACATGCATGTAAACAATTTGTGTCGAGCAGCATCTCTCAACCAATTATTACAACAAATGTGTGCTACAACAAATCAGACATAGTGTGCACAACCTTAACTCATGTACTGACCAATGGACTATTTGCTTGTGAAGATGGTAGATAGTGTGTCTATAGGAGTTGTGAATTAGTCTTCAGTGCCATTTGTATACAGGAATTATGTTAATGATCAGCGTTTTCCCCTGATAAGATGCATTTCCCTGACCAACAATCATAGGAAAACAAAAGCAGTGAGCAGAGAAAAATGTAGCGAACTAAATACTGCAATAGGAAATGAGGTCTTCCGGTCTCTGTTCAGTGTCGTGCCTGGCAAATTCTCAGGGATGATCCCATTTGCTAAAAAGTGCCTGTAAATTTTTTAATTCCCATGGATTCTATTCAGAAATCGCTCTTTTACTTTTCTACATCTCCATACTCGATTTTCTTTACCTTTAGTTTTGACTTTGTGTCTGAAAAGCGATTTGATAAGCAGACGGGAGAAGCCTATGATCTCAAGTGCGATTGCTTTCAGTTTTAGGAATGGCTGAAAATTGGAGCTGGTGCTTGACCATTTACTGGTAGTATAGGAGTGTTAAACATTTCGGGGGCATTTAAACATCACTGTATTTATCCTCTTCACCAGCTTTTGTACATGTCGTCTAATGTGCAATGAATAACCTGAATCTACTCTGTAGTCGTAGAGCTACATGTGCAATGAATTATAATCACCACTGGTTGTTCTTAATATAATGTGCAATGAATGACAATCTGATCTGTGCTTGACTGCATGCTTATTTTGTTTTTTGCATGTATTAAAATTGTGCAACATAAGTATGTGTCGGTCTTGTGGTTATGTAGAAAGATGGCATGTGCTTTCAGGATGCTTTTCCGTCAAGTTGAGACTTTTTTCCCTGCCTCCTCCCAGACAGAGACTCAAAATGACTTCAAGCTCAGTGGGGGCCACATCCACTGTGATGACATCCTACTATGGCAACAAAACCGTTTTGTCAAATGCCATCACTGTTACACATAAGAGAGAAAGCTGACCATGGACAGTTGTTTTAACCCTTTAGCAGGAGAAGGGAGATCATGTAGTGTACTGCAACTATGAACCACAGCTTGACATGCAATATCCCTCGACAGGATTTTGGGGTGTTCTTGTTCATGGCTGTAGAAAATGAAGCCAATTGTCTTCCATGGTGGCACTTCACTGTGTGGCAACTAAAGGGGGTGGGGACAGGGGTTCCTCTCTGAAAGAGGAGAGAAAAGTGTCTAAATTGTCATCTCGGCCCAGGCTGTAGTTTGAGTCTCCTACTGGCCAAGTTTTTCTGGTAACAACTGTCATGATTTTGCGACAACTGGTCACAATCCGTTGTAATGTTACACCAACATCAAAACTGTTCTGACAAATTATTTTCGTTTTGCCTGCTTTCTTCTTGTACACTGCTTGGTAACTTCACAACATGTACGGTATACCGAGTTACAAGTTGGAAAACAGAGAGATGATGTTTATAGCCCAAGTGACTGCCAAAGGCCATATCAGGGCTGTCTCACCCACTTGAAATCACTTTTGTAGGTTGGTAAGGTAAGGTAAGGTAATGTTGCTTATAGCCCAGCCAACCGCTAACGGCCATATCAGGGCTGTCATCCACTTGAAATCACTATTATAGGTTGGAAAGGTAAGGTTATGTTGCTTATAACCCAGCCAACCGCAAAGGTCGTATCAGGACTGTCACCGCAACAAAGTCAATTCACAAGTCATTTAAAAAAAAAAAAAAAATCTTCCACTACACCATTTAAAATGCACCTAAAAAACACCGGGAATTTTGTTAGAAATCTCTCGTAAAACCTGGGATCAGATGAAGAAAATGTTGATCTCTTTCAGAAATTCAAACGTCATACCAGATGGGACATCTCTGAACAAGGTTTTCATGGAGTCTGCTGTAAGGTGTTTTTGTCTCACATCATGCAAGTCTCAACAATCTAAAAGAATATGTTTCACTGTGAGTGGTACATGACATGAAATGCACCACGGAGCTTCTCCACCTTTTTAAAGATAAGAATAGGTGTTAAAGGAGTGGCCTGTACGCGAACGGCACAGGACTGTTTCCTCTTTATGGCTGCCTCGAGAACATGGTAAAAATCTTTCAGGTTTGGACAGATTTTAAATAATTTACTATCTGTCTGCAAGTTCCGTTCCTCTTATTACATATAGGCTGGGACAGCGAGTTATACTACTATAGTTTTGAATGGTGACACTGAGCCAAAGTCGGTCAGTCAGCGCGTTCACAATGAAGACCGCAATCATACTGAAACGGTGTTGAGTTGACCTATCGGCAGATTCGTTTAGGAAAAGATGGGAATGTCATTTGTAAAGTAATCTCTGGCTTCAGCTTCACTGTATCTTGGCTTACAATGGAGGTGGCTCCGGTTTTGTTCGGCGACCTTGTGCAGTGGATTTAGCGGCAACTATCAAGAAGCAGCAGCAGAAGCAGAAATTTTGGCCCAAGTTATACTGAATAATATACCTAAGCATGGGGCTGTCCATACTGGGGGAACTTGCCCACATGTCGCACCGGTAACAGAATTTGCGAATTAAAAAAAAGATTAAAAAAAAAGAAAAACGAATGTAAACCATGTCTGTGAATGTTGTATCCATGCCGATACAACCTGGGATCAGAACGTTACTAAAAGAATTCAAAATGTTCAAATGAAAGTTCCAAACTGTTCCTGCAATAGTTCAGAGGGGTTTGTATTTTCTTTAATCTCCACCCGCTCTTGCCCTCTCCTCCCACCTCTGCTAACGGGTGTTCTGTGTGCAAGTGTGTCGTAAGAAAGAAACCATGCGTGCATGCATAGAAAATTGCCCATAGCGACTAGCAGCTGCTCCTAGCAAACTTCAAGCAAACTCATTTCTAGTCCAGTCAGCTCATACAGTATGGGCGAAACTATATCAAAATTCCTTGTTTAAATCCTAGAGCATGCCTACTCCCGGTACTTAACAGACGAAACTAATGCAAAATGGCTGAGCAAGATTTACAGGAGTGTGTGCCAGAGCGGTTTATGACGAGGCAGACACCACGGAGCCATCTCACCCTTTGGAAAAAAGAATTCTGAAATTGTGAAGAAGAAATCAAATTGTAATCAAGAAACATGCAAGCATACAAAGTGGGTTGAGGGTATCACAGTAGTGCACAATCTTAGAGAAAAATTAACCTGAATTTGCAGAGATATCTCTTGCGAAAAAAAAAAAACCAAAAAAAAAAAAAAAAAAAAACCCACGCCACAACCCTCTCCTCACTCAAACACACACACACACACACACACACACACACACACACACACAATAAAACATTACCAGGACCATCCCACAGAAGAAATAATGAGATGTTTTTTGGGAAGAAAAAAAAAAAAAAAAACGCCAACAGGCGAACTCGAAAAATGTTAAAATCAAGACACCGTTCTACCGACAAGAAGAAATGAAAAGTATGTTAAAAGAAAATTATTCGCATGGGTGGAAAGTCTGCTCAGTAACAAATTTATTTTTTTTTTAAAAAGGATAGTTACCCTGCTGAAACACAAAATTATTTAGGCTTAAAAGAACATTGAACAGTACTTAAATTTCAGGTAAGAAAGACGGAGAGAGAGAGAGTGTGTGTCACTTGAAGCCCAGCCGACCACAAAGGGCCATACTAGGGTTGTTAGCTCTAAAGTCCGCTTTAACAAATGCACACACAACTCATTAAAACACACCTAAAAACACGCCGGAATTCATAAAAAAAAATATTTTCTCCATAAAACCTCAGATCAAAATGAATGAAAAGGATTGATCTTTTCCGGAAACTAAAACATTACATCATGTGGGACATCTCTGAAACAGATTTTCATGGAGTCTGCTGTAAAGTGTCTGTTAACGACCAATCTGTCGCCCCAGCCCAATTTGTCGCCCGGCGACAGATTGGTCTTCAAACTAGGACCGACCTGTCGCCCAGGCGACAGACTGGTTTTCAACACCAGGACCAATCTGTCGCCCGGCGACAGATTGGGCCTGGGTGTTGCATATTTTGATGGGATAGACCTTATAGGGAAGACATCATGATGGAAGAGGGAATATTTGAGCGGATAGAAAAACACAGCGTCACAGCGAACTACTTTTGAAGTTGGAGTGTTTCTACTCCCGTGGCAGGATGATAAAGAATCGCGGCCCCTGTAACTCCAGGGTATTGGGGCCAATTCTCTTCTAATTTGGTGTGAGGGTTTATTGTACCAATTCCTTTTGTGATAGTCACTTCTGGCAGGCACCTCTCGCACACGGTTTCTTAGTCTAGAAAAAAATAGAAATAAAAACAAAAATAAAAACACTCAGAGTCTGTAGTCACATTGAGATAGCATGAGAATTGGCACCATGCCAGCGTAGAAGCTCTTCCAAAAATCCTGTTAAATTCTATTGGCCCCATGCTATCCTGATGTGAATACAAGCCCACGTCAATAACAAAAATGACGTGAAAATACATTTAAACATGAAAAGAAAAAAAAAGGCCACCGTTCAAGAAAAGTAAAAATGGAACATTGAACAAGTCCTAAAACAATGTTACACATTAAAAGGGGTTTTCGTAAAACCCCTACCCACCCCACATCCACGTTTCTCTCTCTCTCTCTCTCTCTCTCTCTCTCTCTCTCTCTCTCTCTCTCTCTCTCGTCCTTTTCGTTCCTAGTAATGCCAACGCTGCAACAAAGCCCAAATAATTGAAAATCCTTGGGACTACTCCTTGACTTGCTCAGTTAATTTCAATTTGTTAGGTTTATTTTGAGTTTGTTTTAGATTGGGCAAAACTTTAGATTAACTCAACACGCGGATGACTTTAAATTCGGATAATTTAAAGTCCATAGGTGGTTCAAAGGCTCTTTCAATTAACCGGGTTTTACTGTACATGGTCAGTTCAATGGTGTTCATGATCTCTTTGATACAGAATCTATACAACCTTTTTTGACCTACATCATATTAAGAGGAGACGTACATATTAAAAAAAAACATATATATAACAGATACTGCATCAAAGTGACCACATGTCATCTACGTCATGAAAGGAAGAAAAAAAAAATGCTCATCACACTGTAATATGCAATCAAATAGAGAAAACATGGAATTTACATCACAATGAAAACTGGTCATTCTTGCTGATTACCGGTCATCTGTGTTGTAAGGAGCAGAGAAACGCCCATACCACAACAACATTCTGTCTGTCAAACATTTTTTTAAAATATGGAATTGGCATCAAACTGATCACTGGTCATTGTCACTGACCACTGCAACAACACTGTCTGTCAAACATTGTTTTTTGAAATATGGAATTGGCATCAAACTGATCACTGGTCATTGTCACTGACCACTGGTCATCTAAATTGCAAGAAGCACACAAATATTCATATCATAAACAGTAAGCAATTACGTTTTCCAAACTGGTCACTGGTCATTGTTGCTAACCACTAGTCATACTACGTTTTAAGAAGCATATACACCCTATAACACATCAATACAGAATGAGATAGTGAAAATATGAAATTGACATAAAACTGACCACTAGTCTTTTTTGCAGACCACTGGTCTTCTACATTACAAAAGAAAGCATTAAACATATCAATATGGAGTGATCTCAGGAAAATATTAAATTTACATGAAACTGACCACTGGTCAATCTTGTTGACCACCGGACATCTATATTGTAATCTGTACAGAAGCGTTTATAACACACCAATATGCAGTGAAATAGTGAAAACGTGAAATTTTCATGAAGATGACCATTGGTTTTGGCACTGACCAGTAGTTATCTAGGTTGTGTTATTATTATAAGATTACCATTAGAGCATACGCAGCCTAAGTAGTGAACATTTGGATTTTACAATAAACTGAACTACTTCGTGGTCACCCCATTCGATAGGGAGAGTGTTGGACAGGTAACGTTTATGGCCAATGTTTAATACCATGTCCATATACACTTACCAAAATAACATAAGTAACATTTTTTGTGTGTTTGCCTACTTTCCAGCGTGAATTATATCATTTGGATTTGATAACTAGTTGATTTAACTAGTTGACACTTGCATGTTTGATTTTTCTGATTGATTATGCACTCTGAAGATTTCTCAATGTGACCATTCAATAGAAAAACAACAATAAACTCCTGCCTCATTCCATCACTTTTTATTAGCTTTTATTATCATTTGGCTTAGTTTGATGTTAAGGAAAGACAAGAAACATATGGGGCACTTCCCACACTTTCTCTCACAATCGGAGAAAGTGTGGGGGCGCCCTCATACTTTCTCTCACATGGGAGAAAGTGCGAAAGGGGAAGGACCACACTTTCTCTCAGTCCCGCACTTTCTTCTTAAGTGAGAGAAAGTGAGCCCCCACACTTTCTCCTAAAGTGAAAGAAAGTTTGGGAATGAGAGAAACTGTGGCCCAACATCAACTTATTGAGAGCAAGGTAAGTTGGCGACAAATTGGCCAAGGGGCGACAGATTGGACAGTGAAGTGCGACCCAATCTGTCGCCCTCAAAAACTTGGAATGGGCGACAGATTGGTCCTGGTGTTGAGGACCAATTTGTCGCCAAATTGGTCCTGGTGTTGAGGCCCAATCTGTCGCCGGGCGACAAATTGGGCAGGGGCGACAGACTGGTCGTTAACAGTGTCCATGTCTGATATCGTTGAAGTCCCAACTCTCCACAATCACATGTTTCATTGTGAATGGTACATGACATGGAATGCACCACGGAGCTTCTTTACTTTTTAAAAGATAGGAATGGGTGTAAACGGAGCGGCCTATGTGCAAACGGCACAAGACTGTTTCTTCTTAACGGCCGCCCCAGGAGCATGGTTAAAAACTTTCAGCTTTGGACAGATCTGGAAGAGTTTGTTATCTGCCTGCGAGTCCCATACCTCTTGCCAAAGTCTTTGGCATAAGCCTGAGCTGTAGATTTCAGATCGGTGAATGGGACAAAGAATCTGCTCAATTCTGTACTTGTAGCGTTCTTGGCAAGTTAATCAATCACTTCATTGCCTCGAATACCCACATGACCAGGAACCCAAGCAAAAACTATGTATCAGTTCGCACAATTTCAGTAGTTGAGAGTGTTTGACTTTACGGCCAGCAATGGCTTCCAAAGCAGAAAGGGAGGCCGACAGAACGTGTGGTCTTACCGTTTTGTGTTAGAGACCGTTTCAACAGCCAGGACCAAGGCTGTCAACTCTGCAGTGAAGGTGGAGCTGTCAGTGGGAATGTGTTTAGAACATTTCTGAGGAGGACCTGTTGCACAAAACACAGCAGAGGCAACTCCCCTCTTCAGATTTGGAGCCGTCGGTAAAAATTCTCGAAAGGATGAAAATTTGGAACAGAGTGGTATCTTTACGAGGCTAAATCAAACCGGATATCCGGGGCAAGGAAAGTCCATGGTGGGTCATCAGGAAACTTGGACGAATCGCACACGACTCCAAGGTCTATGTCTGCACTGCTCAAATGGAGAAGAATACGGATTCCCATGGGCGGAATTTCTTCAGGAACTTCCGGTCGAAGACACTGTCATAAACAGGGTTTTCGGGTTCAGAAAAGACACTGTCATAAACAGGGTTTTCGGGTTTAGAAAAGACACCGTCATAAACAGGGTTTTCGGGTTCAGAAAAGACACTGTCATAAACAGGGTTTTCGGGTTCAGAAAAGACACTGTCATAAACAGGGTTTTCGGGTTCAGAAAAGAAATTCAAACAGCAATTCAGAGAAACTTTCAGCCGACGGTTTGAGAGGGATGGTTCCCCTGCCTCAGATGACAGACTGTGTAAACAGGGGACGGTGCGGAATGCACCCAGGCAGAGTCGAAGCTCTTGAGGTGGATAGGATCAAGGGATTCAACGTAAGGAGGTCTGCCCGAACCATGTAGGCTACCGCACAGCCGTAGTCCAGTTCGAAGCGGATCAGCACCTTGTAAAGGTGAAGTAATCTTTTTTTTCTTATCAGCGCCCCAATCCATATGTGCCAGAACTCCTGGAATGTTCATTGCTTTCTGACGTGAAGTTTTCCGGCACTGGTGTTGACTTTTGAACTTCAGATCTTGATCGAAGATAACTGCCAGAAATTTGGCTTCCTCGACAGCTGTAAAGGTGGATTTGTTCAAACGGATTTCAGGGTCAGCAAAATACTTTCGAAAATTGTTGAAGTGGAAACACTCGAGTTTTGGTGCCTGAAAAAGTCAACCCCTTTTCCTGGGCCCACTCTCGGATGTAATCCACGCAAAGTTGCCGTCGACGTCGTACACTAGCATAGGTGGCTCCAATTACGTAGAGTGCTATGTTGTCAACAGAGAGGGAGGACTCCGAACCCTGGTTTACGGAACTGACTATCTCATTAATTTTGATTCTGTCTGTCTGTCTGTCTGTCTGTCTCATAAACCCTCTGGTTTGGAAAGAAAATCATTTGCATCATTATACCCCCCTGCAAGCGTGAAGCCATCGTATACGTACGTTCTATTGATCTTAGTAACGCTAGCATGTAAAAGAAACATCATGTGCGTTGTTGATTTACTTGAATGACAGCTATGAATAAATTATACAGACATGCAGGAGAACCCAATGGATCTGCAATCAGAAACAATGTGTGCAGTTCTTTCTGTGATCGAGAATTCATGCCATTGTCTGTAGGAAGTGTTTGTCGTGTTCCGCGGATCATCACACTAGGACTCTTTAATTATAAAAGATAAGTAGAAATTCATTGCTTTCCAATGATAGATGGCTTCCGCTGACACACACTGTGACAGAGATGGATGGATGGATGTGTGTGTGTGTGTGCGTGCGTGCGTGCGTGCATGCGTGCGTGTGTGCGTGCGTGCGTGCGTGCGTGCGTGCGTGTGTATGTGTGTGCCTTGCGTGGTGGGTAAAAACGCGTGTGTGATTTGTCCGAATGGTAATAAACAACCTTTTCCTTTTCAAAGATATAAACATACACATTTATTTCATAATGCGAAGTTAAACATTTATAGACATGAAAATACAGGTTCTGTTTCTGACATAAATAGACACACCATGGGAAAAAATGGCCCTGCCCACTCCAGTGTCGGAATGAGAACATCTACGAACTTGGTCACGCGCCCTATCATTTTGACTGGTCTGGTACCGATACTGGCTTGGCATGGGCTTTTCGTCAAGCAAAATAAAGGGAGGGAGGGGGGAGTAAGGGAGGGGGAAGGGGAGGGGGGGGAGGGAGGGAAGGGGAGGGGGACGAAGGGGTGTTATCATATCACACCGTTACAACGAGGGGCAATGGGTGGTGTTCATACCTACTGGCTTGTTTCCTTCCGTGATGTTTTACTTTAGTTTCAAACATAAAAGCGCGTCAGCAATCGATAATCAACATAATTTCATTTCCTACAAGCCAGAGGTAAAACACAACAAATCGAACTGTTTCAGTCTTGACTGTCTTTGTTTCATGGGTCAGTTTACGCGATCAGTCCAGCGGACCCACAAGACTTTCACGCGAGTTCTCCTCCGGTGGGTTGCCTCTTGATGGCTTGACATCGACTGCTCCCTGTGGATTGCCGGTGCCGAGGCTGCGGCGGACCGGGCCGGGCTGTGGTTGTGGACGAGGGAGGGGGGAGGTGAGCGGCGTAGGTGCGGGTGTCACTGAGATGGAACAGAAAATGGGGCAGAAAAAAAAATCTCAAGCGAGTGGTGCACACTTGTCGCAGCGTTAACAAAAAAACAAACAGAAAGACCCTATCCTGTTAACTTTCACGCGAGTTCTCCTCCGGCGGGTTGCCTCATGACGACTTGACATTGACTGTGGACTGCTGGTGTCGGGGACTGCGGCGGAACAAGGCGAGTGTAGCTGTGGACAGGGAGTCGGAATCAGCGGCGTGGAGGTTATGCAACTGAAGTGGCACGGACGATGGGACTGAAAGAAAAACCCTCGCCAGAACCAGGTAAGTCCCCTATCCATGTGAAATACATCTATTAAAACAACAACAACAACAAAATAACAAACAAACCAACAAAACAAAACAATCAACTTACGTAACAGACTGTACATTAGTCTTTAAAATTCGAAGGTAGAAATGTACCTTAAAAACAACAACGGCAACAACCACCAGAAACCGCGGTCTATCGAGGATACTGTAGTGACCAAGGTCACTCGGGGAGAACGCAGGCCACTGCCAGCGGAGGTCATACTGATCCTGGAACAGCCCTTTGATCCGGGACGTCCAATTTCACCTATTCCAGTTTCATCTACGCTTTGTTATTCAAATTAGCAAGATGGCTGCCCCTGACCCGTGCAGTTTCGCCTACTCAGTTGTTCCCCTCCTTTTTACAGAATTTGCCAAAAGTCCAATTTCACCTACCTCGGGGCTGGCAAGCAGTCAAATTTCACCTACGACCTGTGGACCTGTGAACTGTATTTTTCTTGTTCTCTCTCTGCATGTCTTGCCCACTTTTTTTTATTTTCAATGTGAAATTGACTCAGTCTTTTCTCATAACTTCACTGACTCGTACTTTTGTAAAGTGTTTGAAATGTGAAATTTACTCAGTCCCTTCACCGACTCGTACACACTGGTTCATTTGTCTTCTCTGCAACCATGGAGCATGAATTTGCCAGCACAAACAGAAGAGGGGGGGGGGGGGGGGGGGGGGGGGGGGGGGGGGGGGGGGGGGGGGGGGGGTCGGGGGGGCGAAATTAATTCTGGATGGTCACATCTTTATTCTGAATAGGAAAAGTGACACCTCAGTGTTTCGCGATGTACAAATTACAAGACCTGTCCAGCAACAGTCACCACATCGCTGGAAGATGACAGCATAACAAAAATTGGGAAGAACCACAACCACCAGCCGGATCAACCCAAGGTGGAAGTCACAAGAAGGACGATGGCATTGAAGGAAGCTGTCAAGACGCAAACGCAGGTGCCTGTCAAACGCCTGTACAGCGAAGCATTTTCAGCTGCTGAAAACGGCGATGATGGCTTCGTTGCAGCCCGACCAACGTTTCAGTCTGTGAGGTCCACGCTGTATAACCAACGGGGGAAGACGTTGCCTGCATTTCCTCGCAGAATTCAGGGAGTGGTGCTGGAAGGAACCTGGGCTGAGGCAGCTCGAGGACAGACCTTCCTGCTTGCACAGCTCGTGGACAGACCTTCCTGCTTGCACAGCTCGTGGACAGACCTTCCTGCTTGCACAGCTCGTGGACAGACCTTCCTGCTTGCACAGCTCGTGGACAGACCTTCCTGCTTGCACAGCTCGTGGACAGACCTTCCTGCTTGCACAGCTCGTGGACAGACCTTCCTGCTTGCACAGCTCGTGGGCAGACCTTCCTGCTTGCACAGCTCGTGGACAGACCTTCCTGCTTGCACAGCTCGTGGACAGACCTTCCTGCTTGCACAGCTCGTGGACAGACCTTCCTGCTTGCACAGCTCGTGGACAGACCTTCCTGCTTGCAACGACGGAGAAGAAAAGATCCTTGCATTTTCCACAGATCAGAATTTGGAGAAGCTGTCTGCAAGTGACCAGGTCTTCATGGATGGCACTTTAATGTCGCCCCACCATTTTTCACGCAGTTGTATACATTGCACGTGCAGCATCTTGGAAAGATGATCCCAGTAATATTTGCATTGCTGCCATGCAAAATACAAGAGGTCTATATCCGTTTGTTTGGCATCATCACGAGACTTTGTCACGACCGACATCTTCCATTCCAGCCACGGCGGATACAGACTGATTTTGAGATGGCAGCAATACGAGCGATTCGCATCTCCTTCCTTCTGGCAGATGTACGAGGGTGCTTCTTCCACTATACACAGGCAGTATGGCGTAAGGTAAGCCTGATCATATCTTCTATCACAAAGTGTCCACATATGCCTAAAGTTATAATATCCCGGCCTTTAAGGCGCGTGAATTATATACATATATATATATATATATATATAAAAATAATTGTTGCATACAGAGAGTATATATATGTATATATGTATATAATTGTTGATGAATGGCCATCAGATTAATAGTGTTTTTTTTTTTTTTTGCGACAGCAAGCAATTGAGCGACTGCTGAATAATAAAACAATGTATGCTTTGAGCCTCACATTTAATGCGTTATGCATTATGGAATCGTGCCATTATTCTTTTTAGGTGCAAGCTCTTGGGTTGTCTGG
>CM065714.1:39058163-39073163 GCA_033310375.1 Conus canariensis
TTCTTCACCAAGAACGTGGACGCCGAACTGATCCAGCCGGTGGACGTCTTGGGCATGGAGTACGTGGTGCTGACACTCCCTTTCAACAACAAAACCAGCTACGCCAGCTCCTTCTTCGTGGCCACGGCTGTGGAAGATGGCACCAACGTCACCGTGTCCAAACAGCCTCAGCAGCAAGGTGTGGATGTTTCGTCCTTTGTGTCGTCGGCACCGGTTCAGGTGAGACATGTTAAGCCCCGTGTCTGGGAGAGGTGGGTGGCAGTGGGGTGAAAAGGCATGTTGAGTGTGTGGAGTGGTGGTGGTGGTGGTGGTGGTGGTGGTGGTAGGACTGTGTAGGCTTTCAAGGTGCCATTGCCTCGGTTGAACAAGCAGCATTCTGTTCGATTTGAAACGGGCGAGGGACTTCGGGTCAGGCTAATGTAATCGGCATGTCTGCTTCAGTCCATGAAACGAATGCCGAAGTCAGAGTACTGCTCGTCACCCGCACTGAGGGAGAATGCAGGTACTTCGCCCGATCATCTGACAGGATCGGTAGTCACCAGCACCAAGGGAGATGACGGTAACTTCCCCTGATCGCTTTGACAGGGTCGGTAAGCTGACATAAACTTCCCCTGATCGTTTGACAGGGTCGGTAATCACCAGCACTAAGAGAGATGACAGTAACTTCCCCTAATTGTTTGACAGGGTCGGTAATCACCAGCACAAAGGGAGATGACAGTAACTTCCCCTAATCGTTTGACAGGGTCGGTAATCACCAGCACAAAGGGAGATGACAGTAACTTCCCCTGATCGTTTGACAGGGTCGGTAATCACCAGCACAAAGGGAGATGACAGTAACTTCCCCTAATCGTTTGACAGGGTCGGTAATCACCAGCACAAAGGGAGATGACAGTAACTTCCCTATCGTTTGACAGGGTCGGTAATCACCAGCACAAAGGGAGATGACAGTAACTTCCTCTGATCGTTTGACAGGGTCGGTAATAGCTTTTCTTTCTTTGATTTTTATGTTTTGGCGTGCCAGTCCAGTCATGCACCAAGTAGGGCAGCCTGCTAGTATCGAAAAGCCCATAGTGAGTGACCTTTTTCTTTTTTTTTCGTGAAAACAGTGATCTTCTTCAAAGAGAACTGTCACAGCAAAATATCACTGATGTTCTTACTTCATCATTATTCGTTTTTTTTGTTTTTTTTTGTGGCTTTGTTCTGCTATGTCTATTTGTTGTTTCTTCTTCTTCTTCTTTAATAATTGTTTGGTATAACATTGATGTGGCTGTCAAATGTGATCACAGTCTACAATTATAACACGTGAAAGCGAATTCATCTAAGTGATCCTTACGAACTCTCTATAATAATGATTCGTGAAAACAATCTAATTGTGAAAACAGGTAACTCTAACTCGTGTGCATGCACACTGGTATCACTGCAGTCATTGTGTGGACAACACAGCGGAAACTGAAGGTGGAAAATGCCAGAATACGATGAACAAATACTGCCACAATTAACTGTCATCACTATTCATGGTTTACAAGGGTTATAAAATGCTTTCTTTCTTTCTTTTTCTTTTTTCTTTAAACGACCGTTTTCACACATCAGATTTACTTATTCGGCTGTCCAAAGAAAATACACTACCCCTCACTTTTGCAACCAACAGTTTCACAAACTTTTTTTTCCTTCTTCTTTTTTTTTGGGGGGGGCTGTTTCATCTTCTGTGCCACCTCAGTGGCAGTGCACCCACGCCGCTCATTTTGACACCCCATCCACAACCACAGCCTCGTCTTTCCCGCCGCAGCCCCGGCACCGGCAATCCACAGGGAGTAATGTAAAGTCGTTAAGAGGCAACTCACCGGAGGAGACACTGCACTGCTGCCGATTCACTTCGGTAGTATTCAGTGGCGCCTGTTCTGATCCAACATACGCAGGACACCACCTACTAAGCCCCCTACTGACGACAATAATTGCTTAGTCGCGGAGCCGGCGTGAGTGAACTCTCCCTCCGGAGGGCACCACCACGTCCGTCCAACGACAGCCCCCATGGACTCGCCAATACCGATGACCCCGACAGAACTAAAGGAAGGCCACAGACATGGAGAGGACTTCGAAACTGAGGTCACCATGAGAACATGGCATGAAGGGCCACAGGAGACTCTTTTTTATTTTATGCTGATCGATGAGAATGAGGATAATGAAGATGATGCTACGGATTTCCATTCCGCTCTGAGACTGCATGACAGGGCTGTACTCTACGCTTCCTTTCATAATATATCCCGGCGTCAACATGGCCAGCGAGATACATACACCTGCAGTGTTGGTCAGGACATTTGAATAACACTCTCAGAGACGCATCTACTAAGTGGATGAAACTCGACTGTGTGGTCCCAGTCTTCCCAACTGAGCCTGTAGCATACTCAACACTGAGAAGGAGCCGGTCGGGGCAGAAAAATCCCACGTGACTCTGATGGGAATCGAACCCACGACCTCCCAGCCGGAAGCCCGCGACGCTAAGCACTTTGCCACGGCAGCTGGTTTCATAAACTTCGTTTTGACTTTCCCTGCTATCTTTTTTTCCCCTTTTAGCCACAGTAACGTCTACACGAATAGAAAATTTTCAAGCACTTTTTCTTTAAATGAAAAACAAAAAAATGAGATTGCTTTCTCACATACCCCCCCCCCCCCCCAAAGCTCATGGAACACTACTCCAGAAGGAACTCTTCCAACTTGTAGCAGTTTGTTCAAATTACCTCACCATCCTATTTTTTTTTAAAGGAACCCAATTAAAATTTCAGCACTATAGCAGAGTTTCCAGCGAGAGTGAGTCGTGTTTGTTGCTGGGAGATAGTGTGATCCGCGTGGGCTGGAGCAGTGTGGTGCACGTGTGTGCTACACGCCACAATTAGGATTTTGCACCAAAACACTTATAGAATCCATGCAAGCAATTTTGAGGCCTACCATTAGGTTGAGCCAGCATTTAATGTTAAACTGATAATTGATCAAAAGAACAACTCTCCACCAATTATTTCCCTTGTTTTGGGGGGATTTCCACCGATGAAATCAAACACAATCTTCAAATACATGACCTTGCCCTTCGTTGACATTACATTTCAGGCCTTTGCATTCACCCGTGACCCTATCTTTGCGCCAGCTGGATGTCCCCAAATGGTCCCATTCCTTTGATTATAATCTGTCTGCTTGGAACCACCTGGCTTGTACCTTGATGGTCATATTAAAGAAAATGAGGAGAATCAACTTTCAGACACAATAACAATTCTCAAAACAATCTAATTGCGCTAGTCTATAAATACTCGACTCCTTAAGCAAGGCTTTGGCGCATTAATTTTTGGTGTGCAGCCACACACTACGGTGGTTTTCAAAGAATAAGTCACTAAACTACATTTTGACGCGGTAGTCGCTCTTGCGTGAAATAATTCTGGCGTATAACACTGGTGACTGAATAAATGACTTAATCTGAGTGATGTGTGTTGATCCACAGAATGATTACTGGATTGTGATGACTGACTGTACGTTGTATGGCATTCACCGACGAAATGTGAAAGAACAAACGAGAGAGAGAGAGAGAGAGAGGAGAGAGAGAGAGAGAGAGAGAGAGAGAGAGAGAGAGAGAGAGAGAGAGAGAGAGAGAGCCAACTCGGTGGTGAAAAACGTTCCAAAATATGAACGAAGGAATAATTAATGAGGAAGTAAAATACGCAACTTTGTCAGCCGCCGGCAAAAAATAAGTTTTCAAACGAGATAGTTCTACCTTCCATAAAGATCGCACGAAATCGGAATCTTTATTTTTGTCGTAGACGAAACTTTTTGACAGAGATAATGCAGTACTGTTCGTCAGTCATCATCAAAATCAAATTTCTCGGACTTTCAACAGATGCAGGACCTATTGAAAGCTCTGAAGCTCGCAGTGAATGGCACACGTTATTGTATCTTGTTTGAGAGACGGTTATTTCTTCAATGCTGATGCTATAAATCCCTTCCCTCCTCCCGTCACCAGACTAAAGACGGTAGCACTGAAAATACTGACCAGTGTGAATGCTCACTACATCAGCACAGTTTCCAAATATTGGAGAACGTGAATGCATCGAAATGTACTGTAAAATACTGTGTGGCCAATTTTCCAGGTTATGGAGCATGTGATTATATTCTATTGTACAGTGTTGTGTTGTATTGTATTGTACTATATCGTATTGCACTGCATTGCACAACTGTAAACTATATCATAATGTGATGTATTTTGACTGGATTGCGCTGTACTGTATTGGATTATTTCTTTATCCGTTTATGATTCTACTACATTATACTGCAGCATTGTAAATCGTATTGCATCATACTACGATATTCCTGTTGAGAGTTATGATCGGTCAAACCTTTTAAGTTAAACATTAAAGAAGTCAAGATTAATAATGATGATACAAGAAAGTCAGGTACTCACCTTCGTCACCAGGACCGTCTCCATCTCCCGCAGACCTTGGGTCTCTTCTCTCAACTCAGCTCTCCTCTCTCGCGCGGCCTCCTCCACATCCTTCACCTCCACGCACTCCCTGTGCTTCGTCCTGGCGGACAGCGTGCAGATGAGCTCCTGGTGATCGGCGCAGTACATCTCCGTCGTTCTGTCCTTGTGGCTCTTGCACGTGCTCCGGTTGATCTCGGCCAGTCGCTCGGGCGTGAGCTCGTTCAGCTCTTTGATCTCGTGGTTCCTCAGCGTGGGAACTCGGCGGAATCCGTTGGCGCAGTTGGCGCACAGCTTCATGGAGCACTGCAGACAGAAGGCGGTGGCGGCGGTGCTGTTGTTGTCGCAGTGCATGCAGACGTTGCGGCCGCTG
Source organism: Conus canariensis (assembly GCA_033310375.1). Lineage (NCBI taxonomy): Eukaryota > Metazoa > Mollusca > Gastropoda > Neogastropoda > Conidae > Conus > Conus canariensis. The sequence goes on from CM065714.1 coordinate 39,062,993, forward strand.
AGGATCTTGCAGCCCTCCACCAGACCCACCATGGTGAGTTCGGTGGGCAGAGCATCCACCAGGCAGTCAAGGTCGTCCTGGCGGGAGAAGGTGGGTCCGGTAGGCAGGATCGGATGGCGGCACAGCGGGCACCCTCCCTCCCAGCCCGCGTTGGTCAGCCAGTCGATGACGCATTTCCAGCACACCAAGTGGTTGCACCGGAGCAGCTTCGGATCCGTGTAGTCCTCGCTGCAGACCGGGCACTCCGTGGCTTTGGCCCGGGCCTCTGAGTCGGGAAGCCCTGCGCCATCCATGGAACAGATGACGGCCACATGCATGCCAAATGTGTTTTTCGGTGATGATGCCAGCGCATACTCGTCCCGACGACTACCTGTGAACAAAGCACATCAACCGAAACTGAACTGACATCTGCAACGAAAAAGATAATACAGTTTAGCGCTGCTTTGTGTGGGGGAAAAATACTTGGTTCATTAACTTATGGTAATCATAACCCCCCACCCTCCACCTCCACTCCCTTCCCTACCCTCAACTCCGTTCCCCCATTTTCTCACCCTACCCCCATACTCCCGCCTTCCACTTCTTTTCTCCCTCCCTCCATCACGCTCCACATCCCTTATCATCCTTCTTTTTCAATTGAAAGGAAACCTAAAATGAGGCAGGGAGCAGCAGAATCAAGATATCTCATTTAAGATTCCTTTCCTACCAATCAAACCAAGGTTACCTGTATTTTGTTACTGTTCATCAGTGTAATTGTTTGACTGTATTAAATAAAAAAAAAAGATTAAAAAGAAAAAGGCCGTGCCAGTCTTGAATGAATGTTAATCTGTGTTCGTTCATTCTCCGGGTGTTGTTGCTGTGTAGATGTGTCAGGTACAGGGCTTGTTATATAATGGGAAAACTTGGAACATCCTTTTTTGGGGGGGGGGGGGGGACGTCTCCTCGTTTGTTCTGTGTTTTCTGCGCTGTCATTTCTGCTGGGCAATTTGGTGTCGTAAAGCACCATTCGTTTCGAGTTCTAGGGCCGTGTATTTATTTCACCTTTTACTATTGCTCCATCCCTCTCCCTCCCGCTTCTCTTCTCCCGTTTTCTTTTTCCCATCTCTTCCTCCAACCCTCCCTCTTTTACTCTCTCTCTCCCTCTTTCTCTCTCTCCCTCCCTCTCTCTCTCTCCCCCTCCTTCCCTCTCTCCTCTCTCTCCCTTCCTTTCTCTCCCTCCTGCCCCCTCTCTCTCCCTCTTCCTCTCTCCCCCTCCACCTCCCTCCCTCCCTTCCCCCTCCTATCCCTCCCTCTACCTCCCCTCTCCCCTCCCCCCCCCCCCTCTCTCTCATTCACGCAAGCAGGTGTCCCCGGACGGTCTGGTCCTGAGGACCACCCTGAACCAGCAGCAGACGCTGAGCGTCACCCAGAGGGCCGACCTGACCGGGCTGAGGGTCGTGGCCGACAAGCCGCTCGCCCTCTCCTGCGGCGCCAGCCGGAACCGCCTGGAGAAGAGCTGCTGCCAGGACCACCTGTGGGCGCACCTGCCCGGGCTGGACACCTGGGGGAGGGAGTACTTCACCTTCCCCACCACCGTCGTGGCCGACCAGGACGAGATTGGGGAGAGGAGCGATCTCTACTACCTGGCCGGGACGGAAGAGAACACCACGGTACTGAGTGAGGAAGGGGTTCCGGGGGAGGGGGGTGGGGGTGGGGGGGGGCAAGGGGGTAGGTGGGGTGGGTTGGGGGAGGGGGGGTAAAGGGGAGGGGGTGGAAGGTGAAGTTGAATACCACAAAGGAAATTTGATCCCCCTGTCCCACCTCCACCCCTTCTTCCTCCTACACCCACGCTTATATTGAGAGAGAGAGAGAGAGAGAGAGAGAGAGAGAGAGAGAGAGAGAGAGAGAGAGAGAGAGAGCGTTCAGTCTACCTGAACTTCCTCTCTCTACCTACTTTCACTATCAAAGAGCTGTCTATTCTTAACTCCCCTTCTTCCCCCCCTTCCCCCCCCCCCCCCCCCAGGTTTATCTGGACTGCAGCACGTCCTTGACCCTGACCCAGGCCATGGCTTGGTACCAGACCAGTCTGGACTCCTCCACGGGCTTTCACGTCTTCTCCGCCGACAACCCTTTCGTCGTGGTCAAGGCCGTGCAGGGGGTCAAGAACATCATTGACCCTTGCATGGTGACACTGACCCCCACCTCTCTCTGGGCCACGACCTTGACCTTTCCCATGCTGGAAATCCCGTCCTGGGAGAACGAGCATTACAAGTTCCGGGTGGCGGTCCTGATGGAGGAATCTCAGACGGCGGACTTCAGGGTGAATGGCATGGTTCCTGTTTATTACGTGGGAAAAGGTGAGCCAGATGATAAGGTAAAGTAATGTTGTTTACAGACCAGCCCACCGCAAAGGGCCATATCAGGGCTGATCACTGCGTTGAAGTCAACTCAAAAGTCCTATCAAAAAGAAAAAAGAAAAAAAAACTCATTCACAAAACCCTTTAAAAACAAACCTTCTAAAACCGCACCGGAAATTTTGTTTAAAAAATCTTTCCTCTGCTAAAATCTGAGATCAGATGAAAAATTTGATCCCTTTCAGAAAGTCAAAGATTACATCAGGTGGGACATCTCTGAACGAGGTTTTCATTGAGTCAGCTGTAAAGTGTTTATGTCTCACATCACGCAAGGCCCAACACTCTAAAAGAACATATTTCACTGCGAATGGTACATGACATGGAATGCACCACGGAACTTCTGCACCTTTTAAAAGATAAAAAGACACACAAAATACAAGGAATGTGAAGTAGCACTTTTTGTGCTGTCCCATCTTCTATGACTTCTCAGTGGCACTGCTTTCACGCCGCTCTCTCTGACCTATAACTATCTGAAAGGGGACGCAATATTCTGTTGAGGAGATGGTTAAACTGCTCTTTTATTCTTTCTGATTTTCCTTCAGTTTCTCTGTCTCTCTCCCTCTTCCCCCTTTCACATTTTCATTTCATCTGGTCGCTAGTTTTCTATTCCTCTGTCTTTATCCTCCTGCCCCTCTCTATTCCATTCTCTCTTTTTCCCCCCTATTTTTTTTTCTGTATTCCTCTCTCTTTACATCCCTCCCCCCTCTCTTAAGCCATCCGCCCTTTCTCTTTCCTTTCTTTTCTTTCAATGTTATTTTAATCTGTCTCTCTTCTCTCATAATCCTTTCCCCTCTCTCTCTTTCTTCTCCCTCTTCCCTCTGTCTGTCTGTCTGTCCGTGTGTGTGTGTGTGTGTGTGTGTGTGTGTGTGTGTGTGTGTGTGTGTGTGTGTGTGTGTGTGGTCTGGCGCGCCATCGCCTGCGCGCATGCGTTCGCGTGGGTGCGCATGTCTGTGTGCGCGAACTCTCTTGTGCACGTACATGGGTCAAGGGTTCGGGGTGGGGGAGGGGGTGGAGGGAGAGGGGGTAATGGGTCTATGATCATCATCAAATATATTCTGTACATCCCTGGCTCCGCCTGACCAGTCCGCCCATTACACCTGACCAAATGTACGAATATCTCATCTGCCTTTATGTTAGCGAAATGTCCGCAGTCATGACAAACGAATGCGCAGGTAGCAACGGCGGAGAACCTGACCAACGGTTCCGCCTCAGAGGCGGCGGTGGTGGGCGGGGAACTCTCGGACGCCGAACTGACACGCCTGGGCGACCGGCTGCTCGTGCTGACCTCCGTCACGGGCACGTCACGCATGGCCGCCTACGTCACAGCCTGCAACGGGTTCCGGGGTCTGTGCTTTGCCCTCGGGGGCGACGGCATGGAGGTGGGTCCATGGGGACGGTGGGTCTCCTCCAAGGAGGTGGAGTTTTCGTCCCGCGTCTTTTGGTTTGTTTGTCTGTCTGTAATTTCGAAAAAAAAATAACGACCTGATTTCAACGAAACTTGGTGGGAGGCTGACATGTGCGTGAAGGACGAACTGACTGAATTCTTCTGGGGGACTGGACTGAAGGATGGACTGAGTGACATCCCCCCCCCCCCCCCCCTCAATTTTTGCGATTTTTGAGAGACAGCATTTTTTCCCTTTTTTTTGGGAGGGGGGGGGGGGGGGGGGGGGAGAGGGGGTAGTTTCTCGAGACGTACTGCTTTGATTTCAATGGAAAAACTTCATCAGCTGTATTCATGTCTACGAACTTGTAAGGTTGGGTGCGGATTTGCCTTGCAATCCAAACCCACTAAAAAAAAACATACTATCAGGAATGAGGGGGGGGGGGGGGGGGGGAGGTTGTGCAGGTGGGGAAGAGGTAGCGGTGGAGGGTAAAATATGTATCCAGTGTAACAAACTGAACCAGCAGTCTGGAAATGAAAGGACTGTTCGACCTTCAAGAAATCCTGTGCTGCATAGAGTGCTTCTTTTTTTTTCTTTCTTTTCATATTGCTTAAAAGCAGCCCCATGTTCTATGCTCTCTGAGTGGTGGTGCTACCAGGACAGTCACCTTCCCAAAGTCTCACCCTGCAGCTTTAATCCTGACTCATTCCCAGCTCAAGCATGTTTGATGCCTTTTTTAAAATTTTAACTATTGTTGTTTCTAAATAATGACAAATGAGGATGAAGTAAATGAAGATGACGCTACACAGTTCCATTCTGACCACAGACCACCTGACAAGGCTTTTTCCCACGCTTCCTCTCTCGGTATATTCCAGCTGTCAACCAGGCCCGAGAGATTCAGACACCTGTGGTGTTGATCAGGAAACTGGGAGCAACACCATCAGATACGTATTCTTTGGTGGTTGAAACTCGACTGAACGGCTCCAGTCATTCCATTTGAGTCTACCGTTCACGCAGCGTTGGATATGAGCCATCCCCCCCCCCCCCCAAAAAAAAAAAAAAAAAAAAGAAAGAAAGAAAGAAAAGAAAAAAAAAAGGAAAAAAATCAAGATAACTTCCTTTGATGGAAATCGAACTGATGAACCCCCAGTCGCGACGCAACTCTACCCACTGCACTACGGCAACTGGCGCAGCATACCATCTATCATTCCCACAGTTGATGACTAATTTCTAAGGTGTAGAACCAAAGTGAGCATCCACCCATAAAGAGTGAAGGCTATCAGGACGTCTGTATTATCACGTTTCCAGCCAATGACTGTGACATAACCTCACTATGACAGTCACAGTGAGGGTCTTTAAGTGGTTAAATTTTTTTTTGCCCTTGCGTATATTTCCTGCGAAGTCGACCCTTTAATTCATTAACATCATCATCATAATTCGTTTATTTATTTATTCATTCATTGATTTATTCATCATAGTTCATTTATTTATTTATTCATTCATTTATTCACTTATTCATAATAATACTAATTCTACTACTACTGCTGCTACTACTGCTGCTACTACTGCTACTGCTACTACTACTACTACTAATGATGATGAGAAGAAGAAGAAGAAGAAGAAGAAGAAGAAGAAGAAGAAGAAGAAGAAGAAGGACCGCCCGAAGATGTGTGTGAGTCCCAGAGAAGTATTATTATTATCATTGTTGTTGTGATAACAGTGATAACAATAATGAAAATAATAATTATTATTATCATTGCTATAATTATTTCAGTCTGTATAGTCTAGTCTTCACCCTGGATTCCATTCCGTAGTTTTGGTCGTTCACCCAAGATCAAATTGTACACCCAGCTCGAAGAGATAAGTGTCCGACTGCTCATCCTTCGTTTTCATTGTCTTGGATGTTATTCGTCTTGAAGACCAAAGAGGTTGAAACGCGTTGTGTTTGTTTTGTAATTTGTTCAATTTCTCCTAGAATCAGCCCACTCTGAAACCGGAAATATTAGAAGTGCTGACAACGAAAAATATATTTCTGTGGTACAAACATAGTATAGACCCTACGTTTTTGAAATGTACACATGTATGACATTTGGGGGACGTATTCATAAACGTAATAAAAGAGAAATGTACACATTCTGAAAACAAACAATTGTCAGAAGCACTGGTTTCACTGGGATTTGGCACGACAATATTTATTGATACTGTTTTCTATTTCATTATAATGCTAGAGAGCAAAGAACTATACATATAAGCGTAAAACACGAAAGTGTCGTCTGCTGACAACAATGGAAAGACATGAAACATGCCTCGCAAAACTGAAAAATACAATGCTCTTCTAAATCAAACTATACTGGTTTCTCTGTCAAATGATCATTTCATGTAACTTGATATCTGCCACGGTCTTTCACAGAACATCGTGAAATGTGTAACTCCAGTACCCATGACTGAGGACTTTTCAAAAGATTTTTTTTCCAGTATATCATTGTTAATTGTGATGCTGAGGTTTACTTTCTTTCTCTCCTAATCCCCTCTCCTCCGCACCCACCCCCTTCTCCCGCTCTCTCTTTCAAATCATGCCAAGTTTCCATAGTCTATCGGCCGTTGGGGCAGTCAGCTGTCCAGGCCACGGTATGATGGAAGTTCGGAGCTCGTCCCTCTCCTTCTATCCCCCTTAACCTCCCTGAACTGAATCAGGTACCCATTTACTGCTGAGTGGACAGAGAGGGCTTTCAAGCTGAAAACATCAGACCCTACGTCTGATTCGAACTCATGACTATCAGTTGCACAGGCACGTTCTAACCATTTGACTACACGCACCGCTTATCTTGCCGAAAGAAAAGGGAAAGGGGGGGGGGGGGGGGGGGGGGGGGGGGGGGGGGAAGCACCTAGTGTGAAACGATGCTTTCAGACACCCATAGCCTATTTCTTTGGCAGTCTGTCTCTCTGTATATATGTATTTGTCTGTCCGTCTGCAAAATTAGAACCTCCCCCCCTCTCTCTCTCCTCTCCTCTCTTCTTCTCTCTCTCTCTCTCTCTCTCTCTCTCTCTCTCTCTCTCTCTCTCCCCTTCGTCTTGTGTACGTGACATCTGCAATGCAGTCATTGTATATTTGTCTTCAAGACTGTATGGATTCCAATGTAATACGATGCCACAGTGCATATTTTTTTTCTATTTATCTATGTGTATCTCTTGTGCTTTGTAGTAAACTAAAATTGCAACGAATCAAATATACAAATGAAAAGACGAGCAAGTAATAGTGCAAAACAGTTTTACAAGAATGCAAAGAGAGAGAGAGAGAGAGAGAGAGAGAGAGAGGGAGAGAGAGAGAGAGAGAGAGAGAGAGAGAGAGAGAGAGAGAGAGAGAAGAGGGAGAGAGAGTTCAAATACGCCGCCATGTCCTTTTTTTTAGTGGAGTCGGTCTGAAACCAAAAACTGAGCATGTTGGTAGTCATATATGAGTGGCACAATCTCTCTCTCCTCTCTCTCTCTCTCTCTCTCTCTCTCTCTCTGTTCGTTCCTTTCCAGGACCAAGACTGGACACCGGGAGGAAGTCTAGCGCAGTGTCACGAGGAACCAGCAGACGGCAGTTCGATCTCGAAAGGAAAAGACACCACCATGAATCCAGCAGACACTTCTTCAACAATCCCACCTGCTACAAGTGCAGCCACCTCGGCCAGTGCAAAAGACAGCACTCAGACCTCGACAGAGAAAGCGGTGACTTCCCAAACCACCAGTACCGAGGCACAGAGAACAGCAACAACTGCCATCAACACTCCTGCGACTACTGAAGCCGCGATCACCATCAACACCCTCGTTACGACAACAGCTGAGACGAATACTGACTCATCTTTAACAAAAGCAGGCGAGACAGAGACCTCGACGGATATGTACACTGAAAAAAACAGTCTCTTTCACGAGTACGAAGACAGGAGAGATAGACTCTTCCACAAATACGAACACAGGAAAGAGAGACTCTTCCACGAATGTAAACACAGGAAAGAGAGACTCCTCCACGAATGTAAACACAGGAACGAGAGACTCTTCCACGGATGTAAACACAGGAAAGAGAGACTCTTCCACGAATGTAAACACAGGAAAAAGAGACTCTTCCACGAATGTGAACACAGGAGAGACAGACTCTTCCACGATTATGAACACGGGAGAGACAGACTCTACAACGTCCATGAACGCAGGAAGGACAGACTTTTCGACAAAAATTAACCAAGGTGAGACAGACACCTCGACGAATACGCGCACAGTAGAGACGGATTCTTCGACGAATATCAATACAGGAGAGACAGACTCTTCCACGAATATGAACACGGGAGAGACAGACTCTACAACGACCATGAACGCAGGAAGGACAGACTCTTCGACAAAAATGAACCAAGGTGAGACAGACCCCTCGACGAATACGCCCACAGTAGAGACGGATTCTTCGACGAATATCAATACAGGGGAGACAAAAGATTCAACGACTACGAACACTGGAGAGTCAGACTCTACAACAAATATGAACACTGGACCGACAGACTCTGCGACGAATAGGAACACAGGGGAGACAGACACAGCCACAGACACAGCAACCCAAACGACAACGGAGGCCCCGGCATCATCGTTAGCGGCATTCACAGCGACGACTCCCGCCAAAACGCAGATCGTGACGCAAACGCAAACCCCACCTTGTCGCTGCGTCATGAAGTGTGCCGAGGTTACACTCGACGAAGCCTCGCTGGCTGCCGAAGTGGACCGAATCAAGACGGAGCTCTTGCTTGTGACCAAAAATCTCAGCTCTTACATCCGGAGAGTGACCAGCGCTTCGGACAACAGGACGTCCAGCATGGTGATGGGCATTGTGGGCATCCTGGTCATCTCTATCGTCGTCATCGTCCCCGTGGCTTTTGATCTCATGCGACTCGTGGCCTCGTCCGAAAACTGCGGCGGAAAAAAAGGCTTGCAACTGCCAGAACTGTGAATAAACGCTGTCAAGTACAGTTTTGCTGCTATGTGAATGGAAGAACAAAAAAAAAAAAAAAACAAAAAAAAGCGGGGGGGGGGGGGGGGGGGGGGGGGGGGATGTACAACAGCCGGAACTATGAAAAAGAATCATGGTAATTGTTTTTTCAAATGTGTATTGTAAAATAATTCAGTAAAACGTTTGCGGGTTCGCAGTTGCCAGAATTGTGAATAACATCATGTAGTTTTGTCGTTCTTCAGTGTCAGGAATGTAGGTAAAAAGGAACGATTCAAACAACCGCATCTTTCAATACGCACTATAATGTGCAGTTCAGTTGTTCTGTGTCGGGGGCGGGGTAGGAAGAAAATGATTTAAAGCAACCACATCATTCAATGAGCACTACGACGCAGTTTTGTCGTTCTGTGTTGGGAGTGGGGATAAAAAGATTCAGAACAGCCGCATTTCTTAATAAGCTGCACGGTGTAGTTTTCTGTGTCGCAGACAGGGGCTGGAAGGAACGATGTACAATCATCACATCTTTCAATAAGCGCGATGATGCGCAGTTTTGTCGTTCTGTGGCGGGAGCGGAGGTAGGTTAGAACGATTGACAACAGCCACATCTGTGACTGGCCACCGTGAGGAACAGGTTTGTTGTTCTGTGTCTCAAAGCAAAGGAAAGGTTCACAACAACAGAACTGTTGATAAACATTGTGACGGTTTCCTTGCTGTCTGTGCCGAAGCAAAGGTAAATTTCACAACTGCCAGAACTGTGAAAGAACATTTTCACAGAACATTTCGGAGGCGGGTGGAGGGGTGTCGGGGGGGGGGGGGGGGGGTTGGTTTGCCGAACTGCATTTAGATATAATCATGCGCAGTTTTCTATGCGATATGACTGAAATGCCAGAATAGTCAATTATCATCATCTTGAATAGTTTAGTTGTTCGTTGTATGGCAGAAACAGGAATGGTTCACAACAACCAGAAATGGTAATAAACATATGCCGTCTTGTTCTGTGTAGAAACAGGTTTACAAATGCCATAACTTTGAATAAATATGTTCTTGTATGGTGTTCTCTGTGTGGACGACAGGAAAGGTTTACACCAGTCCGAATTGTGAACAAAGAGCATATACAGGTTTGTTGTTCTGTTTATGAAAAACAGAAAAGGTTTTCAACAACCAGAATTGTGAATAAACAACATATACAGGTTTGTTGCTCTGTGTGTGGAAAACAGAAAGGCTTACAGCCAGTACTGTGGAGAAGTACCGTGAAGTAGTCTGTAGGCTCTGTGCTTGAAGAAAAGGTCTAATTCGTGATTGCCAGGAATGGAATGATTTTTCTATGCACGGAAAAAAAATGGAAGGTTTACAATTGTCAGATATGCCAATGGACATCATTACAGTCTAGTTCTGTGTATTCCGGAGAAGAAACGGTTTTTAATTGC
>CM065714.1:39078163-39088163 GCA_033310375.1 Conus canariensis
ATTTTTTTTTTTTGCTGTCCCAACCTCTGCGCCACCTCAGAGGCAGTGCACCCACGCCGCTCATTCCGACACCCCGTCCACAGCCACACCCGATCGGCCCCGCAGCAGCCCCGGCACCGGCAATCCACAGGGAGCAGTCTGTCAAGTCGTCAAGAGGCAACCCACCGGAGGAGACACTGCACTGCTGCCGAGTCACTTCGGTGGTGTTCAGTGGCGCCTGTTCTGATCTAACATACGCAGGACACCACCTACTAAGCCCCCTACTGACGACAATAATTGCTTAGTCGCTGAGCCGGCGTGAGTGAGCTCTCCCTCCGGAGGGCGCCACCACGTCCGTCCAACGACAGCCCCATGGACTCGCCGATACCGGTGACCCCGACAGAACCTAACCAAGACCACAAACGTGGAGAGGACATCGAAATTGAGGTCACCATGAGAGCAGGGCATGAAGGGCCACAGAATTTGAGACATGTTTTTTTTTAATGCTGATCGATGAGAATGAGGATGATGAAGATGATGCTACGGATTTCCATTTCGGTCTGAGACTACATGACAGGGCTGTACTCTACGCTTCCTTTCATAATATATCCCAGCGTCAACCAGGCCCGAGAGATACAGGCACCTGCAGTGTTGGTCAGGAAATTTGAGCAACACTCTCAGAAACGCATCCATTAAGTGGATGAAACTCGACTGTGTGGTCCCAGTCTTCCCAACTGAGTCCGCAGCAAACTCAACTCTGGGTAGGAGCCGGTCGGGGCAGAAAAACCCACATGACTGATGGGATTCGAACCCACGACCTCCCAGCCGGGAGTCCGCAACGCTAACCACTTCGCCACGGCGGCTGGTCCAGTCACAAATTTTTGCTTATTCGCGCGGTTTTTCACAGTAGCGATCTCTCTCTCTCTCTCTCTTCTCTCTCTCTCTCTCTCTCTGCTCTGTCTGCTGTAAACTTAAATTCACACACACACACACACACACACACACACACACACACACACACACACACACACACACAGCGCGCGCGCGCTCGCACGTACTCGTGTATTATACGTGCACATGTATAGGGTGACGCGCAAGCTGTTTTACAAACTCCAATCTTCTTAAATTCAGAGTTTGCCATGACACAGCATTACGGACTTTTTACTTCAAACTGCAAACAAACAAACAAACAAACAAACCGATAGTCCGAACCTCAGTCGACACCGCCTACGGACACTGCATCAGCTTGTTCCGTCTCTGCCGATAAACAAGAGGCCACCAGACATCAAAGCGTGCACGCAGCTTTATCACCACCTCGAGGTGCTCTCTCCAATCAGCAGTTATCTCCCCCTCGTACGGTCGGCCCGCGGCAAGATCTGAAGGCAGGGTCAACAAGGAGCAAGCCGCAAAGTCAGATTCTGGACAGGTTCTGCTTCTCCGTATCTCCTTACACCCCTAAAGGTTGGAATATGATTAACGGTTTCGTTATTCTTATTTCTTTATTATTATTTTTTTTGGTCTATGCTGACTCTGATATAATCTGTTTTCCTGAGAAATCACACATTATCACGGTTTTCTTGCGAGATGGAAAATGGTACATGGTTGATTTAAAAAGAAAGGGTGGGAAAGAAAAAGAGAAATAACTTATTTCTATATCATTACTGTTTACTCGAAGTATAATCACCGTTTTCCTCGAAAACACACACACACGCAAAGCACGCACACACGCCCCACACACACACACACACACACACACACACACACACACACACACACACACACACAGAGGCAAAACAGTTTTGATGGGCTGCGTTAACTCATGATGACCGTTTTCCGTATTTCGTCAAGGACAGTTGTCATCCTTGAAAAGAACTACGAACACGTTTTCCCGGAAAACCATTCATCATTACAGCTTTCTTGAAATATGGTAACTGTTTTCCTGGAGAAAGAAGTGATGGTAACTGTTTTCCTGGAGAAAGAAGTGATGGTAACTGTTTTCCTGGAGAAAGAAGTGATGGTAACTGTTTTCCTGTAGAAAGAAGTGATGGTAACTGTTTTCCTGGAGAAAGAAGTGATGGTAACTGTTTTCCTGGAGAAAGAAGTGATGGTAACTGTTTTCCTGTAGAAAGAGGTAACTCATTTCCGTACGATAACTGCTTCCCGAAACGATGATAACCCTTCTCCTCGTTAAAGAAGGCGTAAAAACCCGATTTTCGTCTGTTCTTTCTTTCTTCCTTTTTTTTCTTTTTTTTTTTTTGGGGGGGGGGGGGGGGGGGGGGGGGGGGGCAGTATTGTTATCCACAAGAAAACGGCGACAATGACTAAAATTCTTCGTATTCTCACAATTTTGTTTTTCTTCTTTTTATTGAAGAATGTTTTCGCCTCGCACAAACACACCAACAATCTACAACATTAAAATCTACTCAGCTCATCCCCCATCTTCCCACTCCCATTCTCCTACTTCACCCAGACGACAATTACTGCCTCAGTCGCAGACTTGAGAAAGCATGCTCTTTTGCCTGAAAAATCTTCGCGTCTTAGTAGGGACAGTACCCACTAATCTGCCGATATTGCATTTTTCTTTTTCAGCACCAGCTCTGCACAGACATGGATGTGGATCGGAAATGGAGATTCAGGTGTGTACAAAAGAAATGAACGGACAGTACCCACTAATCTGCCGATATTACACATGTTTCTTTTTCGGCACCAACTCTGCACAGACACGGATGTGGATGGGAGATGGAAATTCAGGCGTGTATAAAAGAAATGAACGGACAGGTGCACTACACGTATATAATTTGCCCGTGGCGTCTTGTTTCACGAGAAATAAACAGCCAAGTTAAAACAACTAGATTTGCGTACCCACGCACCTAAAATTCAACAGTCTACATTTTCTTATTTGGGAACATTTATTGATAAGTTTGACACAGCATGTCTGAAAACCAATGAAAATGAGAATCGATCCGAAAACCAATGGATAAAGGCGCATCCTATCTGAGAATCACGGGGAAAGACACCGCTTGAAAACCGATAAAAAGAGAATCTATCTGAGAATAAATGGGAAAGGCAAGGAAACCTTCGGAGTACCTATGGGAAAGACATTTATCTGAGAACTAATGGGCGAGACATATCCTATCTGAGAACATATGGAGAAAGACAACTACCTGAGATCCAATGGGAAAGACATAGTGTACCTGGGGACCAATGGAAAGATAGTCCTGGAAATTAAAGAAATGACAAAGCTTGTCTGGGAACCAATGGGGAAAATCATTTCCGGGAATTAGTGAAAGACATACCGTGAGAACAAAGGGAAATACATAACCCATCTGAAAACCAGCGGAAAAGACCAATATTTGTCTGAGATTCAATGGGAAAGACACAGGCTGTCGGAGAACCAGTGAGGAAGACACTATCAGATATCCAATTAAGAAAGACATAGACACATGAAAACCGATGGGAAAGACACAACCTGTCTGAGAACTGATGGAAAGGCAGACTTATCTGAGAATCAACGAGGAAGACACAAATTATCTGGAAACCCAGGAAAAAGACGCAATCCCTATGACAATCAAAAAGAAAAAAGCAACTCGCCCGCCAGTCAAAGAGAAAGACACAACCTCTCTGACAACTAAAGAGAAAGACACAACCTATCTGACAATCAAAGGAAACACGCATAGCCTTATGATAAAACAGGAAGACACAACCTTACCTAAGAAGCAATGGGAAAGACAATGAAGCGAAAGATGGAACTTTAGAATAAAAGACGGAGACACAACCTATCCGAGAAGCAATGGGAAAGACAAAGATACAACCTTAGAACAATACAACGCTAGAACAATACAACCTTAGAAAGATACACCCTTAGAACGAGAGAAGACACAACCTACCTGAGAAGCAATGGGAAAGACAAAGAAGTGAAAGACACAACCTTAGAAGCAAAGGGGAGGACACAACCTACCTGAAAAGCAGTGAGAAAGCAAATCAACATGTCTTACAACCGGTGAGAATAAAAGTCTGTCTGAAAACCATTAGGAAAGACAAGCTGAGAATCAGCTTGAAAGACGTTCTACCTGAGAACCGATGAGAAAGACACAGCCTAGCTGAGAGGCAACCTGTCTATGAGCCAATCAGAAAAACGTAGCGAGAACGGAAGGGGAAAGATAATCATATCTGGGGACCAGTGGGAAATTGAAGACACAACCTACTGCCAGCGAGGTTCAGGCCGTCTGGAAACGAAACGGAAAGACACGGCCAGTCTGAGACTCCAAGAGCAAGAGCTTGCAGCTCACCTGAGAACTCAAAAGAAAGACGCAGCCCATCTGAAAAAAAAAACAACTAATGGAACAGACACAGCCTCACTGAGAACCAAAAGGAGAATATCCTAATCAGGCGAGACTGAAAGACAGAGACGCTCAACCCATCCGAGAATCGACGCGAAAGCACGAGCGTAATTTCACTAAATGTGGCACGACCATCTGAATCCGTCCCTGAGATCAACGCGTCTCGACGTCTGTCCTCGCCTCTTGCAAACTCAGCAGACGGCTCAGACAAAGATACAAAGAAATCAAGTAATCCGATGCCATTAAAATTTAACCCCCATCCTTCCTCCCCCCCCCGCCCCCTCCAGTTCAGTCTCCCTAATTATCTAAGACCGCAGAGGGGGAAGGAAATCGATTTGCTTGTGGCGGACTGTTATTTTTAGGAGGGTGGTCTAGTTTCGATTTTGTATTGTTTTTTTTATTTTTTTCACGTTTTAAATCTTTTGTTGCTGCTGCTGCTCTGCTTCTACCACTGTTGCGTATTATTTTTTTCCTCTTTTTCAACTCCTTAAACCTCCACAATCCCCCCCCCCCCCCCCCCCCCTCCCCCCCCCCACACGCACTCACACACAAACAACATCACACACACACACACACACACACACACACACAAACACACACACACACACACACACACACACACCACACACACACACACACACACACAACACACACACATCAGACTTCTGCTATGCAAGTGTGGATTTGTAGGTCTGGGCTCTGCAAAACCCTGGAAATAGTAAATTCTTTCTAGAAGAGTTTAGGAATAGGCTGAAAGATATGTCACAACAAATTTGGCATGATTCCATATCTCATGAAGAGGATTACAGTCTATATCAACCAGAAATCATTAGAGCTAACTACATTACAAGTTTAGATTTAGTAGCTCATAGAAGAGCCATTTGCTTGCTAAGAAGTAACAGATTACATCTAAATGGTGTTCCACGTTTTGGTTGTTTAAGAAACGATCCTGAATGCAAACAATGCAGTGGAAATCACGTTGAAGACATTGTACATTTTCTTTTTGTTTGCCCAAAGTACTTACATCTAAGAAATAAATACCTCCCTGTGTATTATTGTCGCTTTCCTAACACACTAAAAGTTCAATTGCTATGTAGAAACCTTAAAGGAAATCTTGCATTCAAAACTGCTATGTATATTGTAGAAAGTTTAAAAATAAGATGCTGAAAATACAGGATATTGTATATTATGCGCTATTTAACACGGAATGTTTGTCCAAAATTCTGCTGTGATTGAATGTAAACCTCCTTGTCAATATGGGCCAAATGGCCTGCAAAGACTGAATTTTATTGTTATTGTTATTGAATAAAAATTTATTGTTATTGTTATTGTTAACACACCACACACACACACACACACACACACACACACACACACACACACACACACATACACACACACACACACACACTCCTTCACTTCCCCTTATCTGCTCACTGAAACTCCCGAACCTGTGTTTAGCCCACGCATTCTAAATAGTGAAAACATTCGCTCTGCTTTTTACGTGCCTTTACGCAGCCATTGAAAAATATCTATGTGCCTCTACTGGTCGTCAAATGAACATGATTCCCTGTCTCACATAGTGGCTGCAATGTTTTTTTTGTTTTTTTTTTTTGGTTTAATTACGAATGATTAAAAACAAACCCACAGCATATGAGAAAAAAAACAAACCCCCCCCCACACACACACACATGCACACACACACAACACACACACACACACACACACACAACCCAACGCACACACGCACACACACACCACACACACACACACACACACACCAACGAAAAGAAGAAGAAACTGGAGCAATATTCGTAGAGCACAACAATTCTGCTCCAAATGTCATTGTGGCTAGAGAGCTAGGGCTGGCTAGCTCTGAGAGACAGGCAGATGGCTTTTAACGAGAAAACGATTAATTAGCCAGAACTAACGAATCTGCCCCCGCCGACCTCCATCCCCACCCATTGCTCCCCTGCTCTCCCCCCCCCCTTCGTTCCCGTCCCACCCCCACCCTACACACACACACACATACACGCGCGCGCGCGTATACACACACACACACACCACGCGTACATACGCATGAACGCACGCACGCACGCGCACACCCACACCCACCCACCCACCCACAGAACACACAAACACTCACGGAGCACACACACACACACACACACACACACACACACACACACACACACACACGCACGCGCGCTCTCGCACGTATGCACGCACGCGCACGCACACACCCACACACACACATATCACACACACACGCACACACACACACACACACACAACCTCCGCCTTTGTCCTCATGTCCAGAATCAATTTGCACGACGTGAGAAGAAAATCGATAGACTTTGTTGTACATTGTTGTTACCGGCCTTGCTGGCCAGAATGCTACACACCTTCACCCCAACCCCCTACCTTCTCTCCTCCCCCCCCCCCCCCCGATAACCCCCCACTCCCCGCTCCCAGTCCCCCACCCTGTCAAAATCCTTCCCATTCCTAATACCACCCACCACCATCACCACTACCCCTTCCAGCAAATCAGTCAGTGTGACCGAGTGATTGATTTCTTTCTTTACCATTCTGTCAGCTTTCTCCGCCTCCCCCCCCCCCCCCTCCCCTCCCCGCCTCCATCCCCTTAGGGAAAACAAGAGAGGTGGGGAGTGGGGGTGGGAGGGGGTAATTTGTGGCTGGTAGAGGGGCGATCCAGAGGGATATCCACGAGTTAGCTGGGGGGGGGGGGGGGGGGGGGAGGGGGGGAGGGGAGGAGGGCAGAAAGAGGGGAGGGAAGAGTCCACTTCTGGCTAATAAAAAGCATGACCCGGCGGGGCACACGGCGTGCCACTAATGGTGGTCAGTACGTTCGGTGTGGACAGTGGACGTGACACGACATCATTTCTTATTTTCTTTCCTCTGTTCTTTGTCTTTCTTTCTTTCTCTTTTTCTTTTCTTTCTTTCTTTCTTTTTCTGTCCTTCTTTCCTTTCCTTTTTTTCCTTCATCTCTTTTCTTTCCTTTCTGTTTCCTTTCTTCTTTCCTTTTCTTTCCTTCTTTCTTTCCTTTTCTTTCCTTCTTTCTTTCCTTCTTTCTTTCCTTCTTTCTTTCCTTTTCTTTCCTTCTTTCTTTCCTTCTTTCTTTCCTTTTCTTCCTTCTTTCTTTCCTTTTCTTTCCTTCTTTCTTTCCTTTTCTTTCCTTCTTTCTTTCCTTCTTTCTTTCCTTCTTTCCTCCTTTCTTTCCTTCTTTCTTTCCTTCTTTCTTTCCTTTCTTTTCTTTCCTTCTTTCTTTCCTCATTTCTTTCTTCTTTCCTTTCCTTTCTTTTTCTTTCCCTTTTTTTTCCCGGCGATTTCTCAGATTTCCCGTGCCCTCCCAGCAGCGTGGCTCTCTCAGAAACACCACTAACCCTGACTCCCCGCTCCTTCACCTCCCTCTCCCTTCCACCCTCCCCCTCCCACCCACCCCCTCTGTCCCCAAGCCCACGGCTCTTGTCTCCGCGCACAAATCACACCCACGCCCAACCCCCACAGTCCACAGATCATTAGTGTCAGGTCGCCCGAAGGTCCCCAGCAAGTGGAAGCCCCTGCATTGTCACTCCGATCCCCCGTGTTCAGAGAGCCTTGTCCTGGAGTAGCAGCTAACGAGCGCTAGGCAACGATGATTGGGGATGGGGGTGGGAGGGTGAGGGGTGAGAGTGGGGTGGGGAGGTTAAAATGGGAAGGGAAGGGGTTGGGGGATGGGAGGGGAGGGGAAAGGCAGGAGGTTCATAAACAACACGACTGTTCACCTAAAACTTAGGGTGCCCGGTTGGTTCAGGTGGTTAGAGCATCGAGTATCGCAGTCAGACGTCGAAGGGGTCGAATCCCGCCGGCGCCCACATTAAGAAAGCAATGCCACTTTCGCCGCCCATCTTAACATGTTGTCGTTCTGGTGGTGTCGAGCAGTGTAAGACAGCCCCCCCCCCCTTCTCGCGTCCCATTTCCCCTACTCTCCCGGGAAGGTTATCCCCCCCCCCCGCCTCCCCGTCTGCCATGTCATATGAGCTGGGGTGTGAACGTTAAACCTTAATGTAACCAACTAGTTAACGGCCGACTCAACGTAACCCAGATGCGAGCCGCATCTTGCTGATCACGTAACTCTGTGATGGATGACAGGTGAGCGAGTGCAGGCACATGGAAGAGATACATCGCCTGCCACCGCTGTCGGAACGGATCTAGGCCCACAGCGAACGTGGCCGAGCCGCGTTTCACTTGGGCGAACACATATCTATCAACTGGGGAAGGGAGAAAACTCTACCGTGCAACGAAATTTGTAGAGCAGCAGGCGCAGCAAAATTTGCGGAGCAGGGGGAAGGGGTGGGGGGTTGAGTGGGGGAGGGGGGGGGGAAGTGGGGAGACAAACGAAATTTGCGGAGCAGAAGGTGCAACGAAATTCGAGACACAGGAGGCGCAATTAAATTTACAGAAGAAGGTGACACACTTAAATTTGAGAAGCATACGGCGCAACGAACTTTGCAGAGCAGGAGACGCAACATAACATGCTGGGGATGAGGTGCAACGAAATTTGCTGAACACGAGGCGTGACAACATTTGCACAGCAGGAGGCGTGACAACATTTGCACAGCAGGAGGCGTGACAACATTTGCAGAGCAGGAGGCGTGACAACATTTGCAGAGCAGGAGACGCGACAACATTTGCACAGCAGGAGGCGTGACAACATTTGCACAGCAGGAGACGCGACAACATTTGCACAGCAGGAGACGTGACAACATTTGCACAGCAGGAGACGCGACAACATTTGCACAGCAGGAGGCGTGACAACATTTGCACAGCAGGAGGCGTGACAACATTTGCACAGCAGGAGGCGTGACAACATTTGCACAGCAGGAGACGCGACAACATTTGCACAGCAGGAGACGCGACAACATTTGCACAGCAGGAGACGCGACAACATTTGCACAGCAGGAGGCGTGACAACATTTGCACAGCAGGAGGCGTGACAACATTTGCACAGCAGAGGCTGACAACATTGCACAGCAGGAGACGCGACAACATTTGCACAGCAGGAGACGCGACAACATTTGCACAGCAGGAGACGCGACAACATTTGCACAGCAGAGACGCGACAACATTTGCACAGCAGGAGACGTGACAACATTTGCAAAGCAAGAGGAGCGACAAAATCCGCAGAGCAGGAGGCGCGATAAAATTTGCAAGGCAGATGCCCCTGCACCAAAACAACAATTTATCTATGAAGGTGTGTGTGTATGTGTGTGTGTGTGTGTTGTGTGTGTGTGTGTGTGTGTGTGTGTGTGGCGCGCGCGCGCGCGCGCGCGTGCGCGTGCGTTAATCCAGTTAGGGTTTGATGAATGCATATATTGCTATATATGTTTATGCAGTTAGGGCTAGAGTGAGCTTACGTTCGGGTTAGGGTTTGGTTATAGTTAAGGTTAAGGTTAAGACTAGGGGCGTATATTCCGCGGTTTAAGAGTCTTCCGGCTTTCTTATCACCTTTGCCCATCTCGTCTGCATAATCATGCCGCCTTTCTCTCTCAGGAGACTTATTCACGATGGACGCCGTTTCTTCATCGAAAAAGTAGACAACTCCACCTCCCCGCTCACACTGTTATTACATTTTATCAATGACAGTTCTTTTTCCATAAAGCTTTTAAGCAGTTTGCGTT
>CM065714.1:39098163-39103537 GCA_033310375.1 Conus canariensis
ATTCTTTCACGCACACATTCTATCTCTTATTAACTATGCGTCCACCTTATGGGATAATTGTAGTGGAACTAATTTGAAACAAATAAGTCGTCTATATAAAAGAGCTATAAAGATAACACGTCTGAAATCTACTACTTTGAGAGGGAGTGATTTCAAAACATTAAATATTCTACCGTTTAAAGATAGACTCTTCTTCAACAAATGTTTATATATGTACAATTAAGTTAATGGAATAGCTCCAAAGAAAATCATCCAAAACTTTGTAATCAGTGAAAATAGACACTTACACAAGCTTTCCTTCCCCAAACCCGGCAACAATCTCTACAAATCAAATTTTACATATTCTTGAGGAACGATATGGAACAATTTGCCATCTTCTTTAAAATCATGGCCTTCGAAAGTAACATTTAAAAAGTGCTCTTAAAAGGAATTTGATGGAAAAAAATTATCGAACAATTAATGCTTATTCTATTGCAAAATCTCTCTCTCTCTGTCTCTGTGTCTCTCTGTCTCTCTTTCTCTCTCTCTCTCTTATGTAATGTGCTATGTAATGTTATTTACAATAATATGTTAAATTTTGTACAATCGTTTTGACAGCATTATGATCCTTTGAATGTGTAATTACTTCAATATTTTTTTTCTTCATAATGTATTGATATATGATTTTGTTCGTTGGTTTGTTCAGTGAGATTTTTTTGTTGTGAGGGCAGGATGAAAAAAAGCTGTAAAGCTTATTCTTTAAGAAAGATAATTTTGACTTGACTTCACACTCCAACACTCGCACACGCACACCTCACACCAGCACTCTCTCTCTCTCTCTCTCTCTCACACACACACACACACACACACACACACACTCACACATACGCGCGCGCACTGATACACTGATAGACCTGCATGATATCCATCGTAAAGGAAGCCAGGGGAACAAGCGAACATCCCCGGTCCTGGATTTCTTAAAGAGAGAGAGAGAGAGAGAGAGAGAGAGAGAGAGAGAGAGAGAGAGAGAGAGAGAGAGAGAGAGAGAGAGAGAGAGAGAGAAAAGATGCAGGCGGAAAAGACAGTGACACAGACTGAAAAGAAAAGAGGAAAAGACGAAGGAGAAAGCGACTGACACACATACATGGGCTCCTGAACAGTAGAGGGAGGGAAGAAGGATAAAGAAAGCGAAGAAAAAAAAAAAGAGAACAGCAAAGGAAAGGAAACAACAACAACAAAAACGCCAATAGTAAACACGAGGAAGAACAAAGGAATAACATACACCATAAAGAAAAACAAAACCCCGAACAATCCTGACCCGCCCAACCTACACTCCCCACAATCCCATTACATCCTCTTACCACAGAAAATAAGCGACGTGAGTGATTCTAAGCCAGATATGATTTCATTACATCAGGAGAGAGAGAGAGAGAGAGAGGAGAGAGAGAGAGAGAGAGAGAGAGAGAGAGGGAACGGGAGGGAGAGCAGAGAGAAACAAAGAGAGGTGATGGAGAAAAAACGTGAAAGGGGGACAGATAAATGAAGAGGGGAGGCAGGAGAATAGGAAAACACAGAGAGTGAGGGAGGGGGGGAGAGAGAGAGAGAGAGAGAGAGAGAGTGAGAGAGAGAGACACACAGACAGACAGACAGACAGACAGACAGACAGACAGAGACAGAGAGAGAAGAGAGAGAGACAGACAGACAGAGAGAAGAGAGAGAGAGAAGAAGAAGAAGAAGAAGAAGAAGAAGAAGAAAGAGAAGAGAAGAAGAAGAGAGAGAGAGAGAGAGAGAGAGAGAGAGAGAGAGACAGAGACAGAGAAAGAGACAGAGAGAGAGAGAGAGAGAGAGAGAGAGAGAGAGAAGACAGACAGACAGAGACAGAGAGAGAAGAGAGACAGACAGACAGACAGAAGAGAGAGAGAGAGAAGAAGAAAGAAGAAGAAGAAGAGAAGAAGGAGAAGAAGGAAGAAGAAGAAGAAGAAGAAGAAGAAGAAGAAGAAGAAGAAGAAGAGAAGAAGAAGAAGAAGAAGAAGAAGAAGAAGAAGAAGAAGAAGAGGAGAGAGAGAGAGAGAGAGAGAGAGAGAGAGAGAGAGAGAGAGAGGGAGAGGGAGAGGGATGAAAAGGATAAGGAGGAAATGTACTGTATAACGAGTGGTGACATAGCTAAAAAAAAAAAATCCGTTAAAAAAAAAACAAACAAAAAAGTATGAAGTGCAAACACGACAGAGAAAAACAGACAAGGAATTTCCCAAGGGAAGAAGAAGAAAAAGAAGACAGAAGAGGGAGGGACGGTGGTCTGGGGGACGACAGGGCTGGGGGATGGGGGTGGGGAGGGGAGAAAAACAGCCAGAGCATTTGGATAAAAAGAAATCTTTCACAGGCTGACAAATTTTCAACCCCCGGAAAGTCGGCGGAAGCCATCTAATGTACTGATGACCGGCTTTCCTGGAAATGGCATAAGTCGGTTTTTGCCCCCCCCCCCCCCCATCCCCTTCCATTCTCCCAACCCTTCCACTCCAGTCCCCTCCCCTCAACCCCACCACCCTCTCTCCCAATCCTCCCAGCCAGTCAGCAAGTTCACGTAAGGCTTAACTCCCTGGACATTTCAAACTTGTCCGACAAGCGGAGATTGCTTTTATTTCAACTTGTTTTTTCCTTCCATGGAGAGAGAGAGAGAGAGAGAAGAGAGGAAGAGAGAGAGAGAGAGAGAGAAGGAGAGAGACGAGAGCGAGAGGAAGAAGAGAAGAGAGAGGGGGGGGGGAGGGGCGAAGGGAGGGCGAAGGGAGGGGAAGGGATGGGAGGGCAAGGAGAGAGAGAGAGAGAGAGAGAGAGAGAGAGAGAGAGAGGGGGAGGGCGAAGGAGGGCGAAGGGAGGGAAGGGATGGGAGGCAAGGAGAGAGAGAGAAGAGAGAGGAGAGAGAGAGAGAGAGAGAAGAGAGAGAGAGAGAGAGATGTCCCACCCCAAAACGTTCGATTTTTCAGTAAAAATACAGAGAAAGTTCGTTGTGTACATTTCTGTGACAGCAGGACCGAAGCATGCTATGCAACATGTGCCTGCCTGGAAGCAATCCCCCCCCCCCCCCCCATCTCCTCTTGCCTCCCACCCCGCCACTTCCCCACCCCTCTCCCCCCTCCTTTGCGAGAATGCCTGAGGTTTTTATTATAATTATTATTATTTTCTTTATATTGTAAGTGCAGAATGTATAAACATCCATTAATGAACAGTTGCACAGCATGTCTAACACACTGACACACTGTTTGTTCGACGCGTGGCTCGGAATACCACTCAACACCATCCATTGACTTCCAGCCTCCATCTTGTCAAACTTTCACTTAGCCTAGGGTGGTACAGAGGAAGCCGGGGGGGGGGGGGGGGGGGAGGGAGGGGGTAGAGATGGCGGTAGGGAGTAGGGGCTGGGGGGGAGAGGAGGGGGGGGGGGGCTGGGGCAAGAAGCGGTTTCATCTCACACTGCCCGATACCACACCAGAACAGAACAGAATGGAGCCGCCGCATGGAAGCATTCGGGAAAGATGCTACCGTGGGACGCTTGAAGAACCTGAACTCGCCCACCTTCAGAACCACGCGAGCCTGATTGATGATCTGTACCACAGCGTGAACACACGAGGCAACGAGGCTTCCAAGGAAGAGGTCAAACACTTGGATAAACCGCTGCACTGCTTTGTATTCGGTTACATCCTACTATCTGTGTTGTACTGTGTTGTCGCTGTGTGGTCCGTCGTCTTGGTTTGTATCGCAACAGACTTGCGTTGCACCGAGTAAGACTGTCGTATTCATTGCATTTACACTGTGTGGTGTTGGATTGTGTTACACTGTGTGGTAAAAGTATTGTGTTACATTTGTGTTGTATTTGTTATACCATGTTCTATCGTGTTGGGCTATACTGTACTGTATTGTAACGTACTGAGTTGTATTCTGCTGCCATAAACAGCACCACATCGCGTTGCTTCCTGCCATAATTTTCGGCCTCATAATCGTCGAAAAAAGAATCATCTTCGCTGCAAAATAAAACTCAACAAAACCACCAACATCCAGAGGAAGGACAAAGACACCTCTGCACATGGACTCAACGCACGCCGTAGGAATCTTGTCCTCTAAGGGTTTTCGTACACATACACATCTGGAGATGATGGAATGAGGGAGGGAGGGGGTAGAGGCTGAGACATATAAACTGCGAGAGAGAGAAAGGGAAAGAGAGAGAGAGAGAGAGGAGAGGAGAGAGGAGAGAGAGAGAGAGAGAGCTCGCAGAGAGAGAGAGAGCTCCTGGAGAGAGAGAGAGAGAGAGAGAGAGAGAGAGAGAGAGAGAGAGAGACAGAGAGACAGAGAGCAGAGAGAGACAGAGACAGAGAGACAGACAGAGACAGAGAGAGTGAAAGAGAGAGGGAGAGAGAGATGAAGGAAAGAACATAATCCATGGCTTTACCATGGTCTTTTCAGCCCAACTGAGGATGACATGTGTGAAGGAACAGAATTCGCTGATGCTGAAGAAGACCGCTAATGGAATCTGGAAATGACGTTATTTTCAGATTTCCTTTTCTCTTCCTGTCTGAAGATCAATGAAGAAAGAGGCTGAAGACTCTGGAGAGTCTGGAGAGTCAGGAGAGGGGCGGAGATGACAGAGGATAAGGAGGGTGAAGAAGAGAGTGACAGGGGGAGGGAGTAGATAGATAGATAGATAATATGAGATAGAGAGAGAGAGGAGAGAGAGAGAGAGAGAGAGAGAGAGAGAGAGAGAGAGAGAGAGAGAGAGAGAGAGAGAGAGAAATAAGCAGCTGGGAAAGATAGAGAGATATAAAAGAGAGGTTAAGGACGACGAAGAGAAGAAAGGTAAAGGGCTTTTTGAAAGAATCTGATAAAGAGCGGGAGAGACACAGATAGAGGTAGAAAGACGAAAGATGGGATATGAGGTTGAAAGAGGATTGAGAAAAAAAATTCTTCCTGCCAAATAAAACAAACTAGCAACAACAAAATTAAAGACGCTTCTAAACTTTGACTCAATGCACTCCGTAGGAGTCTTCTTTTTCTTTGAAGGTTTCCCCACACAAACAGATCAAAGGGGGGGGGGGGGGGGGGGAGCGAGAGAGAGAGAGAGAGAGAGAGAGAGGGAGGGAGGGAGGGAGGGAAGGAGGAGAAGATGGAGAGAGGGAGAGAGACAGAGACAGAGACGGAGAGAGAGAGAGAGAGAGAGAGAGAGAGAGAGAGAGATAGAGAGAGAGAGAGAGAGAAGAACATAATCCACGGCCTCACCGTGGTCTTTTCAGCCCCACAGAGGATGAGATGTGTGAGTGCAGGAAGCAGAACTCCACAGAGGATGAGATGTGTGAGTGCAGGGAGCAGAACTCCACAGGGGATGAGATGTGTGAGTGCAGGGACAGAA
>CM065714.1:39103637-39108637 GCA_033310375.1 Conus canariensis
CCCCTTTTCTGCGAAGAGAGGTTAGTTCCTTCACTTTTTGTTCTGGCCTGGTTAAATGCTCAAGGCAACCATGTGGTAATGATGATGGGGAGGGGAGGGTGGGAGGGGGCGACAGTTGATGGTCTTTTAGACCCCAGCGTTACGCTGCACTAAGGTTGGAAGGGAGAAAGGGGGGGGGGATGGGGAGGGGTTATAAGTTGTAAATGTTTAAGAGGAAGAAACAGAAGCTGTTGCCCCCCCCCCCCCCCCTTTTACTTAACTTTAAAAAAAATGGTTTCTTCTATAGAATTCTTCAAACTTCAGGCAGTGTGCACATATACGCATGCGCGTGCACACACACACACACACACACACACACACACACACACACACACACACCATGGGCATGCTCATACAGACACACATACACATGCAGGGCGCGCACACACACACACACACACACACACACACACACACACACACACACACACTAACATACCTCCCCCCCCCACACACACACACGCGCACACACTGACAGTGTGCGTGCGCTGAAACAGCAGATGAAGAAAAGAGATGGAAAAGATAAATCTGGTCAGGTCATGTTTGTTTGCTGTTCATTCCCCAACACCCCGCCCTGCACTCCTCACGACGAGGTAGTCTAATTAGAACACTCCGCGCCTCTCACGATCTCTATCTCATTTCCTGGCTTCGTTTCCCCATCTCTTATCCTCTCTTATTCCCCCCCCCCCCCCACCGCCGTTTCGCCCACCTACCCACCCCCCTCTCCCCTCCCTCCATCTACTTTCTCCTCCCAGTCTTCCCCCTCATACCCCTTTCCGTTCCCTCCTTCCCCCTTCTCGCTCCTTTCTTCACGGAGATGTCTTCTCTTTTGGCTTGTGTACATGTTCAAGATAACATTGCCATGGTGACGAGGGTGGTGACGGTGGTTTATTACCTTCGATGCTGGTGACGGCGGTTCATTACCTTCGATGCTGGTGACGACGGTTTATTACCTTCGATGCTGGTGACGACGGTTTATTACCTTCGATGCTGGTGACGACGGTTTATTACCTTCGATGCTGGTGACGACGGTTTATTACCTTCGATGCTGGTGACGGTGGTTTATTACCTTCGATGCTGGTGACGACGGTTTATTACCTTCGATGCTGGTGACGACGGTTTATTACCTTCGATGTTGGTGACGACGGTTTATTACCTTCGATGCTGGTGACGACGGTTTATTACCTTCGATGCTGGTGACGACGGTTTATTACCTTCGATGCTCTACAGTCCACACTGCACGGAGGTTGGAGGGAGTTGGAGGGAGGTGGGGGAGGGGGGGAGGGGGTGTAAAATGTAAATGTACAAGCGGAAGAAGTAGCAGAGAATACGAGACTGTAACCAGGGAGTGTGTTTTCATTGTCTTAAATGTTTGTCTTGCCTGAAGAACACCTTAAAAAAAAAAAAGAGGTCGAAAAGCGCCGTGCTGTCTTGTAATTTGTCTGTTTCGTTCAGTGAAACAGTAATTTTTCTTTTAAGAATTTGTAACCGGATAGGTTTTGTTGTTGTTGTTGCTTGGTCATGTTACTCCTAAAAAAAATTCCTTTCCTTTTATTCTTCTTTTATTTTATCATTTTCTCTTCTTTTCTTTTCTTTTTCTTTTTTTTTTTTTGTGCACTTTATAATTCTTCGAACTTCAGGTGGACACACGCACACACACACGCACGCACGCACGCACGCACGCACGCGTACGCACGCACGCACACGCACGCACGCACGCACGCACACGCACGCACACGCACACACACACACACACACACTGCGCGGTGCGCGGAAAGAGCACCTGAGGAAAAGAGATGGAAAAGATAAAGCCAGTCAGGTCATGTTTGTTTGCTGTTCATTCCCCAGCATCCTCTTCCCCCCCCCCCCCCCCCCCCCCCCCCCCCCCCCCCCCACACACACACACACCACACTTTCGGCAACGACGAGGAGGTAGTCTAATTAAGACACACAGCGTCTTTCACGATCTCTATCACATTTCCTCGCCCAATTTCCCATCTCTTATCCTCTCTCTCACCCCCCCACCCCCCAATCACTCCCCACCCATGCCGTCTCTCCCACTCACCCCCTTCCCCCTCCACCTTCCTTCTCATCCCTCTCTTCCACTTCACATCCTCTTCCTTTCTATTCCCCTTACTCGCCTGTTCTCGCCCCTTTCTTCGCGGAGATGAAACTTCTTCTCTAGGCTTGGGTATCAATGCCCAAGGCAACTCTGCGATATTGACGGCAGTGCTGAAGACAGCTAATGGCCTTCATTGCCCTACAGGTCCCAGTCCACGGTGACAGTTTAGGCCCCCAAACACTATATATTCTCCATTACGCTCAAAGCTGCACCCGGCTTTTGTCAGAAGATCAGCCCTCACCTAAACATATTCATCACACAGTCCAGCCATACCTGACCCATACCATATCTGACTCTGAGGCAGGTCTCATGTCCGTTTCTTTCTCTGTGCAAGCGCGATCCACATGACCCTTCATTTTCTTGCCGTCTGCTCGACTTTTAACTCCCAAAGTCCTAGTGCCCTTCCAATGGGGTAGAAACACAAGGAGTCCACAAGTCATGCATCATTCTGCTGTTCTTGCTGGCATATGGCATTGAACTAACTTGCTGACCCCAAATTCACGGATGAAATAATCTTTTTAACATTTTTTTTTCACACAGAGCCAGGGCGATTTTCATCTGTTTAAATTTTGTTGTTACTGCTTGACCTTTGCTGTCACCCCGAACTCTGACCACAGTGTACACCGCGCGGAGGTGTGAGGGAGGTGGGGGGAAGAGGGGAATAAAAGGTAAACGTACGAGTGGAAGAGGTAGTAGCGGGATACGACTGCAACCAAACACACACACACACACACACACACACACACACACACACACACACACACACACACACACACACCTACCTTCACGTGTGCCTAAAGAGGCCAAGAAGAACAGAGATGAACGAAGACAAAGCCCGTCCAAGTTACGTTAGGTTATTGCTCCTCTCACCCCCACTTGCTCCCCCCCTCCCCCCACACGCGCGCGATGAGGAAGACTAACCAAGACCACCACGCCTCTTAAGATCTCTTATTTCATCTCTTCCCTTCAGTTCCTATCGGGTCTCATCTCTCCCTCTGTTCCCTCCCGGCCATCTCCCCCCCTCCCCCCTTTCTCTTCTCCCCTTCTCCCCCACCATCGACTTTTAAAAATGAACGTCTGTATATCTGTGGTTCCCCACCCGCCCCCCCTCCTCCCCCTAAACCGCCCGTCCCTTATTTTTCCTTCCTTTTTTTTTCGCTTCTTTTTTGTTTGTTTTTCTGGTTTCTATCTGCTGGATGACAATATCAGCTGAACATTGGTATGTATCTATAGCATGATAATAATAGCTGTATTCTGGTTTGTATCTGTAGCATGATAATAACAGCTGTACCTTGGTTTGTATCTGTAGCATGATAATAATAGCTGTACATTGGTTTGTATCTATAGCATGATAATAACAGCTGTACCTTGGTTTGTATCTGTAGCATGATAATAATAGCTGTACATTGGTTTGTATCTATAGCATGATAATAACAGCTGTACCTTGGTTTGTATCTATAGCATGATAATAACAGCTGTACCTTGGTTTGTATCTGTAGCATGACAATAACAGTTGAGCACTGGTTTGTATCTGTAGCATGACAATAACAGTTGAGCATTGGTTTGTATCTGTAGCATGACAGTGACAGTTAAGCACTAGTTTTTGTATCTGTAGCATGACAATAACAGTTGAGCACTGGTTTGTATCTGAAGCATGACAATAACAGTTGAGCATTGGTTTGTATCTGTAGCATGACAATATCAGCTGAACATTGGTTTGTATCTGAGCATGACAATAACAGTTGAGCATTGGTTTCTATCTGTAGCATGACAATAACAGTTGAGCACTGGTTTGTATCTGAAGCATGACAATAACAGTTGAGCACTGGTTTGTATCTGTAGCATGACAATAACAGCTGAGCACTGGTTTCTATCTGTAGCATGACAATAACAGTTGAGCACTGGTTTGTATCTGAAGCATGACAATAACAGTTGAGCACTGGTTTGTATCTGTAGCATGACAATAACAGTTGAGCACTGGTTTCTATCTGTAGCATGACAATAACAGTTGAGCACTGGTTTCTATCTGTTGCATGACAATAACAGTTGAGCACTGGTTTCTAGCTGTAGCATGACAATAAGCATTGGTTTGTAACTGCAGCATGATGACATTTGAGAACTGGCTTGTCTTCAGCATGACAATGACAACTGAATGTTGCTTTGTAACTTTCGGGTCACACTGACAGTTGAACACTCGTTTATATCTTAAGCATGATATAAAAATCGATACTGACAATGGAGTATTGGTTAGAGCTATAACATGACACCATTATACCGACAGTTGAGCACTGGTTTATCTCTTTAGCGAGAAACCGACAGTTGAACATCGGTTTGTAATTCTAACATGACACAAAGATTTTGGTATTAGTTTGTAACTTAAGCATGACACTAACAGTCGGGCACTGTACTGACAGTCGGGCACTGGTTGATAACCTCAGCAGACACTGACAGTCGGGCACTGTGCTAACAGTCGGGCACTGTACTGACAGTCAGGCACTGGTTGATAACCTCAGCATGACACTGACAGTCGGGCACTGGTTGATTGATAACCTCAACATGACACTGACAGTCGGGCACTAGTTGATAACCTCAGCATGACACTGACAGTCGGGCACTGGTTGATAACCTCAGCATGACACTGACAGTCGAGAAATGGTTGATAACCTCAGCATGACACTGACAGTCGAGAAATCGTTGATAACCTCAGCATGACACTGACAGTCGGGCACTGGTTGATAACCTCAGCATGACACTGACAGTCGATCAATGATTGATAACCTCAACATGACACTGACAGCTGAGCATTGGTTTTATCTGTAACACGACACTGACAAACGAA
>CM065714.1:39118637-39121137 GCA_033310375.1 Conus canariensis
ATTGTTTCCTTCGATATTGTTGGTTTCTGTGAATTAGTCACGTGTCCTGAATTTTATTGAAAAATGTGTGTTTTTTCTGATTGGCTGGCCGACTTTCGTTTTTAGTTTGGCACACGCACACCCCCACACCTGTGGCGAGTCACTTGACAACTTCATCAGATCGGTCCCAAGCAGCCACCCTCTTGTACAAAAACAGGCACCATCCTCCCCCCCCCCCCCCTCCCCTTCTCTATCCCCTGTGTCTCACACACAAATTTCTAATCTATGCCAACCCCTTTTCTCCTCCCTTCTCTCCCAGATGTAGCCAGTCAATACAAACAATTTTACGTCACAGTCGCGACTACTCGTCATTCTCTCCCCACCTTCCTTACCCCCCCCCCCCCCCCACTCCTTAATTTGGCGGCATGACACAATGAAAAATGAAAAATTTTCCATTTCTACACCATTTGAGTGTAATGGCCCACACTCGTGGGTGACTGATAGTTGCATAGATTCCATGAGAGAGAGAGAGAGAGAGAGAGAGAGAGAGAGAGGAGAGAGAGGAGGGGGGGGGAGAGAGAGAGAGAGAGAGAGCGCCAAAGACTGAAGGTACAGTATTTCTACCAAAGGCATCAAACCATTAATTCATGTATATACAGACTTTACATACAGATTATATACAAAAAAGCATAGTAAAATGTCAAGGACATGCATAGATGAGCACATGAATATGTACACGGACATTTCCTTTCCCTATGATGATGATGATCATGAACATTAAATCCCCTTCTCCATTCTCTTACAGAAAGACATCTGGGAATAGGTGGGTGGGGAGTCATCTTAGTCATGATCAGATTAACTCCCCCTCTGTTACAAAGTAACTCCCTGGGAGTCAGAAAATACGTGTACACGTTAACTCCCAGAGGAGTTATTCTAAACTGTGAAAAACTGACCCCCCTTAGTGGGCTGGGAGAACGCGGGCGCGCCGTTGGTCATCTATGCTGCTGCTCGCCCTACCGTCCACACACACACACACACACACGCGCGAACGCGCTCGCACGAACACACCTGGGTGCGCATGCACACACGTAAGCACGCACGCGCGCGCGCGCGCGCACACACACACACGCATACACACAAACGCACGCACACACATACATGCGAGCGCGCACATACGCACGCACACACACCTCCCCCATACACACACACGCACGCACAAATGCATGCACGCACGCACGCTCACACACACACGCACACACACATGCATACCTTAACCAAACATACCAGTTTCTACCCTTTCCTTAAGCCGAATCCTAACCTAAGAACCCTCACCGAAAAGGGCCCGTTGAGCAGGTGCCCCTTCAGTGCTGGTCCTTGGGGAATAGTGGTACGGTGCTGGGGATAACGGCATGACCCGAAATGAAGGACCACTCTGCATGAGAGGCCTGCCTCCCAGTCCGCCTGTATTTTCTCTCTCTCTCTCTCTCTCTCTCTCTCTCTCTCTCTCTCTCTCTCTCTCTCACGCACACACGTTGCGCTCAAACGCGACTCTCTCTCTCTCTCTCTCTCTCCTCTCTCACACACACACACACACACACACGCGCGCGCGCGCGCGCGCCAAAAACGCGTGTGCACATCCCCCCTCCACTCCTTACTCAGGTCGGCGGGCATGCTCACGCACGCACGCAGGCGTGCGCGTGCGCACACACACACATAAACACACACACGGGGCACGCACGCGCGCGCACGCGCACACACACACACACGAACGTGCACGCTCGCGCACACACACACAGCGTGCGCGCACACACACGCACACTCACGGCAAGCACACACACATATACACACACGGCACGCGCGCGCCGCACACACACACACACACACACACACACACACACACACACACACACACACACACACACGGCACGCACACATGACACACACACACGCGCATCTGCTCGCACATCCCTCCTCCTCCACTCTACTCTCTCTCTTCTCACACACACACACACACACACACACACACACACACACACACACACACACACACAGAGCCTGCGAGATACTATAGCACCAATTTAAAGGACAAACGTTCCATTTCCTTCACGAGCATCACGTGCTAGCTCTGCGCTGTGTCAAACGCAGTGTCGGGTCAAACAGACTGCCGTGCTGCGTGGGAGAAGGACAGCTCTGCGCTCCTGAATATCTTCCAGTACCGCCGAAATCTGTTCTGAAACCGCCTCCTCCATTGCCTATAGGCCTACAGCAGGGTCCGTTCTATTTGTCAGTTTTAGTGCCGTTAAAGATGTGTGCTGTGACAGCTCCTGAGGCATTCTCTGTCTGTCTTTGTCTTTGTCTCTCTCCGTCTCTGTCACCGTCTCTCTCGTTCTCTCCGTCCCTCTGTCTGTCTCTCTTTCTCACAACACACACTCACACACACACACACACACACACACACACACACACACACACACACACACACACACACACACACACGCTTGATTGCTTGCTTGCTTAAAAA